>OX422218.1:118524492-119744492 GCA_949130495.1 Sambucus nigra | reverse complement strand
GTAGCCAAGTTTATTCGAAAGAACATCATCTGTAAATACAGGGTTCCACATGAGCTAGTGTTAGATAACGGGTTACATTTTGAGGTATAAGTCACAAAATTGGTCAATGAGTATGGGATTCAAAGACACAAATCTTCTCCCTACTTACCACAAGCCAACGGTGCAGTCAAAGCTGCTAATAAGAACCTGTAAGGAAAAATTTCCAAGCGAGTCATTTGTAGTACTGGCTACATTTCGTTGGACAAAATGCTTTTGGATCATTTCTAATCAAGCTTCATACAACCTTAGAGAATCGGGCTTTCAAAGTTCAAGCTTCATCAACTTGCATCACAAATCCATTCTCCTAAAAAGGTATATGACCAAAAATATTTTTATGTGTTGGAGTATTTTTCATAACGAGAAATTTTCATATAGAGTAATGTTCATAAAAATTAATTTTCATAAAAACCATTTTTGAAATTAATTTTAATTTTTTTAATGAAATAAGAAATCTCGTTCGAAGTTCCTCCACGTCATTCGAACGACCTGGATTTAACGACATTGCCTAGACCTCATTGGTAACTCGTTAGAAGCTCGTTAGAAATGTCGTTCGAACGACCTCGTTCGAACAAGATTTCTAACGACTTATCTAACTTTACACTAGACTATCGTTAGATAACTCGTTCGAACAAAAGGTCATTCGAACGACCTTGTTCGAACGAGATCTGTCAGCTTTGAAATTTTTTTAACTGTTTTCCTGTAGTTATTTTATATAACTGCTATGGTCCACTACTTTTCCAATTTTAATATATGGACGAAAATCAGTTATTTTTTATTAGGAAGTTTTACATACTCTTGAGAGAAAAACTTTCATATCTTCCCATTTTTTTGGTAAAAATCCTTCTCGAACACAATTTAACATTTGAATAAAAACCCCATGGCATCAACTTAAAATTCAACAAGAACTCTTATGGTGGATCTCTGCAATCAAGCTTATTGGAGACGGTAGTTTGGGCTTCGGTGGATACCGCGACACGAGTAGTGTCGAGCAATGTGTTGGAGCTTCACGTACTACAAATTCGAAGGTAGAGGACGACATCATCATGTCTTGATTGAGTCAAAGTTTATAAGTCTTTTGAGTCCTTTGTAAAGCCTATTTGTAGTGGATTGGCCCAGCCGTCCGAGGTTTTTCCCATTTGGATTTTCCTCGTACATTGGCGCATTGTGGTTGTGATTTCCACACTTTAATTTATTAAATCACCTAGGTGCATGCATAGGAAAAAAATAACAAAATTGAATAATTTTATTTCTCTTAATCAAGTTATCAATCCCATCGCTCTTTAACTGGAAATTTTTCATGCTAACTTTTAACTTTGCAAAAGAAATTAAAATTGGAATATATCTCTACTTGGCAAATTTTTAATAGCGTTGTGTGTGTGTATTCTACGAAATAACCTAAGTACATATAACCTTACAACTTCAAATTGGTATCAGAGCTAATCTCTAAAAGTTATTTAGATGAATCCTGGAGGTTATATGGAAAGTTTTTCGTCGAATAGACTATCTATGTTTGATGGAACTAATTACACTTATTGGAAAGCACGTATAAAATCTTCCCTTAAATCAATTGATGAACGTGTTTGGGCTGATGTTGAAAGAGGATGGTCCCCTCCTACTATGATTGTTGATGATGGAACTATTTTTACACTTGTAGAACATTGGAGTGAGGAAGAATTGAAATGGTGTAATTTTAACTCTAAAGGTTTAAATGCCTTGTTTGGTGCGGTGACTCCCGATGAATTTTGTCGTATAATGACGTGTGAGACGTCAAAGGAAGCTTGTAATATTCTCCATGTTAATCATTAGGGAACTAGTGTAGTTAAAGCTTTAAAATTTCAAAACTTAAAAATTCAATTTGAAACCATCACCATGAAAGAAACTGAAACGTTTCATGAGTTTTATGCTCCTATGATTACAATAGTGTGATAGATCTATTCTAATCAAGGAAATCTAAAATATATGAAGAAAGCTTTATAATTAAACTTCCTCACGCCTTTGTTGAGAACACAATTGTCTTCCTGAGTTGTTTCAAAAATAATAAAAGACCTACAGGGGACCCTTAGGTAATAAAGCTAACTCACGTTGGTCGAAAAATCCTGCTCGGGCGAATGTCCCATCAACCAGGTACATTCTCCCCATCATCCTACTTAGTCTTAAGGAAGTGTGACGACATGACCTAAACGATAAAGTGGACGAAATGATATGGATAAGGCATATTGGACTGGGATAATATTCAAACACAAGATAACAAAAACTCAAAATCATTTAGTCGGATAAGAAGCCCAAAATGATTAAAATTTTGTACTGTTCATTCACATTACGTTTAGTTCTATCAAGTATTTTTTTGGTCAATCAGTGATGTCAAGAAATCAACAAACGAGGTTAACGCATGTTTAGTCAGCATACGCTCAAAACATAGATAACCAATAATATTTTTTTATTAAAAACCATATGATTACATTTACATCAATAGACCAAGAAATACTTAAAGACCTACGATGGTCCGGGACGACAAGCAAGGTAATCCGCCACTCTAGCTCTTCAATCATCATCAGGATGAAGAGACAACTCTTATTCGGTGCCCTCTGGGAATGGCTTCAGGAGCTGTACAGGATTGGCATGTATTGGGAACCAATGATCATCCCTCGAAAAGGGAATCTGCCTATCGAATGGGTGAATGGTTTGATACTTATACCACAGGGAGAATTCCTTAGGAATTTTTAATTCTTTAAGAGAGCTCAACCATCCCTTAGAAAAAGCGAGGTCTTTATCCTCTTTCAGTCTTGTCGGGGAATTTATCCAACCTTGGTCATAACCATCAGCCCAAACCTATCGAGGACCGGACCCCTTTGAAACAAATGTCTTAATCGTGTGATATCCCTATGGATACCAGTAGCGCCACATAATCTCGTTGAACGTCTTCTTTTAGCTCTGTAATCTCCCTTCGAAAAGCTTGATTGTCAGTTTGAGTGACTCGAGCAGATGATGAAGGGGATCCTCGTAGCTCAAGAGGAGGACCAGATGGAGTGTTTTCCTTAAAACGAGAAATTTCTCTCTCAAATCATAATTTTATCTCTCCAATAACTCCCCCACCTAGTTGACTTCAGACGCATCCAGAATTTTTGACTTTGAGGCATCCATCTCCTCTTGCACAGAGGCACTAATTTCCTCCATCTCCTCGAGCCTATCTTTAATCTTAGTGGCCACCTTAGATTGATCTTTATATTCCTGGGTTCTTGCCCTGAGTGATTTGTAAATCTTTATAAAGGCTCTACGTGCTTGAACACTGATGTTCGAGCCAAGAACCTGGCCTAGGTGGGAATTTGCGGGAATATATTCGTCTAAGTCAACGGTATATAGCCAATAGAATATGCAGCAAAGGCAACAAACATTAATAATGAAATAAAGTTTGCTTTCCATTTAATCAAAAGAGAGGTACAAGGCACTATAAAGAAAGGGAAAAACTAAATATACAACATTGAGATAAAAAAAAAAAAGCCAAAGTTCCTAGCAATACTTTAGGAGGCCGCAACCTGGATAGAACTCGAGGACCACTTCTCCTTGTTAGCAGCTTGTCCGATAGTAATTTCACCTCGACCAGCACTTGGGTTTGTAAGGTTAACTCCTCCAACTGGAGTGATGACCCCCACTAGATTGTTCAAAACAACTCCCGCAGCAGGTATAATGATATCCACAACATTCTGGGCATCAAGTGATACCTTGACGTCCACAGGATTAGGTCCATGATGATGCTGAGATAATAGGTAGGAGTCAGCAGCAACCCTATCACCAATCAAGTCTTGATCCTAAATTCTTTTAAAACCCACTCGTCGAATATAGGCAATTTGGCACTCTACGTCTTCATATGATGACTCCTAACCTTCATTGTAATCGCTCTCCCTGATGATCGTCGCCTTCCCCTCTAGCTTGTCCACCTTGGCGACTAACTCCTTGTTCGCCTCAGCCACTGCTAATTTATCAGCAATAGCGATGCTATAGGTAGCTCAAAGGTCAGCCAACTCCTTCGCCTTATGTTCTTTCTCCCATTCAAAGGCCGCATTTGCATCTACAAAATCATTCTTAAAAGTTTTTAGAGCATCACCTAGCTCTACATTTCTTCTCGACAAGTCGACCAGACCACGAAGCAGTACGGTATAGTAAAAAACAAACTGCAAATCAGAAGAAACACAAGTTAGCATGAGATAATTCAAGAGAACAAGGAATAAAGAATATAGAGGGGGAAAGACTCACCAAAGCAAGCCCCTGAGTAGATTTAATGGCTAACTGGTCTAAACCCATATGTGTTTATCGCTCATGATCAACTGCGAGCACTGCTTTCTCTAGCAGTATAGGGCCAAGATGGGGGGCCATTCCATTGAAGCCCCTTTAACAGCAATAACAGATGGCACCATGGAGGCCTTTGAGTCCCGTGCCCTTCCCTTTTCCTCCTCTCTCTTTCTCTCTTCTTCTTTTCTTTCTTTTTTTCTCCCTCTTCTCCTCATCTTTTTTCTTTCATCTCTCCCCATCATTCTCATGAGTTCCCTCCCTGGAACCACCAATGGAGTCTCCATCTTTTCTCTTCATAAACTTCACCCTGTTAGACAATAGGTCATCATCATCATCATCTTAAATCAAGTTCCTTCTCCTTGGAGGGGCCATTTCTTCCTCACAGGATTCTTCCTCACTACTTTCTCCTTCACTACCCTTCTCGCCGACTTCTCCCGAATCCTTTTCGAAGATGCTTTCATCCTCATCCTCTAAATCAATGGGCTCAGAAGCACCACCAACCTCTTCTTCTGGAATATCTAAATAAAGAATCGTATCTACTAGATGAGCAATGAAGCTGAAAGTAGTGTTCTTATACTCAAGTAAAAATGCAGCCGATCGGGGATGATCACCCTCAGTAACAGTGTCCCTTATCCTCCAAGCTTTTAAGAGTTTAGCAGCTCGAATTTCACGAGGAGCAGGTTCGTAGTTTTTAGCCTTTGCTATAAAAAAGAAAAAAGGGAAAAGCATCAGAGGAAGAACATAAAGGATAGACAAACAAACAACAAAAAAAGAGATGACGATAGCAGCTTATGTACTCCTCCCCAAAAGTAGGGATTCGAGGTCCCCTGTACCTTACGCCCTCTGATTAGGGAAGATACTGCCAATTTTGGGAAATGAAGCCTTCGGATCAATAATCTTTGTGGGAATCAGGTAGATTTACTACCAAAACATTATCACCACTCCTTGCTTTTAAATATAAAATGCCTCCACTTGTGCGAGAGAAAGAGTAAGAGTAACAAATCTTGACTAATCCTAGAATAGTACCATAAAGCTGGTTTATCTAATGAACCCTATTGACAATCTTCCATACATTTGGAGAACACTGGGCGGGAACAATATTGAAATATTTAATCAAGTTCAAGTACAGAGAATTAGAGGGAAATGTTTAAGCCCCTTGGGAAACCAAGAGCACATGAATCCAGTTACCATCCTGCAAGTCACAGACATCCCTGGGTACTAATGTACACTCTATATCTACCCAATCAGGACTATTATAACACTTTTTAAATTCAGGCAGAGATTTCTTATCAAGCATCACCATAAGATAAACACAAAAACACTAACTACAGTAACAAAGGATTTACAGAAGACGAAAACTAGAAGGAAGAGAAGAAATGAAACTTACAAGATAAAAATAAATCTTGGGAAACTGAGAAAGCCTTGATTTTGAAGAACAAAAGGTAGAAGTGAAGCTTAAGAACACAATATCCGCAAAAATGACCAAGAACGACGAACTGATAGTTAGTTTTGCACCAACAACTATTTTCAAGCACTCAATTAATGATCCACGCTTCTCGAGAAAGATTTTGGCACTTTAATTTCCCATAAAAGACAAGCATATCCCTCCTGCCTCAATGAATTACAAACATAACATTACAGACAGTGTTGAATTCTTAGACTCATTTAAAATCCATTGGCCCAAGTGATGGCCAAAAGATTTTAGGGGCAATTGTGTGAACCTAGTTATTCTTAGCTCACGAGAGTAGCCGACCAATCCTAGCAAACCTAAGAAGCTCCCCGACCCAAGTCGTGGAATCAAGATACGTACGTGTATTATCTAATCCACTCAACCACTCTAGGATATGATCAAGTCAATCTCCAATAATCTCGTGGAGATATGAAGGGGATTCATGATTTATCCCATCATGATCATCTTAGAGTTACTTTTACAACTTAAATTCTATTTTTATAAATTATAACCTGTAGCCTGGGCAGAGGGGCATGTAACCAAGCATATTGAGAGATACTTAATAAAATAGTAGACCTCTCCGTGGACATAGGCAAGTTATCGAACCACGTACATAGTTGTGTTGTGTGTGTGATTGTATACTTTCCTGCTTAATTGTGATTGTTTTTCATAAATTTTTTATTATGATATTTTTTTGATACCATAATGTCTAACATTATTCTTACATTCTGTAAATTCAATCTATATCAAGTGAGTCTATATTAAGTGAGTTCTACTCACTTAATAAAACAGTAGACCTCTCTGTGGACGTAGGTAGGTTTCCGAACCACATACATAGTTGTGTTGTGTGTGTAATTGTATGCTTTCTTGCTTAATTGTGATTGTTTTTCATAAATTCTTCATTATGATATTTTTTTCATACCATAATGTCTAATATTATTCTTACATTCCGTAGATTCAATCTATATCAAGTGAGTTTTTGAATTTTATTTATTCCTGCAATTTCTATAATTACTAAATTTAATAATTCTTTTTGTTATTTCGAACTTATAAAATTAGTATATAATAATAGTAGAATATCCACACCCCACCGTATTTAATACATTGTTTCGGGTATTAGATGATGGAAGATTGATAGGTGACCTGGACCGTACACCGGATTTCACTAACACGGTAATCATTGTAACCTCTAACCTTGGAGTTGAATATCTCTTAAAAGAATATTACTGGACATGTGCACAGTGGAGAGTGACTTCTATATGGTCATGCAAGAGGTGAGTTCTTAATTCGCTTTAGTAATTTTCTTTGTTAATAAGTTCATAATATATTTTATACAACCTTTTTCTAAAATAGCAAAGGTTCACTTTAAGATGGTTGAGACAATTCTTTATATGCTAGAATTGAAACGGATAGGAGAATTAAGGAAGGTTTTATTGTTTCAATACCATTGTAGAGCAAACACATCGGTTGTTATTGAAGGTATATTCGAATTGAAGATGAGAAATGATGAGAGAGGTTGAGATCTTTACTCCCGGAAGTGGGATGGTTGTAGCTTATATAGGAAATGAGGGATTTTATTACTTAGTAGTTAATGAATTGGTGGTAAGAATGATATTACTCCAAACATTACAGGTAAAATGGTAAATTACATGGCCAAGCAGGTTTTCACACTTTTATAATAGTAGAGATAAAGAGAGATATATATGGTTTTGCTAATGGTACCCCTATTTTTATCTTGGCACCACACAATGTTTAAAAGTGATTCTACATTGTGTTTTAAAAAGTAGTGCTATAGTGTCAGTGAGAAAAATAGGGATTCCTTTAGTACAACTCATATATGTGTGTGCAAGCGGCGCGCGCACGTGCTTTCCCGCGTTAGAGTTTGTCACGTGTATGGTTAGTGTTAGGGCTGACTTTCGATCGTCTTGGTTTGTAAATAGAACATACCAATACCAAATGAATTTAAGTAGACTAAAATTGAAATTACCATTTATACCACTTGGTACAACTTGACTTAAACCAAAACGTACCACACATCTTGCGGTAAACCACGACAAGATTGATTTTTTCAGTATAACTTCAAAAAATTTAAAATCACACTAAATTTTGTATTTCCACCAGTCTGCATTCTCTTTATAGCTACCCCAACTCAAAATATTATATTTAAATAAAAGGTTATAACACTTTATATTTAGTAAAAAAAATTACTAAAATAATGTTCAACAAGCAAAATGCATGCTAAAAATCTACAAAATGCTTTAACTTTAGAAAGTTCAAAATCCAAGCTTATACTTGAAATACTCAAAGAGTATACCATTATTTATAGACCTTAAATCCTATCCATTTTAGTCTCTTTTCTGATGTGCTGTTGGTTTTCAAATGTATACAATTTTGCTAGTGTTTCATCTCAAAGAGAATTCTCTAAAATAGATTAACGGGTGATTTTTTTTAAATAGTAAAAAAAATTGAGTGGAATTTTTTCTATGGGTTATTAACATATCAAGGGACCCCTAAGAAAATTTTAACTAAAAAATGAATTGTTTCGTTATTTTTAAAAAAAAGTCAAAAAGCTATAGTTTACAACTAACAATTATTTCATCTATTTTTTAAAACTAGCAAATGATATCATTTTTAGCTTATATTTTTTTACAAGGGTTCCCTTAAATGTTCAGAACCCATAAAAAAATACTGCTCAAATTATGATTTTTACTATTTTAACAAAGTTCGTCCTTTAATCTGTTCCATGAATAATGATATGTTTAACAGCGTACGTGTCCATTTCAAATCACATTACCCCAACTTTTTATATTTGTGTACAAATTAATAACAACGATTTCACTTTACTCAAATAATAAACTATTACTTTATCTATCATTTTTCAATGTTACAATACCGCATTTTGGATGGTAGTTTCAGTATTTAATTTGGGTACGGTAATTTCGATAAATCGGCTTTTTAGATATGTAAACAATACCAACCACAAAAAATTCGGTAATTTCAATTTCGATAGTTTCGATTTACAGTGGTAAAAGAAGTAAACCATTACCACTTTTTATCGGTACAAAATAATACAATACGAGTTTTTACGGTATTACGAAGCAGTGAATATATTTCCTTTCATCTTCCTCACTTTATCCAAAACTAAAACCTTCAAACAATATGAGGTATTGCAACCCATTAAGGGGATATACATTAGAGTATATGAGAAAGAATAACACGACCTAACCCTTCAAACAATGGTACTTTCAAAATCTCAAGAAAGTACTAATACAATAGTAGCAATTGTAATTTTTCTTGGAAGAAATTTAGTAATTCATGACAAATAAAGTTTTTTCTTCCTTTTTTGTGAAAATTAATACAAAAGATAGGGAATGCCATCTAAGAAAACAATGCCGTCGAGTTTTCCCAAAGTAGTTTATTTTCTTAAATGTCCAAATATAACAAAATTGCAAAGATCAAAAGTATAACTTTACATATTTACAATAGTATACATTGTATTACCTATTTCTATTTTGTCTAATCAATTTTGTATAGCAACAAATTTTATCAAGTTTGTATCTCAAGCCCGTCAAAAGATTGTAACTCAAATATAAATAGTATATTTGATGCGATTAAGATAAAAACTTGAAAAAATATTTAGTAGGTAAGACATTACTGTGTATGTTATTGTAGCTGCTCAACATTTTAGGTAACATTGTCGGAAGATATTTGCTTGCATCGAAAAAAGAAAATCTGATATTATCCCCTCATGATATAAAAGTTCATAACTACAGAAAAAAATCCAAAATAACTTTTGCATGCAGACCCCCATCATACTTCCTTTTACGTTTGAAAAATATTAATACAAATAACATTAAAAATATAAGATACAATTTACAATACTTCTTAGTAGAAGTTTTTATTGCATTTTTCCCTGTATTTTTTCAAATAAAGAAATGAAATATCACTCCAACTCAATCAGCCTTGCAAATCATCTGATGATTTGGATACTTTATCATTCCAAATAACACTACTAAAACCAAACAATCTTGTAAAACAAGAAACCAGCTGCTCATGAATCACTTCTTCAGCAGGAAAAAGTGCGTGCGTTTCTCTTCTAAAAAACGTAACTTCTTTATCCACAATCCCATATCAAACAATAAGCTTGTTGAAGTAGCTTAAACAAGGATCGATATTAAATGCGAACCCAAGATATGTAATCCCATATGAAATTCGAACCCCAATTGCACCAATCTTTCTCTCTCCAACCCAAACCCCGATTTCACCCTCTAATCCAGCATGAGCTTTCACACCATATATAGTTGCTAATTCAATCGTAGTTAACTCAAGTTTCTCCACGTAATTTCTAGCACCAAGACCAATATCCCTTAGAGAAATAATGGGACATAAGATGCCTTTGTCTGGGGCTATGAAATGTAATATCCCCTCCTCCTCGGGTGTAGTGGAGTTAGGTCCTCATGTTCAGATTCGGGAACTAACAAATTATGGTATGTTCGGTGTTTCCCATGTGTGTATGTACGTGGGAGTTGTAGGGAGAGGAGCATCGGATGTCCGTGTCGATTTTTCTATCGTAGACCAGCCTAGTCTGCAGCTTAAGTGCATCCAAATAGTTGATAGTGCCCATTCTCCAAACCACAAGGCTTTGAGGATTTCTCATTCCCTGTTGATAATTGAATATAATCATATATCATATTCTCTTACAATAGTCACATAATGTCTAGTTTCTACACAAACTCATGAAATTAGGGAAAAGATGTAAAAAAACGTATGTGTTTCTAAAAGGTGTCAATAAAACTTTTTTTTAACCCCATATTTTTTTGCTAAGCTAGTGTGACCTCCGAAGTTCTCACTTTTTGGCCTCTTTACACAAATCTAAATAGTGTCACAGAAAAGATTATGTATACTCTTGAAGTAATGAAAACAAAACTTAAAGAAATGAAATTTATACGAAGGGAGAGATACTAGAAGCACGATATTAGTTGAAATAAATAGAATTAGCAACACGTTAAAACAACACAATAGAATCATTCCAACTAAAAATTTCCCATCTCTTTTTCTTTGTGGCAAGGAAGAAAATTTTGACTCATCAAAGTCCACTAAACCACTAGTAGATTCAACGTTGATCACATAATGATACTCACGCATCCTGATTAAGTACATCAAAGCCTGTTAGCTAATAGAGTTGTATAATCATACATCTAAATCTTACGATTTACTCCATGAAGTTATGAACATGCATCCCACAACAAGCTCCACTTACCTCGGTGTCTATCGATCAGCCTCAAGAAACTATATTCCTATCTTTAGCAGTGAAGAATTAACTCCATAAGGTTATGAACATGGATTGTTTTCTGTGGCGTTTGATAAATTGATCTCAAATCATTCAAGGGGTTGGGATTGAAAAAAATAAAAGAGTTTCATTACAAAAAGATATATAAAAGGCTCGGTTTAAAATGCATGTTCGCATCTCTAGATATAAGGAGGAAAATCTCCAAGAGATAGACATAAAAGATTGCATTTGAAATCAAGTAAAAATTAATTTTCCACGAACGACCTCGTTCGAACAAAGTACTCTTTCTCTTTCGAACATCCATCAAACGGCTAATCCAACGGGATTCCAGATCCTGCTAAAAGTTGCAAAAATTGATCTTGTTCGAATGAAGGTCGAAGTTGTTCTAACATGGTTAAAGCACTCGTTCGAACAACATCCAATATCGTTCTAATGAATTTTTAAAAAATTCAAAAAACATTTAAAAAATATTTTGGAAAATATTTTAAGCTTCCAAATTCTTTTAATATACCCCTAAACGAAAAGAGTACAAAAAATCAACCTCATATACCTTCTCTGATAAATGCAGTGACGATCAATCTTCGATTATCAAGTTCGATCAATAACTCATCTTCACTTGAAGTATTAGGAATGTACATGATGGTGAAGTGGGGTGTAACGAGATAAGCCAAACATATTGAGCATTATAAATCTTGCTCTTACAAATCTCCCCATTTTTACTATTTGATTCAAGTGTACAACAATTGTTGTAAAAGCTTACAGTTATTTCCATGATACTTACACATTATTATACTTGATAATTTGCTTTTTTGCGTATGGTCGTTGTCTTCAAAAGCCAATCTCAAAATTCCATTGAGTACCTACAAAACATGTTTAAAACAACTCGTATTGCGGTAAGTACGGGTATCAATCCAACTTTCAAAGTGAAACAATTAATGTGAATATAAAAAATATATATTTTTATTATTTTTTTAAAATAATTTCAAGGGAAAATTAAATAATAAATGCTAAAATTATGAAATAACTAATTAAAGAAAAATAATGTGTAACCAAGTGTGATAAATGTGAGAAAGTCAAAAGATGAGATTATACCTCATTATCAATCATTTTCATTTCCCAATTTATTAATTAGAAATATTTCGAGATAATATTAGATCGATAATCTAACTCTCTTTACAATTATAAATTTAATAATATATTTTTTAGAAAATTAATTTAAAAATGTCACACAATGAAAAATTAAGAACTATATTATTTTTAAGAAAATTACCCGCTAGGATCAATTTAATAAAAATAGTACCAATCCTCAAATTTCAGCACCAAATTAATATTTATATTTAGGAAAAACATATCTCTAGTTAGATTCCTAAATTCAAACATTAATTTACTAACTCTCGTTATATAAATTAATTGGTGACAGTTAAAAATTAATTTTTCTAGACATATAACAATTACTAAAACCAATTAATTAAATTAATATCCTACGCAGTGCATCCCACCCCTTGAACAAGGTGACTTGCCAAGCATAATGAAATAATTAATCACAGTCACAAACATGAATCAATAAATTAAAGACTAGAGTAAGAAATACAATACACAAAAGTCTCCCTTTGAATTGATACCTTGAATCGCGTTCATGCACGTGTGTCACAATGTTTTCACAAAATCAGCACTTGATTACATAAAAAAAACTAAACCTAAAATTTATTCTAAAACTAAACTAATTTTTTGGGGGATTTGTATGAATTTTTTTATGTTCCTAATATGTACATAATATACACACTGTCTCCCTATTTTATGTCTCTCTCCTATATGTTGTTATCTGTGAGTCCTTCAAAAATGAGCTCCTTCCCCTTTTTTTATAGCCCATAAAGCTTTTCGTTGGATGAGAGATTTTTAGGATTTTGGAAACCAAGTCGAAGTTTTATTTTTCAAATGAACAACTCTCCTAATGTATGTGGGTTACTTTGTTTTTGATTTGGCATGGGTGTCCCGGATTTGGTGGGATATTGAGGAGGGTTTTCGAGTTTGGGTGGGTTTAGAGGGTTGCTTCGGTTTGAACTCGAATTTGGTTAATGGTTCGATTTGCGGATGTAGGTCGTTTTGAGCAGGTCATCGCTGGGCAGAAGGTAAATGGATAGAGGACAGTTGGTCCGGGTTGTGGGTCTTGCGGGACTTGGATTACGGTTCGGTTTTTGGGGTGTCGATCCAGTCGATAATGGGATTGTGGCAGTTGAGTTGGGAGTCGAGGGAATCGGGCATGGGGGTTGTTGAAATGGGTCGAACTGGGTTCGCATCAGGGTATGGAGGTCATGGGTTACCGGGTTTAGTCGGTGCCGATGGTGGTTGAGGTCTGCTAGGCGCCGAGTTTTGACATGGGAGATTGTAGGGGGATCGAGTAGAAGATCGGGGTATAGAGCTGGTTGTACCCGGGTTAAGGCCGCGGGTTGTGGGTGGGTCAGCTGACGGGTTTGAGAGGTTATAATGGAGGATGCTTTGGAGGTTGGGGTTAAGTGGGTTTGGTGTTAATGGAGGAGAGAGAATCGTGGGTGTTATGGTGTAGAAGATGTAGTGGGTGTACTGGTGTATGGTAAGGTGTAGGATATTAGGGCGTGGGTGAGTGAGGGTTTATTTGTGTGTATGTGTGTTGTACCAAAAAAAAAGAAAATAAAATTAATAAAACTAACTAAAAAAAATAAAATCCTAATATATATAAAAAAACTCAAATAATAAAATAAAAACTAAAAATCTTATAAAATTAAAGCTAAATTTCGAAAAAAATAATATAAAATCTAATAAACTAAAAATAAACTCCTAAAAACTAATCCTAATAAAATAAAATAAAATAAAATAAAATAAAGATTAAAAATAAAAAAACTATTCAAAATCAAAATCAAAATAAAGAAATATAAAACTTGAAAATAAATCGTAGAAAATTCTAAATAAACCTAAAATAAATCCTAAAAATAAAACGACTCAATAAAATTTAAATAAATTCTAAAAATTAAAAATGACTCAAATAATAATATAAAAATAATATAAAATACAAATTAAACACACATGCCGCTCGGGGAATGGTTTGGGCTCAGTTTGGGACACGATTCGGGTTTTGGGACACGGTTCGGGGCATCGGAATTCATCAGGGCATGCTCAAATATGACTTCAGACTTTGCGGTCACTTTGATTTCTTCGATGCTTGATTTTAACTGCTATTGTGTCGTTTTTATACTCATTTAGCATTATTTGTACCACAACTGCGTATTAACCTGAGAAATAAATAAATACGAACATAAGACCAATTTTACTTAAAACGAGTGATTAAAATGCATATATTCGGGGTATAAAATAGACACTTTTGGGTGCTTATCACACCACCCCCAAACAGAACATTGCTAATCCTCGAGCAAAATTAGAGAGAAAACAAAGGTAAGTAACCAAAAGTGTGCCACTTTGGCAGGCACTGACGATTGCACTTAGCATGTGCATCAAGTCGTTTAACCTATAGGTTGCCCTACAGTACGAGTGGTGTCTCGTGAGGGTTCGTAGTGAATATACCCACAATATTCAAAAATTTTATTGAGATACAATTCTGATTTGACAATGAACCGCTATACAACCTAACTAAGAAGGACTTCAAGGAACATCATTTTCAACTATCAAAAGAAGATATAAAATTACTTAATACCAAAAAGCGTAATCCTTCCTAAAACTTAACGTGTTTTAGTGTGAAACAATCTTAAGTATCATTAGAGTAATTCTTCGATCGTCTTTATAGAATCAAAGCTTTGACTTCAATTCTCACTGGATATATCTCTCTGAATCGGATTCTTTGAGAATTGGGTAAGTGTATCTCTATAGTGTGTGAGGATGTGAGTAAATGTAAACAAGTTCAAACGTCTCGCACACTTTATAAAAAAGGACGGATACATGAAAAAATATATGTTCTCATGAAGAAATGCTAACCACTATGTCGAGAATGTCCAGTTATTCACCATATAGACTTCTTGTTTTCCGGAACACTTTACCAAGGGTGAAAAATTTGATATAGGAAAGGGATGAGGGGATAATGAAATAAAGAAGATGAATGATAGGGTTTTTGAGAAGAGTGTGACACACTTTGAATAGCTAATGTCTTCATTTTTTAAATCTATGATCGCATGCTTTCTCTTTTTTCTCTTTTTTTTTCTTTTTTCTCTTTTTTATTGAGATGCATTTTTCCTTTTCACAACGAAAAGGAAGACAATTTACATTGATAATTTCAAACACTCTTTTTCTAAAAAGTGATGGTAATGATGGGAAATGACATATGGATGGTATCTTGGACATATATGAGTAAGAAAAAATATGGAATGATAATAGGTGGAGTGAAGGGTAACAATGGTAAGTGTATGATAAAATCGGTTTAATGCTCGGGACAAATTACAAGACACATGTTTCTTATAAGTCGAAGATGATATCATTCTCAGTGATTAAGACAAATTTGAAAACAAAATGAGATCATGCAACGACTAAGTGTGGTATCCAAAGAAAGTTGAGTCAACTTGTGATTCAGAGATGCGTAAAAACCCTCAAAAAGGTGAAAAGCTCAAATCTCACGAGTCTAGTGATCTTTTAAAGCTCTCTTGAGAATATAATTACTCTTCAACTTTTGATTGTAAAAGTGATAGTGCAATTTGCTGAGTTTAGAAATTCATAGTGCGAGTACGCTTTAAGAGAAATTATTTAATTTTATGATTGAAAATAAAATTTTTGGGTCGAACACGGGTATTCTGAGATTTCTAAAAGAGGGATGATAGACCAACCATGCCATAAAAATTTATTTTTAACTGCACAAGACGTTTAAAATGATTTGTTTCTGAAAATTTTCAAAAGAGGTACAATTTTGATAAATTTTCCACTCCCAAACAAAAGAGAACATCGTTCTTGATGTTTAAAACTTCATATAAAAAAGAAAAACACAAGGGATGAAATATATTACCATAATGAACCGCTTATGAAAATGTACCGCATGATGGAGCAGAGATAAAACCTAAATGATAAATGCGCACAAAAATATGTATAAGTCTATAAAGCATGTGAAAATCAGTGGGTGATGTGAAACACCACCCCCAAATAGGATAAAACTCATACTAAAAAACAAGAAACAATGGGCTACCTCTTGGTAGCGCTACGTTTACCATCTTCAGCTAGACTGAACCACTCTCACCCTAAAGATAAGGACTATGAAAGTGCGGGGCGACAGAAAAATTGGGTGATGAAAATCACCCCCAAATATGACAGAACAGTAAGTGTTGTTGGATAAGGGATAAATAGGGTCAATGCACTTGTATGGCAAAGTTCATCACTCGATGCAAAGCATCGATGGACCATGGGTGGGTGGGTAAGGATGAGGGTGAACAGGCATCGGCATCGGGCCTTATTGAGATGAAAGGTGAGGGCAATAAGTGCCCCATAAGCATGGTGCTCAAGTTGGTGAAGGAGGAGAAATGGTGTGGAAATAGTGATAGGGTGGTCCTCATATAAATCACACTATCGTTCGATGAATGAACGATGATAACGGTCGCACCGTGACACACCAAGGAGCTGTAATGGAAAAAATCAACACCACAAGGAAGTGGTGTGCATAAAGGAACAATCTTGGTGTCACGTATGTTGAGAGTAGCACAAATACTCTCATAGATATCTTGGTGGAAGAAAAACGTAAGAGTGGGCTCGTGGAGCACTTGGGTGGAGGGTGGGTGGAGGTGAGGACCTAAATGCTTAGATGTGAACAGTAAAATTATAATAGCAAGGTCCAAATCAAGTGGTGGGGTGGAAGGGAGAATAGGAGGGTCGGGTGGAACAAAGGGTGGGGGAAGTTGATCGAACTCAATAGTGGGAGAGACACACTCCTCACGAGGCACGAAGTAATCCTCAAGGGCACGCGAAGGAGGAGGTGTGAAAGTGAACGAGGGAGTGATCAACTTAGCCACCCAAAAGTCACCATCATAAGTGGTGGAAAAATCTAACGAGGCATCCAAATCCGAGATAGCTAAATCAACATTAATATCTTACTCAATATGAGCTAAGTGTGGAGGGATAGGATCGATATCCTGAGTGGTAGAACCATCTCGAATGCAATCTCAAGACAGTGGGAAGCACTCGCAGTCGGAGCTAACCTATAAATAAATGGTTCCTCGAGATCACAGAGGGAAGTATTAAAAGTGTAGACTCAGGCATAAATAGGGAAGTTGTGGAAGGGAAAAGTAGAACCTCAATGGTGGGTTCGAGAGGATAAGGTGATGTGGGATCAGTCTCATAGTCAATGGATATGTCAACACTATTGTCAACTTGGGTCCCGGACCACTGGGTGGTATCAACTTCAATATTCTTAGGATGGTAGGGTTGGTCACAATCAACATCAGTGGAATAAGACGACACATCATCGTCCCACGCGGGGGCAACAATGGGTGGACTTAGGGGAGATCCGACTCGTTCGCACACTCAAATGCAGTAAACCTGTGTTCAAGCCATTGAAGGGCTTCAGATTGATATTAAAGAGTGTGAGCGAACTTTTGCAAAAATCTCTCGAGAGCGGATGTGCAAGGGGTGGTGAAGTGATAGTGGGTGGCAGTGTTGGTGGAGGTGGACAAAACTCGCTAGAAACACTAGGATATGGATAATACTCATATGAAGTGTGATTAATGGGGTCAAGTTGTTCATACACGAGAGAAGCATCTCCATGAGAAACAAAAAGGTTGATCAACACGAGGAGCATAAAATTGGGACTAATAGGTGTGATGTCAACGAGGTGGCGATGACAACTGTTGGAAATTGTAAGGATCAACAACATAATGTTAGGATTCATATTGCATTGAAGGGTGATCAGGACTCCATGAATAGCTTGGGTAATCATACCCCTCGACATTAGATATGTCGTGACAATTCGTCGAGGATGGGTCCAAAATAGTGTCATAGGGATACACATGTTCCATGATGGGTTCAGGTGGAGAGAAAATAAATGGACACTCATGGGATAAGTGATCGAAAAGAAATCAGTGTGTGCACGGCGAAGCATGGAATGTGTTGACACCCAGCACCGAAGGCAGTGGAAGATGAGATGGGTGCGTGACGACACACAAGTATCAACCACTACACCAAAATGGCCAAATTGTCACCTTTCAGCCGGCCAGCCTTGTCAAGGTCATTGACCGTGACAAAAAACACCCGTTTTTTGTCACGGTCATTGACCTTGACACGACCGTGACAACTAATTGTCACGCTCATTGACCGTGACAAGACCGTGATAAATTTACTTGTCACGGTCATTGGCCGTGACAATTATTTAAATAATCATCACGGTCAATGACCTTGACACGACCGTGACAATGTTAATAGTAAAAACCCTTTCCCCCTTCTTTTTTCCCTCCCGCGTCGTTCCCTCCCTCTCTCTCTCTCTCGACGCTGCTCTCTCTCTCTCTCTCTCTACTTTCAGGTTTAATTTTCTCTCTCTCTCTCTCTCTTCCATTTATATATATGCTTGTGTGTATATATATATGTGTGTATATATGTGCGTGTGTGCGCATTTGTAGGGTGTGGGGTAGGGTGAGGGCAGGGCGGGGTGTGTGCGTGTGTATATGTATGTGTATGTATGTGTATATGTGTGTGTATGTGTGTGTATAAATTTGTGTGTGTGGTGGTGTGTGGTGGGGGAGGGGGTGGTGGAGGGGGGCAGGGGTGGGGTGGGGTGGGGTGTGTGTGTGTGTGTGTGTGTGGTGGTGTGTGGTGGGGGAGGGTGTGGTGGAGGGGGGCAGGGGGTGGGGTGGTGTGTGTGTGTGTGTGTGTGTGTGTGTGGTGTGTGTGGTGGTGTGTGGTTGGGGAGGGGGTGGTGGAGGGGGGCAGGGGGTGGGGTGGGGTGTGTGTGTGTGTGTGTGTGGTGTGTGGTGGGGGAGGGGGTGGTGGAGGGGGGCAGGGGGTTGAGGGACCCGAATATCGTCGAGGGTGGAATAGTCCATGGACGTGTGCTTCAAGAGATGGAGTCCAGGGTGCTCGTCACGCATGTCATACCCGGGAAGGAGAACTCCCTATTGTGGTTGCGCGAACAATGCGGCACGACATATATTAGTGGGTGCGTCAATTCGTATGTCGTGTGGCCTACTCACCTCCTCAGTTTTATCCAAGACATGTAGTAACATTATTTTTAAGTTTGTCCATTTTAATTATATTTGGATTATATCGTCATGTATATTATTTTTACTTTGAATATTTGGATTATATCGTCATGAATATATATTTGCATTATCTTTAGTTTGTGTTGGATATATGATGTTTGGAACCGGTACAACGTTGCTATAACAGGTACAAATATAGTGCTGGCCAGTGGCAGTGGCCATACTGCCCAGCAGATTTTTTTTAAATTCTTCCCAGAATTGTCACGGTCATTGACCGTGACACGCCGTGACAAAATTATCACGGACGTGTCACAGTCATTGACCGTGACAATTCTGGGTAAGAGGGGTCACGGCTTTGTCACGGTTTATAACCGTGACAAACGTGTCACGGTCATTGACCTTGACACGATCGTGACACAAAATGCGAGTTTTGTGTCAAGGTCAATGACCCTGACACGACCGTGACAAAAAAAGTTGTCTCGCCTCGAAATGTCACGGTCATTGACCTTGACAAGTTGGATTTGTCAAGGTCAATGACCTTAATAAATGGGCAGATTTGGTGTAGTGAACGGTGGGTGTGTGAGAGTTAAAGCGGTGAATTAATATATGGAGGTTCGATTCAGTCTCATCCTGAAATAAGCTTCAAGAGAATGGGAAGTGGACAAAATATTACTGTAAAGGACGTTCTTGGGCCATGACAAGAGGAATATTTTTGTGTTTTTAAATATTTTTCAAAAGAAAAGAAAATCGTTTTGTTGTTTTTGAAAATAAGAAAGGGAAACTATTTTTGGCACTTTTCGAAAAAGGGGAGAAAATGGACTCGTTATTTGGACGAACTAATTAAAACCGACTACCTAAAGAATTGAATTGGACGCAAACGAGTGAAGAAAAAAAATCCTAACGAGCACGTAGTCAATTATTATCTTTAAAATTAGTGAAAAGGGTAGTCAAATTTTAATTAAGTCCACGGGTGACAAAAATCACGAAATTTTTCTTTGTGATCGCCTGTTATAAAAATGTGTTCCTACTGGGCTAGCTAGTTGATTGATTTTAATTTAATGACAGCTAGGATAGCACACAATGGATAAGTGAGTGAGTCGGGTGATGAAATCCCTTCTCGTTTCAATGACCGTATACAGGGCTTAGGTAAATTAATTCATCAAACCATTCAATTTAAGTGCGATGCATAAATTAAAAGCACACATCAACAATTAATCACACAAAAAATGAACTCGCTTGCAGGGGATTCGCGAGGGATAAAGAAATATACCTCTCACGATTTTTACACACGTGGGGTGAAGACCGAGTTGAGTCGATCGGGGGGAGATCTCACCTATCTCAGTCGTCCCCGGGAGTCTTACCGATCAAAAGTAGAAAGGTTTCAAAATCCTCGTCGTTGGACGTCCTCTCTCTACCTTGTCCGGTTTCCCTTTTCATTTTTTTTAAGAGTAATCATTACAAATAAATCGGTGTCAAAATGCACCCTAATAAATACAAAGCTTCAAAAATCCTATACAACCAGTCTAAGGAGGAGGGAGGAGGAATAATAAATACTTCTAAAAAATAAAAATAAAAATTACAAGTCTTCAATGTTGTCTCCACGTCAAGAAAGTGACAACAATTCCATTTGATAAGAGGCTTTTTGCATATGGTCGTTGTCTTCAAAAACCAATCTCAAAATTCCCTTGAGTACCTACAAAACGTTTTTAAAACAACTCGTAATGTGGTAAGTACGGGTATCAATCCAACCTTCAAGGTGAAACAACTAATGTGAACGCTTGCAATTTCAATTTTTTTTTATTAAAATATATACATTTTTATTATTTTTTTACAACAATTTCAATGGAAAATTAACTAATAAATGCTAAAATTATGAAATGACAAATTAATGAAAAATAATGTGTAACCGAGTGTGATAAATGTGAGAAAGTCAAGAGGTGGGATTATACCGTATTTTCAATCATTTTAATTTCTCAATTTATTAATTTGAAATATTTCGAGATAATATTAGATCAATAATCTAACTCTCGTTACAATTATAAATTTAATAATATCTTTTTCAGAAAACTAATTTAAAAATGTCACATGATGAAAAATTAAGAATTATATTATTTTCAAGAAAATTACCCGCTGAGATCAATTTAATAAAAATAGTATCAATCCTCAAATTTCAACACCAAATTAATATTTAGATTTAGGAAAAATCTATCTCTAGTTCCATTCCTAAATTCAAACACTAATTTGTACAATTTGAAAGAGTGGTCCTTATGCGTGTGTTTCAAATCAAACCAATTTTCACCAAAAATTATCCAACTTTTAATTAGCACCAAACCAAGTTGTGAAAAATCAATTTTTACTTTAAACCAATTTTTTCTTGATTAATCTTAAACATGCATCTAGTGATTAAAGCAAGTAAAGTAAAGTAAATAATACTCACAATGCCGGATGTACGAGGAAAAATCCAAGACGGGAAAAAATCTCAGACGATCCAAGCCGAACAATCACTATAAATGTGGAGTTACAACGAACAGAGAAAAGACTCACTCAACGACTTGATCCCCACGGGTCTTAACGCTCTTATGATCTTCAACCACTCCTCTCATAGTGCCCACACAGAAAGTCCTTCTTCCATGATACCTGTCCACAACACACGCGTCCACGTATGTCTCGGTGTCCACCGAATGGCGTTGATACATCTACGATATCGAACAAGAAGTCCTTCTATTTTCTTCACTGCAAAACCCAGATGTTCAAGTATAGAACAAACCTTCTTGGTTCAGCAAGATCACATAAACATATACTAATGATAACTCGGATCTTTGCAAACTGTAAGGATGTGTTTAATTTTTTAAACCTTAGAAAAACATGTGCAAACACGTCTCTGGATCGTAAACTGTTTTTTCCGGAATGCACACTTAATAATTTTGACGAAACCACACTTTAAATACAAAAAGGGGGAGAGATGTATGTGATGTAGGGAGAGATTTATGTTTTCTTCGATGCTTGCTTTTAACCGCTATTGTGTCGCAATTATAATGATTTAGCATTATTTGTACCGCAACTGCGTATTAATCTGAGAAATAAATAAATATGAACATAAGGTCAATTTTAATTAAAACGAGTGACTAAAATGCATCTATTCGGGGTTTAAAATAGACACTTTTGGGTGCTTATCAATACTAACAATTGCTCTGACACTAAAAATTATTAAAAAAATATATCCTTCTCCTCCCCCCACCCCCTAAGTTATTACGTAAAAAACCCACCACGTGGAGAGGTCACGAACGGTGGAGGACATCAGCGGGGGCGGGCAAAGCTTATGGCTAGCCCCCGAGTCACTTTTTGCGAAGTTATTTTTTGGTTTCAACAAATATTTGATCAATATAAACTTTATATAATACTCGAATATTCAAGAAAATAATAATTGAATTACTCTCAATCAACCCCAGGTTTTCAATGTCTTAGTCGATATTAATTCAATAAAATATCAAGTGTCTGAATCGAATACACAAATTATACACCACCCCAATAAATCAATTGGTGAGGCCACCCCCACTGGACTTTTTCGGGCATCCCTAATGTGCATTAAGTGCACAAATGTGATGGAAAACTTGGTTGCATGTAGCGTTCAACTGATTCAAAACAATACTGCTCTGGGCCACCAATTTAACTTACATTTCGTTCGTTTCATTGAGAAATGTTAAAGGCAAAACGCATTCCACAACATAAATTATTTTCCAAATGTCGTTTAACTTATCATTATTTGTATGTTTGTATAGGCCTAAGAACATTCTCTAGAAAAAATCTACAATGAATATAGTTTCAGTATTTAAATTATAATAATACTATACGTGCTATCGATATCCATTATGTAGAACTTCAAATTAAAGATTAAAGGAATGCTACATAGAGGTTTTTTTAATTGAGATGGCGATCTTTACCCTTAAAAAGGACTACACATTAATCAGATGTATGTAGACATGCAATAAATCGAAAGAAATGGAACTTAAATTCTAAAAGAAGCCAGCAGTGCAGCAGAATAGCCACGAGGATACCGGTGATGAAGAGAACCAAAAGTTGGTTTTTGGATCACAGTCTCTAACCGTTTTTTTTTAAATGTTAGTATATCTAAAAGAAACCAAATACAAAGAACAACACTACCCAACACACCTAGTGGACAACTAGCTTTAACAAATAATGCCCTAGCGCAACAATCTCAAACACGGGGCCAAATATACCCTAAATCCACAGACACAACCAAACACTAACAACAGTGCACTAACTCGGGACTATAAAAGTCCAACCAAAAAAACCTAAATCCAACATAAACACACCACAAAACAAAAAACGGCATACAAAAGCTACACTACACTTTCAGTCTCCACCATAGCTAAAATCCGCCCTAACACATCTCCCAACCAAGCCGCATTTGCAACTCAACCCTGACACTCTCATCGACCAAACTCTCAAATTCAACCTGTTCTCTTCAAGGAAGCAAAGCTGAGTGAAGGACAAACACCAACAGCAATCAACACTCAACCAATTGAGAAGCAAGTCTAACATTAATTAACAACAGTACATTTGTACTCTTGTTTTCTAATCCTTTCTCCTCTTCATGTCTTACTGATTGAGAAAGAGTGAGTAAACTAGTATATCGCTCAACTATGGTGACCTACCATAGTACCAGACAAGTGAAGGACAAACACCAACATCAACCAATAGGGAGAGACCTTTATTTATAGTCTCCTAAACTAGAATCCTAAAAGAATACACTGAGAGGTACTTGAAATAAATAAATAAAAGAATACGATAATGTGTTTTTAGAGCACATGTTTTGAGCCTCAAAATAATAAATATGAATGAATATCTGTGCCCTATTAAATTATATGTCGAAACTCTGTCCCTCTTATTTTTGGATTCTAAGCGTGTGTCCTTAGGACACATGTTATCAAGATAATTCAAAGATGATTTTAAACATCACTAAGATGATTTTAAACAGCACTAAGATGATTTTTAAGTGTGTGTTCTAAACATCACTAAGATGATTTTAAAAATCTTAAAATAATTCTAAGAATTAAAAATAAATCAAACCTTCCTCTCCCTCTCTTTTTATCTTTTATTTTTTTTATATAATATAAATTGTTATACAAGATTTAAACTCTTTTTTTTAGGTTATCCATGTGGGAAATCAAATAGATTTCATATTTCTCTCTACCCTTTCGTGTCTTTTTACTTCTCACAACCCTTGACTTTGATTTTCTCCTCAACTATATTTCCCCCTCTTCTACTCTCTCTACAACATTGAATCCATTTTTATTCGTTCTGGCGTTTCAGCCCTCTTATCCTTCTCACTTTCTTTCCTCCCCACTTTACTTTTTATACATCCTTTCATCTCTTCCTATAATGCCCCATCATCTACCCGCCCTTTCCCTTCTCTCCCATTCTCTCTCCCCCATATATATTTTCCCATCTTATCCTCCGAATCTCACTATAATTTCAGTTTTTTCTCGGTGCATGGTATATTTTTAGCTCAACGTTTTTTGCCTAATCGTACAACTTGATTGCTTGAAATGGACCAAGTTTTTATCCATTCATTCTTCGACTTGCCTTGCCTGATGTAATGTTTGAAATGGACCAAGTTTTTATCCATTCATTCTTCGACTTGCCTTGCCTGATGTAATGTAGCACTATGTAAAAACCCACTATGTATTCCCACTTTCAATATAATGTAATACTTTGATTGTTTTTTGTATATTTATATAAAAGTTGAAGCGCTAAGTAGCGAGAACATTACTCTTACTGTAACTTTTTACTATAACGATTAGAAAAAATCTATGCAATTTTGAAGTTAGAATATATCACTTAATTGTTGTAATTTGAGTTATCTTTTATTACTTAATTGACCATCAACCCATTGGTTTAATCCCAACAATGTGCGACAATAATTGAAGTCTTTATTGGGTTACCTTGCCGGCAACACGTCATTATGTTTTGTAATGTGTACATACATACTTATCTTTTTATAAACTTTTTTACTTCCAATTATATGACAAAATCCGATTTAATTAAGTTTGCTAACAAGATTTTATATATATATATATATATATATATATATATATATATATATATATATATATATATATATACACACACACACACACACACACACACACACACACACACAGAGAAAAGCTCTTGTACATACCAAAGTTTACATTTATATACCGATTTTTTAAAAATAGTAAAAAAAATATTTTTGAGTGGAATTTTTTATATGGTATTTAATCATTTCAATAGATCCATATAAAAAAAATCAGCTCGAAATAATTTTTTTTGCTATTTTTAAAAATTGGTCAAACATTCACAGCTTTTAAAAAACTTTAAAAGCTATGAAAGTTTGACCAAATTTTTAAAAATTGCAAAAAAGTTATTTTGAGCTAATTTTTTTTATATGGATCCTCCGAAATATTTAAATACCTCATAAAAAATTACCACTTAAAATCATTTATACAAATGAGTCCGCCCCAGCGGTATGCAAACTTGGTATGTATGAGAGCGTGACTCTCTCTCTCTCTCTCTCTCTCTCTCTCTCTCTCTATATATATATATATATATATATATATATATATATATATATATATACTAGCGAAATGCCCGTGCCTGAAGGCACGACGAAAATTTCGAAAGTACATAATCGTGAAACGACGAAAATTTTCAAAATAAGTAATTGTAAAACGACAAATATATCGTTCCCCAACAAAATAAAATAAAGTGTAATTTTAAAAAAATTTACCATAATCTCCCTTGTTTATAGGACTATCGAACCTTCTTAACAAAAAAAAAATTGTCCAACACCATTCAAATAATCTAAATTCATCAAACAACATTCAACTGAACTCACATCGTGCCTCAAATAAACAAAGTGTCCATTTAAAAAAAAATCGGCATGATTTCCTTTGTTTATTGGACTAACCACCCTCTTAAGGGATAACAAGAAATCCAACAATATTTAATGATCTCAAAAGTTAAATTCATCAACAACATTTAAAAAGTCCATGTTCATCTAACAAATACTTCATCTTGGTTGCAACAATACCCCCATCCAACATATTTGTCCCTTCTTCCATACTAATGATTTTCCTCAGCGTGCATTTCGTTCTCCTGATGTTTTTAGAGTACTTTAGCTCTGCATTTAAACAAAAAGTGAAAAGTAAGCATTTTAAAAAAATTAAATGCTAGTGAAAAAAGAATCAAATTGAAAGCATATGACATGTGTTGTGTATTATATGCGGAAAAATGGATAAAGTAGATGTGCCTCATTAATGTAGTGTTTTTTTTTTTGGGGGGGGGGGGGGGGGGGGAATGTGAAGAATTTGGGAGTGAAATTTTTTGTAGTATGCAGATGTTATAATAATATGGAAGAACTTAAACATCTTTTTATAAACTGAAAGAATCATCAAGCTAGGCATTTACTTCATAACTGAGGTCTTTAAGAAGTCGAGTTGCTACAACAGCCAAGAACTCCTGCCACGGGAGGAAAGGGAGCTCAAAATTGTAAAGGCAACTGAGCAAGTTTTGAACTTCCTGCAATATAAATTTACTCTTTAATAAGAAAAATCAAGTTAATATAAAGGACAATCACTAATTATCAAATGTTTTCTTGGCTAAGAGTTTTTGCACACCTCTGACAGATCAAGACTTACATATATGGCTGCATAAATGCATATATGCTGCATATAAGCAAGATATAAGCATATATGGCTGCATATATGCATATGCATATATCTTGCATATATGGCTGCATATATGCAGCCATATATGCAGATATGCAAACATATATGCATATATCTGCATATATGGCTGCATATATGCATATATCTTGCATATATGCAGCCATATATGCATATATCTGCATATATATGCAAGCATATATGCAAATATCTGCATAAAATCAATCTAAATACAAAATAAAAGAAAATAGAAAAAGGAAGATACAGTGATAAATAAGTAATCTCTCGATCAAAAAGTGCTCGATCCGAAATAAAAGAAAATAGAAAAAGGAAGATCTAAACGAATTCAGACCTGCTCGATCCATAAATACTCGATCCAATTTAGACCTGCTCGATCCATCACTGTATGCATATATGCATATATGAGTATGCATATATGTTGCATATATGAGTAACCATACAGTATGCTGCATATATGCATATAGCTTCTGCATATATGCAGCATATTTGTTCATAAGTGATAATTGATGCGTAATGTACCTCTTAGCAAGATTGATTCAGATGAACAGGGGCTTCTTCGAGCGGTATCTGCTGCCCTATTATAAGAATAAAAATTAGATCAAATTTATAGAAATAACACTAATTTATAAAGGAATGACAATTGATTCGAAGCAAATAATATATCGAGTCGTTACTCACCAAGTAATTATAAAAGTACTTCTGGGTAAACGATGTTTGTTGTTGAATTTCCTTCGTCACTTAGAAGGAGGATCGAGATGCGATTAGCACTCGTGCAACGTGACAAAGCCACGTACAAGTGGCCATAACTGAATACGGGGGTTCGCAAGTCAACCCCAACATACTTGACAGATTGACCCTGCGATTTATTTATAGTCATGGCGTAAGCTAACTTGATTGGAAATTGGCGGTGAGTCATCTTTATGGGCATTTTAGCAGATGATGGTGTTAAGGAGATTCTCGGAATGAATACAGTCGTATCGAATTTATCCCCCGTTAGGATTTTGGCTTCGATAACGTGCTCCGCACACCTTGTGACTATTAAGCGAGTTCCATTGCAAAGTCCATCTTTGGGCGCAATATTTCTCATCAATATTATGGGACATCCAACTTTGAGTTTCAACTTAAAAAGTGGTAAGAGCATTTAAAAACTCAGTGGGAAATTGGTTGGTTATGCCTTGGTTAGTTGAAGGGAGAAGTGAAGTCCTAATTGAAGGTGGTATAGTATTTCCCTTCGATGGATTATCTTGTAGCGGAACCTCGGGGGATGAACTTACTTCAGAATTAACATTCATATCCCGATTAGATAAATCTTTAGGGAATACTGTCTGAGATGAAGTTAAATTTTCTATTTGAATGGTAGAAATGAAATCCAAATTTAGATTACGGGGATCGATATTATGGATAAATTGAGAAGGGTCTACCGAAGGTGGAATGTCCGTCACGATATTGCATGTTGGGGTTTGGTTACGTTGTGGGAAAAATTGAGGCGTAGGGGTATTTAATGAAGTCGAAGGTTGATCCTCAATACTTTCACACTGTAATAAAATACGTTGGTGTCGTTCCCGTCCACGTCGGTGTATTTGACCAAAGATGCGATTAGATAATTCCTGGCATGTTAAATAGATGCAAATATTTAAGACTCGCAATAATGGCATTTTTAAAACTATAAACTGAAATTCATTGCAGAAGAAAGAAATCACACTAAGTGAGGTGGGTGTTTTTCTTTCCCTTTTCCCTTTTCGTTAACCGAAAGTTGCTCCTTGTATTTTCTCTTCTGAAAAAGTAAAATACAAATCTTATCTTAGTCAAGTTAAATGATAAAGAGACAAATAATGCGATGTATGTTCCACCCTAATTAAAGTTTGTTTAAGTGCCTCTCTAAGAATGATGTCCTCTTCCGAAACATCCTGGATAACAACACCATTGTTTGATAAGGGGGTTTGGTTACGCGGAGGGAAACATTGCGGTGTAAGGGTGATTAACAACGGAGAAGTCATAGGGGATGGTTTAGCCATTGTGGGAGTTGTGTGATGGGGAAACAACATTTGTTGGGATCTTTCTCGTTCGCGTCGGCGTCTCTGACCCGAGATGCGATAAGATAATTCCTGACATGTTCAATAGATGCAAATATTTAAGACTCGCAATTACGTCATTTTTAAAACTATAAACTGAAATTCATTAAACTGAAATTCATTGCAGAAGAAAGAAATCAAACCAAGTGAGGGGGGTGAGCTGGGTGGTTTTCTTTCCCTTTACCCTTTTCATTAACCGAAAGTTGATCCGTTTATTTTCTCTTCTGAAAAAGTAAAATACAAATCTTATATTAGTCAAGTTATATAAGAAAGAGACAAAGAATGTGAAGCCGGTTCCACCGTAATTAAAGTATGTTTAAATACCTCTGTAAGAATGATGTCCGCTTCCAAAACATCCCGGATGACAACCCCCTTGTGTCAAGTCATAGAAGATGGTTTAGCCATTGTGGGAGTTGTTTGATGGGGAAACAACATTTGTTGGGATCTTTCTCGTTCGCGTAGGCATCTCTGACCCGAGATGCGTGAAAAATTAGGTGTCGTTCCTTGATAGGTTCAAAAAATAGGAAGTAGATAAGTGAAAAAAAGAATACAAAAGTTAATCGAAAGAAAATAGGAATCAACAACATAGATAAGTGAAAAAAATACGAATACGAATGAAGCACAAAATGGAATAACATTATACAGTTCGTGAAACATACTTTGTCAGAATTGGTTATATCATCCATTACCAATATAAGATTCCAGTCCTGCATAATTAGAAGAACCATATTAAAAATGGAGAAGAATACCTAATTTGAAAACCAATTTGAAACCCAATAATGTAGAACAAATCAAACCGAATATTAAACACACATTCAACAAATAATGAAATCTAAACCTAATATGGAACAAATCAATATGGAACAAATCAAATTTAAATTAAACATAAATGCAACAATTATTCGAAAAAAAAATAGTGGGAGAAAACGAAATGCCCTAAACTGAAATTTAGAGCCGCATACCCAAAAAAATGGGGAAGAAGCCCTAATTTGAAACCCATGAAACATGGGGAAGAAACCCTAATTTGAAAACCTAAGCCATATGCATATATTAAACATAGATTCAATACATATATTAAACACACATTCAACGAATAATCAAATCTAAACCTAACATGGAACAAATCAGCCACAAACATCTAAACCTAGTTAGCCACATATATGTATGAAACATCTAAACCTAATATGGAACAAAAACATGGAACAAATCAGCCAAAAACAAATATTAAACACATATTCAACAAATAATGAAATCTAAACCTAATATGGAATGAAATCTAAACCTAATATGGAACAAATCAATATGGAACAAATCAAATCTAAATTAAACATAAATGCAACAATTATTCGAAGAAAAAAGAGTGGGAGAAAACGAAATGACCTAAACTGAAATTTAGAGCCACATACCCAAAAAAATGGGGAAGAAGCCCTAATTTTAAAACCATTAAACATGGGGAAGAAACCCTAATTTGAAAACCTAAGCCATAAACACACATTCAACAAATAATCAAATCTAAACCCAACATGGAACAAATCAGCCACAAACATCTAAACCTAGTTAACCACATATATGTATGAAACATATAAACCTAATATGGAACAAAAACATGGAACAAATTAGCCACAAACAGGGGGTACCTAATCGAGGAAGAAGGTGAGGTGGAGCAAGGGGGGTCGCAGAGCAGGGGCGGTCGCGGCAAGGGGGGCGGAGCAGGAGCGTGGAGGGGAGAGGCGGTCGCGACAGAGGGGGCGGAGCAGGAGTGGCGAGGGGAGAGAGGAGAGGGAGATCGTGGGGAATGGGAATAGGGGTAAGGGGAGAGAAGAGGGGAGAGAGAGATCGTGGGGAATGGGAACGGTGGTAAGGGGAAAGAAGAAAACGGGGTGATTTTTTTGTTGGACGAAAATGAGAGTGGGGAAGGCAGCATAGAGGGGGTTGTTTTTCTTTCATTTGCCACATCATAATGTGTACAATCCTGCGTGGCACAATCCCAAACCATTAGATCCCCCTAAAAAATTCATTCTCAACCGTTGATTTTTTGGAACAGTAAAACACCCCCCTCTCATATAATATATATATATATATATATATATATATATATATATATATATATATATAGAGAGAGAGAGAGAGAGAGAGAGAGAGAGAGAGAGAGAGGAGAAGGCTCACCTACATCATGCTCTATACACCATCCATGTATCACGCTTAATTACATGCCCTAAAAAACTTTTTTTTTTCAAATTTAATATTTTTCCCTTGAAATTAACTTTGTAATCAACCCACATGCAAAAAATTACGTCAAAATACATTTTGTAACTATTTTTAAAAAATTCACAAAAATCTGTTAAAAATACCTTATTTATAAGGGTCTGTGCCAGCAGTTTTTTGTGGATTTTTTAAAAATAGCTACAAAATGTATTTTGACCTAATTTTTTGTATATGGGTTGATTGGAAGGTTAATTTCAAGGAAAAATATGAAATTTTAAAAAAAAAGTTTTCTAGGCCTTGAATTAGGTGTGATGTACGGTGTGATGTATAGTGCATGATTTAGGTGAGCCTTCCTCTCTCTCTCTCTCTCTCTCTCTCTCTCTATATATATATATATATATATATATATATATATAACCACTGTTCCCACTCCAAAATATTTTTCCCCTACTCCACTTTCAACTTAAAACACCAAAATGACTAAAGTCTCATTTTATTCATATAACTTATGTTGAACAAATTATTAATACATTTATTTATTAAAAAAAAACATAGTTTGAACAAATATAATATTTTGTCAAAAATCTATTATTTATTTTAAAATACATAATATTCTGAAAATAAAGAAGCATAATATTATGAATCTACAAAAATCTAATATTCTGAAAAATAATTTTAAATATTCTAAAAATACACAATATTGTGGAAAAAAAAATTATTATTAGTTTTTTATAGAAGTGGAAGTTAATCAAAAAATTGTGATATTATTTATTTAAAAAAATGAACATTCTTTTTATAAAAAAAATGTTGACAATAATTATATCAAACAAAAATACTGGACAACATTCTTTTTTAAAGAAAAAATGGTGAGAACTTTTATTATAAACTATATTTAAAAAAAAAATTATTTTTTACAATTTCTTATAAGACATATCTTTTTTTATAAAGCTGTATTTTTTTGTAAAAAATTAAGTTGCGAATTTGACACATTACTAATTTTATATTTTATACTTTAATACACGACGTGACATAAATAGTGTGATTTATAATTTTCACACAACATTAACTACAACATGACACGAATAACATGAGTAAACTTATGAATTTAATATTGTGTAACTGACTCCAAATTAATCGTGTGATACTGTATTCAATTTGGTGTGAAAATTATAAATCACGTTATTCGTATCGTGTCGTGCATTAAATAATAAAATGCAAAAGTAGTAATTTATCAAAATCACACCTTAATTTTTTTTTTTAAATACAGTTTTATGAAAAAGTTATGTTTTATAAAATTTTGTAAAAAATAAAGGTTTCAAAACATTTAAGTTGATAATAAACATTTTCTCCAGTTTTTCTTTATAAAAATGATGTCCTGTTTTTTATTTTATATTATTATCTTCAAACAAAATTATAAAAAGAATGTTCATTTTTTATATAATTAACAAAATAGTTTTTTATTAACTTTCATTTCAATAAAAAATAATAATACGTTTTTTAATAAATAACCGGCTATTTTTTTAAATAAAAACTAACTTTTATATTTTTTATATTCTTAGAATATTAAAAAAAATATTTTCCTGAATATTAGGATTTTTATATTCAAAACACTATTTTTTTTATTTCCAAAATATTACGTATTTAAAAATAGATAATAAACTTTTAACAAATTATTATGTATGCTCAAACTAAAGTATACATGTATAGAATGACACTTTAGTGATTTTAGTGTTTGAAGAGTAAAGTGGAGCGGGGGAAGAATGTTTTGGAGTGGGAATAGTGGTTACCTCTCTCTCTCTCTCTCTCTCTCTCTATATATATATATATATATATATATATTTCAAATGACAAACTTGACTTGATAAATTATTTTAAAATCTGCAACACAATTGCCTTTTAAAAAATATAGCTATATTACCTATTATAAATTAGTTACATACTTTTAGAAGATTTATGTATAATTTATCATTTGCAATTTTTTTTATATTTTATAAATTTTTTAATAAAATATTACAACCTATACAAATATCTACATAATGGTCATTTATATCAAATTTCATAAGTAATTATAATCTTCAAAGAAATATTTTCATTGAATAATTCTCCTCACAGTGCTCACAATAATCAAATATTACAATCTATACAAATATGTTTATAACGGTCATTATGAGTGCAAATAATCACAATTAATGAATTCTAGAAAGCAATTAAAGAAACGGCATGCAAATATCACACACGTAACACACAAATATACATGGTTCGACAAATTGCCTACGTCCGCAGAGAGGTCACTTGATTTTTATTACTTTCTCTAAGAGTATCAAAATTACATCCCCCTTAGCCTTGGGTTTGGGCTGGATTTATAGCCGTGTAAAACCGTAGTGGTTTAATTGTTTAAAAAACTCCCTTGAGATGTCATTGGCTCATGTGTTGATTCCCTAAATATCTCATCCGAGATTTTTGGGTATCTGACTTGAGTTTCATTAAAATGTTAGTTGCTTTGTTATTATCCACGTGATAAAAGTTTGTATTTTTCCTAACATTCCTGGACAAATTTAGGCCAGAATTGAGCTAGGGGATTTTACTTTTATCGAAGGCCCATTCGTGTGATCCACTTCTAATGAATTTGTATCGTCGGTTAAACTTGTAAATAAACTCTAATTGTAAGGGTACGCTCATCTGGGGAAAAGTGAAGTGTTAAAAATTTCTTTTATTTCCACTATTTATGATTGAATACACACTTTCAAACTTCATTTTTCTTCTACACTTAACATCTAATCGTCACCTTTGCTTCCTCAACATCTAATCGTCATCTCTGCTTCATCTCTTATACTATCAAAAGAATCTAGAGTTCTCATTTTCATTCATCTGTTTTGTAAGTTTCTATCCTCTTTTTCATCATTTCTTGTGTTCATAGCTTTCTTCTTTTTCATCTCCATTTTTTTCAGTTGTCACAATTTATTTTTCTCTGAATGACAAACGCACTTTATGGGAAAATGTATGTGATTTTAGGAAAACTTATTGCATTCGTTCTCGGCTCACACTCAACTTTACCCCCATGCTTAAAAATGTGATGGATGTTGAAGGGGGATAGTATGGTTTAGGGGGATTGACTTTTCCCCTAAGCCCTCATTTCTTGGAATTTTTGAGTTTTTTGGGGTGGTTCCATATCAATGTTCCCCCAATAAATGGCGTATTCTCAACATGGGAAATAGGATAAACGAGCTCTATAAGACCAACCTTAGTATCCCATAGATTAGGTTTTCTTAAACCTGGTCTCATGCCACAAATTGCCTTCTTTACTTGAAGCTGGGGAAGGAAGAAAAAGTGTTGGTCGTGAACATACCTGATTCCAATAAAGGATATTGGGATTAGGGTTTTTTTGTTCAGAAATTTGCATCATCCACCACTCCCTGAGGGTGAAGAATACATTGGGTTTCAGTGCCCAAATTGTGTAATACTCGCACCATCGATTTTATCGTACTTGTATGATTTGGTGACTTGGTATGGGAAATTAGGCCGCGGGCCTGTTGAGGTGGATCATAAGTCAAATTTGGTTAATCTAGTGGCCCCGACACAATTGGATTAAAGTATTTATGGCCAAACATTTATTTAAAGGGAAATAAAAGTCATTCGAACAATGGCCATGATCATTTGAATGAGACTTCTGACTACTTGAATTTGATTCATTCCTCGCGTGTACTGGAATCTTAGAACCTCGCGTTATAAATGTTGTTCTAATGAGGGAGTAACATCATTCGAATGAGACTTAAAAGTCGTTCGAACGACTGGACCTAAATTTGGTCATTTTGAGATGCCTTTGTGTGCAGTCACATTTTGGGCCATTGGATTGATGATATACCGACATCTGAGTGCATGTAATGAATAAAAATGTATATAACATATGGGAGAATGAGTTTTTGGTTAATTTATGGTTTCTTTGGGGTTATAAGAAGAGAGAGATGGCGAGTTACCTCTTCACCATAGTGTCAAAAAATTTCTCTCTCTCTTTATCTACCTCTTGAGACCTTTCCCTCCACCAACCACCACACACTACCCTAGCACTACCATATCTCCACCTAAAACCACCATAGTTTAACTATGTTCTTCTATATTTAAGCCTTTCACACCATCCTTCACTATTGTGGGACAAAGCTACGAATTTTAAAGACACTGTTGGTGCTTTTTGAAGAAGAAAGGTAGAAGATTATTAGAGTTTTCATAGAGGCAAGTTTAGTGGAGCTATGAAACTTCATTAAGGCCACCTTAGGAGGTGGGATGTTTTCATTTTCCCTATATTCATCCTTACATTTTGGAGTTTCTTTGAGGTGGGAAAACACTACTCTTTGGTTAAGAACTCTATTTTTGTGCATTATCGATCTTGTACCTAGATCTTATTACAGTAGAATGTATATATGGCTAAGACGGTAATTTCCTAAAGTTTTGTGACAGAAAAAGATGATTTATGAAAGATCCCAAAAGTTTTTAGAATAAATGATATATTTCAAGAAATCTTAATATCTAAACATTTTATGGAATCAAATGTTTAAATGATATTTCTCTTGTTGAAATTATTTTATGAATAAAAGTCTTGAGGTTTTCTTGTGAAAATTGGAATTTTTATATAAATAGACATTTACTCGAGTTTTGAAGAAATAAAAATATCTTTTAGCTTGAAAAGTATGTCTATGCCAATATTGTCAAATTTCTATAATGAACCATAGGTTTGACCCATTTAATTGGATTTTTTTAACTTAAAATCCATATTTTCGTGTAAATAAACTTGTAGTATTTTCATGATGAACATATAAACACATTTAATGAGGGTTTAGTGGGTTTATACATGAAATAAAGAAAATAGAGATTTCACCCTAAATGTGTGTTAAAAGGTGTGAAAATTTGATAAATGGACATTTAAGACTACATGTCGAAATAAAGGGAAAATATTATTTTCTCGTGAAGTAGTCTCCAAGGGAAAAAAAGGATTTTTCTCAATAAATAAAGTAATGAAATGGAGAGATTTTCAACTTTAAAAGTATGCTACTCCAAAGTTTTAAATGAGAAATAATGAGTTAAAACTATTCAACAAGTTAGTGTGTAAAATAAAACTTTTAAAAATGAGTTAAAACTATTCAACAAGTTAGTGGCTAACTTAATAATATTTTGGGGAAATATAACTTTTAAAAATGGAGGGAATGGATAGTTTGGAAACAAATGGGTAAAATTTTTTAAAAGTGTTATTTCCCTAGAGCTCTGAATTAATATTAATAAGTAACATTTTTTGAAATATAAATGATTACATATATATATATATATATATATATATATATATATATATATATATATATATATATAGTAGTTGAATGTGCACATAGATGTAATGTGTAAGAATTGCTTTTCTGCCATTCGACTTTATATTGCATTGTTGTATTTTTCCCACCGGTCATTCGACTCATTCCCTCGTATTTGTTACGATAAGTTGGGTGCAGTTCCATATTTTAAGAGCATTATACAGGTAAGCACCCTTTTATTTTACATTAGTAATCTGTATGCTTTAATTTCGGGGACACTTCACTTAGGTCCCTTACGTAATTTGATTTAAATGGAAATCGTATGCTAAACAAGTGGAACGTTAATTAAATAAAACTGGACTAATAACATTATGTAGGTTGTTTCATTGCACTTCACACCTAATGCTAGGGTCAGACCGGGTTAACCATGAATAACTCATAAATCTAAATGGGCATTATAAATGGTATCAGAGCTCTAGGTTTAAGGTTCCTTTTGGGAGTGATGTGGGGAGGTCGGTAGTGGATGTTTTGACGTTAGTGTTGGTATGGTTCGGCCAGGTAGATTGGTGACGATATCAATTTGTGTTCTCGATGGTGGAGTCAAGGATATTATCAGGACGACAAATTCATTGCCAAGTGGCATTTAACCAAGTTAGTTGGCATTAATCGCATTTACGCTTTTGATTTAAACACATTAGTAATTTGCGAGTGTCTATGCGAGCCGATAGTGGCGACATCGCGGTGCTTACATGTCAAGCCTTGATGATGATGTGAGAAGATATTAATATAGTTGAATAACGTCCAGTGTGCTAGAGACATGAATTATTTGAAGTCAACCATAGAAATTAGGTCACTAGAGTGTCATACCTAAACGGTGTTGATTGTGATAAGAATGCATTCAGTTCTGAGATACATTACTTACGAGTACATTACTTACGAGTACCTAATGTCAATGAGCTGATTAGATGGACTTGATCGTTGGGGTAGTGTCATGTCATAAATAATTGATACTTTGGTAGGCATGTAGAGCTGTGTTGGCCATCACTTAAGGATGTGTACTCACCCATAGTTGATAGGATTTTATCATTATAAGTAAGTGTCTTGGTAATTGTGGATCAAAATCCGTATCTCGTAAGTTATGATGAAAGTTACTAGACACTGGTGGCAATTATATTATATATGTAACAATTAAGGTTGAAGTGATGTAATAGTGAACCCTATATAGTCTTATGTGATAGGGTATAGAGAATATGATGCAACTTTGAGGAATAGGATCCCTAGTCATATGGATGATGTAAACCTAGAGGCTTATAGGTTGTATACGACATCTTATATCCTATTAGAATCCTTACAGTGTCAGTTTATAGTTTGATGCGTTGTTTAGAGCACCAGCCATTTGGAAGGAGGTTTTGGGGACTTTATTGGATCTCGAGGAGAGAGTCGTAGGTTAGACTTGTGCCGGAGTTTCTATTAGAGGGGAAAGAATATTCTTGTCTAAGTGTTATATCCCGTCCTATCAGCTTGAGTGATGACGAAATACAAGGATATTTTGGTGTGGATATGATTTAAAAAAGTCCTTAAACTGTCCTTGATACTTATTACAAGTGGAATCCTTGTCAAGGAGAGTCAGTTTGATGTAACGCCTAGAGGTGTCCAATGATTGTAGTTCACCATGTGTAGAGACTTATAGTCTAGTGTTTGGGTGAGCATCTAATAGTCATCGGAGATGAACGTTGGGAAATCGGTAAGGCTTGCCTACTATGAGAGGATCATGGGAGTGAAACCTTGTCAAGTGCTTGATGATAATTAAAATGGGTGTGTTGTCCTTGGGAAACCAGTTAAGTTTGGTGTCATGGAGCACTAGTGTTCTAATGATATTTGTGTTGGGAGTTATGCGATGATCTCATGTTATGGTCAACTTTTAAGGAATGAGATCGAGTAATCGAATTAGATAAATAGGTGGTAACACCTCCAAAGGGAAATTGGATAGATGTGTCGTGATTGGGCATAATGCTCATTTGTCTTAAGATGACTACTGTAGGAAGTGTAGAACTTGATTTTCATGGGTACTAGGAAAGGAATTTGGAATTAGATTTATGATTTCATGTTAGAGATTTGAAAATGGCACCCCTAAAAGAATATTGAAGCATGTTTAGGATATCATCATAGGCCGACAATGTAAGTTAGAATAGACCTTGAAGCAATGACTAGGTCTTAACTTGTCTTGCTAAACTAATACAAACTAGGAAGTATAAACCTACGTAGTAATTGATATTCTTATAGTGTTAATTGCGACAAATATGTCCTTCACGTAGATTCGATTTGGGTAAAACCTAAAGATAGGAATAATGACGACTTCATATAGTTGGATAATATAATAGGGTGAATATTTTGCTAAGTTGAGAATTACCTAAAGAGATGTTGGAAATATGATCATAGTACGCTAAAGTCGATAATGACCTCAGTGTGTTAGGTTGGTTACGATGTCACGTTGACTGCAGATGTGGACAATGTTGGATTTCACAAATGCGTTAGGCATTCGTCAATTGGAGTGGTTCGCATTTGTCAAAGATGTAAGGAGGAACCCCAAAGGAGGGAAGTCCAGTTTTTTTTACTTTCCAAAGGACAATAGGTTTGTAAATTGCCTTCATCTTGTGAGGATGAATGGTTTGTGATCCGATTCGTCATGGTTGGTGACTCGAGCCAGGGTTTGTGGCTAGGTTAGTACACAATGAGAACGTATGGGATAAGTTGTAGACTTCAAAGCACGTGATGTAAGTTTGTCCTTAGCAAGCCATAGTCTATTGCGTACGGATGAGATTTTCTTGGAAAAGTTATTTGTTCATTTTAATTCATTCTATTCTTTTAGTTTCAGCCGTTAGGGATTTTATTTCTTCGATTATGATAGTTGAGCACAGTGTCCTTTTAATTTAGGCAGTTTTGTATTGTTCCACATTGATAGTTGGGTTGTAGCATGGATTGGATTAGTATGAGTACGACTGGGCCTAGTGAGGTCATTACAGCTCGACAACCGGGCGCGCTCTTATTTGAAGTATTCCTTTGTTTGCATAAGTTTTGGGTATGGGTGGTTGCACTTTCTTCCACACTGTTTTCTCATGGTATCAGTGTTCCTTAAGATTAATGACCTTATGTATAGACCATCATGAAAATTAATAACTCTGGTTGTAAAGAGTTAGATGATGATTTGAGGACAATGTATATCTCTAGAACTCGAGGAAACATAGCACACATTGTTATTTTTCCTCAGAGAGTGTATTGGTGTAATACTTGGGTGAGTGTTCCATGGTTACACACCCAAAATGATCCTAGATTCATAGAAAGATATTATAGAAGGTGTCGGTCGAATGCATGATTGGGGTCTTAGTTGGCTTGTCCCCTCTCGACGTGAGAGACTAGAGATGTGAGGTTAGTATCAAATTTAAGTGAATTTACGAGGTCAGTAACAGCCGATCATTCGGGGGAACATAATATGTACTCCTGAGCTTAAAATAAATTACGATGATGGATTAGTTGTTAGTTGTATATCGTTTTACTCTTGGATGAGCGTCGATCACTTGAGAACGTTGCCCTGGTAGAGGTGCTAGTATGGTTTGGTTATTAGCAAAGAAACCTTAGTACTTGATTGAGTGTGATCATCAGTTATGTGGAGACTCGAGGAATATTATGTAATTTTGATGGCTAGTCTGATGGTGAGCATTAGAGCATGTTGGGCATCGAGTTTTTTGGTGACATCCCCTGGTGAAACGACATATGATGACCTTCGATGATTGGGGATTCTATGACTTATCCTTGAAATATTCCTATGACTTAGAGTGAGTATTGACAATCATACGAATTTTGAGGGAGGATTGATAATCACAGCAATTCGTGGTATTGATGGATTAATAATTTTGGGGAAAAAATTCCCTAAAGAGGGAAGAATTTAATACCCTCCCTCACAATTTTATTGTACTTGTATGATTTAGTGACTTGGTATAGATAATTGGGCCCTAGTATTATTGAGGTGGACCATAAGTGAAATTTGGGTAATGTACTAGCACCGATGCAATTGGATTGGCCTAAAGTTTATTTAAAGGAAAATATAAAAGGAACTTATAACGAATTGAGTTTGATTCATTCCTCGCATGCACTGGAATCTCGTTAAAACCTCTCATTGTAAGTCTTATTTGAATGAGGGAGTAATCTCATTTGAACGAGACTTAAAAGTCGTTAAAACAATCAGACTTGAATTTGGTCATTTCGAGATGCCCTTTTGTGTTGTCATGTTTTGGGACTTTGGATTGATGATGTATCAACATCTGAGTGCATATGATGAACATAAATGTATAGAACACGTGGGAGAATGAGTGTTTAGTTTATTAATATATTTCTTTGGGGTTATAAGATGAGAATGGGTGGGTTTCCTCTCCACTATTGTTTCAGTATTTCTCTCTCTCTCTCTCTCTCTCTCTCTCTCTCTCTCTCTAGCTATTGAGAGATTCCCCTCCGCTAACCACCAGACAACACCCTAGAACCACCATTTATCTACCCAAAAGTACCATAATTGAACCATCTTCTTCAATATTTAAGACCTTCACACCCATTTACAACATCGTTGGGCAAAGCAACGAATTTTAGAGATATTATTACCGCGGGGGGGGGGGGGGGGTGGGGGTGGGGGGGGGGGGGGGAGGTGCGTTTGAACAAGAAAAAAGGTAGAAGATTAATGGAGTTTGTGTAACACCCCGTATTTGAGAGAACCTAAATAATTATGTGAATAATTATTATTGAGGGATTACTTAAATTAATATGCGAGAATTAATTAGTAATTAATCTGGATTTAAAAATAATTATTTACTATAGTGATAACAGTTAATACTTATTAACGATAATTATTGAATATTACTCAGTGAATAAGTAATATGGAATTTATGAATCTGATAAATCGTCGAGAGTGAAATATACGACAGTTTGGTATTTAAGTCGGGACACGCGTGTGAGTCGTGCCAGTACTAATTGAATGAAATATAAAAAGTAAACTATTTTTATGTAATTTGTATGGTAATTTCGAGTGTGTCGTTGAGCTCAGGAGGGTCGAAATAGTCAGAAAACACTAAAAACCGGCACCCCGTAGAGGTAATTTTGTAATTTTCATTTTTGGAGGAATTAAATGGACGAAAATTGGGAGTTGTTTTATCAGCCACGAGAGGTCCATTAGGGTTGAGAGATACAAAAAGTAAAGAACGGCCACAGAGGGTGTGAGGGAGAGAAAATTCCAAGAGGGAAGGCCCAATTAACACGATCTTGCACAACCATCACCACCACCATGTAGATCGGAACAAGAGGAACACACCTATACCAACAAATTAAAAAGGAAAAAAATATTTTGGCACCAACTTTATTTATATTAGGTGATTGTTAAAGTTAATATTTTCGACGGTGATGCTAAGAATGAACCAACCGGATATTCTGTTTTACAATTTTATAAAAGACTAATCACCCGATATTTAATTGGGCGGGGTGTCATAGGTGGTATCAGAGCATCAGGTTCTAGAGTCCTTTAGGATCTGTACGGTTTACTGTGCTTTCAGCTTAGCGTCCTTTGATATAGAGCCTTATCTTTCGGACTGTTGTATTCTTGTTTATGCGATTACGTCTTCAGTTATTTGAGATTTTACGATAATTGTGGACTAATAAACTTTTTTCTCATCTCAGATGCCTCCTTGACATGCACCAAAGGACAGGAATGCCCATCCATAGCCACAACCAGCTCCAGCTCAGGGCATGATGAATGTTACAGAAGTTGCTGCCATCGTTGCATAGGCAGAAAATGCAGCACTAGCAGTGGTACAGCAGGCACCACAACAGGCACCAATAGTGGCGTCAGCACCTGTTGTTATTTTCCCTACTACATGGGAGAGAGTCAATGATGCCTTTCAGAAGGCGTATCCTCCGAAGTTCTCAGCCAGTTCTGATGAAATGTTGGTGAGTCAGTGGAAGAAGGATATACAGAGACAGCTTCGTATGTATGAGTGCAACGAGGTACAGAGGCAAGTCTTTTCTACCTTTAGGCTAACAGGGGTAGCCTTACAGTGGTGGGATCCCACTACTACTTCAGAGGAGCGGGATTTGATGTCGATTGCCTATTTTTCGGTGCGATTTGACCGCAAGTATTTTCCTTCTACCTGTCAAGACTGAGATGAGGCAAAAACTTTTAGACCTCACCCAGGAAGGGAAGACAGTTACGGAATATGAGGAGGAGTTCACAAGATTGACTAATATGGTACCTGAAGAGGTGCCTATTGAGGATAAACGAATCCAGATGTTCATGGATGGTTTGACTTGGAGGATCCGACAACATCTTCTGGGTAACCTTTCCCTACATTCCTACACAGATGTCCTAAACGCAACATTGTTACATTTTTAGGACAACCGATTCCATGCTAAGGGAAGCAAGAGGGGAGGAGAGCCCAGCCAGATGGGTAAGACAGTGGAGGTAGTGCTAATGGGGCACCAACTGATCAGAGTCAGAGGCAGGGTTCCCAGTAGGGGGATTCTGCTAAGAGGTTTCGTTTAGGAGGTTTCAGGCATGGTCATGGGGGCTTCAGACACGGGCACCAGGGCTAGCAGTAGGTCCAATAGCTGGGAGGACAGCAGGGTCATCATGGCCAAGGTAGGGTTGGTAACGACCAGCAGGGACGAGGTTATCAGGGACAGAGGGGAGGAAATTTCGTCGGGAAATGTTATACTTGTGTCAAGACTGGCCATAAGAATCAGGATTACCCCGCTAGGGACGAGGTCCCATGGCAGTAAGGTGCTCACCAGGAGCCCTAGAGACCCATCTTTCCCATCGCCCTACCAGTTCGAGCGCCAGTTCCAGCCTTGCCCGCAGCCCTAGTTCAGTAGGGGAAACTACAGTATGGACGTGTCTATAACGTCCACCAGGCAGCAGCACCTCAGGCACCACCCGCGATTAAGGGTATGTTTTCTATACATGGCACTATGGGTCGAGTTTTATTTGATACTGGGGCATTCCACTATTTTATAGCTACTCATTTTGCACAGGACTTAGGGTTATTAGTCACAGCAGAGCGTATAGTGACATGCGTAGACTCACCATTGGGGAATGGATCTTTGATTTTCTTTATATGTTGGGGCGTAAGTATAGAGATTGTAGTTTGATTTTACCTGCAGACATACTAGTGTTAGATATGCACGAGCACGATGTCATTATTGGCATGGATTGGCTCGTTGTGTACAGAGCCATGATAGATTGTTACGGTAGGAGTATTATCTTTTCCATTCCAGGGTAGGAGATGTTTTTGGTGGCGATGCTTCGCCTAGAGGGAGGATCTTCCACCCACTTGTATTACATAGAGGAAGATACCTCTAAGGAGATAGTGATTTCCCTTGATTCGATTCCAGTCATTCGTGAGTTTTCGGATGTATTTCAGGAGATACTGGGCCTACCCCCTAGTCGAGAGATATATTTCATCATAGACTTGATGTCGGGAACTCGGCCGATAGTGCCTGCACCGTATCGTATGGCTCCTATAGATATGTGGGAGTTATGGGATTAGATAGAGCAGCTACTAGGATAGGGCTTCATTCATAGGAGCACCTCGCCTTGGGGTGCTCCGGTGTTATTTGTAAAGAAGGGAGATGGATCACTGAGGTTATGTGTTGATTATTGAGAGTTAAACAAGGTCACGATACGGAATAAATATCTATTGCCCCGAATCGAAGACATGTTCAACGAGCTGAGGGGAGCAACCTTCTTTTCGAAGATAGATTTGAGGTCGGGATACCATCAACTACGAATTAGGGAGCAGGATGTGTCAAAGACTGCTTTCTTGATGAGGAATGGATCATATGAGTTCAGAGTCATGCCGTTTGGGCTGAGAAATGCTCCATCCGTATTCATGGACTTGATGAACCGAGTGTTTAGGGAGTTCTTGAATCAGCTTGTCACCGTCTTCATATATAACATCCTGATTTATTCACACACTAAGGAGGAGCATGCCGAACACTTGAGACAGGTTCTTCAGACCCTACGAGAGCATCCATTGTATACTAAGTATGAGAAGTATGGATTCTGGGAAGTACAGTTTTTGGGGCATGTTGTATCGAAATTGGGGATATCGATTTACCCCAGCAAAGTGTCGGCAGTGAGGGAGTGGGGAAAGCCCACGACACAGACAGAGGTGCGTAGTTTCTTGGGGCTAACCGGGTACTACTGGAGGTTCATCCGAGGCTTTTCAAAGGCAGATGGTCCGTTGACGAATTTGACTCGCAAGGGAGTACCGTATGTATGGGATGATGCTTGTCAATTGGCTTTTGATGAGATGAAAGATAGGTTAACTTTGGCGCCAGTTCTTGCTTTGCCCAAGCTGGGAGTATAGTATCTGGTGTACATTGACGCCTCCTTATGAGGACTCAAAGGAGTACTTCAGTAGGAGTAGCAGGCTATAGCTTTTGCCTCCCGCAAGCTTAAGCCTCACGAAAAGAATTACCCCACCCACGACCTTGAGCTAGCGGCAGTCGTATTTGTATTGAGGATTTGGAGACATTACTTGTTGGGGGAAAAGTTTCGCTTATTCACAGACCACAAGACACTGAAATACTTGTGCACTCAGCGAGAGTTGAACATGCGTCAACACAGATGACTGGAGTTTGTGAAGGATTATCAGTTCGAGATACAATACCATCCGAGGAAGGCTAATGTGGTTGCTGATGCATTAAGATGTAGGCCGGTAGGTGATGTAGGGGAAGTGTGGAGAGCAAAGTGGAAAGAATTAGGTCACCACTATGCGGTAAACCGTTCTTGTATATCTGTTATGTCTATCACACCCGAGATTGTTACGAGAGTGATACAAGTACAAGCAACGAATACTTTTTTCCTGGAGCAGATTATATAAAACCTAGTTGGGGGTGCTGAGTCCTATTCCGTGAGTTCTAATGGGGGTTTGAGATTTAATGGGAGATTAGTGGTCCCGAAAGGAGAAAACTTACGTCATGCAGTTATGACACAGTCACACGGATTCAGATTTGTGGTACATCTCGGAGGGGATAAGATGTACCAGGATATGAGGCGACAGTACTGGTGAAGTGGGATGAAGAAGGACATTGGAGATTTCGTGTCCAAATGTTCTACCTGCCAGATGGTAAAAATGGACCACCAGAGACTGGCAGGGTTACTTCAGTCGTTGGAAACACTTACGTGGAAGTAGGAAATTATTTCCATGGACTTCATTACTGGGTTGCCCACATCGCAGCGGGGTCATGATTCCATATGGGTTATAGTGGATCGGTTGACTAAGGTAGACCATTTTCTACCAGTACGAACAGACTACACCACGGGCCAGCTTGCATAGTTATTCATTTCCGAGATCATTAGTGTTGATACCAAAATTAGTATGCTGATGTGGACGAGTAATAAGAAGACACATGTCAATCTACGTGGCGCAATAGCAACGAGGAAGATTGTTTCCCCGACCAACATACTCACTCCGAGCAACAAGTATACTCCGAGGAACAACCCTCCGAGGTACTCTTACTTTTCGAGGAACTCCAATGCTCCGAGGAACTCTTGGACGACGAGAAACTAAGGCGGTTCGAGATGCACCTCGACCACAACATTAATTGCCAGATAATCAACAGTTTAACTATTCATTGAATGCTTATCATCTTGACGCGCACGTTTGAAGAACATTAAATGAATTACCCTTTCATATGTGTATCATTTAATGTAACACCCTTTCATGAACAGCCTAAAGAGCTATAAATACCTTGTATCACCCTCATTCAAAGGGGACTGGAATTTCTTGGTATCATTTGTAATCGAGAATTCCTAGACACTCAGCAATAACATAACAGTGGATGTAGGCCATTCTTACAAGGCTGAACCACTTTAAAAATCTTTATCTCATTTATTTATCTGTGATTGGATAATTAGAGTAATTTAATTTTTTACATCAACAGATTGGCGCCGTCTGTGGGAACGATTTGTTATTATCATTTTTCACCAAAAATCATTCATCACCAATGGCGGATAACCCAGAATCTAGCAATCGAAACGCTGGAAATGCTGGAAATCTTCCAAATCCCTCTGCACCTCCAGATCTGGCCGGGATCATGACAAATCTGGCTCAAGGACAAACCTCCATGCAATATACGATGCGGTAACTCATACAAACTCTTCATGGTGGCGCACCTGCACAGTCAGGGCATCGAAGTGGTCAGAGGCAAACCTATTTACTTTCTTCTCGATCCAGTCATACTGAATCATATCGTAATGAGGAATTTGATGATTTCTCTTATCAACCTGGGCAAACTTCGTCAATACGGGTTACAGATACTGAGCAACGCGTCACCCTTTCCCCAGAAAGGGCCAGCGCATTGGAAAGGTTAAGTAGGGCCTCTCCTGTCAGTCGATTAGGCCCTAGGAGGAATAGGAGTCCCCCTAAGACCATGTCGAGAAGTTTTCGACAACCATCAGATCTAAGAGAAGGATCAGCATAGTCACGACCAGCTGTTCGTCAAGATAGATCTCAAGAAGCTACCTCAGAACAATCAATTGCTCGAACCAATAGGCCCGAGGAAGGAAATGAAGCGTGGAAAGGATCTCTTCAGCGGTTGGAAGATAGATTGGGAGAAATGGCTAAGGAGAAGAATCCCCTACAACGAACTTTTGTTCAAGGGACACCTTTTGTCCAGGCCATTGTAAATTTTCCAACACCGTCAAAATTTAAAGCCCCTGTAGTGACCCCCAAATACGATGGAAAGACAGATCATGTTCTTCACATAGAGCAATATCAAGCTGCTACCGACATCTATGCTGTCCCCGATGAGATGAGATGTAGGGCATTATCGAGAACTCTTACCGGATCTGCCTAGATATGGTACAACAATCTTCCTCGGGGTAAGATTTCAACTTTCTTTCAATTGGCCGAGTTGTTCATTGGCAATTTCTATTTTGGAGCAAAGCCAGTAAAAAGAGTAGCACACTTGTTAAGTGTTAGACAAAAATCTGGTGAAAGCACTAGAGATTACATAACTCGTTTCAATAACGAGAAACTGGAAGTCATAGATTATGAGGAAAAGACAGCAATCACCGCCTTGATGAGTGGTTTGTTGCCTAATAAGTTGTATTACACTTTGGCGAAAGATCCACCTAAAACTATGTCAGAGTTGATGGCAAAAGCGGCCAAAATCATGAATGCCGAGGAGGCTATGGCTGAAAAAAAGAATATGGATAAAGACACTAAGGTGGAAGTCGACAAGTCTAAGAATAAAGAGCATAAAGGCAATGGCGGTGATAAGCGTTCCAGAAATAATAAGTCGTCATGGGAAGTTCTGAAGAAATACGATAATTATACTCCCTTGAAAATGGGTATTAATCATGTCTTGGAAGAAATCAAGAATAGCGAGGAGGTAAAGTGGCCGAAGAAACTAAGGTCAGACCCCGATGCGAGGAACAAGGATAAATATTGCGAGTTCCACAAGGATCATGGCCATATGACTAAGAATTGCATAGCTCTTCAGAACGAGATTGAAACACTCATCCGAAGAGGAAAGCTAGCAAAGTATGTTGATCGGGGAGGTGAAAGAAGAAATAATGATCGAACTAAAGAGAGATCTAGATCTCCTCGTCGAGCAGAGGAGAAAAAGAAGAGAGAACATGAAGATGATGCCGAGGATGACCCCGATCTTCCCAAGAAACCAAGGCAACCAGAACGAGAGGTATTTTCCATACGTTTTGGGGCATTTGATTGTAATGTTATTACAGGAGGAGATGCAGGAGGAGGAGACCTTACTGCAGAAAGAAAGCTTACCTCGGAGAGGCACAAGCTTGCTCGTACATTCAGCGAATAAATTTAGCCGAGGAGGATCGTCCAAGGAAGGTAAAAAAAGAGAAGCTGGTCATTGGCTTTTCAAAAAATGACCTGGCAGGTGTTCTTTACCCTCACGACGACCCTTTGGTGATCAAAATGAGGATGAAAGAAGTAGTGATTTCAAGGGTGCTGGTAGACAATGGTAGTTCAGTAGACATCATGTACTATTCATGCTTTGACAGCTTGAATTTAAAATTATCTCAATTGGAACCTTATCACAGACCTCTTTTGGGTTTTACTGGCAAGAAAGATTTTCCACTTGGGACGATCAAGTTGGACATATTCATTGGAGCTTGGCCTGCTTGTCGAACAGAGAGAATACGCTTATTTGTGATGGATAAGAATGTGCAGTCAGCCTACAACATCATCATGGGAAGAGTTGGTTTGAAGAAGTTCGAAGCAGTTCCATCTACAGTACATCAATGCTTAAAATTCCCAACAAATTTTGGAGTAGGAGTTGTGAAAGGTGATCAGAAAGTAGCTCGGGAATGCTATTATTCATCTGTCGAGCAAGAGGAACTTGAATATTCAAGAAAAAAGACTATTACCTACCAGGTGGATGAAGGTACAGAAATTGAAACACTAGATTCACAAGATGAATCCCAACTTGTAAAAGGACAGGTGGTGGAATCTACAGAGAATGTTATTCTGGACGATGAGCACCCTGAACGAGTAACCCAGATAAGTTCAACGTTGGATGCTTCAATAAAACAGGAGTTGATAACTTTCTTGAGAAACAAGAAGAAAACTTTTGCGTGGAGTCATGAAGACATGCCAGGAATAGATCCGAACTTCTTATGTCATGAGCTCAATGTGAATAAGGAGATCAAGCCTGTAAATCAGAGAGGAAGGGTATTTAGCCCCGAGAAGAATCAGGCTATACAAGAGGAGGTCGAGAAGCTCCAGAAAGCCCAATTCATTGAAGACGTGAAGTATCCAGACTGGTTGGCAAACGTGGTGATGGTAAAAAAGAAAAACAATAAATGGAGAATGTGTGTTGATTTCACCGATCTTAACAAGGCATGACCAAAGGATCATTTTCCATTGCCCAGAATTGATCAATTAGTGGATGCTACCTCGGGACACGAGCTGCTCAACTTCATGGACGCTTACTCCGGCTACAACCAGAACAAAATGAAACCTGAAGACATGGAAAGTACTTATTTTATTACCCCCTAGGGGAACTTATTTCTATAATGTTATGCCTTTTGGTTTGAAAAATGCAGGAGCGACATCCCAGCGGCTGATGAACAAGGTTTTTACCGAACAAATCAGTTGCAACATGGAAGTCTATGTCGATGATATGTTGACAAAAAGCAATAAAGCAGCTGATCATCTAGTTGACTTAGCTCAGACCTTTGATCAACTGGATAAATACCAAATGAAGCTCAACCCGACGAAGTGTACATTTGGAGTACAAGAAGGGATGTTCCTCGGATACATCGTCAACCAGCGAGGCATTGAGGCAAATCCAGAAAAGATCAAAGCTCTTTTAGGGTTGCGATCTCCAACGACGAAGAAAGAGGTGCAGAGTCTTACAGGACGAGTTACAGCGCTTAATAGATTTGTATCTCGAGCAACTGATAGGTGCCTTCCATTCTTAAAAACACTCCGAAAAACTTTCGAGTGGAATGATGAATGTGAAAAAGCCTTTCAAGACTTGCAGAAATATCTGGGAACACCTCCATTGCTGTCCAGACCAGTGATGGGCGAAAAGTTGTACTTATATCTGGCAGTATCAGAGAATGCAGTCAGCTCGGCATTAATCAGATTGGAGAATGGAGTTCAGAAACCAATTTATTACACAAGTAAGGCTTTTCGAGGTGCAGAGATCAGGTACCCGAAGTTGGAAAAATTGGCAATAGCATTAATTGAAGCAAGTGGAAGAATAAGGCCATATTTCTAGGCCCATACCATCGTCGTGTATACCGACATGCCGTTACGACAAGCCCTTCATAAACCAGAAAAATCAGGGATATTGATGTATTGGGCAATAGAGCTTGGTGAATATGATATTGTGTATGAACCCAGATCATCCCTAAAAGGGCAAGCCGTAGCAGATTTTATAGCAGAATTTACTTATCCTGATACCCCCCGAGGATCAAAAGTTACTCGTTGATCGACCTGTGGATGTTATAGGATTAACAAACATGAGCCCAGACCAGCTCCGGTTGGTAAAAGGGCGAGAAGAGATGGTCGACGAGGAGCGAAAGGTATCAGGGGAAGATGAAAGGAAGCAACAAATATTTCACTGAGGAACTCTATCAGATAAGGAATTTGAAGACGGGTTACCCATATGGAGATTATATGTAGATGGTTCATCTTGCACAGTAGGTTGCAGGGCAGGAATTGTTTTGAACACCCCAGACGAGATTGACATGGAATATGCCTTACGATTCCAATTCAAAGCCTCCAATAATGAGGCTGAGTATGAGGCTATGATAGCAGGTCTTAATTTAGCAAAGATTATGGAAGTGCAACAAGTGATGGTATTCAGTGATTCTCAATTGATTGTGAATCAAATGATGGTAACGTATGCAGTTAAAGGAGAATTAATGGTCAAGTATCATGACAAGGTAATGGAGTTATTGGCAGAATTTGATGCGATTTAGTTAATCAGAATACCAAGAATAGAGAATGCACGAGCAGACGCACTGGCCCGACTAGCATCAGCTACTCGTACCGAGATGCGAAGAACAATACCAATTGAAGTACTAGAAAGTCGAAGCATAGATGAAAACCTGACGATGAACATTATCACCCTTGATCTAGGACCATCTTGGATGGATCCCATCAGGGCATATATTGAAGAAGGAGAATTACCGGAAGATAAGATCGCTGCCAAGAAATTGAAGTTTAAAGCTGCTCGGTATGTACTAACTAATGGTGTTTTGTATAGACGAGGAATTATGGCAGGTTTGGAAAGATGTGTACATCCCTCCGAGGTGAAAGAATTGATTGAAGAGATCCATGAAGGGTCCTGTGGAGCTCATGTAGCAGGTCGGACACTTTTGCAAAGAGTAATGACGCAAGGATATTACTGGCCGATAATGAGGGCTGATTGTATAGCATATGCCAAGAAGTGTGACAAGTGCCAACGTTTTTCCTCAATTCGACGAACTCCACAAGCATTGTTGATACCCATAACTTACCCTTGTCCTTTTGCCATGTGGGGAATGGATTTGGTTGGACCCCTGCCAACGACCCGAGGAAGATTCAAGTACTTCGTCGTGGCAGTGGATTATTTTACTAAGTAGGTAGAAGCTGAGCCACTTATTGATATGACGTACGAGAAGGTATACCAATTCGTTTGGAAGAAAATCATCTGCCGATATGGTCTCCCTCATGCCTTCATCACAGACCATGGAACACAATTTGATAACTAGGAGTTTGCCGCCTATTGTCATCAGTCAAACATTTTGAAGGTTCATTCAGCACCAGGCCATCCTCAAAGCAATGGACAGACTGAAGTGACGAACATAACATTATTAAATGGTTTGAAGAAGAGGTTAAATGAGGCTAAAGCAAATTGGATTAATGAGCTACAGTCAGTATTGTGGGCTTACCGAACAACTCCTCGAGCAGCAACTGGAGAGTCCCCATATATGCTGGCATTTGGAAGTGAGGCTGTAATACCTGCCGAGTTGGGTCTACCAACACACCGAGTGCTGAATTTCAATTCCCCAGTCAGTGATTTGATGATAAGATTAGATTTGGACATGCTCGAGGAGGTTAGAGAAGAAGCAGCCATTAGGAATGCTGCATATCAACAACGAACAGCTTTGTTCTACAATAAGAGGGTGAAGAAATACGATTTAAAGGAAGGAGATTACGTGCTAAACAAGGTCATTCAGAAGCACAATAAGCTGGAAGCAAACTGGCATGGACCTTACCGAGTTACAGAAGTTGTTCGACCAGGAACTTAGAGAATAGCAACTCTAGAAGGAGAGGAATTTAAGAATGCATGGAATGCTGAATACCTACGCAAGTATTATCAGTAATGTGAAATGTAAAGCAGTTCCTTCATTATGAATAAAATGATGATGTTTCACCATCTTCTTCCTTTTATTACAAGTTTTTCGGGGAATACTAGTGTGATACACTACATTACACTGATATAGTTCGAGCGTGATCAACTTCGGTTGGTAAAATAGCGAGAACAAATTATACTCCTTTGGTTAGGAGGCGTACACTTGCGTGATCAACTTCGGTTGGTAAAAGAGCATGTGCACAAGATAGTTCGAAAGAACCTGATAGTTTGAGCGTGATCAACTTCGGTTGGTAAAATAGCGAGAACAAATTATACTCCTTTGGTTAGGAGGCGTACACTTGCGTGATCAACTTCGGTTGGTAAAATAGCTTGTGCACAAGATAGTTCGAAAGAACCTGATAGTTCGAGCGTGATCAACTTCGGTTGGTAAAATAGCGAGAACAAATTATACTCTTTTGGTTAGGAGGCGTACACTTGCATGATCAACTTCGGTTGGTAAAAGAGATTGTGGACAAGATAGTTCGAAAGAACCTAACAGTTTGGACCCACAACCAACTTCGGTTGGTAATAGGGCGAGAACAAAATATACTCCTTTGGTTAGGAGGCAATAGTTCAAACCCACGACCAACTTTGATTGGTAAAAGGGAAAGAACAACATTCTTAAAATACCAATTTTGGTTGATTAAGAAACAAAATAGGCGTAAACTTATGTTGGTCGGAAGGAAAAACCATTCCAGAAAATACAAAAATTCCAAAATGAACAAGGTATAGTTGGTCGGTGATCAAAACCCACTAACTGTAGTTGGTCGACGAGGATAAATTATCGACCTTGGTTGGTCGGACACATTTTATGAAAATATTTCAAATTGAATCAAGTATGGCTGGTCGGGGATAAAAACCCATCAACTGTAGTTGGTCGACAAACACAATTTAACAACCTTGGTTGGTTGGAAACATTTTAAACATTTTATACTCATTACTTTATTATTAAGTGATTGAGCAACATTGATACTTGTAAACTTTTTTGGATGATGAACAACACAATATTGTTATCTTTTTAACAGATTCATATGCACAAATGTAAAAGTGTTAGACAAGTACAAAAGAATAAGCAATACAGATTTGCAAACAGAAAATGAAAGTCTTTCATTAAAATTCAAAAATTACAAGTTACATATGTGTGCTAACTATTTCATTGAAAATCCTATTCTATTGGTTTTTTCCCTTCAGCCTTTGATACAGGTTCCTCGCCAGCAGGAGGATCATTTAATGTTCGAGGAGAATTGATAAAATTCAAGTCCTTCAACATTCTGACATTCATTACTGAAGGAGTATCCAAGAGATGCTCAGGACGAGATACGTCAATTTGAGAATGAAGGTTATAGTCACCAAGATAATTCGCAATCAAGCTCCGAGGAATGGCGCGAGCAGGTATCCATTCCATGTCCAACTTGAACGGTGGCACAGGCAAGTCAATCACTCCAGGCTCATAGTAGTACCACAAAAAATGTCCTTGCTCAAGCTTTAATACACATAAGGCATTCAGCCAGCCTTGTTTATAACCTTCATTATTGGCATTTTCAATATGAGCATCCAAATGATAAAGGGCCTCATTATAGCATGCATTCCAAAATTCCCTGGGCTTTTTATGGAATTGGAAGGTTAATCTATCCAATTGTTCATGAAGGTTTTTGGTGAAAAGGTCCTTGGTATGTAAAGCTGACTTCGTTGCAGTAAGTTGATCTTCCAAAGTCAGGATTTTCTTGGACATCTCAGACAAAGCCCGATCTTTTGCGTTCAACTGGTACGCTTGAGTTTCCAATGTTGACAGAGTACGAGCTTCTTCAATACTACAAGGAGTTCTTGATCCTCCCCGAGCAACTGAAGTGATTCGTTCCTCGTTAACATCCTGGGCAGCTCTTCCTCGCCCACGGGAACCTCTTCCTCGTCCCCGAGCAGTAGCAGAAACACCAGACTTTCTTAAAGTATCCAATTCTTGCCTTAATTTGGCATTTTCAACCTCTAAGAATGAGAATCCTTCATCGGTGACCGGTACCAAGGCAGTAGAGGATGAAGCTGCAGACTCATATTGTGCCAACTTTTTCTGCAAATTATTGTTCTCTTGTTCCAGCAGCTCGGCGATCTGTCTGCAGGCCTCAACTTCACCTTTTAGGGTTCTCTCCCTGACATCGTATCCAGGAATGATCTTTTTATGGCCTGTTTCAGAAGAAATTTGTTGATATCTATTTTCATACTCCTTGTGCAACAAGGCAATTGATTCATTGTGTTGATTCTGAATATCTTCTAAATTACAATGAAGTTCCTCGATCAATTCGTAGTATGACACATTATTAGCCACAGATCGATCAAGTAAATCCTTCAGGTACCGGTAAGCCTCAACTGCTTGCTCTGAGGCATCATGGCCAAGGATGTCGGCAATATCTGATACACTCAGGTCTGTATGACCAGCTTTATAATATTCATGGCATTGTTGGATCAGCTTTGTATCATGGGCAGATATCAGTTCCATTCTAGCCATAAAATAATAAAAAGGAGAAGGCAAGAGTTAATAAATAAAAACAGACAGAGCATCAACAATGTAAAGGAACAAAAAGATGTGATTTTATTACATCATCAACAAGATTACATTTTGGAATACAGAAGTACAATTAAGAAGAAAAATAGAAAGATAGTACCGAACAACTTCACACCTTTTCCTTGTCTCTCAAGACTTTCTCGGGAGGCTGGGACGAGGAGCTTAATTGCTCGGTGGGAATATTGATCTGATTGGTAGAAGCTGGGACTTGTTCTGGAGGAGTAGGCAACGAAGAAATCTCCTCGGTGGCTGTCTGGTTGGGTGTTGGAACAAGGACCTGATCACCCCCTGTCATTGAAGATTATTCAGATGCAGCCTCGTCTTCATCTTCATCTTCAATAACTGGAGGAGGACCAGGGAGATGTTGTTGAAATAGCTCAGAGTCCTCGCTCACCTTCAATTCTTGCAAGGCAGCAACCCAACCATCATGGAAGAATTTCAAACTTCCATAATTCACCTAGGTCATCATTGCAGCTACCCCCTATCCCATCCTTTATCCCAACCAGTCTGAAAGGATTTCTTCACAGCCGTTTTTCTCTTCATCTTCTCCGAGGAGAGCTTCTCGGATAGAAGGTCCTCGGAGGCTTTCAGATTGGCCTCCAACTCCTCCTTCTGACGATTTGCTTCGCGCAGAAGTGTCAAATCTTCCTCAGCTGACTTCAGTTTATTCTCCAGCTCCCCAAAGCCTGAAAGTTTCTCGGCATAGTCTTTATTCTCTCTCTCCAAGTCCTTCACCTTATTACCCAGTTGTACTTTCTCTGCATCAGATGCATCCAACTTCTTCTCCCATTCAAATTTATCCTCTTCATACTTCTAACGAGATTCACTCACAGATTTAATAGCTTTCTCCAGTGCTCCTTACACAGTGGACGAGGAGCAAGAAGCTTTGATCCCTTCATCCTTTTTAAGGATTATATTGAAACAGCTCGTCAACTGTAATCAGAAAAGGGAAGTGATATCAGAAACAAATATGGGAAATAACAAAGGAAAATATGAAAAACTCAGAATAAAGATACTTACTGAAGCAAGATGACGAGCAGCCAGAGAAGTAACCATATCCCGAGTAAGGTCTTCTTCAGTACCTTGCACATCGGGAATGGGTGAAAATTTTGCCAAGCTCATCGTAGAGCTCGGAGGCACACTGATTAGAACACCATCTCCACCAGCTGGGAGCTGGGGAATGGCTCCAGAAATACTGACCGAGGAGGATTTCCTCAGTCTCCTCGGTGCCTTTTCAACAACCTCAACTAAAGAAGAACTTTTGGTTGGTGAGATAGTGGTTACTTCAACAGGTGCATCCTTCTGCACAGGAGCCAATGGGGGCTTCTCGACAGCCTTCTGAGAAGCAACAGGAGAGGTGACATCTTTATTATTTGTCCCTTTTTGGACATCAACCTTATTTTTCTTCCCAGCAGAGGAAGTTTCCTCGAAGAGAGCGGGAACTCTTCTCTTGCCTATTTTTTGGCTCAAAGGAATATGAGATTCCGGATCAGAATCTTCAGGAATTTGCACTGGATCACTGATGTTGACCATAGGACGAGCAGTAAAGGACGACGTATAGCTCTTATACTGCAACAAGTATAAAGCAGACCTGATGTGCTCGTCTGTAATTCTCTTATGCAAACTCCAGATATGTTTCAATTACCTTATATTAACTTCTGATTCTTTGGGAGTTTTTCTCTTGCTGTCAACTGCAAACAAAAACATATTGAAATATCAGTCATACATTTTATCAAATACCATGAAATCATAATTTCAAAAACAAAATAAGATAAAAACGACCTATCACATTGCCATATGGGGGGCATCTGGGACCCTCATATACTGCATCTCCAACCAAAGGGGCATGTTGCCAATTTTTTATAACTACCCCGTGTTCAAAATAATCCCTGTTGGCATCAGGGAGGTTGACTACTAAGGCCCTATTCAAAAACCTAGTTTTTAAATAAAAAACGTTGTCTAAAATAGCCCATCTGTAGCAGTACATAATCTCAGGAATTCCTATACGAGTTCCATGAGTTTGATTTAACCTATGTACCCCATTAACTATTCTCCATGTGTTGGGGGCTATTTTTGCAGGGACAACGTCGAAGTACTGACAGAACTCTAAACATAACGGATTTGGTGGAAAAGAAAATCCACATTCAGCAATAAATAAGCTAGGGAACCAGTGTCCCTCAGCCAAATCAAAATAACTTGAAGGCTCAGAAAGAACCTCCAAAGTTACCCAAGAAGGAATACAGAAGTCAGAGCGGAACTTCTCAAGAGATTCGATAATGTAAACCATGATGAATAAAAGAAGAAGGAAGAAGAGCTTACAGGGAAAAAGGAGATCTGTTGACAAACGAAGGAGGAAATGAACGCACAAGAGAGAGAAAAGCTTTAGAAAACTCGAAAGCAGAAATTAAAAAGGTAGAAGACGATGGGATTGCCTCTGAAGTTTAAATACTTTGCCTTGGGAACCAGCGAAAGAAATGATTACATAAAAGAAATTATTGCACTACCGGCGGCTAAAAGGACAAAAAATGCACGAAGATCGAAGCGCTTATGCAAAGGCAAAAAAGGCGGATTCTGCGAATTTGGAAGGAAATTCAAATATGAAGAAAAGACTCCTAAAACCCAGGAAGGCCATTTAATATTGTCATATACCGAGAAAGAATGTTCCATACTCCTCAAAGTTCAAAAAATGAAACATTGGGGGCTTCTGTTGATACCAAAATTAGTATGCTGATGTGGACGAATAATAAGAAGACACGTGTCAATCTACGTGGCGCAATAGCAACGAGGAAGATTGTTTCCCCGACCAACATACTCACTCCGAGCAACAAGTATACTTCGAGGAACAACCCTCCGAGGTACTCTTACTTTCCGAGGAACTCCAATGCTCTGAGGAACTCTTGGACGACGAGCAACTAAGGCGGTTCGAGCTGCACCTCGACCACAGCATTAATTGCCAGATAATCAACAGTTCAACTATTCATTGAATGCTTATCATCTTGACGCGCACGTTTGAAGAACATTAAATGAATTACCCTTTCATATGTGTATCATTTAATCTAACACCCTTTCATGAACAGCCTAAAGGGCTATAAATACCTTGTATCACCCTCATTCAAAGGGGACCGAAATTTCTTGGTATCATTTGTAATCGAGAATTCCTAGACACTCAGCAATAACATAACAGTGGATGTAGGCCATTCTTACAAGGTTGAACCACTTTAAAAATCTTTATCTCATTTATTTATCTGTGATTGAATAATTAGAGTAATCTAATTTTTTACATCAACAGTTAGGTTATATGGGGTTCCCCTAGATATCGTGTCTGATAGAAATAAGATTTCGTGTCGCGCTTCCGGGAGAGCTTTCAGGAGGCCATGGGTACAGACTTAAGATTGAGTTCAGCTTATCACCCACAGTCAGATGGACAAACAAAGCGTACCAATCAAATGCTGGAGGAAATGCTAGGAATGTGTGTCCTTGATTTTGGAGGAGGTTGAGAGTTGTATCTTCTACTGGTGGAGTTTTCCTATAATAACTCCTATCAATTCACGATCGTCATGGCCCCATTTGAGGCATTGTATGGCAGGCCATGTCGTTCTCCCGCTTGTTAGATAGAGTGGGGGAGGACAAGTTACTCGTACTAGAGGTGATTCAGGACACTTACCTAGGATTGAGCTTATCAGGAGACGCATTCGGGTAGCCCAGGACCGATAGAAGAGCTACGCTGATGCGAAGTGTTCCTTTCGAGATTTTAGCGTAGGGGACCAAGTATTACTACATGCATCTCCTATAAAAGGGGTAATGAGGTTTGGGAAGAAAGGGAAGTTCTCTCTGAGGTACGTGGGCCCATTTCCCATTATCGGGAGGATTGGGCCGGTGGCATATAGACTTGGGTTTCCAGAACACTTACACCGTGTTCATGATGTGTTTCACATATCGTCATTGAGGCGGTATCTGGGGAATGACTTGGTCCACGCTCACATCGCGAGAGAGGAGATCAATTAGCAGCCCGACAGATCTTATGAGGAGAGGCCAGTGGCTATCCTAGATTACAATGAGAGGAAACTGAGGTCAAAAGTAGTTCCACTTGTGCTGTTTCAGTGGCAGCATCACAATGTGGAGGAGCCCACTTGGGAGCGAGAGGTGGATATGCGTTAGAAATATCCAGATTTATTTCTACCAGGTATGCCTTATTTTCCGAATCTCGGGACGAAATTTCGTTATTAGGGGAGGATTATGTAACACCACGTATTTTTGAGAACCTAAATAATTATGAGATTAATTATTATTGTGGGATTAATTAAATTAATAGTAATTAATCTGGATTTAAAAATAATTATTAACTAGAGTGATAAGAGTGAATACTTATTAACGAGAATTATTGAATATTATTGAGTGAATAAGTAATATGGAATTTCTGAATCTGATAAATTGTCGAGACTAAAATAACGACAGTTTGGTGTTTTAAGTTGGGACACGCGTGTGAGTCGTGTCAGGACTAATTGAATGGAATATAAAAATTAAACTATTTTTATGTAACAAGTATGGTAATTTCGAGTGCGTCGTTGAGTCCGGGAGGATCAAAATAGTAAGAGAACACTACCCGAGTATTTTATTTAGACTCCGGGAAGTTTTTAGGCCAAACCGGCACCCCGTAGGGCTAATTTTGTAATTTTTATTTTTGGAGGAATTAAATGGACGAAAATTGGGAGTTATTTTATCATCCACGAGAGGTCCATTAGGGTTGAGAGATACAAAAAGTAAAGAACGACCACAAAGGGTGTGAGGGAGAGAAAATTCCAAGAGGGAAGGTCCAATTAGCACGATCTTACACTACCATCACCACCATCGTGTAGATCGGAACAAGAGGAACACATCCATACCAATAACATCAAGAAATCAGACGAATAATTCGAGGCAAGTGTTTATTACTTGCGTGATTTAGTAAAAATTATGTGCATGATTAGAGTAGTTGATAACCCAGTAAATTATGAGATTTAATTTTGATGAAAACTTGATGATTTGATTCATATTTGGGTCTGAATTTATAAGAGATTTAATTCCTTCATGTAGATAGGATGTTATCCACGAATTTATGATAATTTTCATGTATAAATTTGGGTTTAATTTGGAAATATGATCTTGAATTAAGAACTACGGTTCTTGTTAAATAAATTTGGAGATTTCGTATTAAATTGATGTATGAGGAGGATTTAATGATTCTAGGTTGTTAGAAATAATCTAAATAGGTTGGAACATCGATTGGGTTTGCTGTTTGGGAATGAACCGTAGAGGTTTTAGGGTTTAAAATGGTGAAACAATGCTGAAATTATGGGAAGAAGATGAAACAGTAGGTCTCGCGCGAAGTCGCGCGAAGGTCGTTCAAGCGAGATAGGCATCTCGTGCGAAGTCGCTCGAGCGACACGTGGCAGTCATTCAAACGATATTACCATCTGGTTCGACCGACAAGATGAATTTTTAGGAAACTTCTTAGGGACAGTTTTGGAATTTTCCAGTTTATTCAAGTCAGAGAAATTTCCAATTAACAGATTTGAAACGAGGCAGGTCTACGAGAAAGTATGTGAGTTTTATACTTTAATTAATCCGAAAAGAAGAGTTACTTCGGAAAGTACTAAAGAGTTATGGTAATTTAGCAATAGTATAAAATACGTAATAATGAGAATAAAATATGTATGGTAAGTATACAAATAGGTTGGGAGAATACCTTTAAATTTTAATAGGATGTGTGTATGCCTATGACTTGATATTTTGTTAAGTGCACTAATGGGTGATAACCCGGGGGTGCAAGGTTATGTGGTTAATACACTAGAGCGTAATAACCCGGGGGTGTAATATTTTTATTTAGCGCACTAATGGGTGATAACACGGGGGTGCAAGGATATTGTTTTAAGTGTACTAATGGGTGATAATCCGGGGGTACGTGATTGTTATATTAATAGAACTAATGGGATTTAACCCGGGGGTGGAGGACTTATATATATATATATATATATATATATATATATATATATATATATATATATATATATATATATATATATATATATATATATATATATATATATATATAGGGATGATACAACTCAAATGACACACTTGATGATACAACTCAAATGTTATGCAATAATTTTCTTTCCTAAATTTTAGCAACAACTCTTATGTTCTTTCCTTCTTTCTTTGTTTAAATCAAGCTATCTTGATTGAACACAACTTTAAACAAAAAAAATTCTCAACAAAAATTAGCACAATCAGATTCGCTCTAATATGTACACAATAATCAATGCCTTTATGAATAATGGTGTACTAGTGGGTGATCTAAAAGTGATATGTAAATGATATATATTGCTGAAATCACTTCAAAGATCAAGCAATCATATATAGTGTAACAATATACACAAAAACAATATGACTTAAAATGTATATACAATATAAGCACAAAGTCAAATATACATAAACTGTTTCTAGATATAGATTTATATTAATTTTCAGGTTTAATCGAATATCTTATTAAGTCAAGTTCAAACAGTTTAAACTGATTAATATACTCGATTAAGTCCAATCAGTCCTAGTTCTCAGGCCTTGGTCCAACATCAAAGGTAATGAGGTTCAAGTATACACAGTCCAAGGTCACAAAAACTATCAAGATCAGATTAGCTCAATGGGACAGTCCAAGTATTATTTATTTAACAAATAGGTCCTCAATGATTTTTTAAGATTTAAATGTCTAACCCTTGAATAGAAAGTGACTTTTGTTACCACTGAAATTTCTTGAATAATTTTAAAACAAAATGCTTTAAAATAAAATGTTTTAAAACAAGTATGAATCTAGAATAATATAACCATCAACAATATATGAAAAGTGATATGTGTGTGATTCAGTGTTTAAATAATCACAAAAATCATATCTAAAACAAAAGATCAAACAAGATAACACAAATCAAGAAAATCAGGAACAAAACTACAAGATTCGTGGTTTTGTGGGTGTAGTGTCTTATAAAATATAATCAGCAAGAACACAAGAAAAAATAGATCTACAAAATACAGACTATAAAAATATGTAGACAAAAATATTCACAATGAATTTTTAATCTTAAAAAAGTTCAGATGGAGAGATGAGATTCTGGTGCTCTTAAATCGTCAGGAAAAATGAACCTCGGGAGACTTGAAAAGATGTTGAGATGAATCAATTTTTTTTAGAAAATACACACACACAATATAAATCTTTTAAAGATAAGGTGTGTAAACTCTCTCTTTTTCTCTTAAAAATTCAATAGAGTTTTTCTCAAAAATAATTTTCTCAGACTAAAAATATAAGACCCAAAGGGATGAATTTATAGACTTGCAGGTGTGTGATGATTAGAGAAAATAAGACACACATGGATTGTGCAAAACCAATTTAAGCCACAGATAAAATGTAATCGTGTGACACACAAAGAAACACAAACTACTAGTCTAAAAATTAGACACGCGTCGCTACAGCTGTAACTAATTCAAACAAATTTCGAAGGATTTTAGAATAAAATGTTAATGATTAAAAAAATGGATGCCAGCTATAAACTCAACTAAAACAATTATCGTTGAACAAATATGATGAGAACGATAGCGTCTTATAAATGGATAAAACAATTTTGATTTAAAAAAACGTGGGCAAAGCGGGTGGTAACAAAATTATCGTGGTAAGAAAAAATATCTTTAGTTAAAAATCATAATGGGCGACGTCGTTTTTAAGAAGTGAAAAAGCCTTGGTTTTAACAAAATGAAACCGATTTGAATAACATATGAAATCGCTATGACAGATGTAGAAAATCGAGGCAACAACATATAGAACGGACAATACGACTTTGTCAAATCAAATCGTTAACATGTATCAATCAACACTTATTTATACATTATATATAATAGTACTTATGGAATTCCACATAAGCACACGAAAAACAAATTTTAACTTTAAAATTTAATTCTAAAATTTACTTTTAAGAAAATATTTATTCAAGTAACAACTGCCAAGTTAATTTTTAAACTGTTTAGAAAAATTCCTTTAAAAAAACCATAATCATTAGAAATGATAAAATGCAGTTTGATGCAATGTGGTGTCCTATGTGGTGCAAGTAAATAATCCTATGAGCCATAGAGGGAGTGAGATACAACCTTTCATGACTAGATGAATTTAGAGATCAGAATGATAATGCAAAGTTGGTATCGACTTCTGTAGGGAGCATGGCGTAGGTAACTACACTTACCCTAACTACAAAAAAAATCTTGTCAAAATTTAGGTCCAACTAGCTAAAGGTCTATATAGCTAAAAGACGAAACACAAACTCTAGGAGTGCTCCATATAGGTACCTTCACAAGTAATGCAAGAAAATTGATTAATGTCCATGATGTAAAAAGAAAGGTTAAAGTGGAGTGACTAAATGGGTAATTAAGCAACCGAAAGAGGTTTAATCCATAATTAACACAATAGTGTGTTTATGATAGACTTTCAAAGAAAAATAAGTATTTTCTAACACGATGCTTGTGTGTGTTGAAAGGTGATTTTTAATGAAAATACTAAGGTAAATTTTGTATGAATAAAGGGTATTTGTTTAAAGTTTTAACCGGATGCATTAAATCTATAAATAAATGTCAAGTTATGTAATATGGGATTCTTTATAAGACTACGACTAATTAATCGGAATAAGTAATATTTTTTGGAATAAAAACGGTCTCATACATTAAAGTGTGTGTGTGTGCATATGTATATATATATATATATACTAGGGTATGCCCGTGCCTGAAGGCACGTTGATAATTTTGAAAAATATAAAATCGTGTATAATGTAAATAATAAATGTTTTATATATTGTACGTGTAAATAATTTAGGAAAAGTTTCCTCTGTTAAAGAATAAAATACTCCAACAACACTAATAGTTCGTACTGGACCTCGTATAAATAACATCGATTTAACTAATGACACGATATATCGACTACATCTAGCAATACAAAAAAACTAATAAGGATAGTTATAATCTAAAACAACCAAAAAAACACATTTGGTTGCCACTATAATTAAAAACAATAAAACGCTGTGACAACAATACTCATTTATATCAAAATGCCAACAAATTGTAGTCAGAATAAGTATACAGTATTATCTTAATCGAGTATCCCTTGTATGTTAGAATTTTTGCATCTTTAGTACACACATTACGCGTGTCTATGGAATATATAAACAAAAAATATCATTCAACACTTCCATAATTTCATCCAACATTCAAAGAAAATAACCCACTTTCGCCATTAAATTTGCATGATGGATGAGCATCCTTATAAAGTTCTAAAAGAAAGGTTGATGGAGAATAGAGGGGCGCGGAGTTCCACAAAGGCTATACGTAGTCTTTTTTTTTCCTGTACCCAAAAACATATGTCCACATCTTTGACAATTAGTTGCAACTCAATTTAGAAAACATCTAACGAATAGAAGTCGACACATGGTAAAGTAATTATTAATGGAACAAAATTGAGGAAGCGTAAATCTTGATAGTAAACACGCATAAGAATGTGAAATTCAATGAACACGCATCCAATGACGTATTTTTTTATATATGCAATTTTTAATAATAATATGCAGCCATAATATGCAACATAATCACCAAATTTGTTTTCAATAATAATAATATGCAGCCAAAAACACCTCTTATCTTTTTTCTTTACAAAATAACATGATGTGCTTATATTGCACAAATATGTTAAAAATTACAAAACAACAATAAGTACCTACATAGAACATGTGTGGTACGCATGGCTATAGTGACAAAGCGTGTCATTGGCATGAGTTTTTGCTTATTTGTGCGTGCGTGTGTGTGTGTCTATCTTGTAATCCAAAACCAACACTCTTCAAAACCTCGTATAAGATGTGAAATTTTAACACTTCATTGCCTTCCTAAGAAGGAAATCCTTGATAAAAAGTGGGAGATGATGCATGATTGCCATATAATAGAAAAAGGGCCCAAGGAGAACCAAGCAGGTGGATTATTTTTCAGCACTGTTGCTACCGTTTGTTTCGCAAACTCTTCTAATGCCATCAATCTCAGACCTTGAGATAAATTAACCCGTGATAGGATTGTTGGTTCAATTTTTTTGTATAACTTCAACTCTGGTATCTGGCTATAGTTTGTGATAGCAGGGTTTCCTATGTTTGAGTTAACAGCTCTCGGGACAACACTAATCGCATTGATCATGAAAGGCCTTAGTCCTTGCCTAAAGGTATCAATTAGCGAATTCAGGGCATCTTCTGAACAGTCAGACTTCCTACATTTACAATTTTCCCTTCTTCCTAGATACCGTGTGAGGGACCACAACTTGAATCAGCCTCATGGAACCAAACACGTTCGTATCAAATGTCTATTGAAGGGCAAAAATAGGAACCTCAGTAAGAGGGCCAACACACTGAACCCCAGCGTTGTTAATAACAATATATATGCGACAAAACTTTTCCAACACACCAAAGATGACTTTTCCAACACTTCGATCTGATAAAACGTCCATTTATTGAACATAAAAATTGGGGTCGTTATCTTTAATATATGTTTCAAACCAACTTTGCAACATAATGTATATGCAGCATCAACAACATATCTCAAGTGAAGGCATCCAATCTGCATAAATAAATTGAACTTGAATATACTAAAGAATCACAAATTCATTAAGAGCATAGAAATTTAAAATGAACCAAGTGTGTAGCCAAACAAATGCAACACTCAGTTCAGTATTGAGTACATTTGTTAATGTAAACTTAAAGATATAACTATAATTAAAACCCTTCTTTAAGGAATCCCACCAAAGATATAATACCCAACCCCCAATTCCATTGAGTAGTTCCTTCAGCTTTGTGTACAAACTATAACCATTAATGCTCTGAAATTGACTTACACTACATTTCAAAACCAATAACTGATGTTCTTCCTGTTTACCTTATCCTCATGGAAGCCTATACTCCACAATTCCAGTCAATGAGGTAAAAAAAAAATGTCCAATTCCAAGAAAATATTTGCCGAATATTAGAGAGAAAACTATTGAAACAGTAGGTTATAAGATGGCAGATTGTTAGTATCACTTTAACTATAAATTTTTTTAGCTTCACTTTACCTATATAACCTACTAATTGTTAGTACCACTTTACCTGTACAAACTATTCAATTTTTTAGGGCTTTTTCTAAGGAGAGTTCCCTCCGCAGTTTAGAAATCTTCAATTCAATGGATCCAAGGAAAAAATCTCCGCTTATGACTTATCAAATAACAAATGCATCATATAATGAGAACTAAAGCATAATAATACCTCAGATATATATTTGTGGATATAGTATATTTATAAAAGTAGTTAGAAAAGAAAGATGACTAAATTATTCTGTATTAACAAATTGTAAGTGAGCAAAGTCAATCCATGCTTCCATACATAAGTTTGCTCTTCATCTTAGGACTATATTGAGTGTAGCAGCAGTATCATCCCAAATTCAAGTTGAGCTCACCTGTCAAATAACCAATAGATTTTTTAAAAAAAATGGGTAAAAGAAAAAACCAAAAAACTTTGGTACTGGAACTTTGGCATCAATGCCATCACTGCCATTAAACCTTATGGTGGGTGCCAGCAGTTATTGGAATGTATAAGGAAAAATGAGAAAATACCTTTAATATCTAACATTGAACAGCCGAACATGTAACTGTAGACAAAAATAAAGATAGAAAAATTTCACACATACAGAGATTGAAGATAGCTGAACAATGAATAAAACATCAAATACTAACCCAAAGAAAGAGAGAGCAGTAAAAATTTCTATTTTCAAGCTAATGATTTTAAGTTTGATCAAACTGAAAATAAGATAAAAGAAAACAAACCTTTGAACATCTGATACGGACACCAATAATATTTATGGTTAATAAACTGCGATTTAGAGCATCTAAATGTCTCGCCACATAATAATAACCCAAATACCTCTGCAAAATGACCACAGAATAATAACCCAACTACAACCATCAAACTTGTAAATAAAAATTTCTTGATAGTAAAAATTGTGTATCTCCAATCAGTTGATGCCGGAGCGTGGAGTTACCTGAGATCGTGTACCTCTGTCAAGCGATCCGGAGCGGAGATCATTTTTATCCAAAGTCAAAGATTGTTTTTCCCCAAATCTGGAGCGTGGAGTTACCTGGGATCATTGATGCCATAGGGAAAAAAATAGTAAGACATTTGTAAGGGAGAGAGAGAGACAGAAATCGTTTTTCCCCAAAGCTAGAGATCATTCGCAAGGACTAGAGAGGGTAAAGTGATAGGGATAAATATAATAAGACGGAACATTTGGATACTGAGGTTAAGGGAGTGAGTTGGTGGAAATAAATTACTATTCTAACCTTATGTTTGAATTTTGAAAAGTAGGGGGAAAAAATTCGAGTGTGTTAAAAGAAGGGGAACCCAAAATTTGCAAGGTAAAATGGGTATAGCAGGAAAAATTCATCTCATGACATCATGTGCAAAACTTGTGACATACATAACTTTGCTACTTTATTATATATATATATAGTAGTTGCATATGCACGTTGATATAATGTGTTGAAGTCTCTTTTCTGTCCTTCGATTCTATATTTCATTATCGTATTTCTCTCACTGGGCATTCATCTCATCCCCTCATTGTTGTTACAACAGGTTGGGTGTGGTTCTGTATTTTGAGAGCGTTGTACAGGTAAGAACCCTTTTATTTTACATCAGTAGCTTTATATGCTTCGATTCTAGGGATACTTCCTACAAGTCTCTCGTGTAGTTTGATTTAAATTGAATTCGCATGCTAAAAAAGTGAAATGTTAATTAATTAAAACTAGACTAACAACATTATATAGGTTGTTTCATTGCACTTGACACCTAATGCTCGAGTCAAACCGAGTTGACAATGGGTAACTCATAAATTCGGTTCGGGGCGTTACATATTGGGGGTAAAATAGGTTGAGGCTTGCTTCTCTTTTACTTATTTTTTGTTTATTATTTTTCGCTATTATTGCTAAAAATTCCTTTTATTGTGTCTTTGAGAAGCTCGCAGGAAAAACGGGGAGCCTTCCCTTAATGATATCAACGGTGATGATTTGTTGAAGGCTTATAGGGTGAGAGAATACTTTCCAGACGTTGAACACTCACACGATCTACTTCGTTCCTCTTGTAACCTACCAATACTATTGACTTCTCTCCTGGTAAACTATAACAACCCCTATTTTCTCACGTAAAGGCTGGTCAGACACGATACACCGAAGATAGGACTCACTTGTCAATTAATACCATTCTCAGCACAAAGTATATATAAATAAGTTATTTTCCAAAAATTCTGCATTTGTAAAGCAAAGAACACATACACAAAAATCCAATATTCCAAACCACCACCACCACCACCACCATAATAATAATAATAATAATAATAATAATAATAATAATAATAATAATAATAATAATAATAATAATAATATCCAACTAGAGTAATCAAATCCCAATGGACATGAAATAAAAGAGTATTGGGCTTATGCCCTTATAAATGTTCCAAATAACAAATGACTGAAGGTGAAAAGCTCCTATGATATAAGCAACTGAATCTAAATCTGGAGAGCAAGCAAGATCATGGGACTGCTACAACACAATCTAGTTATCCCTATTTAGGAGCACCTGAGGGAAGAATATTTATACTCGTGTCAGAGCTCGAGGTGTGGAAGAATTATCTTGAGTAATATATGAATGTAACAATACAATTGATGCACAACAATTATTCCCCTTTCGTTACTCAAATGCGTATAACATCTCACCTCCCATCTAAGTGTGATATCGTTCGTACCCCAATAAATCCCGAATAAAGGATGGTGGCATCAACTCTATTTGTAAACATGTAGATCGATAATTAAACATTTAAATGTAATTGCTACATTTAATTTGCCAACATTCATTTATCTCAGTCCCATTATTCTTTCAATAAGGCATAAACATTTATTATGCATTATAGGGTCTCATGTATAAATATTGTCCATTTCCTAGGACAATTAAATTTATTTAATTCCAGTCTAGTCAAATTGTTGATACCAAATTTAGTCTGGTGACGTGGATCAATTATGTGGAGACACGTGTCAATCTACATGGCATCCAGAACATTTTTTGAACAACACACTGACTCCGAGGAACTTAATCTCCCCGACCAACTCAGACGTTTCGAGCAATAAGTTTTTTCCGAGGAACTTCATTGTGCCGAGCAACTCATGCATGCCGATCTACTTAGGCGGTCCGAGCAGCTTAAGCGGTCTGAGCAGCTTAGGCAACCCGAGCTACATAGCGTACAGAGCACTCACATCAGGATAATCAAGGAGATGACTGCGCATTAAATGCTTATTATTATTATTATTATTATCATACAGATGTACATGTCTACTAGAGAACAACGCATTGTCCTTTCATTTGTACAGCCCGAGGGCTATAAATACATTGTAACCTCCTCATCAAAAGGGGACTCGGAATTTCTTGGTAAAATCCATTATCGAGAATTCCAAACAAACAGTCAGCAATAACAAAAATAGTGAACGTAGTCCATTCTTTCAAGGCTGAACCACTTTAAAAATCTTTTGTCTTATTTATTTTATCTGTGATTGAATAATTATAGATAATCTATTTTTTACATCAACAGATTGACGCCGTCTGTGGAAAACGACTGTAATTATCATTTTTCACCAAAAGCATTTATCATCAATGGCTGATCATTCAGAATCCAGTAATTGAAACGTTGAGATTACTTCAACCTCTTCTACTCCTCCAAATGTCCAAGATCTGGCTGGAATAATGGCTAATTTGGCCCAAGGCCAGACGACCATACAAGAGACCATGCGACAACTCATGCAAACTATCTAAGGTAGAGCACCGACCCAGTCAGGACAACAAAGCATTCAGAGAAATACTCGGTTACCTTCTAGGCGAACATTATTCTCAGAAGAATCTCGATCCAGACGCACCGATTCATATCGTACTGAGAGATCTCATGATCCTTCTTATCAGCCTGAACGTACTTCCTCGATACGAGCTACAGACACTCAACAAAACATCACTCTATCTCCAAAAAGGACGAGTGCCCTTGAAAGGTTGAGTAGAGTCTCTTATTTTGATCGTTTGAGTCCTAGGAGGAATAGAAGTCCGCCTAGTATTGTGCCGAGGAACTCTCAATGACCATCTGATTTAAAGGAAAGATCTTCTCAATCACGACCAGTTGCTCGTCATGAATGATCCCAAGAGGCAAATTCAACATGATTAGTTGCTCGAACCAATAGGACCGAGGAAGGAAATTATGCGTGGAAGGGCTCAATTCAAAGGTTGGAGGATAGATTAGGGGAGATGGATAAAACCAAGAATCCTCTACAAAGGACTTTTATCCGAGGAACACCATTCGTATAAGAGATTGTGGACTTTCCCACACCGTCAAAATTCAAAGCCCAGTAGTAACACCAAAGTACGATGGAAAAACTGATCCTGTTCTCCACATAGAACAATTCCAAGCTGCTGCTGATATCTATGCAGTTCCAGATGAGATGAGATGCATGGCATTTTAAAGAACTCTTACCAGATCTGCTCAAATATGGTACAACAATCTTCCTCGGGGGGAAGATTGCGACTTTCTTTCAACTGGCCGAGCTCTTTATTGGAAATTTCTATTTTGGAGAAAAACCTATTAAACGAGTAGCACACTTGTTAAGTGTTAGATAAAAGGCAGGTGAAAGAACCAGGTATTACATTACTCATTTCAATAACGAGAAACTGGAAGTAATTGACTATAAGGAGAAGACTTCTATTACTGCTTTGATGAGTGGACTGTTGCCCAATAAATTGTACTAAACTTTGGCCAAAGATCCACCCAGGACCATGTCAGAACTGATGGAAAAAGCAGCCAAAATCATGAATGTCGAGGAAGCTATGGCTGTAAAGAAGAATATGGACACTAAGGAGACCAAAGTTGAGGCCGAGAAGGTTGAGAAGAAGGAGCAGAAGAACAATGGTGGAAACAAGAAATCAAAAGCAAAGCAATCATTGGAAAAATTGAAGAAATTTGGAAATTATACTCCTTTGAAAGTATATATAAACCACATTCTGGAAGAGATCAAGAACAGCGAGGAGCTAAACTAGCCTGAAAAAATGAAGACAGATCCTGATAAGAGGAATAAGTCCAAATATTGCGAGTTCCATAAGGATCATGGTCACACGACCAAAGCTGAATAGCTCTCTAGAATGAAATTGAAGCACTCATTAGACAAGGAAAATTGGCCAAATATGTTGATCGTCAAAATGGTGGTCGAACCAGAGAACAAGGAAGGTAGAGGTCTAAATATCCTCTTCAAACAAAAGAAGATAAGAAAAGAGATCATGAAGATGACCTAGAAGACGACCCCGATCTCCCCAAAAGACCAAGAGAGCCAGAATGGGAGGTATTTTCAATTCGTTTTGGATCATTTAATTGCAATGTTATTACAGGTGAAGATGTAGGAGGTGGAGACCTTACTGCAGAGAGGAAAGCTTACCTCAATGAGGCTCAAGCTTGTTCATACATTCAGCGAATAAATCTAGATGAAGATGATCGCCCGAGGAAGGTGAACAAAGACAAACTGGTCATCAATTTCTCTAAGAACGACCTCGCAAGTGTGTTATATCCTCATGATGACCCATTGGTGATCAAAATGAGAATGGAGGAAGTAATGATCTCAAGAGTACTGGTGGATAATGGAAGCTCGACAAAAATCATGTTCTACTCATTCTTTGACAACTTAAATCTAAAGTTGTCTCAGTTGGAGCCTTATCACAGGCCCTTCCTCGATTTTACTAGCGACAAAGTTTTTCCACTTGAGATGATCAAGTTGGATATGTTCATCGGTACATAGCCTGCTTGTCGAACATAAAGAGTGTGCTTTTTCATGATGGATAAAAATGTCCAATGAACTTATAATATCATCATGGGAAGAGTAGGCTTGAAAAAGTTCGAAGCAGTACCATCTACTGTACATCAATGCCTAAAATTTCCAACCAATTTTGGAGTAGGAATTGTGAAGGGTGACCAAAAAGTAGCTCGAGAATGCTATTATTCATCTGTCGAGCAGGAAGAACTGGAGGAATCTAAGAAAAAGACTACTACCTATCAGGTGGATAAAGGTGCAGAAATTGAAACATTAGACCCTAGAAACGAGTGTCATCTCATAAAGGGTCAAGTCATGGAGGCTACTGAAAATATCATTCTGGATGAAGAACATTCAGAACGAACAACTCCAATCGGTGCGTCACTAGATGTGTCAATAAAGCAAGAGCTGATAGCATTTCTAAGAAGTAGAAAGCAGACTTTTGCATGGAGTCACGAAGATATGCCAGGGATAAACCCAAATTTCTTGTGTCACGAGCTCAATGTGAACAAGGAAATCAAGCCAGTGAAGCAGCGACGAAGAGTGTTCAGCCCTGAAAAGAACAAAGCTATACAAGAAGAGGTCAAGAAGCTTCAGAAAGCCTATTTTATTGAAGACGTCAAATATCCATACTAGTTAGCAAATGTGGTGATGGTGAAGAAGAAGGACAACAAGTGGAGGATGTGTGTAGACTTCACCAACCTCAATAAGGCATGCCCAAAGGATCATTTTCATTTTCCCCCAATTGATCAATTAGTGGATTCTACCTCGGGACACGAGTTGTTGAGCTTCATGAATGCTTATTCTAGTTATAATAATATTAAAATGAAACCTGAAGACAGGGAGAGTACCTCTTTTATCACCCCTAGGAGAACTTATCGTAATAATGTTATGCCTTTTGGATTGAAAAATGTAGGTACAACATATCAGCGGCTGATGAATAAGGTGTTTGTAGAGAAAATCAGTTATAATATGGAAGTTTATGTCGATGATATACTGACGAAGAGCAAGAAAGATGTTGATCATCTAATTGACTTAGGCCAGACCCTTGATCAATTAGATAAATAAAAAAAATGAAGTTGAACCCTACCAAATGCATATTCAGAGTACGAGAAGGCATGTTTCTCGGGTATATTATCAATCAACGAGGTATTGAAGTGAACCCAGAAAAGATCAAGGCTCTATTGGGGCTACGATCTCCAACAATGAAGAAGGAAGTGCAGAGTCTCACAGGGCGAGTTACAGCAGTTAATAGATTTATGTCACGAGCAACTGATAGATGTCTCCCATTCTTCAAAACACTCTGAAAAACGTTTGAATGGAATGATGAATGTGAGAGGGCCTTTCAAGAGTTGAAGAAATACCTGGGAGCACGTCCACTATTGTCCAGACCAGTAATGGGAGAAATATTGTACTTGTATCTGACAATTTCGGAGAATGCAGTTAGCTCGACATTGATAAGAATGGAGGATGAAGTGCAAAAACTAATTTATTACACTAGCAAGGCGTTTCGAGGAGCAGAGATCAGATAACCAAGACTGGAAAAGTTGGCGCTAGCGTTGATCGAAGCGAGTAGAAGAATGAGGCCGTACTTCCAAGCTCATACTATAGTCATGTATACCGATATGCCATTGAGGCAAGCTCTTCATAAACCAGAAAAATCAGGGAGATTGATGTACTAGGAAGTAGAACTTGGTGAATATGACATAGTTTATGAGCCTATATTATCGCTTAAAGGGTAAGCAATAGGAGATTTTATCGCAGAGTTCACCTATGCTGACACCTTCGAAGAGAAAAAGTTGAATACCGACCATCCCATGAATGTTATAGGATCATCAAATTTAAACCCCAACTAACTTAAGTCGGTTGACGAACAAGAGGAGATGGTCGATGAGCAGCAAGAAGTACTAGAGGAGGATATAAAGAAGCAACAAATATTCCATCGAGGAACTTTATCCGATCAAAAATTTGAGGATGAAGTACCTATATGGAATCTATATGTATATAGCTCATCTTGCACTACAGGCTGTGGGGCAGGGATTATTTTAAACATCCCGGATAAGATCGATGTGGAGTATGCTCTGCGCTTTCAATTCAAGGCTTCTAATAATGAGGCTGAATATGAAGTTTTGATTGCAGGTCTTAGTTTAGCAAAAACCATGGGGCGGAGCAGGTCTTGTATTCAGTGACCCACAGTTGATCGTAAATCAAATGCTGGGGGTGTACGCAACAAAAGGAGAATTGATGATCAAATATCTTGCGAATGAAATGGAGATTATATCGAGCTTTAACGCAGTGCAGTTAATTAGAACACCAAGATTGAAGAATGCAAGAGCAATCCTAACAGAAATTTTGGCTAGCATGAGCATTGACAAAGATATGATGATGAGCTTCATTGCCCTTGATTTAGGACCATCTTGGATGGATCCCATCAGGGCCTATATTGAGGAGGGGACATTACCAACTGATAAACTCATCGCCAAGAAGCTAAAGTTTAAAGCTGCTCGTTATGTATTGACCAATGGCATTTTATACAGACGAGGAATTATAACAGGTTTACAAAGATTTGTTTACCCCTCCGAGGTGAAAAATTTAATTGAAGGGGTCCATGAAGGGTCTTGTGGAGCCTATGTAGCAGGACGAACACTCTTGCAATGAATAAAAATGCAAGGGTATTATTGGCCGACAATGAGAGATGATTGCGTAGCTTATGCCAAGAAATGTGATAAATGTCAACATTTCTCTTCCATCCGAAGAACTCCCCAAGCATTTCTAACACCCATCACGTCTCCTTGTCCATTACCCATTTGGGGAATAGACTTGGTCGGGCCGCTTCCAACAACCCGAGGAAGATTCAAATACTTTGTAGTCGCTGTGGATTATTTTACTAAATGGGTAGAAACCGAGCCTCTTATTGATATGACGTATAACAAGGTGTATCAATTTATTTGGAAGAATATCATTTGTGGATATGGACTTGCCCATGCATTCATCACAGACCATGGAACTCAATTCGAAAATGAGGAGTTCGCTACCTATTGTCATCAATTAAGCATATTGAAGACCCACTCTGCACCAGTCCATCCCCAGAGCAATGGAAAAATTGAGGTGACAAACAGAACTCTACTGAACGGTTTAAAGAAAAGACTGAATGATGCGAAGGCAAATTGGATCAATGTGCTACATTCTGTGCTGTGGGCTTATCGTACTATACTGCGAGCAGCAACAGGAGAATCTCCATACATGTTGGAATTTGGAAGTGAAGCTGTTATACCTGTCGAGTTGGGTCTCCCCACACACAGGGTGCTAAATTTCAATTCTCCTATCAGTGACTTGATGAGGCGGTTAGATATAGTCATGCTCGAAGAAGTTAGAGAAGAAGAAGCAATCAGGAATGCTGCATACCAACAATGAACATCTCTGTTTTACAACAAGAGGGTAAAGAAGTGCGATCTGAAGGAAGGAGAATATGTGCTAAAAAAGTAATTCAAAAGCACAATAAATTGGAAGCTAACTGGCATAGACCCTACAGAGTAACAGAGGTTGTTCGACCAGGAACATACAGGATTGAAACCATTGAGGGAGAAGAATTTAAGAATGCATGGAATGCAGAGCATCTATGCAAATATTATCACTAGTTGGGGATTCCTATGTAAATGAAGTCTTCTTCATTATGAATAAAGTGTTGAATGTTTTACCCAGTTCTCCCTTTTTGTTAAAATGTTTTCAGAGTATTAGTGCTACACACTATGCATCAAGTTCATAATCAATCTCTTCCAACTTCGGTTGGTCGGGAACCAAATCCAACTCCAGTTGGTCGACAAAATCTAACTCCGGTTGGTCGATAAAATCTAACTCTGGTTGGTTGATAAATCTCTTCCAACTTCGGTTGGTCGGGAAATAAATATCTTCCAACTCCGGTTGGTCGATAAAATCCAACTCCGATTGGTCGATAAAATCTAATACCGGTTGGTCGATAAATCTCTTCCAACTCCGGTTGGTCGGGAAATAAATCTCTTCCAACTCCGGTTGTTCGGGAATAAATATCCACCAACTCCGATTGGTCTGCAAATTAATCTCCACCAACTCCGGTTGGTCGGTAAATCAATTTACAATCAACTTCGGTTGATTAAACTAAGCAGGATCATGGGATGTAAGTCGTTTCATTGCTTGGAATCAAAGAGTGATAAGTCACTATAATAAAAAAATAAAACAGAATGGCATATCAAAATACCACCAATTCTAAGTTGGTACTCTAAGTTGGTCGGGAAGCAAAATATTGCTAACTCCGATTGGTCGTCAAATAATTACCACCAACTCTGGTTGGTCAATAATGAATTTTCACCAACTTCGATTGGTCGGCAATTTAAAATAACACGGGACATTTTTGTCTTTTTACATACATATATACACATACATCAGTGAATAAAAAGAGATGTTTTATAAAATATTTCCAAGACAATGACAATCAAGATTGCAGAGAAAACTAAAAGTTTCTTCATTAAAATCAGAACAAATTACATAAAGTATAAAATACATATTACATGAGATATCATTACATCAAAACCCAACTCTATTGGTTTCTTTCCCTCTGCCTTTAATACAGGTTCTACTCCAGCAGGAGGATCGTCTAAGGCATAAGGAGAGTTTATGAAATTCACATCTTGGAGCATTCGAACATTCATCACCGATGTCCGATCAAGAAAATGCTCTGGGCGAGATATGTCAAAATTTGAATGAAGGTTGTAATCGACGAGGTACTTTGAGATAAAGCACTGAGGAATTGCCCGAGAAGGAATCCAACTCATATCGAGCTTAAAAGGAGGCACTAGCAACTCAAGCAACCCAGGATCATAATAATCCCATAAGTAGTGACCCCAATCCAATTTTAGCACACCCAATGAATTTAGCCATCCTTGCTTGTACCCCTCGTTGTTTGACAGCTAGATCCGGTCATCTAGATGGTAGAGGGCTTCATTGTAACCAGCCATCCAAAACTCTCTGGGATGTTTATGGAACTGGTAGGTCAACCTCTATAGCTATTCGTGAAGATTCTTCACCAGATTTGTTTTATTTTCCAAGACAGAGCTTTGTGTAGAAAGTTGCTCGTCGAGGTTCAGAATCTTCTTGGACATCTACGCTAATGCTTGATTATTCGCCATCAATTGGAATGCCTAATTCTCCAAGGCTGATTGAGTTCTTGCCTCTTTAACTGAAACCCGAGAATCTATTGCTCGTCTCCAAGAAGAACATCTTGCTCGACCACGAGTAGACGAGGAGGGTCCAGCCCTTTTTAAAGTCTCCAGCTCATCTCTTAAGTTGGTATTCTCTACCTCCAAGAAAGAAAAACCTTCGTCATTGACAGTGACCAAGGCTCCCGAGGAAGATGTTGCAGATTTTAGTTGAGATATCTCTTCTCATAAAATATTGTTTTCCTGTTCGAACAGTTTAGCGATTTGCCTATGCTCCTCAATCTCAACCTTTAGAATTCTATATTTCTTCTCGTAAGCAGCGATGAACTTATTATATCCTTTGTCAGCATTTAGTTGTTGATATTTTTTCTCATACCCCTGATGCAAAAGGGTAGAAGACTCCTTATATTGTTGTTAGAGCTCCTCGATGGTACCCTGGGGATCTTCAATCATCTCGTAGTATGCCACATTATTGGCAACTTCACGATCGAGCAAGCACTTCAGATATTGGTAGGCTTCGACTGCTCGTTCAGAAGTATCTGGACCAAGGATGTCAATGATTTGAGCTTCATTTAGATCTGCTGACCAGCTTTGAAGTAGTCATTGCATTTTTTCATCAATTCTGTGTCATGAGCTGATAATAGCTCCATCTTGGCCAAAAACTAGCAAAGAGAATCCATAAATAGAATCAATAACGATAAAGACCGGGCAAGAAGAAGAAAGTCAATATGAATAACCAAAAGTTTGAATTTTTATTCATTAAAAAGTAGATACAAAGTTCAAGGTTACATTCAAAAGGAATAACAAAATTAAAAAACCCGAGCAACTTTACACATTATCCTTGTGTTTTATAACTTCCTCGGAAAGTTAGGATGAGGAGGCTGGTTGCTCGGATGATAGTGGAAGTTGCTCGGCTGAAGCACTAGTTGGATGAAGTTGCTCGTAGAAAGTCTGAACAACTGGAACATGAGGAACTTGGTCTCCAACCATCATGGAAGACTCCTTTGAGGCAGCTTCGTCCTCTTCTTCTTCCCCAGGAGAGGGAGGAGGGCCATGGGTATGTTGCTTGAACAATTCTGAATTCTCAGCAATCTTCATCTCTTTCAGAGCAGCAACCCATCCATCCCTGAAGTACTTGAGGCTGGCGTACTCCATTTGCGAAGTCATAGAAGGCAAGCCCTTGTTCCAGCCCTTATCCCAACCAGCACTGATTGATTTGTTAATAGCCTTTTTCCTCTTCTCTTTCTCCGAGGAGGTCCTTTCCCTAAGGAGCTCCTCGACAACTTTTAACTTCCCTTCCTCCTCCACCTTCTGATGTTCAACATCCTGAAGTTTAATAACTTCCTCTCGAGACACTTTGAGCTTATCTTTCATCTCCTTATTTGTCTACTCAAAGACCTTGTTACTCTGCTCGGAATCTTTCAACTTTTTCTCCAACCCTTTGGAGGCCACCACAGCCCGATCTCTCTCCTACTCGATAGACTTTAGTTGCTTCTCCCAAGAAACTTTATCTTCATCATATTTCTGACGAGAGTCCTTTAAGGACTGAGTTAGACCAATAAAAGCTTCCTCTACACCTCCCGAGGAGCTCGAAGCTTTAAAAGCCTCATCCTTTCTCAGAATGATGTTAAAACATGTTACCAACTGAAGAAAGAAATAATTTTGAGTGAATACAGGGACATAGCAGTAAAAAATGAAAACTTAAACTAGTAATACTTACTGAGACAATATGTTGAGCAGCTAATGAAGTGATCCTATCACGAGGAAGACTATCTTCAATACCTTGGGTCTCTGGGATAATCCAAGACTTCACTGAGCCCATAGCAGAGCTCAGAGGAATAAAAGTGGGAATGCCACTTTCAGCAGTTAAAGGTTGAGAGATAGGTTCAGCCAGTTTATCATATGAACTTTTCTTTGACTTCTTCGGAGGAGCAGGAATATTTTCAACCGAAGAATTCTTGGTTGGTGATATGATAATGACCTCACTAGGAAGATAAATAACCATAGCCTTACTCGGATCCACAGGGGGCTTCTCAACAACTTTCTTGACAGAAACTGGAGGGGGTACATCAATGTTTCGCGTTCCTTCCTCTGGAACATCCTTCTTATGTTTCTTTGCTTCCACATTAGCAGAGTCTAATTTGTCAAAGAAAGTAGGAGCTTTCCTTATCTTCATTATGTTACTGAGGGAAATATTCGATTCAGGAGAGGAGCCTTCAGAAGCTGGTACTTGGTCGATGTCAACCACCACTGGACGAGCAGTAAAGGATGAAGTATAACTCTTGTACTGCAACAAATAAGAGGCTGATCTAATATGTTCGTCAGCAACGATTTGGTGTAAACTCCAGATAAGTTTCAAATGCCTAAAATTGACATCAGTTTCTTTGGGAGACTTTCTTTTGCTGTCAACTGCAAATAATCAAAAATCAAATATGAGTGAAGCATTTTATCAAACATGAAGAAAACATAATTTCAAAAATAAAATAAAAAATAAAAACAACCTATCCCATTGCCATAAGGAGGGCATCTAGGACCTTGATATACATCATCTCCGTTTAATGGAGGGTGTTGCCAATTTTTCATGACCACTCCATGTTCAAAATAATCCCTGTTGGCATCAGGAAGATTGACAACTAATGCTCTATTCAAAACCCTAGTTTTTAAATAAAAACTACTATCACTAACGACCCATCCATAGCAGTATATTATCTCTGGAATCCCTAAACGGGTTCTATGAAGTTGATTTAACCTATGAACTCCATTAACTATTCTCCAAGTATTTGGCGCTATTTTTGCAGGAACAACATCAAAATACTGACAGAACTCCAAACATAAAGGATTTTGAGGAAAATAAAAGCCACATTCGGCCACGAAGAGACTTGGGAACCAATGTCCCTCAGCCAAAGAAAAATAGTCAGAAGGGTCAGAGAGTTCTTCCAGTATTACCCATGAAGGAATCGAAATTCGGAACGAAATTTGTCAAGCGACTCAACAAGGTAAACCATGATGAACAAAGTAAATAAAAGCGAAGGGAGAAAATCTTACAGGAAAGGAGTGAATCAGTTGACAACGAACGATGGAAGAAACGAACAAACGAGATTGAGAAGAAGTGAAAAGTTTTGAGATACAAATTTGAAAAAGTAAAAGACGATCGGATTTTCTGTAGCGCTTAAATACTTTAGCTTGCGAATGGAGAAAAACAATGAGTACCACGATGGACGATTGCGTATTCGGTGGCTAAAAAGAAGAAAAGTGCACAAAAAATGAAGCGGTTATGGAAATTCAAAATACTTTAAAAGCCTGATACTATGCACTCAAGAAAGGAGTTATATACAAAGAAAGTTTGTAAAAACTGAAAGTCTAGGTAGCAGAATGTTCCATACTTTTCTTCAACATCAAACTACGAAACATTGGGGGATTCTATTGATATCAAATTGAGTCTGCTGACATGGATCAATTATGTGGAGACACGTGTCAATCTATATGTCATCCAGAACATTTTTTAAACAACACACTGACTCCGAGGAACTTAATCTCCCCGACCAACTCAAACGTTTCGAGAAACATGTGTTCTCCGATGAACTTCATTGTGACGAGCAACTCATGCATGCCGATCTACTTAAGCGGTCCGAGCAGCTTAGGCGGCCCGAGCTACATAGCGTATAGAGCACTCACATCAGGATAATCAAGGTGACGACTGCGCATTAAATGCTCATTATTATCATACAGATGTACATGTCTACTAGAGAATAACGCATTGTCCTTTCATTTGTATAGCCTGTGGTCTATAAATACATTGTAACCTCCTCATGGAAAGGGGACTCGAAATTTCTTTGTAAAATCCATTATCAAGAATTCCAAACAAACAGTCAGCAATAACAAAAACAGTGGACGTAGTCCATTCTTTCAAGGCTGAACCACTTTAAAAATCTTTTGTCTTATTTATTTTATCTGTGATTGAATAATTAGAGATAATCTAATTTTTTACATCAACACAAATAATAATATATATGTATATGTCATTTCATATATTTCGACACACAAGGGCATCTACCGTTGGTGTCTATTAGTACTATATTGTCAAGTTCGGAGTAATTCTCTTATTCCTAATCGGACATCACAAACACACATATACATTGGGGGCGATCACTACGCATGACAACTGTATATGGCCCTACCCAGTGGTGATATAGGAATGATCAGCGCCAACACCTACCTCTAGTGGGTTGAGCCTCCATGTAGTACCTATATGGCCTACACATCGTCAAGCCCACTTGTGCCGACGTGTGGTACGCGACCCGAATCCGCCAACCCCTTGGCCAATAGGACAGTCCACGAATATGGTTTGTCCACATAATCACATAATAATACATATTATTTATCTCTTTAATATGCACAGGTAATTACTCTATAATTACCTTCAAGCTTCCCAATTAAAAAGAATAATATTTGACATTTATTAATAATTTATAACCTAATAAATTATTAACTTCATTCGACAAGTAATAGGGATTTACGATCTCCCATTCAAAAATCCACAACATTTATATTTTAGTATTAATTTATAATCTAATAAATTATTAACTTAGTTCCATAAATAATTACTTAACTGCCTCATTGTCTATAATTATAAATTCAAAAGTGGGTATAGTAATTAACACTTAAACCTTATTTTCCTTAACCATCATCTACCTACTGTACAAGAGGTAAAGCAGTTCATATAAACGAATTCTCAGAATTAGGTCTAATCAGGAAGGAGGACGAGGAGAGAGACAATGGAACGTGTCGCTTGAACGATGGGGGGTCCCGTTCACGTGACAGGGGCTTATCGTTTGAACGACTCCCCGGGTTGTTTGAACGACCCCTTCCACAAATTATTTTTCTCATTATAGTTCGTCCAGTATTCTAAGTCCAGAAAAATCAATACCAAAACCCAACAGTTTACAACTCAAATATAACCTCATAAATCACCATTTAATCTCAGTTAAATGTTTAAACATTCGGATTGCTTCCTCAATATTATATCCTAAAAGATTCATTAATAAAGGGCAATAAATTTAGGTATCTATATATAAAATTTAGTCCATTAATGATTCATAATAATCTCTATAATCATTAACCAGCAGTCTTCAAATAACTATCAAACTAAAGGAAATTGAATCATTAATATACAGACTTTTAATTCCTAATTTCTGGAATACATTCTACATGTACAACTTTCCTTTACATGTGGGTTTTCATCATCAAATCAAATATAATCAACCCTAGTTTCTAGAAATCTAAAGGGGATAAAATTATGCATTGAGAAATAAATTAGAAACGTGGATTATGCAAGAAAATTCCGGCCTTTAGTTTTTGTAGAGGAGAAACCCTTGAAAGCTTTAAATTTCCCTTTATTCTTGCCATTTTTCCTTCTCTTAGTATTTGTCTATTTTCTCTCCTGTGGCTGCTACTTTAGGTTTTGATTTGTGATAATGGGGGAGTGTTTTACCCCCATGTAACCACTTCTTTAGTGTTAATCCCGAGTTGGGTCAAAAGCCCAACTTTTGGACCCCCAAATGGACCCGAATCCATAACCCAATAAGCCCAAAAGTTACCAAACCTCAATACTATTGACCCGTGACCATTTTAAAGGCTTAATTCATCTAAACGAGTCCATATGAGTCCCAAAATATGTTCTAAATAATTTATGTCAATAATAGTCACTTTAAATTTGTGTCGCACATAAACTATGCATTTTGTTTGATTATATGCATATATCATAATCATGCACATAAAAAGGAGTCACACACAAGTATATTAAATAATAAATTTTCAATTGACATTTCGAACGAAAATATTTATTTAGGTCCAATTTCCATAATTAAATATTTATGGAATTTTCTCCCATGGAATTTTCTCCCCTTGCTCTTTACAAAATCCCTTTGATCCTGGTAGTGAAGAAGTGTGGCGTTTACCAACTAGTTATAAGTAGTGAAGAGTGAATTCCCCAGAAGGGCCTTCTTAATTTACCACGCTGACCCGACAACAAATCTGTCCATCCTCATATGCTATATGCAGACATCCTCCTTTGCAAAGTACGAGAGAGCAGTGAATTCATCTTCGTACTTAGTGACTTTACATCTTCCTTCTTTAACTCTGTAAATCTGGTTCTTATCTCGGACCGCATAGCTAGGGTAAAGTGTTTCCCCTAAAATATCTCCCAGAATTGACTAATGAAGAGGTTGTCCCTATCCTCAACAGTCGTGACCGCCTCCCACCACTGAAGAGCGATCCCCACCAACCTAAATGAAGCTAGCATCCGCTTCTAAACTATCGAGCACTCCACCATCCTAAAGTGACTTTCAGTGTCCTTCTTCCAATGGCTCGTAATCAATATATCGGATTCCCCTGCAAACTTCGGAGGCTGGACCTTAACAAATGCCTCTCTAGCTCGGTCCCACATGTAATTCGGTGCTTGGGCTGGTATAGCAATGTAATGTGGTGGGGCTAGCTGTTGTTATGTCGGTGGCAGTGAGAAGTGCTAGAGCATGGCTGCCATAGCCGTAGAGATTGCCTAAAACACAATAGTGGCTATCTTAGCATAAGTGATAAGTTGTAGGTCCCGTAGTGCCTGTGGGGCCTGTGGTGGCTCCTGGTGAACCTCCTCCTCCTTAACTAGTAGGGTTACTCACCTTGGTCTACCTCTATATCCATTTTCCATATGAAATCAAAAAGGTTCGAATTAATATAAATTGCAAGAACATAATGAGTCCTAAGTATAGGCTCTGCATATCAAAGGACGCAGTGTAGAACATAATGAACGCAAACACATATCCTAAGGACACTAGAACCGTGCTCTGATACTATCTGTAACAACCCTTATTTTCTCACGTAAAGGTTGGCCAGGCATGATATGCCGAAGATATGACTTGTTTGTCAATTAATACCATTCTTAGCACAAAGTAAATATAAATAAGTTATTTTCCAAAACTTCTGCATTTTTAAAACAAAGAACACATACACAAAAATCCAATATTCCAAACCACCATAGTAATAATAATAATAATAATAATAATAATAATAATAATAATAATAATAATAATAATAATAATAATAATAATAATAATAATAATAATAATAATAATAATAATAATAATAATAATAAAAATAAAAATAATGAAAATAATAATAATAATAATAATAATAATAATAATAATAATAATAATAATAATAATAATAATAATAATAATAATAATAATAATAATAATAATAATATCCAACTAGAGTAATAAAATCCCAACCAACATAATTAAAAGAGTATCAGGCTTATGCCCTTACAAATGTTCCAAATAATAAATGACTAAAGCTGAAAAGCACCTATGCTATAAGCAACTGAATCTAAATCTGGAGAGTAAGCGAGATCGTGGGACTGCTACAGCACAATCCAACTATCCCTGTCTAGGAGCAACTTGGAGGAAAAATATTTATATTTGGGTCAGCGTTCACTTGAAAAATATATGAATGTAATAATACAGTTGATGCACAATAATTATTCTCCCTTTCATCACTCACATTCATATAACATCTAACCTATCATCTAAGTGTGATATCGTTCGCACCCCCAATAAATCCCAAATAATGAATGGTGACATTAACTCTATTGTAAACAGGTACATCGATAATTAAATATTTAAATGTCATTTCTATATTTAATTTGCCGACATTCATTTGTCTCAGTCCCATTATTCTTTCAATAAGGCATAAATATCTATTATGGATTATAGGATCTCATGTATAAATATTGTCCATTTCTTTGGACAATTAAATTTATTTAATTCCAGTCCGGTCAAATATATATATATATATATTAACACACAAATGCATCTACTGTTAGTGTCTATTCGTACTCTATCGGCAAGTCTGGAGGAATTCCTTTATTCCTAAGAGGACATCACAAGCACACATATACATTGGGGGCGGTCCCTATACGGGACACCTGTATATGGCCCATACCTAGTGGTGATATGAAAACGGTCACTGCAAACACCTACCTCTAGTGGATCGAGCCTCCATGTAGTACTTACATGGCCTACACATCATCAAGCCCACCTATGCCGACGTGTGGTATGCGCCCCGAACGTGCGAATCCCTAAGACGATTAGACACTCCATGAATATGGTATGTCCACATAATCACATAATAATACATATTATTTATCTCTATAATATGTACATGTAATTTCTCTATAATTACCTTCAAGCTTCCAAATATATATATATATATATATATATATATATATATATATATATATATATATATATATATATATATATGTCCTTTAATATTTTTTAGTACACAAGGGCATCTTCCGTTAGTGTCTATTTGTACTCTATCGGCAAGTCCGAAGGAATTCTCTTTTTCCTAAGAGGACATCACAAACACATATATACATTGGGGGCGGTCCCTATGCAGGACACCTGTATACGGACCATACCCAGCGGTGATACAGGAACGGTCAGTGCCAACACTTATCTCTAGTGGGTCGAGCCTCCATGTAGTACCTATATGGACTACACATCATCAAGCCCACATGTGCCGACATGGGGTACGTGAACGGAATGCGCCAATCCCTGAGCCGATAAGACAATCCACGAATATGAGAGTCCACGAATATGGTATGTCCACATAATCACATAATAATACATATTATTTATCTCTATAATATCCACATGCAATTTCTCTATAATGACCTTTAACCTTCCTAATTAAAATTCATAGTATTTGACATTTTTTAATAATTTATAAACCAATAAATTATTAACTTTATCCGACAAGTAATAGGGATTTAAGATCTCCCATTCAAAAAACCACAATATTTCTATTTTATTAATAATTTATAATCTAATAATTTATTAACTTCGTTCCATAAACAATTACTTAAGTGCCTTGTTGTCTGTATTTACAAATTTAAAAGTGGGTATAGTAATTAACCCGTAAACCTTATTTTCCTTAACCATCATCTACCTACTGTACAAGAGGTAAAGAAGTTCATATAAACAAACTCTTAGAATTAGGTCAAAGCAGGAAGGAGGACTAGGAGAAAGAGAATGAAACACATTGCTCGAACGACGTGGGGTTCCGTTCGCGTGGTACGGGGTTATCGTTTAAACGACCCCTTCCCCTTCCCCAAATTCATTTTCCCATTACAGTCCGTCCAGTATTCTAAGCCCAGAAAAATCAATACGAAAATCCAGTAATTTACACCTCAAATACAACCTTATAAATCTCCATTTAATCTCAGTTGAATTTATAAACATTCAGATTGCTTCCCCAACATTAAATCCTAACACATTCATTAAGAAAGGGTAATAAATTTAGGGATCTATATATAGAATTCGGTCCATTATTGATCAATAATAATCTCTACAATGATTAGCCAATAGTTTCCAATTGACTATCAAACTAAAGGAAATCGAATCATCAATATACAGACTTTTGATTCCTAAATTATGGAATACATGCTACATGTGCATCCTTCCTCTACATGTGGGTTATTATCATCAAATCAATTATAATCAACCCTAATTTCTCGAAATCTAAAAGAATAAAATTATGCATTGAAAAATAAATTAGAAACATAGATTATGCAAGAAAATTCTTACCTTTAATTTTTTTAGAGGAGAAACCTTTGAAAGCTTTAAATTCCCCTTTGTTCTTTCCCTTTTTCCTTCTCTTAGTATTTCTCTCTTTTCTCTCCCATGGCTAATACTTTCGGTTTTGATTTGTGATAATGGGGGAGTGGTTTACCCCCACTTAACCACTCAATTAGTGCTAATCCCGAGTTGGGTCAAAAGCTTAACTTTTGACCCCCAAATGGACCCAAATTCATAACCCAATAAGCCCAAAAGTTACCTAACCTATATACTATTGACCTGGGACCATTTTTAAAGGCTTAATTCATCTAAACAAGTCCATATGGGTCCCAAAATATATTTCAAATAATTTATGTCACTAATAGTCACTTTTAATTTGTGTCGCACACAGACTATGTATTTTCTTTTATTATATGCAAATATCATAATCATGCACATAAAAAGGAGTCACACACGAGTATACTAAATAATAAGTTTTCACTTGATATTTTCGAATGAAAATATTTATTTAGGTTCAATTTCCAGAATTAATTATTTATGAGAAAAATATGGGGTATTACATAAACGACATCCCTAAGCTTCCTTTTCCTCACGAGCAAGTCTTTTATTCATTCGAGTATCTTGACATCAATTCGATCCTTCCTGAAGAAGAGGATTCCATGGCTCCTCCTGGAAAAAGGGTTCTTCTGATAAATGAAGATTATGATGTCCCCCTTTCTCCAAAGGCTAAGTCCCAGAAGATGACTGAACCCTAAACCCCAAAGTTGGTGATCACAGTTTGGTCATCAAGGAGAAATAAAAGAAGAATGAGGAGGATGAAAAGAAAAATTATCCTATGGCCCTTCCTTCTTCTAAGAGAAGTTATGTTCTTATACCCCTCCTAGATCTTCCCAGACTATGTCTATGGCCAAAGATCCATCTCTAGACCATAGTCTGCTAAGGGGGATTGTGCTTGTTGTAGATCACGAGCAACTAGAGACACTGGGACTTGACCAGCATACTGTTTTCTCTTTCCAAACTCTATCCATGGTAAGAGTATCCCTCCCCCTTATTTTCATTTGGTTTTTTCCTTTACTATAAATGTGCCTAACACTTGCCATGTATCACTCTTTTGTAGTTCGTGGAAGAGTTTACTAGTCTCTTAGATGGTCACCAAGACTAATCCATTGATTCAAACTCTATGCTATAAAAACTTTTCCTTTTGGTGTAATCCTCCATGATCGGCTAGTTTTCCATGCATTTGCGCGGAGACCCTTAAGACTCTCTATCCGAGATAGATTGTTTTCCTTTAACCAAAATAAGTTTTTTTTGCAATATTGATTTACAATGTTGAATTTATTATTTGTATATCTGAAGATACTTTGATGAATGGAGTATTAGCATGAAAATTTAGTTGTGGGAGATTTGTAAATGTAAGCGCAAATATTTCAGTTACGACTTTTTATTTTTATTTATTTGCACTTTGGCGTATTTGGCGTATTCTGTTATAAACTAGCACATCCTGACACGTCAAATTGAACTCCAACATCTCCAATAATGAATACACATCTGCATCTCATGAAGGTATAAAAAATTTAGGCGATCATAATTATTCATATTTATATTTAGGATGAATATTTTTTTACAAAAAATCGAGGCTAGATTTTTAGTTTTAAAAATAATTTTTTATTGGGCCTCGTTCAAACGAGTTTGAAGCTCGTTGGAACGAAATTGCCTTTTCATTTGTAGATCATTTGATATTTACTTCAAACAAACATCGAACGAGAATCTTCTGCATAGCATGTCTTACTTCGTTAGAAGCTCGTGAGAAGATAGTTCAAATGGGATTACAGTCTCATTCGAACGAACTAAGATTTTCGTTCAAAAGAGATTCGATTCTCTTTCAAATGACTTTAGTTTTCATTTACACGAGTCGTCACCTCAAAATTTGCGTCAGAATTATAAGTACATGTTTTGAAACCTATTTGTGTAAGACTTTTAAAAAAAATGAAATTTGCATTCTGCTCCAAAAGTTCTCAACTTGTATGCTTCTAAACACTTTTTCATTCACAAATCATCATCCCCAAATATAATTATGAATCCTTTTGAAACCCTAGAATTTTCATATAATATACATACTTATGGATAGGTATACTGTTGACCTTGTGACCCGAGGGATCATGACAGAAAAACGAATAGGGATGAATCAGTGGATATAGAGGGTGGATTGCCTCTTGTGGACGACTCTAGACTGAGCCATTTTCTTTAGAAGTTTAATGAATAATGGACATTATACTTAGTCAGTATAAGAAGTCAATAAGTCGAATATCTTGTAAAACATTATAAAGTGGCGAATATATGTTTTGCCCTGAAAATGTATTTTTCCTTATTTGTTGTGTATGATTGCATGCTTAGTTTAATGTCTGTGATTAGATCATTTAACCTTTGCAAATATAATTTAATCAGGAATTAAAATTTGTTAAAATTGGAGTTGTGTTGGGGAATTTAATTAAATTAGTTAATCCATTAAGTTTGCACTGCGAACTCTCAAATTGGTATCGGATGGGGTTTGCACTAATTTATTGTGTAATCCTTTTTTCGCAAAATATGTTTTGATATCAATTTTTTTTTAAATGTTGGTCTTTAAAAATGTCAAAATTCAAAGGATAATTTGTATAATCGAATGCCCATTTTTTATGGTTCCAATTATGCTTATTAAAAATCAAGAATGAGACCGACTTTAAAAATTAATTGATGAATGCGATTGGTTGCTCTATGAAAAAGGGTGGACACCACCCACTATAACTGTTGATAATGTCATTGGACGTAAACTTGTCTCTCAATGGATAGATAATGACTTTAAGTGGAGCAATTTTAACTCTCACGGTTTGAGTGTCATCTCGGGATCTGTCACCCCTGATGATTTCCATCGTATTATGACATGTACCACGTCTGAAGAAGCTTAGGATACCCTCTAACTCACTCCCGAAGGGCACCAATGATTCTAAATCTTATAAGATGCATAATCTCACCACACAATTTGAAACTACCACTATTCTTGAATCTGAATCATTTGACGAGTTTTATAAATAACTGTCCGATATAGTAAACATGAGTTTCAATTTAGGTGAGAAAATACATGAGACACATGTCGTTAAAATAATATTGAGATCACTCTCTGCCCGTTATATTCCTAGGGTTACCATTCTTAATACATTAGGGGTCCTAGACACTCTTAGGTTAGAAGAACTTGTAAGAGATCTTTAAACATATGAGATAGATATATTTCCTAAAACTGTAGAAACCTAAGGAAAAGGGAATTGCACTTAAATGACAATTTAAAAGGAAAGAGGAAGTGTCTAAAAAGAGAGAGGAAGTGTCATCCGATTTTGAGTACAACTTTAATTTAGATGATCTAGACCTTTTGCTAAAAATTTCAAGAAATTTCTCAAACTTAAAAAGAAAAATACTTCCAAAGAAAAGAAACTTTTTTAGAAAGATAAAAAACACAAATCGGGTAGGAAAAGTTTTGAAATAGAAAAGAAATATTCCCTAAAGAAAGAAGAAGAAAGATGTTATGAGTGTGAGGGAAAGGGTCACAAATCTCATGAACATCCGGCTAGGTTCAAACGTCAAAGGAGAGGTAAAGTTACCTTAAATATCACACTCAACGATAGCGAGGTCGTGTCGGTGAGTTCAGGGGATAAATCATCGCATGGAAGTAACTTCATCATCTTCATGTCTAGTTATGTTAGTGCACCTCACGAAGATGAGAAAGCTACTAAACATGAAAATCTCAATAATGAGTCTAGTAATTCTGAGGAGAGTGAGGGAGATATTGTTTTAAGTGAGAGCGAGAATGGCCTATAGTGAGCCTAAGCCAATTTTTATGCCGAGTCCTTTAAAACTAATAAACGAAACAAATGGTAAGAAATGAGAGTTTTAACGCTAGAGAAACAGTTGAGAGAAGCGAGAGAGATTGAGTCCTCAGTGTGAGAAGTTTGGGGACATAGAGTTTGTTTAGTTGAGATAAAGAGTTATAACTTGACTAACAAGGTGGCTAGTCTTACGAGAGATCTCCAAGAATTCGTGAAGACTTATGATAAACTTAAAGACCTTGTATCCTAACTTAAAAAAGATCTCGAATGTTCCCGGTAGGTCAATATAACTATTAATGATACATCTAAGAAGGTAGGTAAGATGATTCTCGTCACCGCTTTAGATTCTGATGAGAGACATGGAATTGTTTATGATGGTGCATCCATTTCCCATATCACACTGGAACCGCTTCCTAAATTTATAGTTAATCCTTATGGCCCTCAACTTAAACCATAAAATAGAGTTCAACCTAAAAAATCGAACACGGTAGACTCAAACATGTCTATGTTTGAACTTTTTACAAAAGAAGAGGTCACCTTAGAGAGTTTTACCATAAATTAGGTAGAGTTAGGCATACACATACTCCCGTGCACCACTTTAGCAACCTTTCGAGTCTTAGAGAGAAAGTTGTGTTTCTACTCACGACTTCGCATAGTTTGATTGAAGAATTTTAATATATGTCTTTGCCGTTTGAGAACTCTTTCAATAGTCCAACTAGAGTCAATAACAATATGGGAAAGCAAAAGGTTACCTCCACTTGGGTACCTAAGTGAGACTATAAAGACCTGGTTATTCATATTTCTCTCAAGACTCAAGATACATACCAATGGTATTTTGCTAGTAGTTATTCTAGGCACACGACCGGTGATGTCTAATTGTTTATCGACATTGAGGATCATAAGGAAGGTAATGTCATTTTTGGAGATAGGAGTAGGTCTAGAATTTTAGGACAAGGTAGTATTGAGATACCCAAATTTTCTAAGCTAGATGGTGTGTTGTATATGAAAGTATTGAGAGTGAACTTAATTATCATAAGTCGACTGTACGACGCAAACTTTATGGTAATGTGTGACTGGTCCGAGTGTAATTTTTATGATCAATTCAGTGTACTATTACTATATGGTGTGAGGACGGAAGATAATTGTTATGAAATTGTGCCCAAGTCCTTCTTTGTGTGCAACATTGTCACGATCTCCACTATTGACCTTTAGCATCAACGGCTAAGTCACACGAACTTTAGATATCTCGAGATATTAGTGAAAAAGGATCTAGTTCATGGATTACCATCGCTTAGACAACTAACTTCCTCGGTTTGTGGACCTCACCAATAAGGAAAATAAATTTTAAGTCCCCATCAGAAGTTGAATACCATTACCACCTCTCGTATTTAGGAGTTAATTCACATGGATCTTATGGTTCATACTCTCTCAGAGAGCTTAGGTGGTAAAAGATAAATTCTTGTGATGGTTGATGACTTTTCCTTATATTCTATCGTAGTATTCCTTAGAGAAAAATCCAATGCGGTTGAGTTCCTTACAATTAAGTGTCGTGTCCTACAAAATCAACATTGTGTTAGCATTAATCGAATGTGTAGTGACAACGACACTGAATTTCAAGAAGCTAAAGTGGATATATATTGTGATGGAGTGGGCATCAAATATGAGTTTTTAGTTGTTCACACTCCTCAATAAGATGGGGTTGTTGAGAGGAAAAAAGGGACAATACAAGAAATGGTTGAATCCATGATTCTTGGGAGAAACATGCCTAGACATTTTTGGGATGAGGTAGTGAGCATTGCACGGCACATATTTTCGTGTCTTTGGGAGTACATAGTACATATTTTGAGTTAGAGAGAACTTAGGAAAGTTTGACTCCCAGAGCGACGAGGTGATATTATAAAGATATTCATCAAGAAGTAGGGCTTACTAGGTTTATAATCTACATAGCTCTAAGGTTATGGAGTCAATAAATGTCACGATTAGAGATGCCGAGTAACCAATAGTTATTGCTCCTATCTCTGAGTGTGAGGATGATGCACCCCCTGGTGACGATCCTATACATCCTCATGCTACCACTGTGGTGACCCCATTCCTATTTTAAGAAAAACACCATCTTGGGTAAGAAAGAGTCATGACCCTTCCACTATACTTGGTGATCCTACACTAGGTATCAAGACTCTTGCTCAGCACAAAAATATGGCTAGATATTTGTGCTACATATCCTTAGTCGAGCCCATGAATGTGAAAAAGCACTCAAGGATGCGCATTAGATTTCTTTCATGCAAGAAGAGTTGCTTCAATTTTGAAAGAACAATGTCCGAGAATTGGTCCCCGTACCTATAGAGACTAATGTAATAGGTATCAAGTGGATTTTCAAGAATAAGGTGGATGAAAATGCTACCATAGTTCGTAATAAGGCTAGGTTGGTCACTCAAGGCTATACAGAGAACGATGGTGTAGACTTTAAGGAAATATTATCTCATATTGCTAGGCTTGAGTCCGTTCGCTTATTACTCATCATAGCATGTCATCTGCACTTCAAGCTATATCAAAAGGATGTTAGGAGTACCTTTCCGAATTACATTCTACAGCAGGAAGTATACGTGTAACAACCGAAAGGGTTTGAAGACCCTAAGCATATGGGACACATCTATTATCATAGAAAAGCCTTGTATGGTATGAATCAAGCACCCCGTGATTGGTACGAAAGTCTTACTTCGTATCTCTTAGCTCGTGACTTTAAAAGAGGGGGAGTAGATACGACAATTTTTGTGAGAATAAAGAGTGGTGGTATTTTAATTGTCCAAGTTTATGTGGATGATATAGTCTTTGTATATATGTGATCCCGCCATTCTCACACCTTTGAGGAGGATATAAATAGTGATTTTGAGATGAGCATGGTAGGTGAGCTTGTGTTATTCCTAGGTCTTCAGTTTCGTCAGCTTGAGGATGGGATATTTATATCTCAATCCAAATATGCAAGAGAATATGTGAAAAAATTCGATTTAAACTCCGTTAAGCACTCACGAACCCCTATGAGTACATCAAAAAATCTTAGCAAAGACGCTTTAGTCAAGGATGTAGAGAAAACCTTGGATCGGAGTAAGATATGTAGTTTTTTTTTACTTGACCATTATTCGTATAAATATTGCCTTTAATGTTGGAGTCTGTTCATGATACTAGGTGCCCCCAAAAGAGTCACACTTACACACGCTTAAACGTATTATCAAATACATGAATGGAACTTTTTCATACTGTACTTCGTATTCTTTTGATACCTATGACCATTTGTCTGCCTATTCGGATGCCGATTGGTCTAGGGATGTAGATGGTTATAGGAGCACATAGGGTGGGTGCTTCTATTTGGGGAGTAATCTTGTCTCTTGATTGATCAAGATGAAAAAATCCATATCTTTATCCACGATAGAGGTTGTGTATATTATCACTGGGAGTTATTGCACGTAACTCTTACGGATGAAGCAAATGTTAGAGGATTATGGCATGTCATAGGGCACAATGACTATTTCATGTGATAATACATGTACTATACACATTTCTCGTAATCCGATCCAACATTCGCGTACTAAGCACAATAGGATACGTGAGCACTTTATTCGAGACATAGTTGATGAGAAGGTTGTGTCCTTAAGATTTGTGAGCATCGATTGTCAGTTGGCCGACATATTCATGAAACCTATAGATGCACTTCGATTTGAAGATCTTACGAAATCTATAGGTATTTGGACTGCCGACTGAGTTTGGATATTTTATCTAGCATATGATGATTATCATGATTATATACATTTGTCCCTATTGCTAGATTGTATTACCATTGTATTTATCTTTTTAATTTTTCTATTTTTAGAAAAATCCAAAAAGATTTTAATTTTTCTAAAAAGTTTGAAATATATAAAAAGATTTTAAGTTTCTTTTTAAAAAAATTCGAAAAAGTCAAAAAGATTTTTTTTTGATAATTTTTTTTAAATAGACGAAAAGAGATTTGTATTTTTTTTTCCTTTCACCTTATATGGATGAACATTTAAGATGCCCAAATCACCCATTCACTCCATATCCACATGTTTGTTTTGTAGTGTTTTGAGACATGACATCGTTTCATATATGTGCTTAATGATATGTGGAGTCATTACGTTGTCATTTGATGATTACTTGCTACATGTTTTAATCATTGTCTCCTTTAATGAACACGATCACGAACTTAATTGAATATTGCACTTACCTGTCACTTGTCGATCATAGTGTTTTCATGTCAAATTTGCTTTAAAACGAACCAAATGTAAAAACAAGATAAAAAGTTGTGCATGTAAGAACAATTGTCTGGATTTAAATCATTTTTTCAAAAAATTTATTAAATATTAAGAAATGGAAAGGTCTATGAAAGATAAAAGTACTTGCATTAAAAGCCACCATTTGCAATGAAAATATCCTAAAAAGATCATATATAAATTATAAAACACCTATGTGTGATAAAGATTCGAATAGATTTGCAAATTCCAATCACAAACTTATTTAATTCGTTTCAATTTATGATCAAAGTAATTCATCCCACAAAATCAACTAGATACGTTCGTGCACGTGTCAAACTAACATAAATAAAATATGCGACACAAAGTTCAGGAAAAATACCCTCAGGGCAAAACCTTTTTATTTCACTATAATTTGTAAAACGCAACTTATACGGATTACAGTGAAATACAGTTGTTTTGACACATGAATACCCGCAGGCATCGGCCGGTGTCATCAGCAATTAAATTACGCACAACAATCCACAAGAACCGCAGTCCTAATCTAAGCAAAGATCCACACACAGCGAACCTCAATGACACGCAGCCATATAATGCATAAATATTCTCCACAAAAGTATGAACACCAGCAAAGTGTGTTATCAAACTCCAAAACAATTCACATGAAAAATTGGGACTTTTGTTAATTGAAAAAAAAAAAGAGATTAAACTCTAAAAGAAGAAGCCAAAAGGTTCTGTTGATATTGCACTATTTTACAAAAAGAAAAACGTACAGACTTATTAGGAAAAATGAAGTTTAAAAGACCCATAAATCTTCTCCACAAAAGTATGAACACCAGCAAAGTGTGTTCTCAAACTCCAAAACAATTGGCATGAACAATTGGTACTTTTTGTGAATTGAAAAACAAAAGAGATTAAACTCTAAAAGAAGAAGCCAAAAGGTTCTATTGATTTCCCACTATTTGTAAAACGTAAAAACGTACATACTTATTGAGGAAAGCAAAGTTGAAGAGACCCTTTTATAGAAAACTTAAGGCGGTGGGTCGTTCATACGAGACACGATGTCGTTTCATGTATCGCGCGACATGCAGTGTTGTTAAAACGATGTACGATGTCATTCGAACGAGATGATTAAAATAATATTTTTTCTCATTTATCCTTTCTGTAAATGCACCACCTCAAACACTCTGAAAAATAATTTTTTTAACAAAAAAATATTTAAGCTCTGCTCCAACACTGAGAAAATATTTTGTAAAAAATATCCCAATATCCTAAGTGAATTATTAAGAAATTAAAAACACATCTTTACCAAATTCATTTCGCGGAGGTTTGATTGTTGATGATGCTTGATATTCAGACTGTCTCATTGCATATTTGATCTTTAATCTCTTCGACGGTTGTAGCACTATACGACATACTAAATGGTGACGGACTATGTACTTACAAATCTCCCCCTATGTCTATGTTGATACAAAATAAAAACATCCGAATTATCAATTTTAAAAATGACCTATACAAATCTACCCTCCCATAAACTCAAAAGTGGAAAGATAAAATTTCAAGCCTTCAAACTTTGCGTCAACAATTAATTCTTCAAAACCTCAAGCTTTTCTCATCGGGGTATGCAACATAATGATCTTCAATTGTACCTACACACATGAGACAAATAAAATACATCGTGACGTATTGAGTTTGAAACGATATAAGCATAAACATGAAAGCATAATCAATTCTCCCCATACTTAAACTCCGCCATAAGGTCATAATTCGTTCTCTCACTTTTTATTTGTTCAAAATAGACAAGAAAAAGAATAAACCAATATAAATAAAATCGGGGTGTCACGGTAAACCAAGGCAAACAAACTATTTTTTATTTTTCAGATTTTTTATATAAAAATGCGAAAATGATGTTACAAAAATCACACACCATGAATCTTCACCAAGACAACCAAATCATGGATACGGAATGAATGGGTGTGAATATATTTGATAGGAAAATCGACTCAATCATGTCATGTGTGCACGAAGCATAAGTGTATTCCTAACGAATGAACATCAAAATAGTCTTTAGGTGTAAAATTATTGAATTTAGATGACAACGTCATAATCATATCAACAAATCAAAGTATAAATGATTTTCACACCAATAACGTCAAAAACTATGTAATGCTTTTTCATGACTTTCAAGGACGTGAAAATCGTATTGAATTCCATCTAAACTCCCTCACTAAAAGATAATGATATTTATTTTTCTTATGAGGTGATGAAACTAAAACCTATTAGCCCATTTTTGGCATATATTTCTTTTTATTATCATTCAATTTTTTCAAGCTCTTTTAAACCTCATTAAACCTCGGATAATTTTCAATTCCTCACTCTTTTAGGTCCATTTAAACGGTGGCTTTATCGCAAAGGAAAAAATAAGATACCTTTCGTAGCCCTTTTTTGTTTTTCAAAATAAATCATATAAAGTCACAAACGGTTTATAACATGCACTACTTTCTCGTCAAGTTTTATCGCATTTGGTTCGTTGTATAGACAGAATTGAGATGGAAACACTCAACCAACATGTGATAGACAAGCACAAAAATCAAATAAATCTGTGCATGTCTGCAATAAAGGACAAATGATTGAAACATGTAGGTAGAAACACTATATATTATCTCAAAGACTCCAAACTGTATACAACACATGAATGACACAACATATTGTCTCAAAACATTATCAAATAGTCACATGGATATGGAATGAAATTGTGACTCGGGCATCCTAAGTGTCCATTCATATATAGTGTAAACAAATTATAAAACTCTTTTTGGGTTTTTCAACTTTTCTAAAACAAAAAAAATCTTTTTGTATTTTTTGAACACTTTTCATAAAGCAGTACCAAATAATATAAAAATATGAACCAGAGGACTGTAAACAGAATAAATAAAATCTCCAGGGGTCGCTCGAACGACAAGGGCTTCTCGCAAGAAGAAGCTTCACGCGACATTAGAAGTCACTCGAACCAAAACTCCTCTCATTTGAACGAAAAAAAATCATATTTTCACAGTTTACCCAGAATGTCATGCAATTTTGTCCAGTGAATTTTTTTCGTGAAAAGAGTTCCTAGAATTGAAAAACAGATCCAAAACAGGAGCAAATTTATGAAAAGCAATAAAGAAAATTTTAAAGAGTTATATTCTAACAAAGTACAAAACAAATGGTACATACTAGCAATAGGCATAAGATAACATCGTGCAAATCAACCTATGCTAGCAAAACAAGTCTAAACCTCAACCAGTAGCTGCGGAGGAGTTTTCTAAAGACGACGACATCCTCTGAAAAACTTCCATTAAATCATGTGAGGGATTGACTTAAAACTTTACCTGCTCCCCAATATGTGTAAACTCTTTCATATAATCATCCGGAGTGTCAAGTGTGGGTACGTGTGTGTGGACACGTATAGTAGCTAAACATGACACATTACCAAACTTAAAACAAAACTCCCTAAGGTGTCCTCTCTTTTTGTAATGGGAGAAAACATAAATAGGTCTAGGTATAGTTATATCAAAATGTCTCCTATGCACTTTCCTAATAGGTACAAGATGACTAGGTGCCCCGGATCGAGAGCCATGTAAATCTCTCACTAAAGCAGGAACTAGCTTGGGTGGAATAAAAGAAGTGAATGGACCGTCATGACTTATTACTATACTCTTACCACCACCCATAATGGGATTGAGAACCATATTTTCAAACCTTTTAAATGAATTTTCTAAAGGAACTTTGACCTCCCAGGCATGTTCGAGATCACTCTCGAGTTGGGATACACGTGTCATCAGATTAGACATCGTGTCGGTCAAGTCACACTTTTACCTCCTTAAAATTTCTTTCTCTTTGTAAAAATCTAAAACCAGACAACCTAAATCCTATTATACTTCTTTGTTTTCAAGCTCTCGGTGTACAAATCCTAAAAGCTTTTTGGAACTCACTTTCATATCCACTCTCAAACTCGCTCTCAACCCCACTAGAAACACTCGACTCATCATTGTCGCTCTCGTGTACACAGTCATCGTGGAAAAAAGTGGGTGTGCTCACATGATTGGCTAAAAAGGTAATACACTTTCCTTGTGAAGACTCATCCTCAAAATCTTTCACATCTTCCTCACTATCACTCAGGGGTGATAGCATAGTAACTTCCTTTCCCTCTCTTCTAAGTTTAGGGGCACACTCAAACGATATATTCCCTCTACCCTCACACTCAAAACATTTCAAATTTTCCAAATTTTATTCACCCTCTTTCTCTTTCTCACCCCTTTCTTTGGCCTTGTATTTCTTTCTATTTTTCTCTGAAAGCTTCTTATTGGAAGAATTTTGTTTCGAAAACTGGAGAAACTTTTTAAAATTCTTTGCAATGAGGACTATGTCAAAATCAGACTCGTCCTTAGACTCAGACTCACAAAAACTCACTTTATTTTTCCTATCACTCGTGGACACTTCCTTTCCTTTCCTAATTTGGGCTTTAAGCGCTATCCCTCTATCCTTAGGTTTGACAGTGTTGGGGCACATTTCAATTTCGTACATTTGTAGGTCTCCTACCAACTCTTCTAGTTTCATACGACTCAAATTTCTCAAGGTATTTAAAACAGTCACTTTCGGGATAAAACATTTAGGCAATGATCTTAAAATCTTTTTGACCACTAATGCATCAGGTATAGGCTCACCAAGATTAAAACTAGTGTTGACAATATCACACAAGCGTGCATAAAACTTGTCAAAACACTCAGTCTATAACATAGTGATAGTCTCAAATTGAGTAATCAATTTTTGAATTTTAGAATCGTTGGCCGCATTAGTGCCTTCGTGGGTGAGTTGAAAAATATCCCACGCTTCTTTGACGTGGTATACGTCATAATACGTCGAAACTCATTAGGGGTGACTTCTCCGAAAATTGTACTAAGCCCTCATGAATTGTAACTGCTCTACCTAAACTCATCATCAGTCCAGTCTGACACAGGCATTAAATTAGTGACATTATTTGCGGTTACAGTAGGAGGATTCCAACCTCTTTCAAAAGTGACCCAAACTCTTTCATCGATTTCTTTTAAATAGGATTGCATTCGGGATTTCTAGTAATCATAATTAGACTCGTAAAAAATTGGCAACCGATTATATAAGTTTTCACCTGCAAACACTACGACGATTTGAAAAATATGATTTTTCAGAAATTCAATATCACATAGTTTTGCGAAAAATTTGGAATACGCGATAAATTAGCGAAAACCAGCTCTGATACCAATTTTTAAAACACCTATGTGTGATAAAGATTCTAATAGATTCGCAAATTCCAATCACAAACTTATTTAATTAGTGTCAATTTATGAATCAAATTAATTCATCCTACAAAATCAACTAGCTACGTGTGTGCATGTGTCAAACCAACATAAATAAGATATGTGACACAAAGTTAAGGAAAAATCTCCTGAAGGCAAAACGTTTTTAATTCACTATAATTTGTAAAATGGAACTTACGTGGATTACAATGAAATATAGGTATTTTGACACACGAATACCCGCAAGAGGCGCTGTCAGAAATAAATTAAATGCAACAATCCACAAGAACTGCAGTCCTAATCTCAGCAAAGATCCACACGCAGTGAACCTCAATGACACATGGCCATATGATGCATAAATCTTCTCCACAAAAGTATGAACACCAGCAAAGTGTGTTCTCAAACTCCAAAATAATACACATGAACAATTGGGACTTTTGTGAATTGAAAAATAAAAGAGATTAAACTCTAAAAGAAGAATCGAAAAGGTTCAACTGATATTGCACTGTTTTACACAAAGAAAAATATATAGACTTCTTAGGAAAAACGGAGTTGAAAAGACCTATAAATCTTTTTTTACAAAAGTATGAACACCAGCAAAGTGTGTTCTCAAACTCCAAAATAATTCACATGATTAATTGGTACTTTTATGAATTGAAAAACAAAGGAGATTAAACTTTAAAAGAAGAATCCAAAAGGTTCTGTTGATTTCACATTGTTTGCAGAATGTAAAAATGTACAGACTTCTTGAGGAAAACGGAGTTGAAGAGACGCTTTTTATAGAAAACTTAAGACGGTGGATCATTCGAGGGAGACATGCTATCGTTCAAGCGATACATGATGTCATTTGATGTATCGCGTGACATGAAGTGTCGTTTGAACGACGTACGATGTCGTTCGAATGACATGCGATGTCGTTCGAACGAGATGATTAAAATAATATTTTTTTTCTCGTTTATCCTTTCAGTAAATGCACCACCTCAAACACTCCGAGAAATAAATATTTTGAAGATAAAAATTAAAGCTCTGCTCTAACACTTAGATAATATTTATGAAAAATATCCCAGTATCCTAAGTGAATTATTAAGAAATTAAAAACATAACTTTATCAAATTCATTTCTCGGAGGTTTGATTGTTGATGAAGCTTGATATTCAGACCGTATCATTGCGTATTTCATCTTGAATCTCTTCGACGGTTGTAGCGGTATATGACATACTAAATGGTGATGGACTATGTCCTTACAAATAAAAATAGAGTCCCAAGGAAATTATTTGAACATTGATTCTTTACTACATATGAGTGTTAATTTCTTCAAAATAAAATGAGAGTATCCTTTGTTATGAGCGATTTTGAGGGAGTTAAGTTGAAGATCAATGGGTTTGCACGAACTATATAAATATCAAAAAACATTATATAGTTTTGGGCATCAGTGATGTGAAAATCACTTATGTTCTTAATTTGTTGATTAGGTTAAGTAAATTTCACAAGAGTTCACAATCGTTTACATCTAAGATAGACTTTGAGATCTTTCATTAGTGGTATGTCAATCCTTCTTGCACATGCATTATGATTGTCTATGTTGATTAACCTATGGAATATGTTCGTATCCATATATTCCGCATTCATAACTTGTGGATTTTTGTGTTTATTCATGGTGTGTTGTATTTGTAAAATCTTATACTTGAGAAAAATTTAAAAATTTTCAAAAATAGTTAGTGAAGCCTTTGACATTATCATAACATGTGCGTTACTTACATATCTTTGTGATGATATCTTACTTCTTATATGTGATGATTTATACTACATGTTTAGATTTTACTCCTTTGTTTATTTCAGACAAAAAGGGGAAGAATAAATTATGGGCGAGTTTGATTTTTAGGGAAAATGCATTGTTATTTTTTATTTTCAACTTTATGCATCACGAATATTTTCTTTTTCCAACTCTATGCATCACGGGTATTTTCACTATGCCATTCCCTTTCTAAGGTTTGGAAAGGGAATTAGGATTTTTTGTCCTAGAGGGGTAATTATTATAATTTAGGTTTCGGTTAGTTTTGTACCGGAATAGCCAAAAGGGGAGATTTGTAAGCAGAAATATTTTAGAATACACTTTTTATTTGTTTGTATTTACACTTTGGCATATTTGACTTATCCCATTACAAATCAACACGTGCCAACACATTGAACCGAACTCCAATATCTCTAAGAATAAAGACACATCTACATCTCATGAAGGTATAAAAAATTTACAAGTTCATAATTATTCATAATTATATTTGGGATGATTTTTTTTTTTATAAAAAATATAGGTTGCATTTTTAGTTTTAATAAAAAAAAAAATTGGGGCCTCGTTCAAGCGAGTCTCAAGCTCGTTCGAATGAAATTGCCTTTTCATTTGTAGCTCATTCAAGCTTTACATCAAACAAACATCGAATAAGAATCCTCTACATAGCATGTATTACTTCATTAGAAGTTCATTTGAAATGGGTTCAAACGAGGTTGCACTCTCGTTCGAACGAACTGAGGTTTTCGTTCAAATGAGCCACCACCTCAAAATTTCTGTCAGACTTATAAATACCTATTTTAAAACCTTTTTATATGAGACTTTTGAAAACGAAACCTACATATCTTCTGCAAAAGTCCTTAACTTTTATGTTTCAAAACACCTTTTGATTCATAAGTCATCATTCCTAAATATAATTACAAATCCATTTAAAACCCTAGAAGTTTTATATCTGATATATACTTATAGAGAGGGATCTCTACTGCTGACCTTGTGACCCGAGAGATCATGACTGAAGACAGAAGAAGAATGAATTGGTGGATACCGAGGTTGGATCGCCGCCCGTGTATGGCTCTGGACTGAACCGTTTTTATTACAAGCTTTGTGACGATTGCGCTCTATACTTAGTCGGTTTAAGTAGTCTGTAAGTCGACTATCTTGTAAAATATTTTAAAGTGTTGAATATAGGTTTTGACCTTAAAAGGGATTTTGTTTTCTTATTTGTTGTGTGTTATTGCATGCTTAGTTTAAAATCGGTGATTTGATCATTTAGTCTTTGCAAACACAATTTAATCAGGAATTAAAATTTGCTGAAATTGGAGTTGTGTTGGGGCGTTTAATTAAATATATTAATCCATTAAGTTCGCATTGATCACTCTTAGAATAGTGAGGAGAAATATTCTTAATCACGTTAAAGAGTAAGAAGCATGAGTAGATCCTCGACCAGAACAAGGACAAAGGTAAATTAAAATCGAGCTACCGTGAATACGTATTTAAGGATCGTAATATAGAAGATTTAGGAATAATAAGATGAACAAAAAGAACATGACATGACCAATTCTAGACAAAAGGAAGAGCTTCAAGTGTAAATACCATCAACGAGTGTCACTTGAACACATTAGCACTACACCATATTGGGCAAATGGTCATAGCCAAAGTCCTTGAACAAGATCGTGGGTCATGGCCTTTGAACGTGGCCATTTCTGGCATGACCATTTTGGTGGGTCACGACCCAAATTCCTGACCAAATGTGAGTCACGGACCATGGGGATCATGGAACATGGTCACGGACAATAGCTGTCACCCATACATATAGATGGTCACGACCTAAGACCGTGACCCATCCTTCAATTCATGTGAATGGTCACGCCACTGGTTATGTCCTAAGGTCGTGACCCAACCATCAATTTATACGAGTGGTCACGGCCTAAGGCGGTAAACCAACTTTAAATTTATACGATTGGTCACAACCTAAGGCCATGATCTAAACGTTTTAATGACAATGGTCATGTTCCTGGTCATGGCCCAAATCTGTGACCCTGTTTATACGTGATAAAAAAAAGATATGGTCACGGCCAAAGTCCGTGACCATTCTTAAAAATATTAAAAAATGGTAAAATTGGGCCGTACTCTCAAAGTGAGGGTCTCGTGACCACGGGGTCGGATTCTAGGAGTTACATTAGTACCGTGTGAGGTGTTAGTACCGCTCACAGGGCCGTTTGGGGGGCGTTACGGAGTTCGCCATCTGACGGCTAGTTTTCAAGCCTAAGTGTGGATATTCTCAAAATTAGAACTTGGTATCTAATCGGGGATCCCGTGACCATGTGGTCGTTTCCAACGAGTTACATTCTATCCATATGAGGTGTTGCCGCCGCTCACAGGGCCGTTTGGGGGGCGTTACGGGGTTTTTCCCTCTAATGGTACATATTAAAGCCTAAGTGTGGATATTCTCACAATTAGGTTGTGCTCTCAAACTCGGGGTCCTGTGTCCATCCGATCGATTCCAAAGAGTTAAATTGCTACCGTGCGAGGTATTGGCACCGCTCAGGGGCCATTTGGGAGGCATTACGGGGTTCGCCCTCTAACAGCATGTTTGCAAGCCTAAGTATGGATATTCTTAAAATTGGGTCGTGCTCTCAAACTGCGGGTCCCGTGACCACGTGGTCTGTTCCTATGAGTTATATTGCTTCTGTGCGAGGTGTTTGCGTCACTCAAAAGGCTGTTTAGAGGGAGTTACGGGGTTTCGCCATCTAACGACACATTTTCAAGTCTAAGTGTTGATATTCTTAAAATTGGGTCGTGCTCTCAAATAGGGGGTTCTGTGATCATGCGATCAGTTCTAAAAAGTTACATTGGTCCTGTGCCAGGTGTTGGCGCCACTCACGGGGCCATTTGGGGGGCGTTATGGGGTTTCTCCCTCTAACGACACGTTCTCAATCCTAAGTGAGAATATTCTTAGAATTGGGCCGTACTCTAAAATCGGGGGTCTTGTTACCACGCAGTAGGTTCCAACGAGTTACATTGGTCTTGTGCGAGGTGTTGGTGCCGATCAAGGGGCTGTTTCGGAGGCGCTACCGGGTTTCTCCATCTAACGATACATTTTCAAGCCTAAGTGTGGATATTCTCAAAATTGGGTCGTGCTCTCAAATCAGCGGTCCCATGATCACGCGGTCGGCTCCAATGAGTTCCATTCATCCCGTATGAGTTGTTGGTGCCATTCACGGGGCCGTTTGGAGGCCGTTACAGGATTTCACCCTCTAACAACATGTTTTTAAGCCTAAGTGTGGATATTCTCATAATTGGGTCATTCTATCAAACTGGGAAACCGTGATGACAAGGTCAGTTCTTACGAGTTATGTTGGTCCCGTGCGAGGTGTTGGTGCCATTTACGGGGCCATTTGGGTGCGTTATGGGGTTTCGCTATCTAACCACACATTTTTAAGCCTAAGTGTTGATATTCTCCAAAGTGGATCGTGCTCTCAAACCGTGGATCTCGTGACCACGTGGTCAGTTCTAACAAGTTACATTGGTCCCATATGAGGTGTTAGTGTCACTCATGAGGCCGTTTGGGGAGTGTTACGGGATTTTGTCCTCTAAAATCACATTTTCAAGCCTAAGTGTGGATATTCTCATAATTGGGTCGTGATCTCAAATCGGGGGTCCCGTGACCATCAGTCTGGTTCCTACGTGTTACATTGGTCCCGTGTAAGGTGTTGGCGTTGCTCACGGGCCGTTTGGAGGGCGTTACGTGGTTTCGCCCTCTAACGACACATTTTCAAGCTTAAATGTGCATATTCTCATAATTTGGTCGTTCTCTCAAATCGGGGGTCTCGTGATCACGGGGTCGATTCCTACGAGTTACATTAGTCCCGTTTAATGTGTTGGCACTATTCACAGGGCCGTTTTGGGGGCTTTATATGGTTTTGCCCTCTAATGACACAATTTTAAGCCAAGTATGAATATTCTCATAATTAGACCGTTCGTTCAATCCGAGGGTACCGTGACCATGTGGTCAATTCCAACGAGTTAAATTGGTCCCTTGTGAGGTGTTGGCCTCGCTCAGGGGCCGTTTGGTGGGCGATACGGGGTTTCACCCTTTAACGACACATTTTCAAGCCTAAATGTGGATATTCTCATAATTGGGTCATGATCTCAAATCGGGGGTCCCGTGACCGAGGGATTGGTTCTAACGATTTGCATTGGTTCCGTGCGAGGTGTTGGCGCTGCTCACGGGTCCATTTGGGGGGAGTTACAGGGTTTCTCCCTCTAACGGCACGTTTTCAAGCCTAATTGTGGATATTCTCAAAATTGGGTCGTGCTCTCAAACCGCGGGTCCCGTGATCACGCGATCAGTTCCTACGAGTTATATTGGTCCCATACGATGTGTTGGCGTCGCTCACATGGCCGTTTGGGGGGCGTTATGAGGTTTTTCCCTGTAACGACACATTTTCAAACCTAAGTGTGGATATTCTCAAAATCGGGTCATGATCTCAAACCGGAGGTTCCGTGACCATGCGATCGATTCCAACAAGTTACATTGGTCCCGTGTGAGGTATTGGCATCGCTCATGGGTCCATTTGGGGAGCGTTATGGGGTTTTGCCCTCAAATAGCACGTTTTCCAACCTAAGTGTGGATTTTCTCATAATTGGGTCGTGCTATCAAACGGGGGGTCCCGTGACCATGAAGTCAGTTCTTACGTGCTACATTGGTCCCGTGCGAGGTATAGGGACCCCTTATGGGGCCGTTTGGGGGTTGATACGAGGTTTCTCCCTCGAACGACACATTTTAAGGTCTAAGCGTGGATATTCTAAAAATTGGGTCGTGCTCTCAAACCAGGGGTCCCGTGACCACGTGGGCGATTCCTATGAGTTACATTAGTCTCGTACGCAATGATTGCACCCCTCAAAGGGCCGTTTGGGGGCGTTATGGTGTTTCACCCTGTAATGCCATGTTTTTAAGCCTAAGTATGGATATTCTAAAAATTATGCCGTGCTCTTAAACCGGGGGTCCCGTGACCATGTAGTCGATTCCTATGAGGTACATTGGACTTGTGCTTGTGATCGCACCCCTCAAAGGGACATTTGGGGGGTTCTTTTTGTTTTCTCACTCTTTTGTGATGCTGAGTTCCTTGTGAGGCCACCTTGTAACATTACAAAAGAGGTGTAGGAAACTCAACATTACTAGGTGGACTCATAGGTAGCTTAAGACCTTGACAACCCTCATATGAGAGAATCATGGTGAATGAACACTCAAATAAAGGGAAAAGGAGTGTTGTAAATGAAAAACATCAAGAATGGGGAAAAATATTATTAAAGTGTCCTATATTGGTGGTTTTTGATGAAGGCCGCACTCCCCATAATGAGAGGACTCGTATTTGGAATACTCTATCAAACTCTAAATGGGAAAACATATCATATTATTCTGGACTCCTGTCAAGAAAATTTTTAATGAGCTCTACAATATGCTGCATTTGGTAAGGCCAAAAAAGACAGATTTTCTTGTCAAACATGCCTTTAGAGGGCGAAAACCCAAAGCACCCACCAAATTGTCCCATGACAGGAGTAAACACTTCACACGGGACCAATGCGCAGGAACCGATCGCGTGGTCATGGAACCCTATATTTTAGAATATAACGATAATTTGAAAATATGTAGACTTAGGCTTAAAACATGACGTCAAAGGATAAAGAACCAAAACACCCCCCAAGTGGCCCCGTGAAAGGCATGAACACCTCGTACGGGACTAGTGTAACTTGTAGGAATCAGTCGTATGGTAATGGGACCCCTGGTTTGAGAATTTGATGATAATTTTAAAATATCTACACTTAGCCTTGAAAACATATCGTTAGAGGGCGAAAACACCAAGCACCCACCAAATAACCTTGTGACAGGTACAAACACCTCGCATGGGACCAACGTAACTCGTAAGAACTGATTGCATGGTCACGGGACCCCCGATTTGAGAATATGATGATAATTTGAAAATATCTACATGTATGCTTGAAAACATGTTATTAGAGGGAGAAAATACAAAGCACCCCTCAAACTGTCCCGTGAGAGGTGCTGGCGCCTCTTATGGGGGTATTTTAGGGTTTCTCCCCCTAACGACATGTTTTTAAGCCTAAGTCTAGATATTTTGAAATTAACTTCGTGTCTCAAACCATAGGGGAATTATTGTCCAATAGCCAAAAATCAACAACAAGCTAACAACCAATAATTATCTCGTACTCCTTCTAACATATTGATCAACAACAAGCCAACAACCAATAATTATCCAACAACTAAACCTAACAAAATAAATAATCATGTACTCTTTCTAACATACTATCCAACAACAAACCAACAACCAATAATTATCCAACAGCCAAACCAAATAAAATCAATAATGATCCCGTACTCCTTCTATCATCTAAAAGATTTACAAGATAATGCATATCAATTATATAACTACTTCAATTAAAATAAAGAGTACATGATTCCTGCGATCCAAGAAGGCCATTAGATAGAGTCTTATGAATGTGTGATTAGACCAAATTTATCCTGGAGGCCCCAACATATTCTTTTACATGTACATTTATTGATTAATTTCTTTAATACAATCTTCATAAAATTAAGCTAATTTAACTTCATTTTATAAACACTGCATCAATGAAACTGATTAATAAATGTATATGTACTGGAGCACATGGAAATTTAGTTGGGTAAATTTGATTAAATCACAAACTCAAATGACTCAATTCTTAAACCCAACATCTTATGAAAGTAATTAATCATTCGGCTGAGCATAACATATTATCGAAAGTTAACTTACATAAATAATATTAAACATTTGTAAAATTACATCAAAGTAAAACGATAATACAATGTAAATATCATAATAGGATACAAATAAGATGGACAAGGATAAGATAATATTTTGATACTCAATCTTCCTCTAAATCAACTAAAAGATCCTTCAAATTAGGGTTATCGTCAAGAGCTGACTGGAACACTTTTGGAGCATTTAATGCATCCACTTCAATAGTCATACCTTTTGGTGAATGAATAATAATAAAACAATTTCCATCATTTACGCACTTCGAGTTAAATCCCTTCTTTACGTTCTGAAAGGCACAAATAAAAGGCTCTTCGATTAAGCGACCTTTACTCTTCATCTTTGATAAATCCATCATAATAAGTTTGGAGTCAGTATCAACTTTGCAAGCATTCATTGTGTCCTCCACCTTTACGCAATCATAATAAACTATAGTTTCTGTGAAATCTAAGTAATCAAGTTCTAGGATTTATTGGATTATCCAATAATAGGTTATCACCGTATTCTTTGGATTTTTATCACTTTTGCTAGCGGTATAAGTGGTCAAGGTAGAAATTGATATTCCACTATTTTGAGTCAAAAGATTTTCCTCATATGGATATGAAATGAAATTAAAATTGTTGGTGCGGAATTTCTTAAACTCTTTTGCACGAAAATTAGGGCCTTTGTTAGGCGTGCAAGCCTAGAAGAGACATCACCTCATTTTAGAAGCTATATTTATTAATGAATTTGTATCAAGGCACATTTTTATCACACATGAATAAATAACGGCACACATAAGATGTAAAATTTACCTTTTTTTATACCCATGCCCTAAAATTGATTGTCATGCAATTTCTCCTTTGATCTTGGGAAATTTCATTCTCGTACTCCCTACCGATAAATTATAGAGTTTATATCATAAAATATAAAAAATATATAATCAAAGAAGAAGAATTCAGTAGAAACTCACTCTCTCCCGTCTTCGACTTCATCTTGCGATTCGAAGACATAACGAGTTGCTTTCTCGTATTGTAGACTTGTGAGTTTCACCTCTTCAGGGTTCCCAAATGGCAATTCATCCTCAAACTCGTCAAGTTCCTTGATCACTTATTCTCCACAACCTCTTATTCTGGCATATGTTCCCTAGCGTATAACGAGGATTCTACTGTTACATATTCTTTCGCAATTGACCCTCCAATATACCGTGTATTCTTTACGTAATCTTTCAATGTTTTCATTAAGCGCTTAAAAGGATACATCCAATGATACTTAATAGGACCACATAACAAAGCTTCATCGTATAAATGCACAAGCAGGTGGATGCTGATATCAAAGAAGTACGAGGAAAATATTTCTCTAATACACAACCTTCCTCAGCTAAAGTTGATTTCTCAGATTTAATGTGCCTTCTGTTTACCACTTTTGCACAAACTGATTTGCATAATTGCTCGACAAAGATCTTTGTGTTCAGAAAAGCAATACCGAAATAACAGAGGGATTAATTGGATGATTACGTTCCAATTGTGAGACTTTCACTATTTCAAGTAATTGTCTTGGTAGCTTACTACCCTACGTAAATTACTAAAATAATCGGTTGGAGTCTTCAAGATGAACACCGTTTTTAAGAGGATCTTCTTCTCACTGGTAGTTAAAGTGAAAGCAACCGGGGGGTATAAATTCTTCCTATAATAACATCATTTTTTAACAACAGTTTCTTCTTTATTTTTATATCTTGTCGATCTAGGAGGGCGGCCCTCTCTTTATGTTTGGAATGAGATCCACCTAGACATGTTCCTATCAGATGTTCTGAAACATTCTTCTCTGTGTGCATCACATTAACTACATGCGTTACACGATGATATTTCCAATACGAAAAATCAAAAAATATTGATCGCCTAGACCACGACTTCGCTTTACTAAGGTCGTTCGGATCCCCCTAGCTTTACGCTTCAGGTTTAAAAATTAGGGGTGTTTGCTTACGTACCTATTCCTCACAGTCACATACATCGTCTTCTCCTCGATATGCTGACCAAAAAGCTGAGAAGGTGGTGTTATGCGCTCGTGACCGATAGGTAAAAAGTTAGACTTGTCATTCTTAAAAGGGTGAGTGGTCGGCAGAAATATGAGATGACCCATATAACTTATCTTACCATTATGTTTTATCCAACAGGCTTCAGTTTCTTCCCCACATATGTGACATCCATAATAACCAGGACCATTACAACCGGACAAGTTACCTAGAAGGTCGTGGATCGGCCACATCACCATTACTTTAGGTGTGAACTCTTCACCTTTATGATAGTCGAATGTCGTCATGACTTTATCCCATAACTCTGTAAGTTATTCGATTAATGGTGCTATAAATATATTAATACTATAATTGGGAGTCTTCTACTCGAGTATTAACAAAGACAAAAATGTGACGTCCTTTCTCATGCGCAGTGTCGGAGGGAGACTTAAAGGCACCAAGAGAATTAACCAATAAATTTAACTAGTACTTAAATTAACGAAAGGGTTAAACCCATCGGTTGAGATTGTAAAATGAACGTTGCACAATTCCTTTGCAAATTCACGATGTTGTGCATTTAAAATTTTCCAGATGGGTGAATCAACTGGATGACGCATCAGATTCCCACCCACCTCGCATCGAGCGTGCCATGACATTGCCTTCGCTATCCACTGTACCGTAAAACAATATTTTAACCATGGCCCAAGTGTAAAATACATCAAAACCTTTTGTGGGAGTTGCAATCACTTAATATTTTTTTTATAGTTTTTCCCTTTCCATTCTCACAAACCACATATCTAAGCTCACCGCATACATGACATTCATCCTTCTCTTCGTTCTTATTGCGGTACAATATGCAATCATACTTGCATGCATGAACAGATTTTTATTTCAATCTTAAACCTTTCAAGCTCTTCTGCCTGGTAGGATAATTTTCTGGTAACATATTCTCTTTTGGGAGAATATATTTAACCCACTTAAGAATTTCGATTACGCTCTTCCTAGACAAACCAAATTGACTTTTCAAATTATGTAAACTAAACATTGCATATAATACTGAGTGATCTTCATCACAATCTTTATACAACGGTCTAGCTATTACCGATCTCCTGTACGTTCAACATCAAATGTTTCATTTAGTTGGCCAATACGCACATTATCCATATCCATAGTTTTAGGCTTTTAATGGTTGTGGAGTCTAGAAGAATCATCAATTAAGTCGGTCAATGGACGATGTGTTAGTAAATCATGCACCACTTCCACTCATTGGGGTTTTGTTATGTGGTAGGGTACCGATGATTCTTCGGGAATATAAGGTATATTTTTTTCACCATGGTATGTCCATCTTGTATAGTCTTGACAGATTCCCCATTGTATTAAATGCAACTCAACGTATTCCAATGTCTTATATTTTTCGTTCATACAATGGGTGCATAGACATGAAATCAATTTACTCTTAAGATTTTTGAAAGCGTATTTAATAAATTCTTGAACGACATTTATATGATTATTTGAAATTCGGTTGGTCTCACCCATCCACTCTTTGTATAATGGAAAATTCATGTAATAATCTTGAAATTTCAGTCCTATGGATATAGGGTGAAAGATATTATTACAACTGAAACGCAAATAATATTCTTAGAACTGATGCAGTAAAAAAATATTATTAAAACTAAAACAAAACCAATATTCTTAAACTGAAACAAAAATAATATTCTTACAACCAAAAAAAAAATTTATTGCAACTTAAACGAAAGAAAATATTATTACAAATAAAACAAAACAAAATACCTTTTTGATTTTTTCCAAAACATAAATTGGCCAAGTAAGAAAAGAGTTTGCAGAATTCCTCAATTCCAGCCCATCCCCGCCTTCAGCGAACACAAGTACATCTCCGCAAATAAATCCACAATGATTTGAGCCTCACTTATCGCCAAAGGTCGGTTGTGTATGAGAGTTTCGACAACCTTGGAGATTAGTGTAAACACCCCAATAACCCTCTTATTGCTCAGGTATTTGAAAAGGTACTTTTTGCCATAGTCACCTTTAGTTGATGATGATGTAAGTCCCGTGATAGGCAGGGGAATATTGTATGGGAATGTTGGATTAGGCGGCATTTGGGAGGGGAATGTTGGATGAGGAGACATTTGGGAACAGAAACTTGAAGGGGAATGATAAGGAAAACCTTAAGGAGGAGGGTGAGGGTAAGGATAACCTTGAGGATGCGGCATTTGGACCCCATAATTTTGGAAAAGGGACACAAGTTGCCCAATTTGATTCTTCAACATTCCTAGGTTATTTTTTATATCATGGATGTCCCCATTGATCTTGAATTTTTGCTCCTTATTGGACGAGAAACGAGTATTGATCGAAGAAAACTCATCCATAAGAGGTGCGGTTTGTTGAAAATTTATTTTTGTCATATGTGAGCCAACACCTCTCGTCCTCCCCATTTTGTCCTTTCCAAAGGTCCGGATAAGGGCATCATTTTCAAGGTCAAAGTCATCATTAGGGTTCGAACCTGACTGACTGCTGATGGGCTCTATTGATTCTAGCGTCTCAGCCAAATGAGGCGGGAATTTATTATCTTTGCCCCATAGAGCATGAATGAATAATTTAGACTGATTTGTTTTTTTACTCACATTTCGACCATCCTTTGTCCTACTCGCCAATTCATTTTTCAAATCCTCATAAGATTTGGATCCCAGACTGTGGATATCAGTTTTTTGTGTCATATTTTTTTCTCCCTTTGCACCAAATTTTTCTTCGTCACCTCATTCTCCAAAAACTTATTCCACCGCTCCACCAGAATTTCAACATTGGGAGGTACTCTCTCTTTTAATGATAAAGTATCGGAGCTCGCTGCCTCCTTTAGGTATTGTTTATTCCTAAGGTTTCTCTTGTATTTCCTCAATGATTTAGCAACCCGAGATGGAACCTTATTCTTGGAATGATCTAGAAATGAGAAATACTTGCAGAGTTGATTGTATATGTCATCTTTGATGGCTTGATCAACCAGGTTTTAGTTGTCTGGTCCACAAACCCCCACGTTCATTTTTTTCCAAAGACAAACATAGGGTTTTGAAGTTTATATTTGTTCAAACTATGTTTTTTTTTAAATAAATGTATTAATAATTTGTTCAACCTAAGTTATATGTATAGAATGAGACTTTAGTCATTTTGCTGTTTAAAGTTGAAAGTGGAGTGAGGGGGGGGGGGGATGTTTTGGAGTTGGTACAGTGGCTCCCTATATATATATATATATATATATATATATATATATATATACATATACCTTTTCAAAGTAAGACTTTAGAACATGTTCAATGTGCCTGATCTCCATCCATTCGGTATTAATTTTTAAGAACCTATGAATTTTTTCATGTGGCCAACTAGGAGGAAGGGTATCTATGATTGATATGTAGATATCCGTGACATGAACTCGGAATCCCATCCTTTTTAACTTTTTGGCAAGATTCAATTTAGTGTTTCTATAGAACGAGACATCACAGTCTATGTCAATGCTCTCAGTACGAAGTTGTATCCATAACGGGTGGATTTTTTTTGCCTTCTCTAACAATGTAACCAAGGTCAGTTCTACGTCGGGATTATATGTGTGAAATATATTTTTTATAATGCCATCCCGATTTTCTGGTAGGGAAAATAGAATACGATCGAATAGGTAATCTTGCTCGAAATTAACTCCACGATTTACAAGGTAGTTAAATTGTTCGATCTTTTTATTTCCATACCTATAAATAGGAGTACCCTCTATATTACGTTCATTAATAAAATAGTTACGTTTGCGTTCCAATTGCAACCTCTCCAACTGTTGTTTCCAGTGATTATCACCGTGCCTCATTTTCTTGAGAAAAATATACGAGGTCGTGAATGTGAGTCCTACGGTTAAGGTATAAGGGTATAATAGTTTAATTAAGATTTTGATAATAAAGAAAGGATTTTGAGTATATTAGTTTGATTAGGGTGAGAAGCCTAAAATAGTTATTTAATTTCAAACTATAAATAAATACCAAACCCTAAATGACAATACTCTTAACTAATGTAATTTATTTTAATCCCTAAGTAACCACATTCAATCACTACTAATAATACCTAAGTGACCACATTTATTTTAATCCCTAAGTAACCACATTTAGTCAATACTAATAATACTCAATTTATTTCAAACTCTAAATAAATTTCAAGCCCTAAATGATAATACCCTTAAATTTTGCAATTTAGTTTAATACCTAAGTAACCATATTCATTCAATACTAATAATGACAATACCCTTAAATAATGCAGTTAATTTCAAACTCTAAATAACAATTCCCAATCAATGTTAACAATACCTAATAAATGATGAAATAAATTTCTATCCCTAAATATAACATCCCTTTTCTTGAAAAAAAGTATACACACATACACACATATTCACACATATACAGACATACAAACACATACACAGATAAACACACACATTCACAGAAATATACACATATATACATACACATATGCACACGTGCACACACATACACCCAAACACGCACATACACATAAATACATAAATATCTATTAGGGTTTAACACACACATTCACACACATATACACAAATATACATTAGGGTTTAACACAGAAAGGAAAAAAAAATAAAGGTTTACCTTTGAGACTGAGATTAAGAGATCTAAATTAGGGTTTGATAATCGACGAAAGAGAGAGAGAGAGAGAGATTAACGCGAGAAGAAATTAAATGAATGCGGGGCTTTTTTTATTATAAGGAGAGTGGTTACGGCCTAGAGCCGCGACCCATTGCCATGACCCTTAATTTTTTTCCACATCAGCGCATAGGCAACCAAATGGTCACAGCTAAAGGTTGTGACTCACGCACGTGAACAAATTGATATAGTCACGACCCAAAGTCGTGACCCTATGGGTGTGAATTTTTTCTTTGATCATGTCCCTTATCCGTGACCCTACCATAAAAAAACCTGGTGGGAACTTTGGTGTGAATTTGGCACCATGAGAGCCACGACCTGGTCAGAGCCTACGTCCGTGACCCATGTTGGACAGTGATTTGGTCTGTGACTAAGCCCAAGAGCATCCGTGACCACATTGAGTTATGGATACGGTCATGCCAAAAGTTGATGTGGTCACGTCTTTGGAACGTAACCCAATGGGGGTGACCATTCACGGTATTTGGTGTAGTGTAATACGATTGTTAACATAGAAAATCCACATAAATGAATTATCACAAATGTCACTAATGAATCATACTTAAAAGATGGGTCATAAGTGTAGCCAGTTAAATGATGTTGTGGATTACTTGTGCTTATGTTAATACTATATTATGAAATAAAGTGTTTCTGAAATCTATATATCCACCTTTATTATATACATATACGTGAATGAATTAATGTGACATAAATAGTCTTTTTATAAAGTCATTATTGGACCATTATTAAAACCCACACTTCAGGCGTAATTGAGTATGGCATTAGTGGCGTAGTACATGAAAGGAACCATGCTCTTTGTAGCAGAAATAAAATCGAACGGAAGGGAGAACTATCACAATCATGTTAAACAACATAAATATAAAATATGAGAGACAAAAAATTACTTGATTCCTCAAGATCGACCTATGTCCATAGCAGTGGTGATGTATTTTCATTATATTATGAGAGCGAGTTTATATGAAAGTGTTCTCTAGCCACTAAGCCCTTTACATTATGTGGGGTTTCCCTTTATATGTAGTTAGGGATTATAATTAGATAATGGTTTCTGATCGGGCATAAATATTGTATATTTATCCCCTTAATTTCGGAACCTTTGTGAACCTGAGCGGTGCAATTGATATGGATTTAACTCATAATTATGATACTAACCTTCGTTGGAAAGTATTTCATGTTTTTTGCTTCTTTTATGTGTTTTGCAGGTAAATTATGCAAACGGTGCGAAATAGAAATCGAAACAACGAAAGAAATGATAGGAGGGAAAGTTCAAGGGTAGTTTCGTAAATTTTTAGCCTAATTTCGAAGAAGGAGAAAACTGGAAAGTTGAATATCTCGAAACAATGATAACACTGGAAGAAACGACACCTAAATCCGAGCTACGGTGAAAGAGTTATGATCCCTCGAAGTTGAAGAAAAATCCTAGAAAGAAAACAAGAAAGCTTGAAAATTTTAGAAGTGTGGAAATGAAAAAAGGAGGTCTCCAAACTAGCAAGATTTACCGAATCAAAGTGTGAACCGGTTCGGGGTTGAACCGGTTCGAGGTAACAGCGAAGCGATTCGAGGTGCCTGATGCGCGAAATTTTACTTGAAAGTTGATTGGTCCAAAGAGTCCTAGAATGTACAAACTCTTCTAAAACGTACATGTATCATTGTATTGGCTTAGAAAATGTAGTTTTGAATAGTTTTTCATAGAGAGTAAGGTTGGAGAGTAGCTTAAAACTATAGAAAACAATTCTCCATTAAGTAGGTACTTTTATTGTTTGAATTACAAGTTTTCTTTAAATAAAGTTTGTTCCTTTCTTTCTTAATCTTGTAGTTAATTTATTTACAAGCTTTCTTTATTTCCTGGGTTTCCAATTAATTTATACATGCTTAGAGATAGTTTTCTTATTGATTAAATTACATGCAACGTAGGATTCATGTTTTTAATTAATTGCACAATGTTAGGCTAGATTTCTAAGGGTTGGTGTGCATAAACCCAACCCGATGTAATTTAGCCATAAAGAAAATAGGGTTTGAATTCAAATTTGAATGAATTGTGTTTTGTAGTTGTTACAACCATCACAGACCTTTTTACTTCGGTTGACCCTAGGTAACCGTGGTGTTTAAGGATGTGATGCGCATGTAGCTATTGCGACACTGCTTTACTCATCTTTTGATTATGTATGATGCGGATTTTAACCTCGTATGCGTAATGCTTGGGAGTACTAAATATGGGTTTTAATTAAATTTTTAATTCAAAATTCTAGCATTCTATACGATAAATTTACTAGGGTTTGGGGGATTTTATTCCCAACCTGTTTTCCCTTCATACTTATTAAGTCATTCTTTGTTAGTTAATTTTGCTCACATAGTTATTGCAGTAGTTTAATTCAGTGTGCATTTAGTTGATTAGTTATTTCCCATATCAATCATCTTTTGTTTATTTTTAGAGTCAAGTTAGGGTTAACCATCTTACCTTTGTCGTTACGTTCACTCATCCTAGTTCCCTGAGGATTCGATGTCGAGACTAGCCACTATACTCCGCAAGAGTGTAGTCAAAGTTTAGATTTTTGTATTGTGGTTAGAAGCCGATAACAACGATTAGCGTATTACACGGATGCTCAGGTTTTGACCTCAATCAAAATGGCACCGTTGCTTGGGAATTAGGTAGACGTAGGTTAGATTTCATTAATCTAACACTTCGACCAAAAAAGATAAATTTAAAAAAAAAAGCACAAAAGGATACTTCATCTCTCAAAATCCTGTTAATGCAAAATCCTAAACTCACTCTAACTCCCCAAAATACTCCAACCAGTATTCACCAAAACCCGATAGTTAAGTACGACCCCGGTAGCCCTCACACTCCAAACGTTCCACAATTCTGGCTTCCACCTCCCACACCTCAACACTCAATTAAAAGTAACACTTCGACATCCCTCTTAGGACACACCACAGAGCACGCTCCGAGCATACCAAGTGAGGATAAGAGTCATCAAGTGAGAAATTCATATCATAAGATGGTAGTGTAGCCACAGGTGAGGAAGAGGTCGTGTACCGCCCTTTGACAGAAATTTTATATCCCGAGCGAACATTCACTCCTAGATACATTTTACTCCTGTATAATGCAGGTCAATTTTGCTTTAGGAATGTTATGATTCAGATACTTCCCAACTACCATGGAATGGAATCAGAAAAGGCATATCTCCATATCTGGGAATTTAAGGAGGCGTGCGAAACCCTTAGTGATCAAACTTGCACAAAAGATGTGATACGCCTCAAACTCTTCCCATTCTCGCTAAAGGATAAGGATAAGACCTGGCTATGGTCTTTACCTCCAAACTCGATTGCATCATGGAATGACTTTCAATTTAAATTCCTTAAGAAATTCTTGCCTCCACATTGAATGAACTCCATCAATGCTCAAATTCAAACCTTCCGACAATCAGAAAATGAGTCGTTTAATCGATGTTACGAGCGTTTTAGCGAGTTAATCACTTTGTGCCCTCATTATGGATTTGAAAAATTGCAAATCATTTCTTTCTTACATAATGGGTTGAACATAAATTCCAAACAACTCGTTGAAACCATGTGTGATGGTCCCTTTGTCGACCTAGACGCCAACGATGCTGAGCTTCACCTTAGGTGTGTCGCCGAGACTACTCAAGCATGGGATACATCTGACCCTAGTGCTCATAATCGAATGTGCAAAAGAGACTTCTCGAGATGATGTTTTGGACGTCCTTAAGAAAGTAAAGATTAATTTACCTTTTCTTGAGACTATACAGAAAATTCTCGCATACACTAAGTTCATTAAGGACTTACTCACGGTGAAACGCAAGCTAAAGGTAAATAAGAATGTCTTTTTGGCCCAGAATGTCAGTTCGGTTTTATCGAGTGACCTTCCATTAAAGTATAAAGATTCGGGTGCACCCACCATCTCATTCATCATGGGGAATAACCGAATCGAAAGGGCGTTAATAGATTTAGGGGCGAGTGTTAACATTCTACCCTATTCCATCTATAAGATACTTGATTTGGGAACCCTAAAGCCCATAAATATGATTCTCCAGCTCGCGGATCGTTCTATGAAGATGCCTCGAGGGATCATTGAGGATGTGATTGTCCAAATAGACACTTTCTACTTCCCGGTTGATTTTATCATTTGGGACGAGGAGCCCTCCATTCTCCCGATCAATCATGTTCCCGTTATCCTTGGTCACCCATTCTTACCTACGGCTAAAGCACTCATCAATACTCGGAGTGGGATAATGCAATTAACATTTAGGAACATGACGCTCGAGACAAATATTTTTAATAATATCAAGAACGAGGGTGACGAAGGAGAACCGCGAGAGACGGATCGTTTAGAGGCAGCACACAAGCATGAAAGGACCCACACGCGAGAGCCTATAGGGGTATGCCTTGTTACATCAAGTGAGAGCGATGGTTGTAACATGGAGCGAAGGGTAGGGGAGGTATGCGCAGTAACTGAAATGAGGAGTGTGAGTGAGCCCTTGAGTGTGAGAGAGAGCAACAATTTAGAGGGCATCAGGAGAGGTTTGTATGAGTTCTTAGAGGAGAGCGAATGGAGAGACACGATACATACTTTTCTCCTCAATTTCTACCCACCCACACCACCTAATAATTTTGAGATGGAGCGAGTAAGGGGGGATGTGGAAACAAAGCAAGAAAGAGAGCTAGAGGATTTAATCCTAGCGGAATTTGAGAGAGAATTAGGGCATGTGGATGAGAGCCTTAACGACGAAGTCCAATCTCTATTGGACTCATGGAGTCATTTAGGAGGGAGCAAGTGGAAACATAAAATTGATGAGTTTATTCGCAATGACCATCCACCCATGCAACTTGAGTCCTCGGAGGTAATTGAAGATAAGACTTAATTCTTGTCTAACTTAGAGCCCGACCCACGTAGTACGCATCATGAGGATCCTTTTTCGATTAATCACGATGAGTCTCCTAATCTTTCCATTATTTATGGTAGTGGTGTATGATAAGCAAATGGGTGAAACTTAGAGATCAACGGATCCCGTGCAAGGGGTTGGGTGATTTATATAGAGAGATGAGAGGTCGTCGCACCCCCGACGCGTATAGGGTGATTTTTCTTATATTGTTGAGTCATATATGAGTGTCATATAGTGTCGTGTTGCATTTTAATATTTTTTTTGTTTTATTTGTCGCACTTATTCTTTTTCTTTTTTAGATTTTAGTCATTTTTTCTCGAGAACAATGAAAAAGTCTAAGTTATGGAGGGTCACAAGTGTGTCTTTCTAAAACTTCACAAATTTTCAAAAATGGCCAAAAATTTCCAAATAAAAAGCATAAATTTTTGAAAAATCCAAAAATATTTTGCTTCAAAATAAATAAAAATTTGAATTTAAAATTTTCAAAAATATCACCTTTATTCTATTTGAAATATCAAATTGTTAAATCTCTATTGCACTAAACCGAAATTGACCAAAGATGAAAATTGTGCGAAAATTGACGACTTAACAAATAAGTGTGGAGATTAACAAAACCCGATGAGATTTCGAGCCTATAGATCTTTTTGAGTTTTTAAATCAATCCGAGTTAATGGTTAACTCATAATTCTAATTCAGCATTTTAAATAAGTCGTTGATGATATCAATCCATTGTTTGATCGGTTATGGGAAATGAATGTTGTCTTGAAAAGAAAAGCGCACTACAAATCTCTAAATTAAATTAATCTCGAGACGCACATGGTAAATTAATAAGTAATTCAGACAATGAAGTAGGTCATCATTTGTTACCCAAAATATTGGCCATAAAAAGTTGTGAAAACTGATCCCTTTTTGTAACCCATATTTGAGCCGAATAAATTTTTTTCTTTTCATTTGGTAACCCAAAAAACCCAAGTAGCCCGGAATTATTAAAATTGGTAATATTCATCAAGTAAGTCCAAATAGTGCAATAAAAAAGGGGCAGGAAAAAAATAGTAGAAAAATGCTCAACAGAAATAACAAGAAGAGAAAAAGAAGAGAAATTGAGCAATTGCCCGAAAAAGCACTAACAGACATCAAAAGAAAAAATTTCAATTTCTAAGTTCCTAACCATCCCTATGTTACCCAATATACCTTTAACCTGAAAAGTCCTACCGAGTCGAATTGTGAAATTTATTATCACGTGGAGAGCTAAGATACAAAAAGATAATATGAGATATTGAATGGTGTGAATTTGAGGCGATGTTTCCCGTTTTCTAATTATCGTAATCCGATGAAGAGATCATTTCACTAAATAATTTCGTCTTTCATAATTGTGTGCGTGAACTTGCATTCCATTACATTTACTCTTATAAATCATGCATACCGAGAGAATAGCCACATGATAATACGCAAATATTGCGTATTTCATCCTCCGAACCTACGCATTTTAGCCCCCTCGGGTATCTTATTCCTTATATTTATGCTCGTTAACTAGACAACCTCGGATTTCTACGTTAACATGTTTTGCAGGGGTTAATTGCGTTTTTATAGGTATTTGGATGCTAAGTGTGAAGTTTGGACGCATTCCTCTCGATTTTCGTACGCGATCGCACATTCAAGGGCGTTTTAGTCTTTTCATAGCTTGGGTACCTAGCCCAACATCTTCACGGAAGTTGTAGTCCTCCTCGCTAGCTTCGCGTGGCCGTGAACGGTGCACGAATCCGATTCATAACGAAGAAGTTACGGCAATTTTAGCAGAGGAGAAAATCTTGGAAACCAAAACAGTAATGCAGTATGATACTTGATTCTGCCCTGCTTGATCGATCGATCGATCAAAAGGATCGATCGATCGATCCTTATCGACAGCGAATATTTTTTCCATGATCGATCGATCGACCAAAGGGGCCGATCGATAGATCCCCTGTTTTCAGGAGATATTTTGCGTTTTCTTTTCTTTTCTCTTTTCTTTTCTAATTTAATTCCAACATGGTATATAAAGCATTTTTGTTGTAAATAACAGATATAAACGATTTTAGCTTAGGTTAGCTTAGGGTTTGAGGGTTTTGGAGAGTTCTTCTTCAATTGTTCTTGGTTTGACACCCCATTTGGGTTGAATGTTGCACTATTCATCATCCTCTTCCTTAATATAGTTTGTATTTCCTTATTTCTTGCTTTCTAGTTAATTTACATGCTTTCTAATTTAGGTTTACATGCTTTATTTTCTTGCTTTCTAGTATAGTTTTACCGCGTTTATTTACTGCGTTTTTAACATGTTTTCTAGGTAATTTAAATTAGGTTGTGTTTGAATGGAACTCACTCGGGTTAACGCGTTGCTTTGCTTTGGTGATAGCGTTTACGGGTCTATTTCAGGTACGTTGTCCTAGTTATTATTCCTAGGAGATTTGACGGGGCATATCATGTATGTCCCGTGCTTACGACCTTTCGCGCATAATTTTCGGGATATTTGTTGACACCAAAATCTTATTAGGCTTTTATGAGGATTTAGGGGCGTGACAACCCTTTATTTAATTAACTGTCAAAATGAGACGCATTGATAATAACTCATCGACCCATGTAACCATTTTATACAAATTAACTCGGGTGAGGGATATTCAATGCAACCTATAGTTTTACTCGCTTTGTTAGTCTAGTTTCAATACACTTGCCTAGATTAATATTTCCCTTTTATGCATCTTTTCCGTTTTAGTTTGTAATTCACCTTTTACACTTTTATTTCGGAATATTAATCAATTAAATTCTAGCAACTCGTCCCAGTGGATCTTTTGATACCCGACTTACCGCTGTGCTTGCCTTGCAAGTGTAGTCGTAACTTAGGTTTGTTTGTATAGTCGCGACGAGACAAAAAACAACGACTGTGCACTTACACGAGCAGACTTCTCGCGCGCTATCACCACACTTCCAAGTGATTCATTTGTGAGTGTATCAGTGAGATTTTGAAATAAAAGCGAATTTTCGAAAAGTAACGTAATGATCAATCGGTGGAAATTAGTGGTTCGATTTTTGGCTTCGGACACACACAAGACAACTTGAGACTCTTTTGAATATGAAATTATGGTGACTATTTTTCGAAAGGTTTAAATTGTACAATATTTAAGTATTTTGATTTTTCTTTGAGTCAATAACGAATTTTGTGGGTATATTCACTGCAAACCCTTACGATACACCACTCGTCCTACTAGGGTAACCTAGAGGTTTAAAGGCTTGTTGCATACGCTAAATGCAATCGTTTGCCTGCGAAAAAGGTATTTTATCCCAATAAATTGCTTAGAAGAGTTGTGACGTTATTTTTTTTCTTTTACATTGCTCGGGACGCGCAAAGTTATAAGTTTGGGGGGTTTGATCGCGCATAAATATTGTATATTTATCCCCTTAATTTAGAAATCTTTGTGAACCCGGGAGTTGCAATTGATATGGATTTAACCCGTAATTATGATACTAACCTTTGTTGGCAAGTATTTCGTGTTTTGTGCTTCTCTTATGTGTTTTACAGGTAAATTATGCAAACAGTGCGAAAAAGAAATCTAAACAATGAAAGAAAGGCTAGGAAGAGTTCAAAGCCAGTTTGGTAATTTTGCAGCCTGATCCCGGAGAAGGATCCAACTGGAAAGTTGAAGAGCTCGACACAACGATAACACTCAAAGAAAAGGCACCTAAATCCCAGTTACAGTGAAAGAGTTATGATCCCTCGAAGTTGAAGAAAAATCCTCGGAATGCTTGAATATTTTCTAAGTGTGGAAATGAATAAAAGAGGTCTCCAAACCAGTAAGATTTCCCGAACCACAGTGGGAACCGGTTCGGGGGCGAACCAATTCAAAGTACCTGCGAACCGGTTCGAGGGGCCTGATGCGCGAAATTCCACTTGAAAGCTAATTTGTCGAAAGAGTCCTAGAATGTACAAACTCTTCTAAAACGTACATGTATCATTGTATTGGCTTAGAAAACATAGTTTTGAATAATTTTTCATAGAGAGGAAGGTAGGAGAGTAGTTTAGAACCATATAAAACAATTCTTCGTCAAGTGGGTACTTTTATTGTTTGAATTACAAGTTTTCTTTAAATAAAGTTTGTTCCTTTTTTTCTTAATCTTGTAGTTAATTTATTTACAGGCTTTCTTAATTTTGTGGGTTTCCAATTCGTTCATACATGCTTAGAGATAGTTTTCTTATTAATTCAATTACATGCAACATTTTTTTTTTTGATAAGTAAATGAATCATTAAACCAAACCCGCCTAAGGGGGCGGAAACCCGTATACAGGAAGTATACAAACAAAAAGGCGCAAGGCCGAGCCTCAGAAAAAACAACACAGACCCCTAAAACTCCTCCAAAAACTCGAGGAAGATAGATAAAGACGAATCATTTCCTCCCTTCAACCAAGTAAGAAGAAGGTTCAGAAAGTAGAACCGAATGCGAGAAGGGCTAAGATCAACTCCCTCAAAGCATCTTCTGTTCCTCTCCTGCCAGATGGTCCAAAAAATACACTGAGGAACCATCCTCCAGAGCAAACGCGAACCCATCCAACCCCTAGGCCTTCTCCAAGCCGCCATCACCTCGCACACCGTACGAGGCATAACCCATACCATCTGGCTTAAAGAGAAAAATAGGTCCCAGAGACCCTTAGTGATTTGACAATGAAGAAGAAGGTGATTGGTAGTCTCCTCCTCCTTCCTACATAACCAACATCTACTGGCCATCCTCCTGCCTCGATGCTGAAGCCCCTCAATAGTCAAGATGGCCTGCCTGGCAGCGGTCCATACAAAGAAGCAAACCTTGGGAGGTGCACGACTCTTCCAAATTACCTTCCACGGAAAAGAGGCACCCCCACGACCCCTCAGCACAATATAGTAACTCTTAACTGAGAACAGGCCATCCCGAGAGCACGACCACCTCAACCCATCTGCACCCAAAGTCGGAGTCGGGGCCAATCTCAACCAGGAAAAGAACTCCGCCGCCTCCTCCAGCTCCCAATCCCTGAGATCCCTCCTAAGCTTCGGATCCCACTCCCCTCGAGCCCCATCCCCCCGCCTATGATGCCCAACTAACCCCTCTTTGTCAACCCCAAGACGATACATCCCCTGGAAAAGATCCTCCAGAGAGCCCCGCGCGCCCCATTTATCCTTCCAGAATCTGATACGGTTCCCGTTCCCAAGCTGGAAGGAAATAAGCAAAGAAAACCTCCCCCACCCAAGAGCAATAAATCTCCACCAGCCCACCCCATGAGCCAAGCGCCCAATAACAGGGCCCCACTCAAACGGATGCACCCCGTGTCTAGCGACCACCACTTTCCTCCATAATCTGCCTTCTTCCCGATGAAAACTCCACAGCCACTTACCCAGTAAAGCCATGTTGAATTGGGCTAAGCGCCTCACCCCAGCCCCACCCTCACTCAGAGGCCTGCACACCTCATCCCAACTCACCAAGCAATAGTGAAAGTGATCATCATTCCCTCTCCACAGAAAATATCTCATCAGCTTATCGAGCCTAATGTCAACGCTCCTAGGTAAAGGAAGAACAGACATGAAGTAAGTCGGCAGGCTAGATAAAACGCTTTTGATCAACGTCAACCGACCCCCTTTGGACAGGTAACTATGCTTCCACCCAGCCAACCTCCGTTGCACCCTCTCGAGAACCGGATCCCAAATCGAAGAAGACTTAAACTTAGCCCCTAAGGGGAGTCCCAGATAAGTAGATGGGAGAGAACCGACACGACAACCAAGCACACCTGCAAGAAGCCCCAAATTCCCAACCTCTCCCACAGCAATCATCTCACTCTTCCTGACGTTGATACGTAACCCCGAAACAGCCTCAAAACACACCATAAGTAACCGCAGTGACCTCACCTCCCCCACCGACGCCCCACAAAAAATAATAGTATCATCCGCAAAAAGAAGGTGAGACACCTCCACAGAATGGGTAACCGATCTCCCGATAGAAAAACCCGAAATAAGGCCGCCCTCCATCATCCTACTCATCATCCTAGAAAATGCCTCCATAACCAGGATAAAGAGAAAAGGGGATAAAGAATCACCCTGCCTAAGTCCACGCGAACTCGAAAAGAACCCTTCCGGCACCCCATTAACAAGAACAGAGAAGTTGACAGTAGAAAAGCACCTCTTCATCCACCTACACCACCGTTCCCCAAACCCCATCCTCCTAAGCAAATAAATGAGGAACTCCCAACTCACATGATCATACGCCTTCTCAATATCAAGTTTGCATAGAACACCCGGAACCCCACCTCTAAGTCTTGATTCGATGCACTCATTCGCAATCAGTGCGGCATCCAGAATCTGACGTCCCCCCACAAACGCACTCTGGGCCTCCGAGATGAGAGGATCAATCACATATCTAAGTCTGACCGACAAGACCTTAGAAATGAGCTTATACACGCTGCTAACTAGACTAATAGGCCTGAAATCTCTAACATCCGTAGCCCCCACCTTCTTCGGGACCAAAGTAATGAACGTGGCGTTTAGACTCCTCAGAAAATACCCCCTATCATAAAACTCGATGAAAACCGCCATCACATCCATCCTAACCACCTCCCAACAATGCTGGTAAAAAGCCATGGTGAATCCGTCCGGACCAGGCGCCTTATCACCGCACATCGACCTCAAAACCTGGACAACCTCCTCCTCTGTGAACATCCTCTCTAGCCAAATCACCTCATCCCCAGCGAGGCCTGCCACTGGGATCCCATTCATCGTCGGACGCCAAGACTCCTCCTCGGTGTACAACCTCTCGTAGAACTGACTGATCTCCCTATGAACCTCACTCTCCTCAGTGAACTCCACTCCCCCTACGACCACCTTCTCGATATGGTTAAAGCGGCGATGGGAATTAGCCGTTTTATGAAAAAACTTAGTGTTGTAGTCTCCTTCCCTAAGCCAAAGAGCTCTAGACTTTTGCCTCCAACTCATCTCCTCCTGAACTAGACGCTTCCCCACCTCCCTTTTCTTCTCGACCCTCGCCACCCTCTCTGCCCCCGAAAGACCATCTACCCCTTCTTTTTCGTCAAAGTGACGGATATCCTCTAAAAGCTTCTCAATCGCACCCCGCACATTACCAAACACGTCATGGTTCCACCGAATGATATCCCCCTTAAGAAGAAATAATTTAGTCGCAAGTCTGAAGCTCGCATTCCCCTCCACCTCATACCCCTGCCACCACTCCCGAACCCTCCCCACAAAATCCTCCTCTTTTAACCACATATTCTCAAATCTAAACGGGGTCCTCCCCCCAATCCTCCCTCCACACTCCAGTAAAATAGGTGAGTGGTCCGAAGTCACTCGAGGCAAGCAAGACTGAGTTGCCCCCAAAAAATGATCATCCCAATCATTAGAAAGTAAATATCGATCCAGCCGAGAAAGAGAAGGCTCGTCCCTATTACTGGACCAGGTGAACACCCCTCCCACCAAAGGGAGATCAATCAGCTCCAACTCATCAATGAAGTCCGAGAAATCCCGCATATACGAGTTCGACCTCCCCCCACCACTTCTCTCAGATGGGAAACGAACGATGTTGTAATCTCCCACTGAGCACCACGGAACACCCCAAACATTCCTGACCCCTGCCAATTCCTCCCACAACTCCCAACGAAATGAGTCTTCCACAGGCCCATAAACCCCCGAAAAGCTCCATGAGAACTGATCCTCCACAGACCTGAATAAGCACGAAAGCGACCACCGACCTACTAAAAAATCAATTTTTTCCACCACTCTACTATCCCACATAATAATAATCCCTCCTGAAGCCCCATCGGAATCCAGGCAGCACCACTCAACCCATCGACCTCCCCAAATCGAACGCGCCACCTCCCAATCCACTGACCCCAACTTTGTCTCTTGAAGGCATAAAATGTCCGGCTTCCACTGCGAAATCGCTCCACTAACCACCCTTCGTTTTGCGGGGTCATTCAACCCCCGCACGTTCCAAGAGATAAGACGTAGCTTCATTATAATCCATTGGTTCCCCTGCTCACCCCCCTCTCTACATCCTGGACTCTTTCCCTCCGCCTCTCCTCTATGTGTTGGAACACCCTCAGTGCCTCCTCCTCATTTCCTACAAAATCGATCCCTAGAAATGTACTGAATCATCCTATAACATTGGAAACCCATTCCTCCGCATCTGGATCCGGAATTTTCTCGCCAATCCTAATCCCGGACGCCTCCCCTTCCCGCTCCATAGCCCCTAGCTCCACCCACAGTCTAGGGGACAAGTTCCCCAAGTTACTAACAAAATCTTTCCCACTCGACGGATCCCCAGCAACGCCACCCGACCAATGCGCAAGGGCCCCACCCTCCACATCACCCTCACCCTCCTCGACAATAGTGCAAAGGGAATCCCCCTTCACAAGCAACGAAGCCGGAGATAAAGAGGGACCGAGCCCCTCGGCTGAGCAAGGACTCGTGGTCGCCCCCTTACCTCCGAAAACACCTCCGGATATGCCCAACGAATCCTTAACAACCGCACCTTTACCCTTAAAAACCCCTCTAACCTTGCCTCTAATATTGAGGGCTTTAGTTTTATCTTTTTTTTTTCCAAGAACCCCATTTTTCAATACTTTACCGGAATTAAGACAAGGTCCGACTAAACTAAAATGCGCGCACTGTTTACTATTCTTAGTAGGCAGGGACTCCATACAATTAGAAGCACGCCTGGTACCGTCATTAAACACATTGTTACCCAAAGCATTACCAGCCAACAAAACCTTTTGCCCATTCTTATTATTACAAAAATAATTTTGCAACGTCACATCATCCTTCTTGTCCGCCCCTGAACCAACATTAAACCCATGAGGCTGCTCTACAATACCCACTTTCTTGCCAGACCCATCACCCTCAAGTTGACTCGCCAACAAATCACTATCACCCACTGTAGCACACAGGGTCTTGTCCGCCACCCTACTGTACACCAACCCCATACCTCGTACGCTATGTTGCTCAGTCCCCAAGGCTACACTAGTCTGCACACCTATGCAGGAAACATGCTGAGCGGAGCTTCCCGCCCCGTCACCGGAACACACAAAGCTGGAACTGGAGACCTGCCGACCAGGGGTAGCCACACCGTCGTCGGAACCACCAACGCTGCTCACTTCACAGCCACTCCGGACCCCCAAGCACAACTTACCGCCGAAACTGGGCGTCACAGACCTGGACAGCGTAGACGGAGCCAAATGACGAGACCCAACCTGAACTTTGCCATAACGTTTGAGTATACCAGCCTTAGTAGTGACTTTCGGTAGAGGCGGACAATGACTCATGGCGTGAGCCATGGTGCTCCTGTGCTTGGGAGATGACACAGATGCAGGACAAGCAACCATCGTCGAGCCCACCACCAAAGCCTCATCACCACCAATAATACCACACCCAGAACTAGGAGGGGCGTGAGTCACCAAAGCAGGACTCGAAGTCTGCCCAAACCGACCTACAATTGCAGCACGAGTTGGAGCCTTCACCCTCAGACAGCCCATCTCTTCAGATACACCATTACCTACATAGGAACACGAAGGTAGCACCTCAACGAAGACGGGAAGAACGAAGGCCCAACCACCCGCTTTAATAGTGACCTTCTCCGGGATAGTCATGTTCCCTCTAACCAAAATCCTTGCCCACCTCAGCTCAACCCCTGACTGAGTAGCTTCGTCAATATTGAGAAAGCCTCCACACTGATTACCAACAGCCTGAAATACTTCCAAGCCCCATAAGTGAAGAGGGAGGCCCTCAATCCTAATCCAGCGACAATATGGGCGACCACCACTTTTGGAACAGCAACCCAGTGGATGCCACTTATCAAGAAATAGATGAGCCCCATGCACAACCCATTGTTTCTTCTTGAGGAACCTAAACGCTTCATGTTCAGAGGAAAAAATGAAACAAAACAAAGAGGAGCTGAGATACCTCACTATCACCCCACCAACAGCACTCCAATGTAAGTTGACCCATAACTGCAACTTCTCTAATGAAGGAGGCAATCCTGCAGCACTACCAACTCTCCCCACCAACGCTCTCTTGAAAAATTCGGTCCTGGACCTAAAAGATTCATCCACAACGGAGAACACATGCTTCAAGTGACGATCTTCATGCACTTCCAATGGTGAGAAAGGCCACGGCTCAAGCTGCGCCGCTTGGAGATACGATTTCACCATGGGAAACTTCGGGTTTATGTGTTCATTACGGACAAATCTTCACTTCAAACTATATCTGGGTTTATAAACATATTTGGGTTTCATAAAACACAGATAATAGGATAACACATGCATGGCTTCTTCAATTACATGCAACATAGAATTCATGTTTTTAATTAATTGCACCATGTTAGGCTAGATTTCTAAGATTGGTATGCATGAACCCAACCTGATGTAATTTAGCCATGTAGAAACTAGGGTTTGAATTAAAATTTGAATGAATCGTGTTGTGTAGTTGCCACAACCATCATAGACCTTTTTACCTCGGTTGACCCTAGGCAACCGTGGTGTTTAAGGATATGATGCGCGTGTAGTTATTGCGACACTGCTTTACTCATCCTTTGATTATGTATGATGCGGGTTTGAACCTCATATATGTAATTCTTGGGAGTAGTAAAGACTGGGTTCAATTAAATTTCTAATTCAAAATTATAGCATTCTATACGGTAAATTTACTAGAGTTTGGGGGATTGTATTCCCAACCTGTTTTCCCTTCATTCTTATTAACTCATTCTTAGTTAGTTAATTTTTCTCACATAGTTATTGCAGTAGTTTAATTCAGTGTGCATTTAGTTGATTAGTTATTTCCCATCTCAATCATCTTTTTGTTTCTTTTTAGAGTCAAGTTAGGGTTAACCATCTTACCTTTGTCGTCACGTTCACTCTCCTAGTTCCCTGAGGATTCGATACCCAGACTAGCCACTATACTCTGCAAGAGTGTAGTCAAAGTTTAGGTGTTTGTATTGTGGTTGGAAGCCGATAACAACGATTAGCGTATTACACGGACGCCCGGGTTTCCACCTCGATCAATTTTTCTATTAAAGTGTACATCATAATAAAATACTATTGTTGTAATATGATCGGTATTCTTTCCTCACTTAGACTATTTTCGTCACTATCTTGTCAAACTAGTCATGTAATAACATAAGGATTGTGGTCGGCCAATGCTCGCTTGGTCAGTCATGTATTAGTGACTAAACAGACGATCTACCGACCTTTCTTAAGAATGATATTGGAGCCCCCTTGCCACATATCATAGTATTATTGGAGGCATATTTTAATCCCCCACATTCTAGAATTAGTATGAAATTTCCATGACTTACATTTGGTAGATTATTTAATTAAGGTAAATAATTTATTATGACTATTATATAGTTTATCGTGCACCTTATATTCCTTGTATACAAATTACAAAGCTAATTGTTATATAAACCAAGTGGGAGACTGTTGAAAATATTTAATTTCAAAATTAAGATAATTCAGAAATAATTATTTAATTCACTATAAGTGTTCACTTAATGTGGTTCACAAAATATTTTTTTTCATGCAAGAGATCCAGGAACCTGTTACTTCCAGCTGTTAGCTTTTTCAAGCCACATGTGGTCTCGCCCTCTCTCTCTCCCATTCACAATTTTGGATCTCATAAATTTTCTCTCCTCGAATTTTTTTCTGCATTTTTGGTTTCATTTTTTGCGTGTCTGTTTTTTATTATTCGATGTGTATAAGAAAGTTGGTTAGTCTCGTTTATTGTTGTTTAGTTTTGTTAGTCTGCTTTCCTATGATATAGTCGGGTTTAGTATGGTTTGCGTCTCTGTCTCTCATTAGTGAGTTTTTTTCGCTTCCAATTTGAATCTTAGCTCGGATTATTATACCTTATTTTGTTTTTAAATTCATGTTGTTATAACTTATTCAATCATTGCATTGATTTATTTGGTTATGGTAACAATGTAAACCAATACAAATATGAATATTCTTAGAGTTTTATTTATATAAAAAAATTATATATTTTTTGTTAAATATGAATTTAGCAAATGTAGAAATTAGTGTAATTTAATTGCAAATGATATATAATGTAAAATGAATATAGATATTATTCAAATCCAGGGACCTGGAAGGATAAAGATAAAGAAAGTGGGGGACGTGAGAGGATAAAGATAAGGAAAGTGTTATTTACAATTTGGGAGATACACATGCGAATAGTGCATTGAAAAATGGATATAAATAAGGATAGCAAAGTATGTGCTTTTATCGCCCTTAACAATATACTTATTCATATTAAAGTTAGACACACAACTTTAAAAAACTAATAGCATGTATCAATTGGTATGCATATATTCATACTCAACTAATACCAATATACGCATAGATAAAGGCAGTACACGGTTTTTTTTATGTATAATTTATTTAATTTTGCATGACTTTCGTAAAAAAATATGTGTATTTTCTTAAAAAGAATGTTTGCACTTCCGTCAATGATATATGCATTTTAGTTAACAAAAATGTTGACTTTCATTATCAGTATGTCTACAACATTGAAACATTTTTCTTTAAAAAATCTCAATCTTTTTTTTATTAAAAAAAGAAATTTACCTTGTCATCATAAATATATATATCGAAATACTTTTCCCTCTCTAGTCTGCATTGCACGTGTGCAACATCTAGTCAAGTTTATATTTGTATGAAACAGCATATACTAGTGGTTGTTAGTATCAATATTTGTCTTACATATCGATTATATATTATGTTAGTGCGACAAAGATTGAAACCAAAAATCTTTTTATCTTACATGCAACACCTAATTCCATTGGTGCTAACATGGGTAGCGTCAAATAAAAAAAAGAAAGGGGTTTTGAAAACGCATGCACAATTCATATTTGATTTCGTTACTCGTCTCACATGATATTTGATGATTGAGAAATCCAGGCTTAGTTGATTACCTCAGTCAAAGTTGAGTGATTTTAAACGCTACCAAATAATTCTATCCACCCACAAATCACACGTTACACTTTAATCAGTTGACACCTAAAAGGTTCTAATTGAGATGATGAAATGAGCATGAACCACGTATGGATAACCAAAATCGTACGCGAGATATGTATGACTAACCTTGTTTAGTGCAAGAGGAGGACCAGCACTTACATAAGCAGGAGTCCAAGTAGCAAAACAGCAAAAGACAAATCTTAGTGCACTTCCAGTTCATTATTAGCATGGTCCTGCCTCTCTCTCTCTCTCTCTCTCTCTCTCTCTGGTGTCTTATATCCTTGGATAATAAAGTCTTTAATAAATAGGTTGATCTTCATCCTTGTATTCTCGAAGCCCACCCCCTCACATTTATTTTGCTTTGTCTATAAAGTGAAAGATGTCACAATGGAGAAGTTTGATTGATGGGACCAAAAACCCCTATCTTACTAATTTCTAAAACTCGAAGTTTCAATGCAGTACTAAAATAACTTTGTGGACAGAAACTAAAATTTGTCAAACATAAAGTTTCACTAAACTAATCAGGCTTTAGCTACAGGATCTAAAATGCTTCTATAAATAAAGAGGGTATCATGACTTGATTTGGTGGTTTATTGAACAGAGTATAAAACGAAGAATAAGCTCTACAAAATGGAAGAGAAAAATGGACTACTATATTCAATATCACTTAAATAGATACATGAGGAAACAAACTTACTACACTGCTGGAAATTTCTTAGAGACTAAAAAATCAACTACCTTCTAAAGACTGAGGTGCTCCAGATCCAAGCATGAACGCATAGCCTGAGGTGCTTTTCCTGTCATCAAGATCTCCGCCATAATCGCTATCTATGAAACCGATCAAATCTGATGGTACTCATTTCTTATATAAAATTCCAAGATTCACCGTGCCTTTTAGATACCGTAGAATTCTCTTAGCGGCATGAAGATGCATGTCTTTCGGAGTCTCCATATATCGATTGATAATGCTGACAACATGCATGATATCAGGTCATCATCAAATACATGAGACTTCCCACAATTTGTTTATACAATGTGCTATCCACCTTCTTTCCGGGAGGATCCTTTATTACCTTCTTTCCAACTTCAACTGGTGTGTGAACAGGATTGCAATCTTTCATATGAAATCTCTCTAAAATCTCGTTGGCATACTTCTTCTGTGATATAAAAATTCCAATATCAGATTGTACCACTTCCATACCAAGGAAATAGTGCATCATCCCGAGATCAGACATCTCAAACTCAGTCATCATTAACCTTTTGAACTCTTCAAACATCGTGGAGTCATTGCCGGTATAGATCAAGTCATCAACATATAAGCACACAAGAATAATCTTCCCACCACATCCGGATTTTATAAAAAGCGTAGGCTCATATGGGCATTTTTGAAAGCCTACTTTCACGAAGTATGCCTCAATACGACTATACCATGCTCTTGGTGTCTGCTTTAGTCCATATAAGGCCTTTCGTAGCTGATACACCTTCTGCTCACTCCCTTGCATCACGTATCCGGGAGGTTGATCGACATACACTGTTTCTTTTAAATCTCCATGGAAGAACGTTGATTTTACATCGAACTGAAATATATGCCACGAGTTTTGTGCAGCCAAAGCCAGTATCATTCTTATAATGTCTTGTCTAGCCATAGGAGCAAATACTTCGTCGTAGTCAATACCTTGTTGCTGCTTATACCCCTTTCCGACTAACCTTGCTTTGTACTTATCGACTTTCCCTTCACAATTTAACTTCGTTTTATACACCCACTTGACACCAATAGACTTGTGACCGGATGGGAGATCAGTCAACTCCCATGTGTCATTCTTCTCAATATAATTGATCTCTTCTTTCATGGCATCCTGCCGCTTTGGTTCTTTCACTGCTTCGTTAAATGTAACTAGATCACAATCACCATAGAGAGACAAGTGTACAAATGGATTATCATCAGAATTTACTATCTTACATACTTCATAGTCTTCCATCCATTTTGGCCTTCTTTTGGTGCATTGGGATCGCGCCCCGATTGTAATATCAGTGTGTTCTCCTGTAGATGAATATTATGGTTATCCATCAGATGGGGATATAGTTGTTGATGGACTTTGTAAGCCCATGAGAATAGAATCCGGGGAATGTTGTTCATCATCTACAAATTGGTGACTTCCCTCTTCTTTGTCATCATCAAAACTTGTTGGAATCTGATGCCCCGAACTAACAGTCCATATCCATGTCTTTTCTTCATCAAATACAACATCCCAACTGACAATGATATTTTTGGTGATGGGATTATATAATTTATAGGCTTTTGAATGTTCACTAACATCGAGACAGATACATTTTTCTCCTTTGTCATCGAGCTTTTTCCTCTTTTCATCTGGGACATGAGAATAGGCTATGGATCCGAAAATTCTGAAGTGATCGATGCCTAGTTTATGTCCGGACCATTCTTCTTCAGGTGTCATGTTTTGAACGGATAGTGTGGGACTTCTATTTAATATGTGAACACTCCAATTGACTGCCTCGGGCCGGAAACTCTTTGGAACTCTTCTTCTTGCCAACATGCTCTGCACCAGATTTAGGATTGTTCAGTTTTCCCATTCGCACACGCCATTTTGCTACGGCGTGTAGCCTGCTGTTAGTTGCCTTTTGATGCCTTGTATCTCACGATAATTAACAAATTCTCGTGAGTTTTATTCACCACCACGATCAGTTCGAAGAATTTTAATAACTTCCCCAACTTCTTTCTCCATAAGAGCCTTATAACTTTTGAAAGCAAAAAAAGCTTCAGATTTTTCCTGCAAAAAATAGGTCCATGTTCTTAGACTATAATCATCAATAAATGTAATAAAGTACCTTTTATTGCCATTTGGTGTCGGAATTATGGGCCCACATATATCGGAATGGACCAACTCCAATGCCTTTGTAGCTCTCCATGCTTTCCCTTTTGGGAAGTGATCACGATGATGTTTGCCAACAACACATTCTTCACAAACTTGGGAAGGGCAATCAATTTTTGGATGTCCCATCACCATATTTTTTTTATGTAAGGTCTTCAACCCATTGAAGTTCAAATGCCCATAACGAAAATGCCATTGCCATGCCGAATCTTTCACCTTAGCAGCCAAGCAGGGATTAAAATCAATTTGAATGTATAATGGGAACATTCGATTTTCTGTCATATTAACTTGAACAATCAGCCCCTTATTTGGATCTTTAATCTCACAAGTTCCACCTCTTATAATGATCTTATAGCCCTTTTCTTGTAGTTGGCCCACACTGAGCAAATTTCTTTTCAGACCAGGGACATAAAAAAAATTTGAGATAAACTGTTGAGAGTGATCTTTTCCCCGAATTTTGATATTTCCTTTCCCTATAACAGAGATTTTAGAATTATCCCCAAATTTGACAGAATTTCCAAAAGTTTCATCCAATTCAGAAAATATAGATTTGTCCCAACACATACACTACAGCCAAAACAAGAATCTGGCATGGTTTAAACTGTGTCAGATCAAATCTGGCACGGTTTTGAACTGTGTCAGAATCAGGTGTTTCAAAATGATCATTTTTTTGGGCACGATTTAAAAGTGTGTCAGATTTGGCCAAACAGGAACACTTCTAACACACTTTTAAATCGTGCTAGAATTTGATATTTCTGGCATAGTTTTTAACTATGCCAGATTGAGCACAGTTTGAAAAACTTTTGGCACCATTCAAAATCGTGCCAAAATTTGATACACTTTTGGCACGGTTTTGAACTATGCTAATTTTTTTATAAAAAAAAATAATTATTTGAAAGCCTGAAAATTTACAAATTGAAAATATTGCACGTTGTTGATAAACTAATGTACATAAAAACTTCAAAATATTACAAGTTTTTAATAGTTCACAGACAAAAAAAAAAAATTGGGCAGAGTTTCCTCTATTTTCTGGACATTCCAAAACCCGCTAATACAAAACCTGACTAACATAAAGACCGCACAGCCACAAAATATAACAATTAACTTAAAAAAGCCTGCCAAACATAAAAGTTAACAATAAAACTACAAAAACTCGCACGATCACAATACAAAAAAATAGAATCATGAATAAACCCCTTGTTGTAAACCATTGAGTTTTCTGTGTGTTCCACGCGAATAAATGCCAACGATAAAATGTTATCCTGCAAAAAAAAATAGAATACAAAAAAGAGAAGATATTAGTAACCCAACAATTTACAAAAAAATAGGATACAAAAAAGAGAAGATATAATGACTAAAACTATAAATGAAATGTTTGTTGTCCTATTTCCAAAATACATATTACAATAGCTCCTAAATTTACAAAGCCCCTGATAACACAATAATAAATTTCAAAATTACTTTACTTTCCTGTATTAATAAATGATACATTAGCGCAATTTTCTTTGAATATTTTTTCACTTTTATCATAATCAGCCATTATCTCTTTATTAAGATCCATCACCTTTCACTTTCTCAACAAGTGATACCCTTTAGTACCGGTATTGCTTTATTTGTTTGTACTATGATATGGGTCCCGTCAGAAAATATTGTACATCCCATCAATGTACAATCAAATAAAGCGCATTTGATATTAAACCGATGCTTGGATCTGATAAAAGTATCATTACTCTTTATATTAATATCTTAGCTTTCTACATGTTATACTATTCGTATACTCCTCTCTCCCTCTCTCTCTTTCTCTCTCTCTCTCTCTCAAATTTTTAAGTATGAATTTTTGTAATTAGTAATAAAACACTTATATGTCATCATGAAAACTTACATCTCAATTTGAGTAGCCCCACTTTGACAAATTAAAAAAAAAACATCTAAAGTCGAAGATGAAAAGAAGTAAAATCGGTTGTGATTTCAATAAGTAAAAAACACTTGTTTTTTTCTTTTTCTTTCTAGACCACCTCCATTTATTTACATGCTTTGAACTCTAAAAAAAATAAAGGGGAAAGTAATCTTAGAACCCTCACAAATAAATTTTAAATTTTAAAGGAATTTTGATAAGTTTTAAACACTAAGGTTCACTACTTCTCTTCTTGTAGAAGTCCACGCTAGTAGCATAACAAGTGGACCTAATTATAATTTGTCCTTAAATGTTTAAAAATTGTAATCAAATGCCTAATTGTAAATTGCCCAAAAATAAAAAATATTCCAAGAAAAAGCCTGTTATAAAAGAGTCCATTCAATTGAGAGTTAATATGCAGGGTGAAAACTACGCGAGTTGAGGAGTAAAGCGAATAGTTCTGTAACTCTCGATTTTTATAGAGTGCTACAATACAAAAATGAAAAAAAAGTCTATTCATATCAAGGTTGTTTTTTAATTTATTTTTTATTTTTCATTATCAAGTTTCTATTAAGTGTGCTGAAATGTTATACTTCAAAAATAGGTACAATCATTGTATCTACTTGGGACATAAATTTATGAGAAGAGAATTATAAATCACAAAAAATAAAGGTGAGAAAAGCTCACGTTGCAGTTTAACAATTTTTGTTTCATTTCACCATAAGTCGAGGTAATGGTTTCTTTATATTGAATCAAATTATAATTTTAATTTTAGTAAAAATTAAAAAATACAGTAATTTTGGAAAAAATATTGTAATAAAAGTAAATTAACATGTAGAGTTCAATTATGTGTTAATATGGTTTATCAAATTGTTATATAAGTGAATTTAATCAATTTAAATTATATGCATTATAAGTGATATTTTTCATATTAATGTCGTACATGATTTATGAACATACAAATCTTAAGCACTTCAATTTTATCCAGTAGTGTTTATGTCTGGCTTCTTAATTTACTACGGATTTGTAAGACACACTTAGATTGATTAAGAACTAATGAAAATAGTATGTTTGAATTAGTGAAGATGCTTGAATTTTCTTGCATCATAAAACCATCTCAGGAGCTTTAAGAAAAATGGATTTTTTTGATATATTGCAAGATGATTATGGCAAAAACAGTACTCGAAAGCCCTGAGGAAAATAAGATTTGGTTTAAAAGTGGCAAATTTTAGGCTACCTTAACACTAGATTTTTTACACCAGCTATGACATCTTTGACGTAAATATTTGGCATCCTTAGTCGTATGTGTTCTAAAGTACAAAGCCAAATACATGTTGTACGCGTTCGTTTTATTGTCTCAATGACAGTTATTTCTTAAATTCAGACATTATGAAAAATTGTTGTACATGATATATATATATATATATATACATAGAAAGGATCACATGCATACCCAGTTTGCATACCCTCCGTGCGGATCATTTTTTTTAAAATAGTAAAAAAAATAATTTCGGGCTGATTTTTTTTATAGTTTCTAAACATTTCAATGGGATCATAAAAAAAATTCAACTCAAAATAAATTTTTTTGCTATTTTAAAAAAATCGGTCAAACTTTATCAGTTTTTAAGTTGTTAAAAACTGACAAAGTTTGACGGATTTTTTTAAAATAGCAAAAAAATTCATTTTGAGTTGAATTTTTTTTTATGGTCCTATTGAAATGCTTAGAAACTATAAAAAAAATTACTTCAATTTTTTTTTACTATTTTATCAAAATTGCTCCGCGCCAGCGGTATGCAAACTGGGGTATGCATGAGAACTGTTCTCTCTCTCTCTCTCTCTCTCTCTCTCTCTCTCTCTCTATATATATATATATATATATATATATATAGTAAATGCTCTGGTAGATACCATTTTATTTATATAATAATAAAAAAAATTCATGAAAATATTTGAATATAATTTTCGTAATGAGAAGATCATCTTTAATTTTTTTAATTAAAAAAATGGGGAGATGAGGTGATATGCAAAAATGGTGAAAATATGTATTTTCGGCTATTGAATCCTTTGATGGTCATTTCAATAATTTTTTGATGAGTAAAAGTGGAGATGATCTCTTCCCTATAAAATTGTATCAAAAAATTTCATTAAAAAAATAATTTTTTTATTATTTAAAAAAATGATATGTATGAAAACATGTAAATAAAAGATATGTACTACATATAAGTTATCATTAGAGGAATAATCATTGTTTCGGGGACATTCCAACTGCAATCGTCCAAATACCACGGGCAATTGTGGTATGACCAAAACTAGTAAGGCTAACTCCGACAAGTGTTTCGATCATCCATTTTTTCTAACTTAGAAATAGCAAAATCAAAATTTTTGATCCAATGGGATTTCTTATGTGAGTGGATGTTGTGTAGGTAATGGATCATACAGATATTTTCTAAGGTGATTTCTATATGTAGAAATGTTGGAGCGATTGGACAACATGACATGGATGAGACTTAATCATTTTTGTAGGTTAAAGATTGTATAATTGTTTTAAAAATTGGAAACGATTGCTGGAGAAGGAATTTCATTGGGCTTTCTATGCTATTGAAAAAGAGAATTAGACGGTGATAATTTCTAAAATGAGTGTGCCAGCTGGGATAGAAATAGCTTTGGAAAGCAAATGATTGGAGATGAGCTAAGGCAAACTAGCATCGTGAAGATGGACTAACTAGGAGGATTATGGACCTAGTTAATGACCATAATGGCCTTTAGTAGATGCAATGCAGAAGGACATAGCAAAACAAAAGTAGAAACGAATAAGTCGTGGCAGTAGAGAGGTGGAGTCGGTTAACGGATGGAGCACCTCACCTCTCACAAGCCATTTCCATTCTCAAAAGTGAAACAATCCATGCTGTACTGTTAGTTCCTTTTTGTCCTCACTATCAATCAATTTGCTTCACGTTACCAAACGCCTTATATTTCCATCCTACTCCTACCCATAATACAACAAGCTGTAACAATAGTAGCCGTATCAAGCGGCTCACACGGTAAAAATAAAATAGGCCCATTTTCATTTGAGTAATAGACAATTTTATCAATTTTTATTTTTTATAATACTATTTTAAATTGAATACACATGAAAGTTTAAAACAGGTGAGGTAACAGTAATGGTTAAATAATACTATTTTTATTATTATTATTTTTTTCAAATTTTAACGACAGATGTTTGTATTCTCTTTATAGTTATATGACTAGATATTGTATTTCTCCAAGTGTAGCTCTATTTTGATATACCTTCACGCCGCCCCATTCAGGCATAGATCAAGCTCTACTCCTTTCACAATTCCCTCCCCTCACTTTTGCTCTTTCAGAATTAGCGTCATGTTTGTGGTTCAAGATTTGTCCTCATAAAAGCAAACTTACACAATATATAAATAAATATTTACACACAAGTGTGAGTGCGCACCCAAGGACGTGGATATATATATATATAGCTTTGGTGCGGGTCAATCCATATTTTAAGAGTGTGGATCGAACATGTGTCACCTGACGGTTCGCTAAAAATTTATCGGCTAAATATTAGGCACTTTCTCTCTACCGATAATTTTTAGGCTCACCGCGAGATGGCACATGTCCGGTTCGTACTGTTAAAATGCAGAGTGATCCGCACAAGACCAGGATTATATATATATATATATATATATATATATATATATATATATATATATATATATATATATATATATATATATATATATATATATATATATATATATATATGCCCAAAGTGCAACCTCTTAGTCAGAGCAAACAACGTCGGTTAGTCTCACGGCCGAGGTGACCAGAAGCCTCCATCAACTAGGTCGTCGCTCAGAAGATCGGCCCAGCAGACGTTGCATCAACAAAACATCAACCTTGGTTAGGCATCAGCCGAGGTCAGCAAGGCTTATACCTGGGTTCAAGCATCTACCAACAACATCAGCCCCGACCGATGTTACATTTTATCAGCCAGTCAGCAAAGCCTCATGGGCTCCATCATTGCATGGGGACGGCCCAGGCCGACGTTACATCTACCTCGGCCAGCCGACCTGACCGAGGTCCACATGAATATTGACCTCGGACAAAGGAACATTCGGACTTTATCAACCTCGTACTCATCCAGGCCCAGGTTGGCACCAATCGAAGACAGCCGAGCGTTTACAAGTAAATATATGGCTTGGAACACGTGGAAAAATCTGTTATAACTTAATCATTCCCACCACGTGAGGGAATATTGAGGTCATCATTGTTTAGTTAAGATCAGTCAGGTATCATCCTGACACTAGTTGGATATTCATGCAGATTCTCATTGCATGCTTGGGGGGTACATTACACCTCCTACGCACTATATATAAAGGTCATACTTTACCTTGTAAAGGGATCTCATAATTGCAACCCTAGCTAAAACTCTGTTAATTCACACAGTAGAAAGAGAAAGTTTGAGAGATTTTATCTATGGCCATTAGTGCCTTCATCTAGTGATATTAACACTCACTTGCACAGTAGACGTAGGCCAGATTGGCTGAACCACTTATAGTCAAGTGTTCATCCTCTTCTCCTCACCTCATTCTACATATATATACATATATTCTCCTGTGCTGCCATTGTTATCACTTGCTTGAGCTTGTCAACACCTTATCTAGTGATGATGTTTCCAGCATCATCATTTCGGTGCCATCTGTGGGAACGAGAAGATTCATCTCTTCCTTTCCTATCTTAACCTCACCGGAGACTCTGGTGGTGAACCATGCCTCACCCTTCGCGTGAAGTTGTTTCACCATTGAAAGAAGTCCTTTAAGGTATTTAAGCTTTCTAATAATTTCATCACAAGCTCTTTAGCCCAAACATATGGCACCGGAGTTACCATTATATCCTCCGCCATCTGGCGTTGGAGGACCCAGTTCCATCCAAGCACCACCCCAGTCTGAGATGGCTGAGATGGCAGCAGCCTTGAGGTCGTTGGTTGCAACGCAGCAAGCAATAAAGAACCAATTTGCCCATCTAATCTAAAATATGATGAGGCCACCTGGGATCTCACCGGAAATGATTACTCATGCGTCTGTTCAACCACATCCAGAGGCTAGGGGACCACCCCGGGCACTACGAAAGGACCAACCAACACCTCAGCGGAGGAGGGACGTTGCTGAACCTAGACGTTTGCGTCTGGGGAGGCAAGGAAACCCTTTACCTGAGGATAGGTACGATGATATCGAAGCACATGATGCTTCAGCAGATTGCTGGAAGCCATATGAGGTTTACGATGATATCGAAGCAGATGATGCTTCAGCAGACTACTGGAAGCCATATGAGGTTTCAGACAACACAGTACGCCCTCTATAGCAGAGTCGAGGTTGCGGAGCAAGAAGGGCCGAGGTTAGTGAGGCTCAGCCAAGAGGATCAAATTTTGATCGCATGAGTAGAGGGTCGGCCTTTGAAGATCTCGACCCAGTTAATGATCTGAGGCAGATGTTATCCACGTCGAGAAGTGCAGCTAGCTCACAGAAGGAAGATGGTGAACATCGGCCTCACCATGGCCGACCCCTACATGGCCGAGATGGTGGCCAAGAGGTCAATAGCAGACGTTGTGCTGCAGCCGAGGAACCCTCAGTCCACCATTTGGAGGTGATTGGGGACAACCTCTACTAGGACGACGTTGCTAAACCATGGAATTACTCCATCCAACGTCTCGAAGAGAAGATAGGGAACCTCATCAAACGCTGAGACCCACTACAAAGAGGGTTCTCAAAGGGCTCCCCATTTGTGGAAAAAAATGTGAACTTCCCAACCCCTGCCAAATTCAAACCACCAATGGTGTCTCCGAAGTATGATGGAAGCACCAACCTTGTACATCACATTGAGATGTATCAGTCTACTGCAAACATCTATTCAATTCGTGATGAGATGAGGTGTCGAGCTTTCTCAGGCACTTTGACGAGAGCTACGCATATTTAGTTTACTTCTCTTCCGAAGATATGTATTGAGAACTTTAAAGGCTTGGCTGAACAGTTTATTCACAACTTCTATTTAGGGGTAAGACCTCAAAAGAAGACCACTCATCTAATGTATGTCAAGTAGAGAAAGAATGAGAGTCTAAGAGACTACATTGCAAGATTTAACAAGGAGAAACTAAAAGTGGAAGATTACGAAGAAAATATAGTTATGACAACTCTTATAGGAGGATTGCAGAAAGGAAAGTTATTGTGGAAGCTTGCGGAAGACCCTCCAAAATCCATCGCTGAGCTATTAGCAACAGCTGGAAGGGTTATGAATGTTGAAGAGGTAGTGGCCGCAAAGTATGAGGATGAGAACGGAAGTAGTAGTGGAAAATTCCAAAGAAAGAAAGACGGAAAAAAAGGACTACAGACGACAAGTTTGCACACTACACTTCTCTAACTGTGAGCTGCGAACACATCCTCAATGAAATAAAAAATAACCGGTCCCTCAGATGGCCGGAGAAGCAGAAGGCTCCTCCGCATAAGAGAAATAAAAACATATGGTGTGAGTTCCACTAAGATCACGTCCATGTGACAGACAAGTGTTTTTCCTTGAAGGATGGAATTGAGAAGATGTTAAAGTCTGGAAAGCTCAAGAAGTATGTCGATGGTAGAGCTTCTAAGGGGGGAAGAGACGAACCTAAAAAGAAGAGAAACGACAGGTGTCGGGAAGATGCCCTAACCAGAAGAGGTGAGGACTCGTATGATGATGATGAGGATGACCCTAACCTCACACCAAAGGACGACAACCCCCTGTAAAGAGGCTTTGCATGATCTCCTTTGGTGCTAACACCATCTGTGGAGGACTAGCAGGGGGTGGCTCAGAGGTAGCCGACCGCAAAGCTCATGTGGCAGAAGATAAGTCAGTAACCAAAGTAGAGGTCATGAATCTGGCATCTTCAGAGGCTGAACATAAGAGAAAAAAAGGTAGATATGGATAGTCTTATAGTTTGGTTCTCCCGACTTGATTTCAAAGGTATCCTAGCTCCACATGATGACCCTTTGGTAATCACTACAAGAGTGCATGGATGTGAGCTGCAATTGTTTTAAAATCTTAGGCCTTAGCAGAGCTAGGATCGTACCCTATCATCATTCGTTGATTGGCTTCAGCTGTGAAAAGGTCCATCCAATGGGCATGTATGAGATGTATGTACGAATGGGAAACGAGTGGCCTAAGAGGTTGATCCAAAAGATCAATTTTTTCGTAATGGATGAAAATGTCTTCTCGGCCTACAATCTCATCATAGAATGAATAGCCCTCAAGAAATTTGAGGTCGTGCCTTCAACGGTCCACCAAATACTAAAATTCCCGCCCCCTATAGGGTAGGGAAAGTGCAGGGTAACCAAACATCGACACTTGAATGCTACTTCAACTTTGCGAAAGAGAGAGAGAGGCTCATAAGAGGGAAATTTATGAGGGTAAACATCATATTATGATGGCCTCAGACCTTAAGGTAAACCTCGTTATATGGTATCCTCGGACTATAAAACAACATGCAAGAGAAGGCACACAAAGGAGCAATATAGTCTGAGGAAGATGGTATTAATATTTACCACTGAACAGTTAGAGTTACAAATCAAATATACTTTCCATAGTTCATAAAAATTACAGATAAAAAGAAATAAAAATTACAACTTAAAGCTTCACAGGACTAGGCCCAAGTATCTGTAGCAACAGTCGTCCCTTCTTAACCGGCGTTGGTCACCTCTGTTGTATTATCCTAAGGACTGGCCTCTTTAATTTTAGTGACCTCCAATGGAGCAGTCTTGGTAGGGGAAGCACCGACCTCCTCAATCTCCTGCAAGGCCTGAGCAAACCGGGGGTCAGCAAATCCTAGGCCCTCAAAGTTCGAGGCAGTCAGGCCCCCTGACTCTTTTTCCTTGGAGGCTGCCCATTTACTAATGCCTTTGATACCTCTTTCAAGGTATTCAAACCGAAAGCTGATGAACTCATCAGAGACCTTATAGTATACAAGGATCTTCTCTAAGGCATCCTCTAATGAGGCTTTGAATGTAGCATCCACTTTGGTTTGAAGGGCATCATCTTTAGCCTTGAAGGCTACCTCATGAACCTTCTTCAGCTTGCCCATGTACCTATCCCTCTTCTTAACCATCTTGTCAGCCTCCTTCAACTCTATCTGCAGACGTTCAATCTCTGCATTCAAGGAGGCCTGCACCTTCTGAGCCTCCTGACGCTTCTCTATGAGAGGCAGCTTCGTGAGAGTCCAGTTAACTAAACTATGCATAGACAAGATACCCTGCAGTGGGAAATCGGACATATGGGCATTTTCTAACTTACAAAAGGCCGGGGTTACACTTAGAAGAGTAAAATAGCAGAAAGTAGTACCTGAATTGATATGTGGAGGGTAAACTCAGCCAGCAAAGGGATATCCAGAGAGCGTAGAAAACGCTTATCCTCTTCGATCATTAAAAAGCTGATGGCATCAATAGCCTTCAGACCATGGCCAATCAGACTATTGTTGATCTTCAACTAAGAAAGACGAGCTTCTAGGGCTTCGTATGAAGAGATCGAAATGGAACACTCCCCCTTTTAATTTTTTCTCGGCCTCTGAGGCTCCGAGTCTGTTGTGGTCTTCCTCTTCTTTGTAACATCGAACTTGGACTTGCCGATGTTCTGATTGGGAGGAGGAGGGTCTACATTATGGACGGTCTTCTTCATCAACTTTACGAGACTTGGGGCAGACATTTCCCAAAGGTCGTCAGAAATACCTTCAGGAAGCTATGCAAAAAGAAGTATCGGAGTCGATAAATCAGAGGCATGAAAAGTAAGAGATACAACTTGTGAAAAATGATACTTACGAAGCTCTGTCAAAGAACTACCACCTATCCCTGTCTGAGAGAGGTAGTAGGGGTCATCAGATGTTCGTATTTAACCAGACAACCCTTTTCCCCCTGATCTTGAAGGTCTTTAACCTTTTGAATATTCTCCTGGATATGTCCAGGGTCGGCTTTTACAGCAAGCGAGACCTTCCCCCATATTGAAGGAGTCCTTGGAACCGACGTTCCTGATGCCTTATGGGGATTAAACTCCCATGCCCCGGATGCAAAGAAATACCGAGGTTTTTAGTTGTGATAGGAGGTCTGGGTAACCAAAAGCATCTTCTTATCTGATTTTCTAGCTAGGAAGTGGTAATAGCTAGGGTGATTTTTGGCAGAGGATGGGACGTAATAGCCTATGAAAACCCTAACAGGAAGGTCTGAGTGGTGGATGGCCCTCCACAGGACGATAGCCCCTATCATCACCCTCCAGGTATTGGGGGATAGTTGTGAAGGGGACAAGTTTATATGTGACAGTATGGGTCTGATTGAAGGATGGATAGGGAGATGAAAACCCAACTTGAACATCTGCTCATAGACGCAGATCTCCCATCTCGGCCACCAAATTCTCTCTTACCCCTCATGGGTCTCCTAAGACTAATGGAAGGACCTATTGAGTAGAGGTTCCATAAATCCAGAAGATCGTACTCACTGATGAAGCTCTCAATCTTGGCTGCCTCAGAGGTGTCAATGTCTCTCTCATGTCCATCATCTTCATCTCTAGTGACATCGGCCTGGGCAGATACTGGGGGACCATAAGGAAACCTCTGAGTGAACTCAACCCCAGTGGCAGCCGACAGGGGGAATGGCCACACTTAGCCCTATAATTTCGACATCGGAAGAAGACTGAGAGGTGTTAGCCCCCTAGTGTGATGAGACACGACTTGAAAATTCAGCTTGATCATGGATCTGATCTTGCCTAATTGACTAATCCATAGCCTCTTGGAAAGATTCTACACTACACCAAAATGGTCAAAATGTCACCTTTCAGCCAGCCACCCTTGTCACGGTCATTGGCCGTGACAACAAATACGCATTTTGTGCCACGGTCAATGACCCTGACAAGACCGTGACAAAGTATTGTCACGGTCTATGACCGTGACAAGTCCGTGACAAGAATATTTATCACGGCCGTGTCACGGTCATAGACCGTGATAATACTTAAAATAATTATCACGGTCAAGGACTTTGACACGACCGTAACAATCTCTTTAGTAAAAAAAGCCTAAGCTTTTTTTTCCCACCGTTTTTTGGTTTCCCTCTCTCTCTCTCTAAGCGATTTCAGCTCTCTCTCTCTCTCTCTCTCTCTCTCTCTCTCTCTAAGGTATATTTTTTTTCTCTCTTTCTCTTTCATTTCGATGTGTATGTATGTGTGTATATGTATGTGTATATGTGTGTGTATGTGTGTGGTGGTGTGTGGTGGGGGAGGGGGTGGTGGGGGTGGGTGGTGGGGTGTGTGTGTGTGCAGTTGTGGTGGGGGGGGGGGGTGAGGGGGGGGGGGCAGGGGGTGTGGTGGGGGGAGGGGATTGGGGTGGTGGTGGTGGGGGTGTACGTGTACGTGTGTGGTGGGGTAGGGGGTAGGGATGGGGGGTGGGTGGGGGTGGGGTAGGGTGGGAGGCTGCGTGTGTGTCTATGTGTGTGTGTGTGCGTAGTGTCCTTTGTAAAAGAATTGATTGATTATTAATTTTTTTAGTAAACTAATATCTAATTGCCCCTTATTGTAAATTAGTAAATTAATATATGATTAATTATGAAAGTAGGATTGCCCCTCAATGTAAAATAGTAAATTAGTAATTGAGTAGATGAATTAAGTGAGTAGATGAATTAAAAGGAGTACGGGATACACATTTGTTGTTGATATTGCTGTTGGATTATTTTGTTTAGTAAATGTTGGGTTGGTTAGTTTTAAAAGTGACATGACCACTGGATTATTGTCCATATGGGGGTGAGAATTTTCAACTTTTGAATAATTGAATTTGAATATAAGTAAGACATAATTGAATGAAACATACTATATATAATTATTAATAATTGAATTTGAATAAAAATAAGACATAATTAAATGAAACATAGTATATATAATTATTAATCATTATTGGATTATTGTGTGTGTGGTGGAGGGAAGGGGGTGGTGTGTGTACGTGTACGTGTGCGTGTGTGTGGTGGGGGAGGGGGTGGGGGAAGGGGGTGGGGAAAGGTGGGGGAGGGGGTAGGGATGGGGGATGGGGGTGGGGCAAGGTAGTTTAATTGATGAAATGAATTAATTGAGTAGATGAATTAAAAGGAGTACGAGATACACATTTGTTGTTGACATTGCTGTTGGATTATTTTGTTTAGTAAATATTGGGTTGGTTAGTTTTAAAAGTGGCATGACCATTGAATTATTGTTCATATGGAAGTGAGATTTTTTAACTTTTGAATAATTGAATTTGAATATACATAAGACATAATTAAATGAAACATACTATATATAATTATTAATCATTATTGAATTATTTTGTGTATGGTGGGGGGCAGGGGGTGGTGTGTGTACGTATACGTGTGTGTGTGTGGTGGGGGAAGGGGTGGGGGATGGGTGGGGGAAGGGGTTGGGGCAAAGTGGGGTGGAGGGGGCAGGATAATGTTCTTCTTAAATGGGAAAAAGAAATTAATTTGCATATTGTTAATTTTATAATGTCGCGCACACAAATTTAGTTCCTGTCTGCGCACCATAATCTATATTTGAACTAGAAAAATACTTTTGTAATGACTGCAGAAAGAATTAATAACGTTGCAGTGAAAAGAGAGGCAATTGTGGCATCGGCTCAGCCGGCTACCCAACTTAGATATATGTGTATATATATATATATCAACCCTATAGTTTTTGTAGGTCCCTCCAAAGTTCAAATACATATGCCAATCCTAACAATCATATCTCCTACTTTTCATTGCTATATAAACTTGTGAAATGACATAAGGTTCATATAAACTCTTCAACCTCTCTGATTATTAACAAATAGCTGTACACCAAGAATGGCGGCCATCACTGCTTCTCAGTTGGCTAATGTCTTTGGCCTTCTAGGTATATATATATATATATATATATATATATTTAATTAGACTGTCCCTCATTTTAATAGTACGGAACATATATATGTCACATGACGATGAGTCCAGCAATTATCTATTAACTTATAGGGGCGCTTTTTTTTTCTTCTGAGTCCACCGTCAAGTGACACATGCCCGATCCGTACGGTTAAAATGCGGGATAGTCCGCACAAGAGCACTACTATATATATATATATATAGTAGTGCTCTTGTGCGGACCAATCCGCATTTTAAGAGTGGGGAGCGGACATATGTCACATGACGGTGAGCCTAGAAATTATCGGCGTGTGTCTGTTATTTAGCAGATAATTTGTAAGCTCACCACCAGGTGACACATGTTCGATCCGCACTCTTAAAATGCGGACTGGTCCGTATAAGAACAGTATATATATATATATATATATATATATATATATATATATATATATATATATATATATATATATATATTGAACGTATGTGATAGGTTTCATTTTATTATCGTATTAATCTTTATCATTTCATTACTTTCCATATTCCACAGGCAACATTGTGTCATTCTTGGTGTACTTGGCTCCATTGTAAGCTTTCTCTATGTCCCTCAAACACTCCAAGGTTTTACATAAATTGAATAATTATGTTAAGTTGATTCATAATATTTCTTTTCTTTTCAGACCAACGTTCCATAGGATATTTAAGAAAAAATCGACTGAAGGGTTTCAGTCGATACCTTATTCGGTTGCGTTGTTCAGTGCCATGTTACTTTTGTACTACGCGTTCTTGAAAACAAATGGGATGATGCTTATTATCATTAACTCCATAGGATGTGTCATTGAAGGAACATATCTCATAGTCTTCCTTATATATGCAACAAAAGAGTCCAAAGTAAGTATCTATTTTTTTCCCTCTACAAAGTTTTTTGGTAACAAATACGATTTAATTCAATATTTTGTTTACTTGCAGATCTACACAATAAAGCTGTTTGTTCTCTTCAACATAGGAGCTTATGGGTTGATCATATTGACAACATCCATGTTGTCACAAGGTCATCAAAGAGTCGCAATTGTTGGATGGATATGTGCTGTGTTTTCTGTTAGTGTTTTTGCGGCACCTCTCAGCATTATGGTACGCACTTCATTTGGTCACGTTTAAATGCCTTTTTAGGACTTTGTTATATTGAATTTTCACTTTGGTTAATATGATTAATTTTGTGATATTTTACTTATTCACTAAATGCGTATTGTGCATGCAGAGGCTAGTGATAAAAACCAAGAGCGTGGAATACATGCCTTTCTCGCTATCATTCTTCCTCACGCTTTGCGCTGTTATGTGGTTCTTCTATGGCCTTTTGATAAAGGATTACTACATTGCAGTACGATTCCATCTCCTAAATAAAACATAAGCTTTATATTTTCTATTTACAATTAATTTTGGGCAATTTAACATTTTGAACGTACCCAAAATAAACAATAACTAATATATATTTACTCTTAACATATATTTTTAACTAACATTTACTCCGTAAGTTAAAGATGGAAACGAATTGTTTTTAGCAAACATTTATATCAGCACCAGATTGACATGTGGTCACGTTGGCAGTGGCACACTAACTTTTTTTTGGCGACTCTATTTTTTTATCAATTTCGTTAGAAAATGTTGGCACACCAAAGACGGTCTTGAAATAAAATGAAACTTGTTTTCACGAACTAAACATTACATTCCACATTTAGTTTATTGATTGTGTTCTTTTTTTGCATGATAGACACCAAACATCCTAGGATTTACCTTTGGAGTTGTACAAATGGCACTGTATGTTATCTACAAGGGTAAGAAGAAACAAGTTTTACCAGAAGTCAAAATAGATATGGGAGCGGTGGAGATGGAGAAGAATTATAAGACTGAAACTATTGTGGTAAATGAAGAAGTTGGTGACAAGGCCACTATAGACCCAAGTGAATCCCATGTGTGAGTGACAATGTTGTTCAACTCTAGACATATGTCATTCATATACATTATAGATTGTTCATTTCCATCATTGGTTTAAAATGAATGAATGGCCAACATTGAGCCGTATTGTAGAAATCAAATTTTAAATACACGCTTTTATTTTTACTAGCAGGTGCATGCGTGTGTCGCACTTGTTACACGTTGGAGCTATGTTTATGTAAATTGGGGAATGAATGATGTAGGATAGAATTTATAATAAAGAAAGCGCATGACAATTCATAATTGGGTTGAAAATGTGAGATACTCATCATATTGGTAAGACGATGATTCGGGTTTTCATAATTCTACGTGTGCATAAAACTTGAATTATTATGAAATATATTTTAATGGAAAAAATATTTTTCTGGGAAATATTTGATAAAAATTTCGAATGGACAACTGAAATTCTTATCCGGAATTTGAAAAAATATTAGGGCATTATGATGTTAGTTTATGGTGGGTTTTTTATTTTTATTTTTTATGAATGTACCAATTATGTTGTTGTGATATATTTTTTTATGGAGAATATACTACTATTGTACAATAATATTGATTTATGCTTCAATGTAATAAAATTATTCATAAACAATAGTATTTATGTAAAATATTTACGGTTTTTTACATAAAATACTAATTGTCACACTTGGATTTACGCATACAAAAATTTTGAGATGTTTTAAAATTCATTGAAACAATAATATTAAATGTGTAACTAATCATAATTTCATAAATAATAAAATAATTAACGTAACTCTCAAAATATGGAAAGCACGTAAGCTGAGAACAGTGGATTGAATTTGAACCTTAAGGATTCATAATCAAAATACTTAAAATTTCATTGAAGACATCTACTCCCGAGTAAAAACTAAATACACAAATATACTCTAAGAAGAAATTCAATTTCATTTTGATTTAGTTCTTATTATATAAGAACCCTAAGCAACTGCAAAATGCAAATATAGTCTTGATCACCCATGAAGTTCGAAAACTAATATAACGCACATAAAGAAGCCCCCATCTCAAAATTTCAAAATATTTAAAATTTTCATGTATCCAATACTCTTTACTTACATATTGTGTAAACACCAAAAAAACAAATAAAAAAATTGAAAACAAATAAAAAATTTAGAGAAGTAAATATGTTTTAAATCTATCTTTCATATTTGAGAATTTCATGAAACCAGGTTGATTAGCATTGCATACAAAACCAATTAGAAAAGTAGTAAGTAATATATTTATAAATAAAAGTATGTTGGGTACATATACCTAAAACCCATATGTGTGTATCCAAAAATCACAAATAATTTTAGTATATACAAAGTTGAATGTGAGGTCCAAATGAGGACCTCTTGGGCGGATATATCTTTTAAAAATATTTAAAAAACTATTTTTGTGTTGATTTTTTTTGTAGGTATTGAAACATTTTGACAAAAAAAAACCCAGCTCAAAATGATTTTTTTTTTGCTATTTTAAAAATTTCGGTCGTAATGAATGTGTGTGAGAGACCTACGGGATATAGTGAGGATATCTAGTAGCCATTTTACCAAAAAAATTACAAATAATTTGAAATCCAAAGCCATTAAATCAAATAATCCTTTAGAATACATATTCAGAATTTGGAATCCACATCCAAATAACGACACTAAGTAGACTTTTATATTGTACCTACTATCCACGACCATAATTAAGTTACATGATGGATTCCAATAATAGGAGTACTAGTGAAAATCACCAGCTGCAAATACCAACCCTTTACAAGGCCTTAAGATCATATGTTCATATTTTACACATGGAAAGCAACCTTATCAGTCAAATTGTTATTATAAACAGTTTCTAGCATCTCAATTTCATTGTACTGGTAGACTAATCTTTTGATATCGATGTGCATATACTCAAATTCATAATCCAGTTGTGAATAACTATTATCTCAACTCGAATAAAAAATGGGAGAGAGGACAAATAACAAACACTTGTACCGACGACGGTGTAAAGTATGTAGATGAATACTCCTCCATGAAGCGAAGTTCGGAGTAGGGAGGATCCATTTATATTGGTGTTTAGGGAGGGCATGCGCCAGAGTCCATTCAATGTTTCCATTAAAGATAACAACATTGTAGGGAGGGAGTTTAAGAAAGACTGACGAAGGTGAAACTGTTTGGTAGAGAAAGATAGAGAGGAAATCGAAGGGCCATGGTCATGTATAAATGTAGAGATATATGTGAGTTTATTGGTTGTCCCATTGTGATGCTTATTTAATAGAGGTTTATTGGGGGGGTTCTTTGTTCTTTAAGGGGCATAAATGTTTGAAGTGGTCAATTATGTTTAAGACACATTTATATATATATATATATATATATATATATATATATATATATATATATATATATATATATATATATATATATAGTGTTTGTCCCTTGATGATAACTATTTATTTTAAATATCGATTGGATTTGCAAACTATATGTGATAGAGTTATTTCGTAACTCCAGAGGTGTAATACCCGTGCCCTCGATTTTGTCTCTTTCCTTATAAAATTGTAATTACGTGGAACCCTTAGTATTTGGATCATTAATATATGGACTTTTTATCTATTTCAATTATTCCCATGGCCTTGGTGTTATTTGTCAGAAGTTATTTGGGAGAATTTGAAATTTATAGGAGTTATGTTGTTCAAACGAAACTATTCGAACGAGATTCCTATCTTGTTTGAACGAGAGAGTTACTGGTTCAAACGAAAAGTCCATCTCATTTGAAGTGGAATTCTATCGAAGAATAAATGAACTTCCTCTGCCTAAGATTTCCACCCCATTTAATATTTCGTTCGAATGAGATTCGTATTCTCATTCAAATGAGATGTGATCTCGTTCGAATGACTTTTTTTGAAATTATTTTTTTCGTGTTGCCCTTGTGCTCTGTCACGTTTTGGGCCATTGACCTAATGACGTATTGGCTTCTGGTTAATTTAGATTATCAAAAACGTGTTTAGTGTGGTGGGGTTGAGTTTTAAAAGGGTTTCTGGGTTATTTTGGGGTCATAAGAAAAGAAAGTGAGGGTGGGTCTTCTCCCATCATTTTTCTTCAGTATATTTCATGTCTCTCTCTAAAGTTCTAAGAATCCATCTTCTTCCTCAAGCTTTTGCCCCCATAACCTCACCTTGCCACCACCTCCAAATACTACTACACACTATTTTCAAGCCTTGTCCATCATCTTCAAGCTTTTATCAAGGAACTTCCATCTTCATCTTCTTCAAGCTCAAAAGATTTCGAAGGCTCAAAATACTTCAAAGGCTCAAAATAATTCAAAGACTTTGGAGTTATTTTGAATAGCCTTTGAAGTCTTTTGAGCGAGGAACTTCCATCTTCATCTTCTTAGTTGTATCCTCTTCAAACTTTGAAGTAGGGTTTTCCTCTTCCTATGATTTCAAGGTTCTAGCTATGAAAGGAATGTGTAGGATGTAAGCTAGACATGATATAATAACACAAATATTGATATTTTCTCAAATATTCAAGTCTTGTAAAAAATAGGCTTTCAAACAAGACACAGAAAAACCCAAAATCGGTCTTTCATGAATAAAATTGCATTTTTATCTTGAAATATGAAAGAAAGCATGAAAAATGTAAACCCATGATTTATATCTTGCTAAATAATTTTTTGAGAAATTTCTAGGCTTGAAATCCTCATTAACATGTATAAAATCATGTAGTAAGATAGAAAATGACATTTTAGACTTGATAAATTACGATGAAATGGGTTTCATGAATAAATGATTCAATGTAGCAAAACAACCCTAAATATGTGTTAACAATATTGTTAGAATGAAGAAAATGATATTTGAAGTCACATTTGATAATAGGGCAAGTTATAGATATTAGGTTAAAAATGGTCTTAAATGACAAAATATATTTTATGTGGTAAAATATAAAATGACGAACATGATTTTTGACATAAAATCGTAAAAGAAAAATATTGGGTTTTAGTGCCATAATGAATTATTTATGTGTTTCACAAAGTTATGATGAAAGAAGGAGTAAAATGGTGATTTTGACAAACTTGAGGGTCCAAATGGTTGAATTTCCTCATTAGACCTTATCGATCGATTTTTAGTGAAAAATAAATAAAGTGGATAAAATGACATGTTGATAAATTGAGATGATGAAATAAACCGTTGAAACGATGGAAACGGAAAAATGGTGGTATAATGTAGACATTGGTAAAAATGTCAAAATATATTCATAAGGACTCAGATGACTCTGGAAAATTAAGGAGGGTCCATAGGCCTAGAGTGAAAAACTCAAAATCGCTTACCAGAATATATGGTAGTATAATCGGTGATGTGGAGCCCGTTAAAACATGCGGTTATTAAAGGATTTCGAGAAATAATAGTGAAAAATGGAAGTGATAATGGTTGTGCTGGAAATGAATAAGTAAGACAACCTAATAAAATGGAATAAAAGGAGATGGATAAAATTCTATCAATTAGTCTCTAGACCTGATAAAAGAGTGGTGTGAAATGGTTAAGTGTGAGTATGAGCCCATCGCTAGGGTGCGTTATATAGTAGTGCATCAATACTAGCTAAATTATTAAATATTTTTGGAATTGATTAAAATACATGTTATATATATATATATATATATTGTATTTTTTTATTATTTTTGTATAGCTTCGTATTACTCACCTTGTTGAGCGTTCGCTCACCCCTTCTTTTTATGTTAAAAGCCCCATCCACATCCCACGTACCTCGAGTAGGGACATCGGGAAGGACTTTAATACTCGGACCTAATATTTTAATTGTTTCCCCGTATAAGTCGAATTAAAATGAGAACCTTGGGATTTGGATAATTATGACTGGAATTATGTTCTAATTTGACTTTTTTTCGAGGCTTGATCATAATTAGTGGAAGTTGTGGGTTAAATTTGGAGAAAAAATAAAGAAATATACGAAGGTTCGTTCGAACGAAATTTGGGTCGTTCGAACGAGGATCAAGGATCATTCGAAGCTAGGGATCAAGCGAGCTTCGAATGAGATCCCACTGTATAACTGATCGGGGTCGTTAGAAGCAAGGGATCGAACGAGACACCCTTCTCATTAGAACAAGGGGTGAATCTCATTCGAACGAGGTCAATTGAAAATTTTAAATCAAACTACCCTTGTGCGTTGTCTCGTTCTGGGCAATTGGATTGATAAGGGTGTATTTAGGTTATTTTTGTTATTTGAAGTTCGAAGAGAGAGAGTGGGGGTGGTCTTCCTCCATTGTTGTGCACCTCTCTCTACCCAAACCAACACTCCACCACCATTCCTCCACCATAAACCATCATATTCTTCTAGTTTTCACCATACCCAAAACCTAGACACCCATTTCCACCATGGATGAGTAGAGTTACGAAATTGTGGAGATTTTGTTGGTGGTTCTTGAAGATGGATATTGAATATTTCATGGAGTTTGAATAAAGTTTTAAAGGAGTCTTTCTTGGAAGCTAGATGAAGCATGATTTTGAGTGGGGCAACCTCCCTGAGACCACCTTAGGAGGTGGGGGGGTTTCCATCCTCTTATATCTTCCACGCCTACCATTGATGGAGCTTCATTGAGGTGGAAAAAACTACTCTTAATTTAAGACTCTATTTTGTGTGCTGGTAGTCTTGTTGTTAGAATTTAAGATTAGAATGCATATGATAAAATGATGGGTTTCTAATAGATTGTGATAAGCATTTTTATGGAATAAAAATGTTGACAAAAATATTGTTTTGTTGAAAATAAAGGAAGTGTAAATATTTCAAAGTCTACTAGAAAAGAAACTAAATTTGGGCCTTTTGTGAAAATGGCATTTCTAGAAGTTTAAAATTAGACATTTTATGAAATAAAATATTTGAAAAAAATGATGTTGGTCTTGCTAAAAATGTTTGGTGAAATAAGGTCCCAAAGTCTCTTGAAAAAAATGAAGATTTTATAAAAGTGGGACAATTGTTGAGTTTGAGGAGTAAAAATATCTTTTGTGTCTTGAAACTGTATTTTTGTGAAGTATTATGAATTTCTAGAATGAAATGTATGTTTAACCCAATTAATAGGGTTTTAGTATTTAAAATCCATCTTCTCATGCATATAAACTTGTAGTATTTTGATAATGAACCTAAAAATAAGTTAATGAAGATTTTATTGGATTTAAACATGGAATGAAGAAAGAAGAAAATTCATCACTTTGGGGTGTGTGTAATGGGTATTGTGATGTATTGAAAATGTAAGATTTCAAGACTACAAGTGCTAATAAAGAAAATTATATTTTTCTTACAAAGTAGTCTTATATGTTTAATGATTCTTGAAAATGAAGTTATGGGAATAAAGATATTTTCAATTGAGAAGAATATTACTCCAAAGGGTTAAAAAGGTGTTAAGTGGTTAAAAACACTAAACAAGTTAGTGTGGGTAATTGAATGGTGTTTTGGGAAAATTAACACTTATGAAATTGGACTAAAAGGTGAATTTGGAAATAAATGGGTAAAATGATAATTTTCATAAAGTGAAATATTTTTATGAAATAAAAATATTGTAAAGGGTGTTACACATAATAGTCCTAATGAACATGATTTTCGGGATGAAATCAAGGCTATTGTGTAAAGTACATGAAATGATGGTTTTCAAGTGTAAAACAAGTTGTGGTAGAACCCGAGTTTTGGCTTCGATCGGGTAAAAAGAAAAGGTGCAATAATGTATACATTTGCAAAATATTAAAATACATTAAAAAGGAACTCGGATGACACCGAGAAAATTAAGGAGGGCCCGGAGCCCTAGGAGAAAGACCTTAAATCACTGGCCAAAGCATATGATACGCATAGTTGGCGGTGTGGAGCTCGTTAAAGTATGAGGTTATTTGAAGATTCCGAGAAAAAGATAAAAGAATAAGGAACATGTCAAGAAATGGGGTGTGTGGTGAAATGTGTTAAGACAACCTAACTTGAATGGATTAATAAATATTCCAATAAAGGTTAAAAGGGACAAGTAAATGTGAAATTGATTCATGTCCATAACATCAGGAAAATGGTAAGTAAGTGGGTTAATGGGTGGTTAAGAAACCTAAGAGGTTTAACCCGTAATTAACACAAGGGTGTGTTTTTAAAGATTTTTAAAGGATAAATAATTATTTTTTTAACATGGTGTTCGCGTGTGTTAAAAGTTGATTTTTGATGAAAATACTTACGTGGATTGGTTAAAATGAAAAGGGTAATTTCGGTAATGAAATGGCTTTCGGCTAAACCAAGTGTAGTTATTTCAAGTATTCACTACACCAAATCTGCCGACTTGTCAAGGTCAATGACCATGACAAGTGTGGGGGTGGCAACATTTGTTGTCACGGACTTGTCATGGTCATTGATCGTGACAAGTTTATTAGACTTGTCACGGTCATGTCACGGTTAATGACCATGATAAGTTAGTCATAATTAATAACCGCGACAAATCCGTGAATTTTTAAAAAAATTATCACGGTCAATGACCGTGACAATTCTGGGCAAAATTGAAAAAAAAACTGCTGGGCAATATGACCACTATCACTACCCAGCAGTATATTTGTACCTGTTATAGCAACGTTGTACCTGTTCAAATATCATATATCCAAATAAAATAGAGATAATGAAAATATACATTCAAAACAATATGCATCACGATATAATCAAAATATAATTAAAATGTAATGTGACACCCCTCCTAATCAAATATCGGGCGCTCACTCCTATACCAAATTAAAACAGGAGTTGCATATGGATCATTCTTAGCATCACTGTCGAAAATCAAATTAATTACTAATAACCTATTAGGCTGGTGTCAAAATTTTATTTAACTAACCTTTTTAGCAAACCATTTATATAAAAACATCCACAATAGTTTATAAATAGAACCGAATGAAATAAAAATAACCGAACACTCGGTTTAACATAATACAACCAAATCGAATAACCGTAAATCAAGTGCGGTAAAGGAATAAATAAATACAATTGGGTTTTCGGCCCAAATAATACTACAATGCTCCCTATCTAGATCAAATGGATAGAAGTGTCTAAAGGAAAACCTCTATGCATCCATAGCTGCTGCAGCAATCGTTTGACTCGAAAGAATCGTCATCCAGGCGACCATGTGTTTGGACACCAAATAAACTATATATATATATATATATATATATATATATATATATATATATATATATATATATATATATATATATATATATATATATTGCAACAGATGGAAAAGAGATAAACGGGTCAGAGCCCGATTTGTAAAAAATATTTAGCAAGTGCATAAATGCAATATTTTAAAAATATGCGTCACCCCTTACCCCTCATCTATGTAACACCCCAAGACTTTTAAGACTGAGAAATTAAATTTTGGGAAAATAAAATTTAATTAAATCGGAGAATTCTAAAATTGGGAATTTAAGTCCAAAAATAGAGGACGTTTTGAAGTATTCCGGATGATGATTTTGAGGGTACCATTGATCCCGAAAGGGTCGAGATAGTCAAAATGACTGTCATTAGGTTTTATTTCGGCTCCGAAATATTTTTAAGTCAGATTGACTCGAATTAGAGTAAACGAGTCATTTAAAGTGTGTATTAACATTTAAAATTAGGATTTTGTTTTAAAGGTTCATGAGGCTTACGGATGAAGCCATTTCTCATTTGAGAGAAAGAGAGAAAAATCCCTAGAGGGAGAAAGAAGAGAGAAAGAAGAAGAAAAGAAGAGAGAGAGGAAGAAAGCTTGGGATTTCCGGCCCAAACGCGACATCGAGGACGATCCAACCTCTACAAATCTGAGGCAAGTGTTTAATCTTGCTAAATAGCTATTTGTGTATTTCATTTCATAATTTGTGGGTTAAAGAAATGGATTTTTGGGTATTAACATCAAAACCTATATTTTTAGGTTTAATCTTGAAATCAATGTTTAAATATAGATTTAATGGATTAGAAATGGTTGGGATCAACTTTGGGTTGATTAATAGGCTTAACATCATGATTTGATGAAAGTTTGGGGATTAGAATGAAAGATTTAGGGTATTAATTTCGTGGGTTTGATGAAAAAAGGGAAATCGGCCAGAATATCTGGTATGGCCGGTTGACCGCGGTCTGGGGACCGGTCGACCGCGCCTTAAGGGAAAAGCCTACTGCATTTCTACGTAGGAAAAATTTGGACCCGCGGTCGACCGGGGATCTGGGACCAGTCGACCGGTCCCCTGTTTTTAGCCCAAGTTTGGAGTTCTTTTATCCCTTTTTCTTTTGGAGTTTATTATTAGGGGCTTCCTTGATGGTTGTTTTATGGGGTTTATCTAGGAGGACTTCTAGCCCTTGTTGGTTGGGTTTATTGATTTGGGGCTTTCTCTTATGTAGTAAGAGATATCCTTTGGTGACTTATAGGGGGGGGGGGTCTCTCACTTAGTATATGATAGTGGGGACTTCTTGGAATAATTGGATAAGAAATATTCATGTATTTTGTGAAATTTCTAGGCCGACATCTATATCAACTCCTTATAAGGATATGATATTGCTAAGTTACAATTTGGGGCCAAATGGAAGAGAGTGGTCGCATACTCTTTAAGAGTGAGGGGTCTCCTATCCTTAGAAATGTTTAGACTAAGGAACAAATGATAACTCGATAGGAGTAAGGGTTCATATAATTAATTCAACCATAGGTAAAATTGGGAACGGCTTGGGATCGTACTATCGATTAGAATAAGCGGTAGCATAAATCCTAGTTAGGATAGTTTACACAAAATTGTGGGGTTATGACCATTGAAATTCCAATACTTGAAACGAGGTTGGAATAATTTGAGGTTTTAGACTATTAAGTCATGTGTGTGCCTATGGTTAAATAGTACTAAAGGAAATTATGTACTTTCACATTTAGACGTGAAATGTGTAGTGATGGTTTCCTACACAAAATTTTGGGTGATAACCCTAATGTTGAATATATATGTAGAGATATATACATATGGTTTTGGGAGACTATTCATCATAGGAAAAATGATTGAATATGTTTCAAGTGAGGGATTGTATTCACATATCGAGGTAAATGATATGAGTTTGTGGTGACGTCTTGTAAATTGAGGATTTATGTATACTTATAGCCGGGTTTGTATATCTTATAAATATGAATGAGAACTAGTTTATATATAGATATATGGATATGTGAATATGTGTATATATATATCTGTATGCATATAAATATATGGATATATTTATGTTGTGGACATACATGGTATGGATATTTAAATCGGATATGATGATTTATTATTTGATCATATGATGGGATCATATGAATGTATATATATTATGCATGTGAATGATATATATATTTATTTGGTTAAGCATACCCCGTTCATGCTATCATTGGGAAGTTACGCGCGTAGAGGGTGAGCATCTTGGCTAGAAAAGCAGGGTGTGGATATTCCCCAGGTCATAGTCGTCCCGTGTGTTATTATGTGATTTACATTTTTATATTTTTGGGATGAGACGTGGTGGGTATGTTTCATCTCATTGCCGGTTTGGAGCTATGACCGCTTCCCGGGACGTCGTGTGCGTGAGTTTACCACGATATGGGTGTCGTTTAGTCCCACCATGGTGGCCCCAGTATTGCTACGTGACCCGGGCACTGGGAAGATGATAGCATTGATGCAGTTTATCAGCGCTATATATAGCCGGGTATTTATTTGTGCATGGCCTTTGTACATCATATATGGTATGTATACATGGTTATGGGATTGGATGATGGTGTGTATATATATACATGGTTAGAAAAAATACCTATATATATATATATATATATATATATATATTTATATATCCTATAGATGAAAGGATATAGAACCTTTGTGGAGTACATCTTGGATGACTATAGTGTACTAGATTGATGGGGGTTGATGTATCGCATTTAAGGAATATTTTGGTTACATCATCCCAAGGATATGATTGGAGATGTTAGCTGTAGTAGTAGTATTATATTGTATATATGGCATTATGGATCTCTTGGATCGACATTGTCAAGGAGTAGTGTAACGGGGTGGTTCCTTGTTTGGATTTCGCTTTGCGAGACTCCCCCCACACGAAATGTACTACATTGTTGAGAGTAGAGAGAAGTTCTGTCAATATTTATGTGTGACATGCTGGATCTCTAGGATCGACGTTGACATGGAGTAGTGTAACGGGGTGGTTCCTTATTTGGATTTCGCTTTGCGAGACACCCTACGCACGAAACGCAGCGCTGCGTTGAAATTTGGAGAGAAGTTTTGTCAATAATAATTCTGTATGCATGTTAATTAGAAATTAAATCATGTGTTTCAACCCAAATGCATATTGGGTAACTTATTAAATTTTAAATGGTTAAAGTATAAACTGGAATCCACTAAGCCTAATAAAGCACATATGATTGAAATAAATACTTATCTGTGGTTAAAAAAAAGGAGGTGGATTCTTGGGGTATGATAGGAAGGTAGATCTCGTGGGTATAGGCTAGCCCTATGATAAGTTAGGTTGTCCTAATAAAAATGGGGGTAATTTAACTAATAAAATTGAGGACGCGAATAGGTGCGCGCCTTTAGATGAGAGGTGAGTTGGGCTTCCACGAGAGTGCGATTCCACATTAATTATGAAATTTTGCATCGATATTTATTATGCACGGTTAACACACTTGCTAAATATTTTCACAACTCGGGCTCTGACCCGTTTTCTTTTCTCTCCTGCTTGTATATATATATATATATATTATATATATATATATATATATATATATATATATATTACCACAGGTATCCTACCGCATGGATGCCGGATGACTTTCTATCCAGAGTCTTGGGAGCCGTGACAAGTGCGGACTGTTGCGGGATGTATCTGGTAGTCGCCTCCTACTTTTAAAATTCTAAGTAGGATTGATGTTGTATATCGGGTTTGTACCCAAGGGATATTTATATAAATGTTTATACTTATTCCATTCCAGTTATTGTATTCGCTGTGACCCGACAGCTTATTCGGGTCTACTTTTTGTATCACATTCTGTTGTAGTTGATTATATCATTTTAGTATAGCATCTCGTTTATCATAGTTCTTTATTTCATCTTTCTCTTATTTATTAGTAGTTTTATGGTGTTGGTTTGTTAGTTGTTGCATGTTTTAAATTATTTAACATCTCGCTTATATGATATCGGGTAGTTAATCCTACATTATATAGTACCGACAGTTGATGTTGAGACTGGACCATCTGAAACTTCTGATTTAATATAGTATAGGGCTGGCCACCCGTTATTATTTTAGGCCGGGTGTTACAGATGGTATCATAGCATCAGGTTCTAGAGTCCTTAGGATCTGTGCGAGTTTTCTGCATTCTTCCGTTAACGTTCTTGACATAAAGCCCTACAAATAGGACTGTTGTATTCACTGCGTTGTTTTCTTCTGTGAAGTATATTCACTTGATTGGCGTTCTGATAACAATTGTTCTTGTTTCGTTTCAGACGTCGCCTAGATTTTGTCGTCTAGGAAAGGATAGGATTAGAAGTACAATACCCATAGCATATTTTGGGTACGCTTTAATCGGGGTTATTTTTTTTCCCCGATTCCGAAGGAGATTTTAAGGATATTTCTCGTAATGGTGTGAGGTGATTTATTAGCAATTGAGTAAGAAAGGAAAATGACTCGAATAGTGAACCTTGGACTTAGTAAGTAAAGTCTGAGGAGAGGTTAGTGTAGTCCTTGGGAGGTTTAGGTTGAGAAGCCCGTTAACCTTTGTTAGGAAACCTGGTGTTTGTGAGTCTTACCGATGTGAGGAAGGTGTAGTTGTCTCAATATCAGGAGTATTGCCTTATGGGAAGAGGGAGAAAATATGGAGACTCGGTTTCGTTGTGTAGGACTGAGGGAGTTTTCGGTAGTCACCATCGCGTTTTGTCCTTCAAAATGGTTAGGAAGGATTTATGAGGAAGAAAATTCTTTGAGGAGAATTAGGCCTTGAGAAGGAGGGAGCAAGTGTGGTCTTTGTGCGATATCTTCTGGAATAGTAAAACGTCCTATAAGGATGAGCTAGTAGAGAATGGCTCTATTGATGTTGGGAATGTAAATTGTTGAGGTTGTTGGTTCTTTGAGGGGAGAACTTATTTTAAGGAAAGGTGTTGATGTGATCTAGCGAAATTTCATAACTGAGAGGTTCAAGTTAGTAGATTTTGTTGAGCGGATAATTTCGCTCCTAGTTGTGCTAGTTTTGAGAACTAGGAAATGGTTAGCAGTATTGTATTTGTTGAGGCCTTGTGTTCTAAACATAAGGTATTTGTTTGGCGTGTCGAAAGACGCGGGGTTGATTTATATTGTATTGTTGTATAGTCCCTCGGGCAATATCTAAAATATGAAAATCTTTTTATAAAACCTTAACCCTGGTTCAACTAATCTCAATCCCCGACCTAGCTACACAGTAGTGTATTGGGAGGGTTCCTTGTTTGGATTTCGCTTGCGAGACCTCCCCCGCACGAAGGTGGCTAGCGTCAGGAATTGAGGAGAGTTCAACCATTGTGAATTTTCAAAGTTTTATATATTTAGTATGTTGTTATAGATTATATTGCAGAGGTTTCTATTACGATTTGAGGCTAATAGAGCCTGATTATAATTCTACGAGTGGAAACTCGGGTACGGGGTGTATGGGCGCCCCTGGGTAGTAGTATGTTTTAAAATCTATTTGGTTTGATGTGAGAACTAGAAAGGATCGGTATAGTGATCCTAAGAGTTGATGTTAGGACTAGGTGATATTGAGGTCCTAGGCACATCTTAAATTTCACTAACGAAATTTTTGTAAGGGCGATTTCATTTGGGTCTTGAGGGCTCTCCTGGCGAGTTCTCTGGTTGACCTGGTGCCGCGGTGAGCTGGATGTTGGTCCATTTCTCTGCGGACCAGGTTCCGTATGTTGTCGTCGCTGCGAGCAGGGCTCTGATAGCGGCGAGCCTTTCTCAGTTGCTCGTGGAGGTCGTCGTCTGAGTTGCCACCTTCGAACCCTTGATGTTGCCACCTAGGACTCCTTCCTCGGCTGCGAGATTTGCTCGCCTGAGGGCTAGGAGTGCGATAGGGGCGTTTCCTGTTATCAGGACGTAGTTCTTTTTCCAGTTTTTCCAGTCTTCTTTTCAGGCGAGCATTCTCAGCCTCATACCTGCGAGAAGAGTCCCTCTGCTCGTGGAGCCTTGCTTCGTATGCATTGATCAATCTGGATATCTGAGTGGACCTCGCTGGTCCTTGACTTTCTTCTGAGGCTGGCCTTTCTAAGCGAGCCCCTTGATCGGAACGTCGGACTTCAGACCTGATCCTGCGAGGAGCGGGTGGCTCCTGAATGTCTCCTGCTTGGGGAGCGTTGCTGCTGTGACCAGACATCTTAGATTTTTTTTTTTTTGGTGTGGGCTCTTCTCAAGGAAAGATAAACGTTTCCCACAGACGGCGCCAATTGTAGATGCGATTATTATGCAGCACAAATAAATATGAAAGAGGTGACAACCAAGAAAAAACAAATAAAAGACCAATCACACAACAACGAAGATACGTGGTTCAGCAAAGAAGTGCCTACGTCCACGGTGGTTCAGTCAGTGTTATTTCTCTATATTCTGAAGAGTAAGTACAGAGAATACAACTTGTCCTTTGCCCCGGACTTAGGGTTTAATTTATACATGTGTATGCTGGTGTAGTGGGGGTGATGGGTTCCTCTTTATTAGCCATCTCCCTTACATGGGATCATGTTCCCCCACAACTTCTCTTCATGGGATCGTGGAGTAAATGGATGAGTACCAGAGGTGACGGGCCTGGGCTTTGGGCCGCTGAAGAGGGGCTACTTGTCCAGGCCTTATGGTGATAAAAACGGGATACCCACACTTATATATATGAATGAGAACTAGTTTATATATAGATATATGGATATGTGAATATGTGTATATATATATCTGTATGCATATAAATATATGGATATATTTATGTTGTGGACATACATGGTATGGATATTTAAACCGGATATGATGGTTTATTATTTGATCATATGGTGGGATCATATGGATGTAGATATATTATGCATGTGAATGATATATATACTCATTTGGTTTAGCATACCCCGCTCATGCTATCATTCGGAAGTTGCGCGCGTAGAGGGTGAGCATCCTGGCTAGAAAAGCAGGGTGTGGATATTCCCCAGGTCATAGTCGTACCGTGTGTTATTATGTGATTTACATTTTTATATTTTTGGGATGAGACGTGGTGGGTATGTTTCGTCTCATTGCCGGTTTGGAGCTATGACTGCTTCCCAGGACGTCGTGTGCGTGAGTTTACCACGAGATGGGTGTCGTTTAGTCCCACCATGGTGGCCCCAGTATTGCTACGTGAGCCGGGCACTGGGAAGATGATAGCATTGATGCAGTTTATCGGCGTTATATATAGCCGGGTATTTATTTGTGCATGGCCTTTGTACATCATATATGGTATGTATACATAGTCATGGGATTGGATGATGGTGTGTATATATATACATGGTTAGAAGAAATACCTATATATATATATATATATATATATATATCTATATAATAAAGCAGGAGGGTCTTTTTACCACCTCATATAACTATTGCCACATTATATAGCCACATCATACCACTTTTGTCCCGTCATACAACTTTATAAACATGTTTGTATCTATCTGTTGTTTTTATGTATACACCTACACACGCTATAGCCTATCATCTTATCGACTCAACATCCTGTTCATGCCATGTAATATAATTTTTTATATACAAAACTTTACACGCACAAGGCTCGAGGTCATGGTTTAGGACTGCATGTACAGTCACCTATGTGTGGCTCGAGAAACATAATTCATCACTTTAATTTGAATTTTTTCATACTTTCTCTCCTCTCACATCCGTTCAGTATATGGGTCATGTCTTGAGACTACTTCACGCAACATGTACAGAGTATACATCACAGTAATATTTTTCCTTTGTTGCTTTACAAAGAGATAAAGAGAGATATTGCAGAAACTGGAGCGTCAGTGCTGATATTTTTCCTTCGTTGGTTCTTCTCACTGTTAACAATTTCATTCCTTTATTTTTTTTTCTCACATGTTCTTTATCATTTTTCTGTATGCTCTGCTAACATTTTCATTAGTTTTTACTTTGGTATGATGAGTTATGGATTCGTAGTATTTGATTTGGGGGCTCAAAATAGACGTGGAGAGAGACTGGTCATGATTTGGGGGGTTCAACCCCAAAACACAAACCCCCTCCTCCTTTCTTCTCCGCCATTCCCCACTAAAATATGATTTTTTTTTTGGTTTTGTAGATCTCAAAGAACACGTATATTACTCTGTTTTTTAACACCATTCCCCACTTTTATTTTGTTGATCCAGGGGATAACAAATAACAGTGGGTGTTAAAAAGCACCCATATCAGGTATTTCGTTAAGAAGCACCACACCACACGGAGGCCCCTGAGGGCATACACTGTTAAGAAGCAACACCATTTGTGTTTTAGTTTCATGGTTCTCACGCTTCTCTTCACGTGACTGTCGAGGAGATCCGGGAATGTTGTCGGATCCTCAAGGGATTTGGAGGATGGTTTCGGGATACCGTTTAGGTATTTCGTTCTTTGTTTGTGGTGGGTTTTAAATCAAAGTTTTGATGATACAGGTACTGTTGCCGCTGACAACATAAACCCACTTCTTTTTCTTCCGGTTCTAAGAAATAGGTTCCATGAAATGGCGCTGACAACATAAACCCACTTCTTTTTCTGCCAAGAAATGGGTGTTTTTGCTTCCGATTCTAAGAAATTGGTTCCATGAAATGGGTTCCAAGAAATGGGGTTTCTTGCTTTCGATTTCATTTTATCTGAATCTTTTTGTGTCTGCATTATTTTGGTTTTCAATTTTATGTCTGTTTTTGTTTTTTTCGAGGGTTTGAAATGCAACATTTGTTCTTTGTGTCTGCTTTTGGTTTTAATTTTCATTTATGGCACATATCTCTTTATAAAGGTGTATTTGTAACTCTAATATGGTTCTTTGTTTTATTTTGTAGACATATATGCTGTTCAACTTTTGGGTTCCCATCCTCAAAGGTTTTATACACATATTGTTCAGGTTTGTATACTAATGGTTTTCAGTAGATATTATATTTTTTTTCTACTAGATTTAGTTTTTTGGGGGTACTTCGTTGAATCCTATTTTCATCGGTTTTCTTGGTTTGCAACAGGTAATTGAAGTTGTTTCTTAGGTTACAACAGACTATTAAGTTTAGATTTTTAAAAATTACCGTTTTTTCTTCACATATAGGACCGTGTTTATGATTTAGCCTTGCGGATTTTTATTGGTATATAATTTGAGTCGAGGCTATTCAAAAATAAAAAAATGCTAACGTGTTCAAAAGTAGGACCATTTAAAGATGTAATTAAATTTTAAATTCTAATTTGAATACATTTTTGACAATAAAGTTTGCTTAAATTTGACCTTAAATTGTTTCACTTTTTATGTATTTAGATATATAGTAGATATGTTGTGAGTTTTGGTTGTCTTTAATTTTTATGAGTTTTGCATTTATTATATAGTGCGTGTGTAATGGGCTGAATTTAAACACTACTTCTTTTAAACACTACTTCTTTTAAACACCCATTAAACAAGTTATTAAACTTGAATTTAAACTTGAGATGGAAATTGAACCAGAACAAGTTTCTAATAATTTTTTGTCGATTCTCATGTTCGTAGGTCTATAAAAAGGACATTCATAAGATCTCTTAAGCTGCCCAATGGGGGTACATTTTGGGGGTACACATATCTTTATTGTTCCTATAAAGGTTGTAATTTGTCACAGTAGATTATGAACCTATAAATATCTATTGTTGATCTAATAGGTTCTTAAATACCTATATGTCATTTATTGGGTGTTGGACCAATTTTCTCTTACCATGATTTTTTTTAACTAATAATATGGCATGACTACAGATTTATCTGAACTCTTATTCTGAAAAGGGTTCGTAGAAAAGTATTTGTACGGAGGTTGTACTTCCTTAGGAGTAAAAGATACAATTAATGGTCACACCTTATCAGAGCAAAAGGCTCAAGAAAAATGACACCTACACATAATAGAGAGACGGTTCTCTATGATGAAATTTAATACAAAATTACGTTTAAAAATATTATAGTTTTTTATTTCTGTGGTGGTGCAGACACTTTTATATTTCTCCTTAGTTACCTCCTTCTAGACCGAAAATATTTATCTGCCATAATGAGTTGTTACATGCACCATTATTGTTGAAGCAAATTTAGTAATTGGTTTGAAATGAAAAAACGTTGTGACATTAGCTTTAATCATTAGATTTAACTGCTATATTGTTTGAGGGTATGAAAAGTCGTTATGGGAATCCATAATATTTTATGTATTTTCTTCTTAAGATCAGGAATTGTATTGATGGCTTAAGTTTATAAACAACCCGCATGTCAAGTGTGAATTTTACCACATGGCTCGAGTTAACAAGGAGCAGTTGAAATACTCTCTTGAATAGAATATACATTGAGTCATTTAGAAGAAAGCTATATTGATGTATCATTCTTATTGATTTCATTAAGTGAATCACTCAAGTGTGGAATTCATAAAAATAAGGGGCTTTATAAAGTTAGGGTCTATTGTAATATGTATTCTGGAAATAGGGCAACAAATATTTCATTAATAATTTTAGTCCCTATTTTTTAAAACGTTAACCAATCACGGAATGCCACATGAATAGATAATTTGGAAATAGGGACTAAAAATGAAAACCAAATGTTTATTATCCTATATCCATAATTGATATTATTTTAGACCCTAAAAATATGTAAACTATAAAAGTAATGAGTTAATGCGGAACAATGTGGGATGCGCAAAAAGGTTTAATAGGCAAGAACAAGAATTATTTTGTGGTATTATTCGTCTTTATTTTAATATCTGTGCAATTGTGATATATGTTGACAGTTTTTTTGGACACTATTTCAATTAGGACATAATATGAATTTTGGAGAGTTTTTTTTCTATTTTTTATTTTATTTTCGACTTTAAATGTCCCGTTTCTCCCATTTTAATGTAGTGTTACAAAAGGGGTGTGTAATATCATTATTTATTAAGATGAAATTTAAACATTATTTTTAAGTTTTTGTTAAAGGGTAAAATACTATACATAGGTGCAAATTTATAACCATGCCATTATTATGGTTATGAGTGTACTACAAATAATCAAGAACAAATTTTTCACCGTGCCATCGGCACGGGTACACCCTAGTATATTTATATATCCTATAGATGAAAGGATATAGAACATTTGTGGAGTACATCTTGGATGACTATAGTGTACTAGATTGATGGGGGTTGATGTATCGCATTTAAGGAATATTTCGGTTACATCATCCCAAGGATATGATTGGAGATGTTAGTTGTAGTAGTAGTATTATATTGTATATATGGCATTATGAATCTCTAGGATCGACATTGTCAAGGAGTAGTGTAATGGGGTGGTTCCTTGTTTAGATTTCTCTTTGCGAGACTCCCCACACACGAAATGTAGTACATTGTTGAGAGTAGAGAGAAGTTCTGTCGATATTTATGTGTGACATGATGGATCTCTAGGATCGACGTTGACATGGAGTAGTGTAACGGGGTGGTTCCTTGTTTGGATTTCGCTTTGCGAGACACCCTACGCACGAAATGCAGCTCTGCATTGAAATTTGGAGAGAAGTTTTGTCAATAATAATTCTGTATGCATGTTAATTAGAAATTAAATCATGTGTTTCAACCCAAATGCATATTGGGTAACTTATTAAATTTTAAATGGTTAAAGTATAAATCGGAATCCACTAAGCCTAATAAGGCACATATGATTGAAAATAAATACTTATCTGTGGTTAAAGAAAAAGGAGATGGATTCTTGGGGTATGATAGGAAGGTAGATCTCGTGGGTATAGGCTAGCCCTATGATAAGTTAAATTGTCCTAATAAAAATGGGGGTAATTTAACTAATAAAATTGAGGACGCGAATAGGTGCGCGCTTTTAGATGAGAGGTGAGTTGGGGTTCCACGAGAGTACGATTCCACATTAATTATGAAACTTTCCACCGATATTTATTATGCACGGTTAACACACTTGCTAAATATTTTCACAACTCGGGCTCTGACCCGTTTTCTTTTCTCTCCCGCTTGTATATATATATATATATATATTACCACAGGTATCCTACCGCAGGGATGCCGGGTGACTTTCTATCCAGAGTCTTGGGAGCCGTGACAAGTGCGGACTGTTGCGGGATGTATCTGGTAGTCGCCTCCTACTTTTAAAATTCTAGGTAGGATTCATGTTGTATATCGGGTTTGTACCCAAGGGATATTTATATAAATGTTTATACTTATTCCATTCCAGTTATTGTATTCGCTATGACCCGACAGCTTATTCGGGTCTACTTTTTGTATCACATTCTGTTGTAGTTGATTATATCATTTTAGTATAGCATCTCGTTTATCATAGTTCTTTCTTGCATCTTTCTTTTATTTATTAGTAGTTTTATGGTGTTGGTTTGTTAGTTGTTGCATGTTTGAAATTATTTAACATCTCACTTATATGATATCGGGTAGTTAATCCTATATTATATTGTACCGACAGTTGATGTTGAGACTGGACCATCTGAAACTCCTGATTTAATATAGTATAGGGCTGGCCACCCGTTATTATTTTAGGCGGGGTGTTACAATCTAATAGTGCACCTAACGCATCCATTTATGACATCATAGTTAAGCTTCCCCGCCTAACTAATCTAGCACGCCAGTCCTCTAGAAACCTCGAAAAAAATCCGAGTATTGAGGACTAAACTTCTCTCCATTCTCAACACTGCACTACATTCATGCGTGGGGTGTCTCACGAAGTGAAATCCAGACAAAGAACCCCCCCGATACACTACTACTTGGCAGTGTCAATCGTCGAGATCTATTAGGCCCACGGTACAAAACATATATATATATATATATATATATATATATATATCATACTCACTCTCATTTCCAATTCGCAGTCTACATCCGGATAAAATCTCCCGGACTGAGATTTACTCTATATTCATTTTAATAATACACATCCGGATAGAATCTCCCGGAGTGAGATTTGATTTATACTAATTTTATCTCTATACTCTAGCATAGATACATGTATATATTCTTGATCTCATACGCAAGTAGTGTACTAAACACACAAGTACAATAACCATCCCAACGAGCTATAACTCGAGGGTACGATCTCATAGTGCCGATCCAACTCCAGGTTTACTCATTGTACCACGGTACCAAGCCACACTTACTCAATGGTATTGGTATAGAATACACACAACGGTGGAGGCGGTCATATTCTCTCTACAAGTGGAGTACACACATCACACTCGAACGCGGGACGAGATGACACGGAGATATACTTACCCTGCTCCTCATGCCAGGGGATTCACCCACATCGCGCAACCTCCCTGGATCGCACTAGATAAGATATATAATCTGGCTATTCCAACCCTATTCCAAAGGAAAGCCCGTGGAACCAGCCTCTAATATACACATATACCAATCACACACAGATATATATATATATATATATACACGTATCGTATATATATTTATACATATATACAAATCATCACTCCTCTAGTATATACCTGGTTACAATTACCAATCTCACAAGTATTTAAGTATTCTCACAGTTAGAATACTAACCCTATAAGTATACTCTTACATAGATATACCTCGATCACTGCTAGGGATTTATATACTCTCCACATATCCCAATTCATAATCATTTAATAAGTATGCCCTCAACTTATTTTTATCCTATAACCCATATTCCATCCTAGTCGCTTCACATGGTTAACTCACTAATTCCACACACAATTACTTTTTCTACATGCGCAATTATTTTTATATAATCGCTCGCTAAAATACACCCTCAGGTGTTACTCGTCCCGAACATCCATAATTAAATAAGTCATGGATTCTATTTTCCATGAATTCATAGTTTACATACCACTCAAAATCAATTTATAGGTCCTCATACTACATTTAGGAACCCCAGATATCCAGTCCCTCAATATATTTATTTTCCTCGAAAATATACTTTTAGCGACACACCCTATTTACCCCTTCCTAGCCCCACTTAACTCCCTTAAATGGCTAGGAATAATATTCCCCAATTAGACAGGTATATGCTCAAATGAAGAAGATAAAGACCATTTATTTGAGAATTTATCCCATACAATTATCCCTAGGCAATCGACCCTGGGCCATCGATTGATCGATCGATACGGACAACTTCTTCTCCAAGAAGATGTTTCAGCCATTAAATCTTCCTCCATGATTTTATCTCCTCTTCTATCATTCTCCAACCTCAAACAAAAACATATATACATATAAAATGGGTTCTAATCCTCCTAGAACCCAAATCCAACAACTAATTTTAATTTATTTCTAAATTTCTCGAATTTATTATTTTTCGTGGTTTATCCGTAGATATTCCAAAAAACCCATTTTGATTCACTAAAACCCATCCCGAAAATCCTTATGGTTTATTTCTATCAACTATGATATGAGATTTATGCTTGGAAAGAAATAATCAAGTAAACACACTACACCAAATCTGCATTATTGTCACGGTCATTGACCTTGACAAGTTGGACTTGTCAAGGTCAATGACCGTGACAATTCGGGGTGAGACAATTTTTTTTATCACGGACGTGTCACGGTCATTGACCTTGACAAGTTCATTAGAATTTTCACGATCGTATCAAGGTCATGGACCGTGACAAGTTTAGTCACGATTAATAACCATGACAAATTCGTGACAATATTTAAAAAAATTATCACGGTTATTGACCGTGACAAGTCCGTGACAATATTTGTCAAGGACTTGTCACGGTCAATGACCGTGATAATTCTGGGCAGAATTTAAAAAAATTCTACTGGGTAGTATGGCCACTGCCACTGCCCAACAGTATATTTGTACCTGTTATAACAACATTGGTTGTACCTATTCAAACATTATATATCCAAATAAACTAAAGATAGTGAAAATATATATTCATGACGATATAATCCAAATATTCAAAATAGAAATAATATACATGACGATATAATCCAAATATAATTAAAATGGACAAACTTAAAAATAATGTTACTACATGTCTTGGGTAAATGTGAAGAGGTGAGTTGGCCACACGATATACGAATTAACAAACCCACTAATATACATCGTGCCGCATTGTTTGCACAACCACAATAGGGAGTTATCCTTCCCGGGTATCACATGCGTGACGAGCACTTTGGACTCGATCCCTTGAAGCGCACATCTATGAACTATTCCACCCTCGACAATATTCGGGTCCCTCAACCCCCGCCCTATCTGCTGGCCATCAAATACATCCAATATGAACACTCTCGACCAACCAAGTGTCGACAACGGTCTGGGGAAGGAAGCCAAATAAGGAAGTGGATAATCGAAATACGCACGTGACGGTGAAGAAATAGCGAGGTCCACATCCTCGTCCTCTTGCGCCTCGTTCTCCCGCACCTCCTCCTCCTCCACCGCCTTCTCCTTCCCTTTCCCCTTCCCCTTACGGTTTTCTCCCAATGTACGCTTCATGAATGCGTACATATCTTGGACCGTCGCCTCCAAACGGGAAAGCTTCGCATCGTGTGAATCCACCGTTCGAGCCAACCTGGTGTCGCTCGTCTCCAATCCGATAATCCTAGATTTGGCCACCCGCGAGCTCACCCCCTTGTCCTCCCCTTGCGATCAGAGCCAAGCACTTGACTGAGTGCGTCTGTGGACAAAGACGCCTTGGCGGCATCAGACTGCGACTCATGCACTTCCTTAAGCTGTTCCTGAAACGACAAAAAGCACATGATTAGTAAAATAAGTAAACTAAAAAATTATAACGTAATTAACAAAAATTAAACTGTCGGATTACTTACAATCGTGGTCGCAATGCTCGGAGACACCTCATTATCCTTCCCCTTCTTCGTTCGAAGAGCCACATAAGTATCGAGCCTATGTGGCTTACCCCCTGGCACACTCCCTACCCCTTGAAATAAAATAAAGTAAAATTAGTATCGGCCTCGCAAAGTAAAATAATGAAGAATAATATATTTCTGTAGTTATAGAAAAATTAAATCTTACCTTCATCCTATGCTCCACCTCGGTGTAAGAGGTCCGGTCGGAGTAGTGCACGTCCGTCTTTTTTGCACGATTTTCCCTCCCCGATTGGCAAGATGCCAATTGTCGATCCTTGATCTCATTGTCAATGAACTTTTTCCATTATACCAATGAGATCAGCTCCTTGGGCAGGACGGATCCACGCCATTCTATATCGACTCTCGTGTTTTCCCAAAGTACCGTGTCCGCATATTTTTCTTCCACGTCTTGTGTTGCTCCCTCAACTGATCCAAGACGGAATCGCGTAGCTTTGGATCCAAGTTTAATTGTTCCTGTCCAACAAATTCAATGTTAGTTGCGAATAAATATAAATATAAATATAAATATAAAATGAAATCGAAATTGAAATTGAAACTGAAATTGAAATTGAAATTGAAATTGAAATTAAAATATTCATATAAATATAAATATATTACCTGTAGTGCCGCCCAAACATCTAACTTGAGCTCATATGGCACCTCCTTCCAACTCATAAACCCCAGGCCGATGACCGTCTTTAGCAGCTCGAGGGATCTCTCTAATAGCTCCGATTTGTTCTCGATGGTAATACCAAATTTTCCATATTTGGGGAGCCTAAGGGCGGAGGATCCCTCGTCGCCTCCACTACCACCGAGCCCAGATGACATCATCATAAACAGCATCATCATCTTCGCCTTAATACCTGAAGGAGACATTTGCTGTAAAAAAAGTTTATTAGTACAGATAAAAAAAATGTTATTAGTACACATAGACACACACGCTAACCCCAACCCCACCACACACATATATACACACACATATACACATACACACATAAATATGTCCAAATTAGTTGAAAACATCTAACGTGGAATAGATGTAAAGCATGGAATTATTATTATATATATTATATATGCCGGAATAGATATAAAACAAGAAATTATTAGTACACAAACCCCCCCACCCCCACCCCCTCCCCCCACCACACCCCTTGCCCCCTCCCCCACCACACACCACACACCACCACACACATATATACACACACATATACACATATTTAATTTCAAGTGTGTTTCATTTAATTATCATACTTTGTATATATTGTTCGATATAGAAAGTAATTTTCAAAAAAAGTTGAAAAATCCCACCCTCATATGGACAATAATCCAGTGGTCATGCCACTTTTAAAACTAACCAACCCAACATTTACTAAACAAAATAATCCAACAGCAATTTGACCAACAAATGTGTAACCCGTACTCCTTATAATTCATCTACTCAATTAATTCATTTCATCAATTAAACTAACAATAAAAGTATACAATTATTTTATTAATTAAAGTTATACAATTGTTAAAACCCCCCCACAAACCCTCCCCCCTCCCCCCACCACACCCCTTGCCCCCCTCCCCCACCACACACCACCACACACAAATATACACACACATACACACACATATACACATATTTAATTTCAAGTATGTTTCATTTAGTTATCATACTTTGTATATATTGTTCGATATACAAAGTAATTTTCAAAAAAAGTTAAAAAATCCCACCCTCATATGGACAATAATCCAGTGGTCATGCCACTTTTAAAAATAACCAACCCAACATTTACTAAACAAAATAATCCAACAGCAATTTGACCAACAAATGTGTAACCCGTACACCTTTTAATTCATCTACTCAAATAATTCATTTCTTCAATTAAACTAACAATTAAAGTATACAATTAATTTATTAATTAAAGTTATACAATTGTTAAAACCCACCACCAACCCACCCCCCTCCCCCCACCACCCCCTGCCCCATCCCCCACCACACACCACCACACACAAATAAACACACACATACACACACATATACACATATTTAATTTCAAGTATGTTTCATTTAATTATCATACTTTGTATATATTGTTCGATATAGAAATTAATTTTCAAAAAAAGTTGAAAAATCCCACCCTCATATGGACAATAATCCAGTGGCCATGCCACTTTTAAAAATAACCAACCCAACATTTACTAAACAAAATAATCCAACAAATGTGTAACCCGTACTCCTTCTAATTCATCTACTCAATTAATTCATTTCAATAATTAAACTAACAATTAAAGTATAGAATTAATTTAATAATTAAAGTTATAAAATTGTTAAAAACCCCCACCAACCCACCCCCCTCCCACCACCACACCCCCTGCCCCCTGCCCCCACCACACACCACCACACACATATATACACACACATACACACACATATACACATATTTAATTACAAGTATGTTTCATTTAATTATCATACTTTGTATATATTGTTCGATATACAAAGTAATTTTCAAAAAAAGTTGAAAAATCCCACCCTCATTTGGACAATAATCCAGTGTTCATGCCACTTTTAAAAATAACCAACCCAACATTTACTAAACAAAATAATTCAACAGCAATTTCAACAACAAATGTGTAGCCCGTACTCCTTCTAATTCATCTACTCAATTAATTCATTTCATCAATTAAACTAACAATTAAAGTATACAATTAATTTATTAATTAAAGCTATACAATTGTTAAAATCACCCCACCAACCCACCCCCTCCCCCCACCGCACCCCCCGCCCCCCTCCCCCACCACACACCACCACACACATATATACACACACATATACACATATTTAATTTCAAGTATGTTTCATTTAAATATTATACTTTGTATATATTGTTCGATATACAAAGTAATTTTCAAAAAAAGTTGAAAAATCCCACCCTCATATGGACAATAATCCAGTGGCCATGCCACTTTTAAAAATAACCAACCCAACATTTACTAAACAAAATAATCCAACAGCAATTTGACCAACAAATGTGTAACCCGTACTCCTTTTAATTCATCCACTCAATTAATTCATTTCATCAATGAAACTAACAATTAAAGTATACAATTAATTTAATAATTAAAGTTATACAATTGTTAAAAACCCCCACCAACCCACCCCCCTCCCACCACCAGACCCCCCTCCCCCACCACACACCACCACACACATATATACACACACGTACACACACATATACACATATTTAATTAAAAGTATGTTTCATTTAATTATCATAGTTTGTATATATTGTTCGATATACAAAGTAATTTTCAAAAAAAGTTGAAAAATCCCACCATCATATGGACAATAATCCAGTGGTCATGCCACTTTTAAAAATAACCAACACAACATTTACTAAACAAAATAATTCAACAGCAATTTCAACAACAAATCTGTAGCCCGTACTCCTTCTAATTCATCTACTCAATTAATTCATTTCATCAATTAAACTAACAATTAAAGTATACGATTAATTTATTAATTAAAGCTATACAATTGTTAGAAAAAACCCACCAACCCACCCCCTCCCCCCACCACACCCCCTGCCCCCTCCCCCACCACACACCACCACACACATATATACACACACGTACACACACATATACACATATTTAACTTCAAGTATGTTTCATTTAATTATTATACTTTGTATATATTGTTCGATATACAAAGTAATTTTCAAAAGAAGTTGAAAAATCCCACCACATATGGACAATAATCCAGTGGTCATGCCACTTTTAAAACTAACCAACCCAACATTTACTAAACAAAATAATCCAACAGCAATTTCAACAACAAATGTGTAACCCGTACTCCTTCTAATTCATCTACTTAATTAATTTGTTTCATCAATTGAACTAACAATTAAAGTATACAATTATTAATTTACTAATTTAGAGTGAGGGGCAATCCTACTTTCATATGAAATTTGCACTAATTATTAATTTACTTTCATAAAAAACTATACAATTAAAATTACAATTAAAGCTATACAATTTATTAATTAAAGCTATACAATTGTTAAAACCCCCCACCAACCCACCCCCTCCCCCCACCACACCCCTTGCCCCCCTCCCCCACCACACACCACCACACACAAATATACACACACATATACACATATTTAATTTCAAGTATGTTTCATTTAATTATCATACTTTGTATGTATTGTTCGATATACAAAGTAATTTTCAAAAAAAGTTGAAAAATCCCACCCTCATATGGACAATAATCCAGTGGTCATGCCACTTTTAAAAATAACTAACCCAACATTTACTAAACAAAATAATACAACAGCAATTTCAACAACAAATCTGTAGCCCGTACTCCTTCTAATTCATCTACTCAATTAATTCATTTCATCAATTAAACTAACAATTAAAGTATACAATTAATTTATTAATTAAAGCTATACAATTGTTAAAAAAAAACCACCAACCCACCCCCTCCCCCCACCACACCCCCTGCCCCCTCCCCCACCACACACCACCACACACATATATACACACACATACACACACATATACACATATTTAATTTCAAGTATGTTTCATTTAATTATTATACTTTGTATATATTGTTAGATATACAAAGTAATTTTCAAAAGAAGTTGAAAAATCCCACCCCATATGGACAATAATCTAGTGGTCATGCCACTTTTAAAACTAATCAACGCAACATTTACTAAACAAAATAATCCAACAGCAATTTCAACAACAAATGTGTAACCCGTACTCCTTCTAATTCATCTACTTAATTAATTCGTTTCATCAATTGAACTAACAATTAAAGTATACAATTATTAATTTACTAATTTAGAGTGAGGGGCAATCCTACTTTCATATGAAATTTGCACTAATTATTAATTTACTTTCATAAAAAACTATACAATTAAAATTACAATTAAAGCTATACAATTGTTAAAACCCCCCACCAACCCACCCCCTCCCCCCACCACACCCCCTGCCCCCCTCCCCCACCACACACCACCACACACATATATACACACACATACACAGACATATACACATATTTAATTTCAAGTATGTTTCATTTAATTATCATACTTTGTATATATTGTTCGCTATACAAAGTAATTTTCAAAAAAAGTTGAAAAATCCAACCCCCATATAGACAATAATCCAGTGGTCATGCCACTTTTAAATCTAACCAACCCAACATTTACTAAATAAAATTATCCAACATCAATTTCAACAACAAATGTGTAAGCCGTACTCCTTCTAATTCATCTACTCAATTAATTCATTTCTTCAATAAAACTAACAATTAAACTATACAATTAATTTATTAATTAAAGCTATACAAATTTTAAAACCCCCCACCAGCCCACCCCCTCCCCCCACCACACCCCCTGCCCCTTCCTCCACCACACACCACCACACACATATATACACACACATATACACATATTTAATTTCAAGTATGTTTCATTTAATTATCATACCTTGTATATATTGTTCGATATACAAAGTAATTTTCAAAAAAAGTTGAAAAATTCCACCGTCATATGGACAATAATCTAGTGGTCATGCCACTTTTAAAACTAACCAACCCAACATTTACTAAACAAAATAATACAACAGCGATTTCAACAACAAATGTGTAACCCGTACTCCTTCTAATTCATCTACTCAATTAATTCATTTCATCAATTAAACTAACAATTAAAGTATACAGTTATTAATTTACTAATTTACAACGAGGGTCAATCCTACTTTCATATGAAATTGGTACTAATTATTAATTTACTTTCATCTAAAACTATACAATTAAAATTACAGTTAAAGCTATACAATTGTTAAAATTCCCCCCCCCCACCACAACCCCACCACCACCACCACCCCCACCACCACCACAGCCCTTGCCCCCTCCCCCCGCCACCCCTACGCACACACACACACACACACACCACCCCCACCACCCCACCCCACCACCCCCTCCCCCCACCCCACCCCACCCCACCCCTACCCCACCTGCACCACCCCACCCCCACCCCCACTACCCCCTTCCCCCATCCCCCACCACACACATATATACACACACATATACACATACATATACACACATATATATACACACATACACATACACACACATATAGAAATGAAAGAGAAAGAGAGAAAAAAAAACATACCTTAGTGAGAGAGAGGGGGAAAACCAAAAAAGGGTGGGAAAAAAGAAGCCTAGGGCTTTTTTTACTGCAGAAGTTGTCACAGTCGTGTCAAGGTCATTGACCATGACAATTATTTAAAGAATTGTCACGGTCATTGACCGTGACACGACCGTGACAAATACATTTGTCACGGCCTTGTCATGATCGTGTCATGGTCAATGACCGTGACACAAAACACGCATTTTTTGTCACGGTCAATGACCTTGACAAGGGTGGCCGGCTGAAAGGTGACAATTTTGTCATTTTGGTGTAGTGACACTTGCCTCGTGGAGAAAATTTGACGATCTCGTGTCGAATCCCACGGAGTTTGGTCGGAACCTCCCTTTTCTTCCTCTTTTCTCTCCTCCTTTCCTCTGCTCTATCTTTTCTCTCTTTTCTTTCCTTTCTTTCCCTCTCCCGTTCCTCATATAGGGAGAAATAAGGGTTTATCCCTTTAAACCCAAAAATGACTCGTTTACTTAATTACGAGTCCCTACTAGTCCAAAAATTCTCGGAACTCAATTACGACCCCCGGATACTCTATTCTGACTATCTTGGCCATTCCGAGACCAATCGTGCACTCAAAATCTCTATCCGATGTACTTAATGCGGGTTTTCCCATTAAAATATTCTCATTTGTCGTTTTACCCAACTGCGACATATAATTAAAATACTCCAACTCATTTAATTATTCCCAAAAGTAAATATAACACCTATCAAAAATCATCTAATCCTTGAAAACTCCAAAAATTACTATTCATGATAATTTCTTAAATTCCAAAATTACATTCATTTATGGATTTTAATTACCCCCCAAAGTACGGGGTGTTACATACTTCCCCCTTAAAATATAATTTCATCCTCGAAATTCGGAGATAACCTGTACCACTAGCATACTAGGATCGCTTATTACACTACGTCTTAGTACACCAAAGTTGAATGGTCCCCTACTATATTCCACCTATCTCAAGGCGTGTGCCGTATCGCATTAGCTTAACCACAAGCTTATCTAAATCTCCATATGCTATAACATTTACTCGGTCGTAAGGTTGGCTCTAATGTCCCAAAACACCTTGTGCTTTCATAGCCACAAGAAGTGAAAACGAGCCTATAACCACCGCTCTAACTTATTGATCCGTATCGGAGATTCGGAACTCCAAGCGTCCACTCATCTCTATCCGAACTTCGAATTTCCCTCAAAAAGGGAAACTACCCTAGCACTTGACGACTCTAGACAGCCTTATCGCTTAGCCTGACTATGTGCAAACTCTTGTTGCACCCATACAATTAAATTATCGCATGCCTTTTTACGACATTCCATCCAACACACTTCAAATCCATAGAGATCTGCCTTTCCACATAGCCTTAAGCTTATATAATACGCCTCTTTTACTTCAGCCGATATAAAAAAAATCAACTTACCAAGGTGCCCATACACCTTCTTACCCATGCACATCGGCCTGGTACTAACACATGGGTTTTCCTAACCCAAAAATTTTCAAACTTCAATCCTTTCTAATCCTTAAAATTCAATCTTTCTTAAGGTTAACCCACTAATCTTCTAGTGGTTAACTCACAACTATCTCCTTATACCGGCGCCACTAGTCCCACTAGCCTTACTTTCTAAAAATCCTAAGATCATTGTTTTTCCTACATACGTAAAATGACTACTATACTAACTATTCCCCTAATGCCCAAGACCCTTCCCAATTTATGACATTTGCTCGATTTCATGCATGGGACGTCCCGCAAAGTTAAATTCAAATAAGGAACCCTCCCGTTACACTACTCCCTCGCGTCGTCGGTCATAGAGATATAACGGTCTAAGGCACACCAATGGGACGTTCTAAAGTCCTACCTCACTAACCTACTAACACTCTTCTATCACTATATCCTTCTATCTTGGCGAAATAGAAAATGTAACTAGTCGAGGCGCCTACTTGCTTATAATATTTTGTGAACATCATACTCAAAATAAACTACCTCTAAAATTTTGCCTTTTATTCAAGGCTTGGCTATAAGCCTCACATCAATTCTTACTCCTTGCCTCACCCATATACTTGCGGTGAGAGAACCATCTCAGTGCTTTTCCATAGCACTTCTACCTTCATAAGCATACCATTATTACACTGCTCTCAGTCTATAGTGTTTTCTCCACACTATGTGACTTATCATCAAAACCAACATCCTTGCATCCCATAACATCTATCCACTCCTGACGTCGTTAAGGTTCATGCGCGGAGTGTCTCATAAGCGAAATCTAAACAAGGAACCCCTCTAATACACTACTACTTAACTTTGTCGGTTGTTGAGGTCCGTTAGTTTCAAATATGCCACTGGGATGATCCCATCCCACTAATCAATAAAAATATGGTCTGAACTCCTATTTCTTTGTAGGAGCCACACCACCAAGCGCTTACACTAGAACTAAGTCCTTATCGCAAACCACAATGAGCTTAAACTCACAGCTCAACGATAAACCCTGCATACCTTAAATCATATCTATAAGGTCGCTACACATTCAAATCATGATAATGAAACATCTACTCACCGAAGTTCCATTTAAACGTAAAAATAAAAGCGATCTCAATCTGTTTCCAAATGAGATATCGCAACAAGAACCTGTTCCACCTTGGAACCGCAGACACGATAGTCTTGCAATCATTAGCCTGCTATCGCTCCGATAATACAATAACACAACTATTATAATAGTACTATACTCATATAACACGTACAGAACGAGTAGTACAAATAAGATACAAATCTAAAATAGTACCCCGCTATCGCGGAAAAACATATAGACATACACTATATAATGTTATCGATACCGCCACAAAGCTCAGATTACACACACGAATCTAGGGTTAGCAAAATACCGCAACTCTATCTAGTCACACAACGTATACCTCCCTCATCCGAGGAGAAACTTATAATGACATTCTTTCCAATGACCCTGGCTATTCCCATTGGTTCCCGGACATGGTACACTTGCCCTAACTGAACAAAAAACTACTTTAATTAATGCCCCCTTTAGGCACCCTACTCTTATCCTTTAAATCCCACTGGGCAAGGACTAACCGTGTGGTTCCACACTCCACATTGCAGCATTTCCCATCTCTGGACACCCTGACCATGATAAAGTTATCAGTATCATGGACTCTATAGCCCCAATCCTGACAATCGGCTTCATAGCCCCCTTAACTTCTTCGTCATAAGAAAACTCCACTATCGGCCTCAACAACCCTGTTTCAATGAATTCCCCGGGTGGATGTCCACCAATGGGGTCCACAAACACACACTTTCTCCACAAGTGTTTGCAACACTTATCTAGTGAGCCCATCACTCCTATGAAGGACTCTCTCTTTATTTTACCTACCTTACCTCGGTACAAGGTTCATTTCTCCATATCACTCTTTATTCACTATCGGTCTCTAACCGATCCTTATGTGAATAATTCAAAACTGCATTCTTTTCATTCCTACTAAATCAGGGGAGCTCACGGTTAAAACTATCCATAAGATCCCTTTAGGGGCAAAACATCATGCTCTCTTGAACATGGTGACCACCATTCCCACCATTTCAATATTTCTCCCACGCCCGAAAAATTTTCCTCAAATTTTCACATCTGGGTATTTCCATACCCTTCTCTAAGTCAAAGCTTCTAAGCCTTCTACTTCCACTGAGTAATGCTACACTGCCTTCGCATGACTTAACTTCAATGTATAGTCCTTATCAAAGACCCCTTTTGAACCCTTAGCTTCACCGAGTAATTTAACTTTAGTACCACTCTCAATTATAGCGGTACTTGGATACTTACAACTACCATACTTTAGAAGTCATTGCTATAACTCTTAGCAAATTCCACAAAAGGAGTGACCTCTTCTACGCTCCTCATCCCCAACTTCAGCTCATAGCTCCACCTAAGCCCCACCTCATGTCGCCTTCCTTGATCAACACACGGACCACGAACGAGCACGCAGCAGGAGAACGAAATCTCACAAGAATTAATGATCCGAATCCTAAGGCTCTATATTAAATCGAGAGAAACGTTGAAAGCGTAGTACGTTCGCACAGATTCCTAAGGACACTAGAACCTGATGCTCTGATATCATCTATGGCACCCTGCCTAATCAAATACTGGTCGATCACTCATGTGCCAAATTAAAATAGGAGTCGCATATGGATCATTCTTAGCATCACTGTCGAAAACCAAATTAATTACTAATAACCATTTAGGCTGGCATCAAAATTTTATTTAACTAATCTTTTTAGACAAACCATTTATATAAAAACAACCATAACAGTTTATAAATATGACCGAATGATATAAAAATAACTGAACACTCGGTTTAACATAATACAACCAATCGAATAACCGTAAATCAAGTGAGGTAAAGGAATAAATAAATACAATTGGGTTTTCGGCCCGAATGATACTACAATGCTTCCTATCTAGATCAAAGTATAGAAGTGTCTAAAAGGAAACCTGCATGCATGCACAACTGCTGCAGCAATCGTTTGACTCGAAAGAATCTTCATCTAGGCATCCCTATGTCTGGACACCTAATATATATATATATATATATATATATATATTGTGCAAGAGATGGAAAAGAGATAAATGGGTCAGAGCCCGATTTGTAAAAAATATTTAGCAAGTGCATAAATGTAATATTTTAAAAATATGATTTACCTCATATTTAAATTGGTATCGCACTACCATGAGATACCCCTTACCCCTCATCTAATAGTGCACACCTAACGCATCCATTTAAGACATCCTAGTGAAGCTACCCCGCCTAACTGATCTATCATGCATGTCCTCTCGAAACCTAAAAAAAACCCGAGTACAGAGGACTAAACATCTCTCCATTCTCAACACTGCACTAAATTCGTTCGTGCGGTGTCTCGCAGAGCGAAATCCAGACAAGAACCCCCCCCTCCCCCGATACACTACTACTTGGCAATGTCAATAGTCGAGATCCATAAGGCCCTCAGTACAAAACATATATATATATATATATATATATATATATATATACATACCCATATATATATATATATATATATATATATATATATATATATATATATATATATCATACTAACTCTCATTTCCAATTCACAATATACATCCGGATAAAATCTCCCGGACTAAGATTTACTCTATATTCATTTTAATAATACACATCCGGATAGAATCTCCCAGACTGAGATTTGATCTATACTAATTTTATCTCTATACTCTAGCAGAGATACATGTATATATTCTTGCCCTCATACGCAAGTAGGGTACTAAACACACAAGTACAATAACCATCACAACGAGCTATAACTCGAGGATGCGATGTCATAATGCCGATCCAACTCCGGGTTTACTCACTGTACCACGGTACCAAGCCACACGTACTCAATGGTCTTGGTAAAGAATACACACAATGGTGGAGGCGGTCATATTCCCTCTACAAGTGGAGTACACACATCACACTCGAACGCGGGACGAGATGACCTGGAGATATACTTACCCTGCTCCTCAAGCCAGGGGATTCACCCACATCGCGCAACCTCCCTGGATCGCACTAGAGAATATATGTAATCTGGATATTCCAACCCTATGCCAAAGGAAAGCCCGTGGAACCAGCCTCTAATATACACATATACCAATCACACACAGATATATATACATGTATTGTATATATATTTATACATATATACCAATCATCACTCCTCTAGTATATACCTGGTTACAATTACCAATCTCACAAGTATTTAAGTATTCTCATACTTAGAATACTAACCCTATAAGTATACTCTTACATAGATATACCTCGATCACTGCTAGGGATTTATATACTCTCCACATATCCCAATTCATAATCATTTAATCAGTATGCCCTCAACTTATTTTTAGCCTATAACCCATATTCCATCCTAGTCGCCTCACATGGTTAACTCAATAATTCCACACACAATTACTTTTTCTACATGCACAATTATTTATATATAATCGCTCGCTAAAATACACCCTCGGGTGTTACTCGTCCCAAATATCCATAATTAAATAAGTCATGGATTCTATATTCCATGAATTCATAGTTTACGTGCCACTCAAAATTAATTTAGAGGTCCTCATATTACATTTAGGAACCCCAGATATCCAATCCCTCAATATATTTATTTTCCTCGAAAATATAATTTTAGCGACACACCCTATTTACCCCTTCCTAGCCCCACTTAACTCCCTTAAATGGCTAAGAATAATATTCCCCAATTAGATAGGTATATCCTCAAATGAAGAAGCTAAAGACCATTTATTTGGGAATTTATCCCATATAATTATCCCTAGGAAAAATTGCCGAAAATCCTCCAAGGTCTATTGATCGACCCTGGGCCATCAATCGATCGATCAATACAAACAACTTCTTCTTCGAGAAGCTGTTTCTGCCATTAAAGCTTCCTCCAATCTTTTATCTCCTCTTCCATCATTTTGTAACCTCAAACAACAACATATATACACGTAAAAGGGGTTCTAATCCTCCTAGAACACAAATTCAACAACTAATTTCAATTTATTTCTAAATTTCTCGAATATATTATTTTTCGTGGTTTATCCGTAAAGCTTCCGAAAAACCCATTTTGATTCACTAAAGCCCATCCAAAATATTTTTACCAACTATGATTTGAGATTTATGCTTGGAAAGAAATAAGAAAGTAAACACTTGCCTCGTGGGTAAAATTCGACGACCTCGAGTCATATCCCGCGGAGTTTAGCCAGAACCTCTCTTTTCTTACTCTTTTCTCTCCTCCTTTCCTCTCCTCTTTCTTTTCTCTCTTTTCTTTCCTTTCTTTCCCTCTCCCGTGCCTTATATAGGGAGAAATAAGGGTTTATCCCTTTAAACCCAAAATTGTCTCGTTTACTTAATTACGAGTCCCTACTAATCCAAAAATTCTCAGAACTCAATTATGACCCTCGAATACTCTATTTTGACTATCTCAGTCATTCCGAGACCAACCGCGCACTCAAAATCTCCATTCGAGGTACTTTACCACAAATCACTAATTTAACCCAAAACAACTTAATGCGGGTTTTTCCATTAAAATATTATCCTCTGTCGCTTTATCCAGCTGCGACATATAATTAAAATACTCCAACTCATTTAATTATTCCCTAAAGTAAATATAACACCCATCGAAAATCATCTAATCCTTGAAAACTCCAAAAATTACTATTCACGATAATTTCTTAAATTCCCAAATTACACTCATTTATGGATTTTAATTACCCCTAAAAGTACAGGGTGTTACATGTAACAACTTGAAACAATTCAATTCAAATAATGTCACTACATGTCTGGGGTAGGTCTGAGGAGGTGAATAGGCCATACGATATACGAATTGATACACCCTTGAATATGCATTATGCCACATTATTCGCGCAACCACAATGGGGAGTTCTCTTTCTCGAGTATCACATGCGTGACGAGCACCTTGACCTCGATGTCTTGAAGCAAATGTCCATGAACAGGCATGCCCTGGATGATATTCGGGTCCCTCAACCCTCGCCCTATCCGCTGGCCATCAAATATGTCATGTATAAACACGCCCGGCCAACCAAGTGTTGACATCGGTCCGTTGAAGGATGCCAAATAGGGGACTGGATCGTCGTAGTCCACACGTGTTGGTGATGAAGTAGCGAGGTCCACATTCTCGTCCTCCTGCACCTCCTCCTCCAGCACCTTCTCCTTCCCTTTCCCCTTACAGTTTTTGACCAACGAACGATTCATGAATGAGAACATATCTTGGACCGTCGCCTCCAAATGGGACATCTTCGCGTCATGTGAGTCCACCGTTCGAGCCAACCCGATGTTGCTCTTCTCCAATCTGATGATCCTAGATTTGGACACCCGCAATCTCAACCCCTTGTCCTCCCCTTGCGATCACCGCTAAACACTTGGCTGAGTGCATCTGTGGACAAAGATGCCTTGTCGGCATCAGACTGTGACTCATGCACTTCCTTAGGCTTTGCCTGAAATGACAAAAATCACCTGATTAGTTAAATAAGTAAATAAAAAAATTATAACGTAATTAACAAAAAGTAAACTGTTGGATTACTTATAATCATGGATGTGAGAATCGAGGAAACCTCCTTATCCTTCCCCTTCTTCGTCCGAATAGCCACATAAGTATCGAACCTATATGGCATACCCCCAGGGACACTCTCCGTCCCCTGAAATAAAATAATGCCAAATTAGTGTCGGCCCCCCAATGTAAAATAATGCAGAATAACATATTTATGTAATTATAGAAAAATTAAATCTGACCATCATCCTATGCTCCACCTCGGCGTAAGACGTCCGACCAGAGTAGTACACGTCCGTCTTTTTCGCCCGATTTTCCCTCCCTGATTGGCAAAATGCCAATTGTCGCTCCTCGATCTCATTGTCAATGAACTTTTGACATTATGCCAATGAGATCGGCTCCTTCGACGGGACGGAGTCACACATTCGGATAAAAAAGTCTCGGGTCTTCCCAAAGTATCTGGTTCGTATATTTTTCTTCCACGTCTTGTGTTGCTCCCTTAACTGCTCTAAGACGGAATCGCGTAGTTTTGGGTCCAGACTGAATTGTTCCTGTCCAACAAATACAATGTTAGTCGCGAATAAATATAAATATTAAATGAAATCTAAATCGAAATTGAAATTGAAATATTCATATAAATATAAATATAATACATTACATGTAGTGACACTAAAATAGCTAACTTGAGCTCATTTGGTGCATCCCTCCAACTAGTGTACCCCAGGCCGGTGATAGTCTTTACCTGCTCGAGGGATATCGCTAATAGCCCCGTCTTGTTCTTGACGGCCATCCCCAATTTTAAACTTTGGTAGTCATCGCCAAGGTTTATCGTGATATCTTCACGAGAACCTGAACCTTGTACATCATCAGTAACCTCATTCTCCTCAACTTCATAAACTCCGTAGGCATCATCAACTAAATCCTCTAACATATTATGATCTACGTCGTCCCTTTCTACATCTATCCTACTTATTTAAGGTTGTTGTGAAGGTTGTTCGGGGATAAAAGGAACTTTCAATTCACCGTGAAAAATTCAAAATCGATAAATATCTTGCATACCCCATCTTAACAAATGTAGTTCAACTATTTTCCACTCAAACACCTTACCATTCTTACACCTAGCACACGGACACAGAAACTCTTCATCATTATGACATCTCTTTGCATATTTCGCAAATTCATTAGCACCTTTGCGAAACACATCTGCTATTATATTTGTCTCACCCATCCACTCTTTGTATTTAGGATATCCCATCACAGCTACCATAACTAGTCACCTATTAAAGGTAAGAAACATATATTCATGGATTAGTATAAATAAAATTTAATTTATAGTATGTTTCATTTAATTATGTCTTATTTATATTAGATTTTTAAATTTCAAGTTCAAATTCAATTTATAATAGAAATTCATATTTCCTACATCTCCTCTAAAGGGTGAGTGGTCCTATCCCATTCAAGACCGCATATTTCTGTAACATACTTAACAGCTCATGCACATTGTTATGATTTGAGAAAAAAATTTCAGCATATCCCCGTAGTTCTCTAAGTACACAACGTAGATTGGCAAGTGTGAGTGTTGTTTCAATTGATCAATTGAAATAACACTCACACTTGCCAATCTACATCGTGTACCCAGAGAACATTAGGATATGACTGCAAAACTTCCTCCAAAAGTAACAACTTTAAGCCACTAAGAGTATTATTATAAAGAAATTATGCAGTCCCAAACTGTCCAAACGAAAAAATTCGAGAGATCTCATTACAGGGGTAATGACTCTCGAACGGGTATAAGGGCTATTGAATGCATACGCATAAGAACTAGAAGGCTAGTATCTATGTGCACTATATGTAATTTCAAGTATGTTTCATTTATTTATCATACTATATATATAGTGTTCGTGATACAAAGTAATTTTAAAAAAAAAAAATTTCAAAAATTCCACCCCCATATGGACAATAATCCAGTGGTCATGCCACTTATAAAATTAACTAACCGAACATCAATCTACTATAATACAACCGCAATAGCCACAATAAATGTGTATCCCGTACTCCTTTCTAATTCATCTACTCAATTAATTCTTTTCATCAATTAAACTAACAATTAAAGTATACAATTATTAATTTACTAATTTACAATGAGGGGCAATCCTACTTGCATATGAAAGGGGACTAATTGTTAATTTACTAAAAAAATTAACAACCAATCAATATTTAATCAATCAATTCTTTTACAAGGGGCACTACTTGCATATGAGGGGCGATATCTAATAAATCAATAAAAATTTAATTAAAAAAATTAACAAGCTCCAACCCCCACCCCATTTCCCCTTGCCCCCACCCCACTCCCTTCCCCCCACCACACACACAAGCACACACACAGACGCACACACAAAGCCCCCCACCCCTAGCCCCCAGCCCTGCCCACCACACACACACGCACACATACACACACATGCATGCACATACACACACACACGCACACACACACACACATATACACACATGCACGCACATACACACACACACACATGCAACAACCCGCGTAATTTTGGGCTATTTTAATTAATTTTTGGAAAATAGAGGAAAATAAAGTTTTTGATAATATTATTTTTATTACTCAAATATGCTGGCTATTATTTTTAAGGCGAGAATTTCAAATGGTTTCGAAATCGGAGTTAAAACGGATTTTAAAATGATTTTTAAATGTTTTTAACTCTTAGAGTTGTTTTGACTTCCAACTTTTCATTTCTTTTCCTTATTTAAAGGAGTCTTTTGGATTCCAACTCTTCATTTCTTTGCATTATAAAAGGAAGCCGTGGGCAACCTTTTTAACATACTTTTAGCACAAATTTTGGCAACAAATATATTTTATATTCCTCTTCTTTTTATATACACATTGGCCCTTGATATTTGTGAGTCCCAACCTTAGATTAGAGGTATTCTTGGGGCTATGTTTGAGGAGGTTCTTGGCGGAGCTTTTGTAGATATTTTGTGTTGATCTTGAGGATGTGATCGTTGGGTTTTCATCATGGTTTGAGGTATGGGGTTTTACACAATATGCTCCTTAAATCTCGCGAGTGTCATTCTCTTTGAATTCTTATTTAATTGAATTCATATTTGATTTGATAAATTCATTGAAATCTGGAAAATAATTGTTGAAATTATTTTGATTCATGTGGTATCATTATATTGTTGATGCGCACGTTGTCATGAGATTTTAATATGGCACGGAGGTTGGGCATCCGCCAAAATTCCTGTTTCTTGGGCTATGGCTTGATAAAGCATATACGGATGTGGTGAGGCCTGGTGACCTGATTAAAGTGTTGTTGATAAATGCTTTGAGATTTGCATTTTGATTTGAATATTCGTATTCATGATGTTACGTTTTGTTCATCGCTAACATATATTTGTTGAGCATCTTTCCTGTCGTATTGTGTACTTCCCCATATTTTCTTTTAGTGGCAGGTTAGCGCGGATTTTGGGGCGCTATGGAGATTGATTTTAGCGAGGATTGTTTGGGAAAGATTTGTATTATTTTGATGTATAGAGCTTTGGAGATTTGTATTTTTATTCGAGTTAGATAGTTGTAATTTTAATTCGAGAGACTTGTTGTAATTGAAGAGATTGAGATTAGTAGATTTATATTATTGTGGGTTTATTTAGATGCTCTATACCTTGTTACTTGTGGATTTGGATTTATTTTATCGCATTAGCGCTCCGTTCGCTCTCCCTGGGCGGGCGGGGTGTTACAACACACACACACACATATATATACACACACACACACACACACACACACACACACACACGCACACACGCGCATATACCCCCCTTCCCCCAGCCCTGCCACCTCCCCCCCACACGCGCATATATACACCATACACACACACACGCATGCATATTTACACACAAATATATACACACACATATACATAAATGGAAGAGAAATAGAGAGAGAAAACGTACCAAAATGGTAGAGAGAGAGAGAGAGAGAGAGAAATGGAGAGAATAGAAATCGGTGGTAAAAAAAAAGAGGGAAGGGTTTTTTATTGACAGAATTGTCACGGACATGTCACGGTCATAGACCGTGATAAGTTTATAAGATTTGTCACAGTCATTGACCGTGACAATCCGTGGTAAGTGCACTTGTCACAGCCTTGTCACGGTCAATGACCGTGACGAGCCTTTATCGCGGCCTTGTCACGGTCATTGATCGTGACAAAAAAATGCGTATTTTTTTATCACGGTCAATGACCGTGACAAGATTGATCGGTAAAGGGTGTCAATTTGACCATTTTGGTGTAGTGATTTAACCATGCGTGTTAAATAAAGTGATGAATGTCAAAATGATAAAAAGGAAGTATTTTACAAGATTAAGGTGAATCAATCTGGATAAATAAGGTTTTCGAAAGTAAAACGGTTTCATGCATTGAGTATACATATATGTATGTTGATATATATACAAGGTAGTTTCATGTTCGTGTATAACGTGTTAGAGTCTTCTTTCTGTCGTTCGATTCTATACTGCATTTTGTATATTTTCCACTAAGCATTCGTCTCACTCCCTCGTTTTGTTACAGAAGGTTGGGTGCGGTTTCGTATTTTGAGAGCATCATACCGGTAAGTATTATCTTTTATTTTAAGTTAGTATCTTTGTATGCTTGGACTCTGGGGTGCTCCCCATGGATCCCTCACATAGTTTGATTTGAAATTGGAATCGCATGCTAAGCAAGTGCAACGTTAATTAAAATATAACTAGATTAGCAACATTATATAAGTTTTTCATTGCACTTCACACCTGATACTCGGGTACCCATCCAGACCGGGGTGTTACAAGGATGCCGATAAGACCCCATAGGGTAATAAACGCCATTAGTGGGGCTGTAAATAAACTAAAACTATGTTTTGGGACATTGGTAATTTTGGACTTTAAACATTTAATTTAGGCCTTTGGCTGTAGTTTGTAATAATACATGGATGATTATGGTTTGTTTTTTAGTTAATTAGTAATGTATATTAAATCCTATTTTTTATAAATAAATCTCGTAAATTGACTTAATTACTTAAAGTGGCCACCCCTGTTTCCAACTTAAAAAAGGTAAATTAATTTTTAATAAATGGCGCAACTAAAAGGGTTTTTCTTAAGTAATAAAAAATGGACATTCGCCCTTACCTTTTTACTCCTTAACCTGTCCTGAGTTGACCCAATGGTGAGCCAAACCCAGGTCAGGGTGTTACAAATGGTATCAGAGCAATAGGATCCTCATGTGTGACGGAGTGTTTACGCTTTCTTAGTACACTTTCCTTATACATTCCAACTTTGTTAATGCTTTAGTTACTATTTATTAAGTCGCTTCCTCAATCGCTTTCGATTCGTAACATTGTGTATTGAACTTTTCTTTCTTGTGTAGATGCCTCCATGTCGTGATATAACTAGTGGGTTGGGGACTAGTGAGATTAGATGCATGGAGCAAGTCGTTCGCAAGGTCGCCGATTCCCTCACACAGCAGCAGTGGGCCAACTTCAGTGGGACAATCGAGAGTACTACCTCGGCCTCCATCCTTAAGGATTTCATAAGGCTACCCCCACCCACCTTTAACGAGGTAGCTGGCCCCGATGCTGCAGAGGAGTGGCATGATGAAGCCACTAGGACAATAGATATTCTTGATGTGACAGCTAGGCACAAAGTCAATATCATTGCATTACATCTCATAAAGCAAGCCTAGTGCAGGTAGAACGCCTATTATGCCAGTACTACAGAGGCCATAGATTGGGGTAGCTTTAGAACTACCATCCTTGACCTATACTTTCCCCATGTATTTAAGGATGCCAAGAAGGATGATTTTTCCCAGTTGATACAAGGGAAGACTGATATAAATGAGTGGTCAAGTTTGAGAGTTTGTATAAGTATATCAATGCTATGCAGAGACTAAGAATATGAGGCTATTTTTTAGGGGCTCGACCGGGGTATTCGAAAGATTCTGGAAGGTATGGATCTCCCTAATTTTAGGTTTGCAATGAACAAGACTATTCAATTAGAGATTGATGCTAAGGATGACAAAGCTATTTTGGATAAGAAGAGGGAGCCTAGTGAGTCCCAAGGTGGTGATCACAAGAAATTCTGAGGCAGGGCTCGAGGCTTCTTTATGAAGATAAAGGCCTTTATGGGAGTTGGGTCTATATCAGCCCAGTGCACTAATGATCAGAGTCATATAGACCCTGAAGAGAGGACCTATTTTTCTTATAGGTCCCCCGATCACTTTAAGAGATATTACCCACAATAGGATTCGAGCAGTCAATAGGGTAGTCAACGAACTGTAAATTTTGTGTCGGGATGGAGTTCTAGTTACACAGGACATACTCGGCAGCAATAACAGTTCTCCTAGGCTATCAGTAACCCACGAGGTACAATGTGGATGGTTCACATCCAAGCCAGGGGCAGAGTAACTGCAGACCATGTCAGGTGATCGATAACTAGGGTAACAGGTTCAACCTTGGACGAGCTTATGCCATGTCACAATATGCTTCACCTTTCGACAATCCTTCAGTAATGCAAGGTATGATTTTCTATATAGTACATTTGTTAAGGAATTATTTGATCCTGGCACATCGCATTCTTTCATTTTGAGCTCCTTGGCATTCAGTTTGGGACTAGAGGTAGACCATTTCGTTCTCTTATCTTCATTGGTCTTTCGATTAGTGTCATAATAGTTCTTCATAGGATCTGTCGTATATGTGTGATTATGGTTGGAGATTATATACTGTAGTATGATTTGATATTTACAAACATGTATTGGTTCGAGGTGATCCTTGGTATGGATTGGATGTCATGTTTCGAAGCTACCATCGAATGTTATCGGCACAATGTCTTAGTATCACTTCTAGAAGGGTCTCATCATCGCTTTAGCAGTAAGAAGGGCATTAATTATCCTTGCAAGTTTTCTACCGTGCAGAAGAGGAAATGGTATTTTTCCTGGTTAAGTAGTTTGGTGGTTCAGGATGAGCCGAAAGGTATGGTTTTAGATTACCTAATAGTGCAGGAGTTTATCGACATGTTCCTCAAGGATCTTCATGTGTTGCCTCCGCACTAGGAGGTGGATTTTTCCATAGAGGTGCACTAGGGTGTCTCGCCCATCTCTATCCCACCTTATATGATTACTCTAGCGGAGTTGTAGAAGCTAGGGTTCAATAAGAGAATTTGACTAGTAAGGGCTTCATTTGACTTACTTTTCCTCGCGGGGATCTCCAGTCCTCTTTACGAAGAAAAAAGACAATTATGTTCATCTTTTATCTGCTACAGGCAGCTAAATAGGGTAATGGTGAAGAACAAGTACCCCATGCCTCGTATTGACGACTTATTCGATCAGTTGCATGGGAAGGCGGGTTTTTGAAGATTGACCTTCGATCTAGGTACCATTAGTTGCGTATCAAGGAGGAGGATATCCCTAAGAAGGTATTCCGAACTCGTCATGAGCATTAAGAGTTCCTAGTAATGCCCTTCAGTGTGACCAATACCCCTGCGATATTCATGGATATGATGAACCAAATTTATCGTACCTACTTATACCGATGTGTGGTGGTCTTTGTGGAAGATATACTAGTCTATTCAACCTCAGACATAGACCATGAGGATCACCTCCGCACGACATTACAAGTGCTCGGGGAGAAGTAGTTGTACCCTAAATTCAATAAGTATGAGTTTTGAATTGAGGAGGTCAAGTTCCTTGGCCATGTAGTTTTAGTTTTCGACGAGGGTATCTATATCGATCCTTCCAAAGTGGGGTCCATCCTGGGATGGGACCGACCAAGGACAATCGATAAAGTGCATATCTTCTTGGGTCTGGTCGGTTACTCAGTAGGTTCATACAAGATTACTCGGAAGGATGTGTACTTTGAGTGGTCCGAGGATTGTGTGTCGTCCTTTAAAGGAGATAAAGGTTATGTTGACTTATGTGCCCATTCTTATTCTCCCTAAGCGTGGCACACGTTAAACCATGTATTATGACACTTCAGGGTCAGGGCTTTGTGTAGCTTTGATGAAGAATGGGCAGGTAGTCGCTTATGCATCCCGTCAGCTGAAAGTGCATGAGAGGAACTAAACTCCCATGACCTAGAGCTAGTAGTTGTGCTCTTTACACTTAAGAGCTATAGGTATTATCTGTACGAGGAACGGTTTGAGGTGTTTTCCGATCATAAGAGCCTTTAGTACATTTTCACGCAATGTGATTTTAATCTCTGTTAGAGGTGATGGATGGAATTGATGGAGGATTATGACTTCTCATTGGAGTATCATCTCGATAAGGCCAATGCGGTGGCCAATGCTTTTAGCAGAAAGTCAAGTATCACTTTTTCGGTGATGAGGTTCCATCGAGTGAATATGTTCGGTGAGTTGTAGAAGTTTGATTTGCATGTCCAGCGGGGCTACAATAGTACATACCTTTAGGGTGTAGTAGCGAGCCATTCATCCGGTAGAAAGTTTTTATACCAAGTCACGTGATCCCAAGTTTATTTAGTATCGAGAATGTATTCAAAATAAGGAAGTTTTTGACACTCTTACTATGGATAAGTACATCGGGATACGAAACAAGGGTCAGCAGATTGTCCCAATTCTTGATAAACTCCAAGACGAGGTGATGGCAAAGGCCCATCCCTTTCACTTCAGCGTACATACTGGTGTCATCAAGATGTATAAGGATCTGTGCAAGGATTTTTGGTGGTTCGGTATGAAGAGAGATGTATCGACATATGTAGCTAAGTGCTATACTTATCAGTAGGCAAAGGCTGAGAATAAAAAACTAGCAGGAATATTGCAACTAATAACCGTGTGAGATTGAAAGTGGGAGCATATCACGATAGATTTTATCACATATTTACAACGGTCTGAGCATGGTCACGATGAAGTATGGGTTATCGTGGATTGACTCACGAAGTTTGCACCCTTCTTGCCAATCAGGGTCACGAATAATGTGTCTAAATTGGTGAGGTTGTATGTTCGAGAGATAGTCAGACTTCACGGTGTCCCATTCTCAATCGTCTTAGACAAGGATCCCATTTGTATCTTGGTTTTGGAAAAAGTTCAAACAGGAGTTGGGTATCGAACTGAATATGAGTTTGAAGTATCATCCCAAGACCAACGGACAGTCAGAGTAAACAATCCAGATTTTATGCTGAGAGTTTGTGTGCTCGATTTTCAGGGTAGTTGGGCATAAAAAATGCATATGGCAGTGTTTGCCTACAACAATAGTTATCAGTATAGCATCGAGGTGGCTTCTTATAAGGCTCTTTATGGGAGACCATGTCCCTCTCTGGTTTGTTAGGGTGAGGTGGGTGATAAGCATCTCACTAATTCAGAACTGATTCAAGAGATGACAGAGAAAGTTCGAATAATTTAACATAGAATCATGACGGATCAGAGCCAAAAGAATAATTATGCCGATAATCATCTGGTGCCCTTGGTGCTTTGGGTAGGTGACCTTGTAATGTTTAAGTTTAAAGCGACGACCAACAGTGAATGATTTTGGCAGAAGGGGAAGTTGGCCCCACGGTATATCGGTTTTTTCGAGATCTTGGAGAGAATTAGGGATGTATCGTACCACTTGTCACTACTTCAATAGTTATCCCATGTTCATAATAAGTTACAGATCTCTATATTGAAGAAGTATCTTCACGACCCCCAGCATGTCATATATTGGGACCTCATCGAGTTAGAGGAATATGTTTCATTTCCCACGCGACTGATATCTATTTTGGACCACGAAGATAGAGTCATGTGTAATAAGGTCATTCCTTTAGTAAAGGTACTTTGGGAGTTTCATGGCGTTGAAGGTACGACTTGGGAAAGAGAATCGAAGATGCCAATTAATCAGTCAAAACTCTTCCCTTAGTTAAAATTTGTTATTTCGAGGACAAAACCTCCTAAGGTGGGGAGAGTGTAATACCCATGCCCTCGATTTTATTTCTTTCCTTGTAAAATTATAGTTACGTGAAACCCTTGGCATTTGGATTATTAATGTATGGGATTTTTTATCTATATTAAATTATTCTTGTGGACTTGGTGGTATTTGTTGGAAGTTATTTCAGAGAATTTAGAATTTGGAAGAATTATGTGGTTCATATGAAATTGAGAATCGTTCGAATAAGATTCCTATATCATTCGAATGAGAGCGTTGTTGGTTCGAACGAGAATTCCTTCTCGTTTGAAGTGGTCTTCTAACGAAGAACAAATGAACTTACTTTCCCTAATAATTCCACCCTCGTTAGTATGTCGTTAGAACATCATTCGAATGAGATTCTTGTTCTCATTGGAACGAGATGTGATATCGTTCGAACGACCTGTTCAACAATTATTTATTTTGAGTTTCCCTTATGTGCTATCACATTTTGGGCCATTGATCTATTGATGTGTCAGTTTCTGGTCAACCCAGATGATCAAAAACGTGTTTGGTGTGGTGGGATTGTGTTTTTAAATGGTTTTGTGGGTTATTTTGGGGTTATAAGAAGAGAGAGTGAGGGTGGGTCTTCCTCCACCATTTTTCTTCAGCATATTTCCTCTTTCTCTCTCTAAAGTTCCAAGAACCCATCTTCCTCCCCAATATTTTTCCCCATAAACTCACTTGCCACTAACTCTAAATTCCACTATACACATCCAAGCTTTGTCTATCAAATTCAAGCTTTTATCAAGGAAGGAAGTGGGTAGAGACAAGCTTCTAGGAGGGACTTTGGAGTTATTTTAAAGTGCCTTTAGAGTCTTTGGAGCTACCAACTTCAATCTTCATCTTCTTAGTTGTCTTCTTTTCAAACTTTGAGATAGGGTTTTCCTCTTCATCTGGTTTCAAGGTTCTAAGTATGAAGGAAATGCGTAGGATGCATGCTAAAGATGATATGATGCCAAAAATATGGATATTTACTGAAATATTCAAGCCTTGCAACCTTAAATGGGTCTTTTATGAATAAAATGGCATGTTTACCTTCAAATATGAAAGAAAGCATGCAAAATGTAAATCCAAGATTTATATCTTATTTAATGGATTTTTGTGGAATTTACATGCTTGAAATCCTAATTGGCATGTGTAGAATCATGCAATAAGATAGAAAATGACATTTCATGGTTGATAAATTATGATGAAATGGGTTTCATGAAGAAATGATTAAATGTAGAAAAATAGCCATAAATATGTGTTATAAATATTGTTAAAATGGAAAAAATGAGATTTGAAGTCACATGTGATAATAGGACAAGCTATGGACATTGGGTTAAAAATGGCCTTGAATGAAAAAATATATTTCATTTGATAAAACATAAAATGATAAACATGATTTTTGACATAAATTTATAAAAGAGAAATATTGGGTTTTAGTGCTATAATGAATTAAATATATTTTTCACAAAGTTATGATGAAAGGAGTAAAATAGTTATTTTGACAAACTTGAGGGTCCAAATGGTTGGATTTACTCATTAGACCTTATCGCTCAGTTTTCAATGAAAAACAGTTAAAGTGAATAAAATGTCACGTTGATAAGTTGAGATGATGAAATAAACTGTAAAAATGATGAAAACGGTAAAATGTTAGTATAATGTGGACAGTGATAACTATGTTGAAACACATTAATAAGGATTCAAATAACACCGGAATAATTAAGGAGGGCCCGTATCCCTTGAGTGAAAGACCCAAAATCAGTGACCAAAGGATATGGTAGTATAGGCGATGGAGTGGAGCCCGTTAAAGCAGGTGGTTATTGGAACATTCCGAGAAAAAATAATGAAAAATGGAAGTGATAAGGGTTGTATTCGAGAATGAATAAGTAAGACAACCTGATGAAATGTGATAAAAGGAGATTAAAGGATAAACACTACAAGAAAAACACTTTTTTATGACGCTCGAAAAAATAATTGAAAGACATTTATTACAAAAATTTCATTTAAAGGTTAATGTTATTATTAATGTGACATTTCTATATAAAATGTCATTTTATACATATTATTATTATTTTTTATGACAATTTAAATATAAAAATCATATTTGATTATAGATATTATGACCTTTTTTTTATGAATTTCTAAATATAGGTGTACATATTATGACCCTTTTTTTCTCCTCCAAAATTTAGAAGCGAAGTTTTTCCCACCTAATTTTTTTTTTGCACTTTCACAATACCCACTCCCTCCCAAATTCAGCTAACCACCGAGATTCCCTCTCCCTCACGTTCTCCTCTCCCTTAAATTATCCTCTTCGCTCCCCTCTCCCTCATGCTCTCCTCTCCCTCGGGCTCTCTCCCTCATACTCTCACACTGGTATGTTTTCCTACTCTGTTTCACGTTGTGACCGATCGTGGCTTGTTATGATTCGCACTTAGTTTCACGTTGTGACTGATTGTGGTTTCTTACGCTAATTGTGTTCTCATTTTTGTACTCTGTTTCATGTAAATTCTCATCCACTGATTGTGTTGTCGTTTTCGTACGCTGGTACTTTAGTTTTCTCTCCCACGTTGTAACTGAGTTTGCTTAAAAGTTATATCAAGCTTTCAATAGATTTACACCTGTTGTGCTGCATCGTCATTTTCATATGTCATCATCTATTTTGTTTAAAGTTGTCATTTTCAATAGGTTTAATTTTTTTGTTTGATTTCCCTACTTAAAATCATATTTGATTAAGTTTTCGTAAATTAGGCACCTGTTGTGGCAACGTTTCAATAGGTTTACACCTGTTGTATTAAGTTTGGCATTTGGATACGATAAAATGGATGCAACACTGTCGTTTTGATTAACGAGTTGGTGTGTCCTCTAATTGAAACGTTGTCGTTTTGTTTTCCTAATTGGCCAAGTACTGTTAGATTAGGTTCTAACAAGTGAAAGGTTCATAAGTCATCTTATGACATAAGAGGAAAGTTAAATGATGTCGTATCAAATTTGAAATCGGCCCACAAGCATTGTCGATTTAATTACTAAGCTATAGTGTCTTCTCAATGAAACGTTACCATTTTTTGTTACTATATTGTGTTTTTATTGGCTAATTATTGTTTATCTGGAAAATTATGTTGTAATAAGTGGGTTTTTGATAGATCGACTATAGAACCCGTTCAATGCTTCCATCTTGGATGATCATTTTTGAATGGATCCAATTTTTGATACTTTTTGTTCTCATTGCCCCCCCCCCCCCCCACCACCACCACCCACGCTCTTGTTTTTATCCACAAAGCCAATTTCGTATTAACGTAATATTTTTTTAATAAGTTCTATAATGGTAATTTATCAAAACTTATGATTAAATCACAAGAATTTTGGAGTATGTCAAGTCTAATTAACAGTATGACACCACTATACAACAGATATTGGGTATCTCATACATTTATTAAGTTGTCTTAATATTCCTAAGAGATAAACGATATTAGGGATACTATTTTTCTCTCACGCTGGTATGGTTTAAAAGTTATAATTTTCTAACCGAGTTTCAAAGAAAATGTTCGGTATATCGTATATGTAATAATGCATCGCCAAAATAATACAAATCTTTTATAATTAAATAATACTGTGTACGTCACTTGTTTAAATATAATTAATTTATTTTAGATTGATTATGTTATGTCTCACCTGTGTATGTCACCTGTTTAAATATAATTGATTATGTTATGTCTTCAAAATTTAGTTTAAATTGATTGTGTTATGTCTCACTGTGTTAGATCATATTAATCAGTTTAGTTTAGATTAATTAATTAACCGTCTTACATTAATTAATCCGTTTAGTTTAGATTGATTAATCAGTTTAGATTAATTATGTTATGTCTCACGTTGTGTTATGTCATATTAATGATTTTAGTTTAGATTGATTGTGGTACGTCATATTGAGTGTTATGTCTCACGTTGATACGTGTTTCACGCGTCTCCTTCTCTCTCTATCTCACGATTTTATAACGATCCATGATGTTTAGATTGATTGTGTTTAGGTTTTAAAGCTATGAAGATGATTTATTTTGATTTACTCATGCGTGAAGATGATTGATTTTGATTTACTTTTGCAAAATTTTAATTTTTAGGAAGAGATGTTTAGATTGATTGTGTTTAGGTTTTAAAGCTAATGATTTTGATTTGCATAAGAAAGAGTACACTATCATTTATTAAATTGATTTTGAAGAAATATATTGAGTTTTGGTTTTGAATCAAATAATTTGGATTTGTATAAAAGACAATTGAGTTTTACACATTTGTATTTTTCAAAGGTTCTTCAAAAAATCATTTTGATTGATTGAGTTCAGGTTTTGAATCAAATGATTTTATATAAGAAACAAATACAAAAGACACTGATAATTTTTTTTTTTTTTGCCAATGCAAAAGACTTAGCAGCTTAAGATTTAATGACAATTGATTAAGAAATTTTTCATTCGGTAGAGTTATTTGTGTGTTTTTAAAGATTTTGATTGATTTGAGTTTAGGTTTAGAAGGTAATGAATTTGATTTTTAAATATTCATCTTCTATGATATTGTTGACAGTTGATTTTCGTTCAATCTAAGTCTGAATCGGTATATGAAATATTAATCGATACATAATATTAGTCGACAAACATTTTATTTCTCTTTCTCTGAAGACATTTATATTTCGTAATATTTTTTTTAATTACAAACAATTTATGGTGGATTGAAGACATCTTTAGTTTCGCTCATCATGGTTTGAAGCTTCCATTAACTTCTTCAGGTTTCAACTCTTATTGATTATTTATTTAATCTTGCATGAACTTATTGTCATTCTATTTGTGTTTTTGTCGTCAATTGTTTAAAAATATTCATCCACAAGAGTGTTACTAGGCTTTAATTATTTTTCATTGTATTTGATTAGTGATAAAATGGGGTAGTGAACTTAGAAGTTAACATTTTTTTTGTCTCATTGACCCATGAAATCAATACTTTCCACATTAAACCAGGATAAAAGAATCATTTCATTGATCTTAGTATTAAAATTCATGGCAGTGATCATAATTACCTCATATAGGACGACCATTCGATGTTATTAAGAATTAGGGATGATAATCGGGTTGTGCTGCTTTGGGTTCAAGTACTAATTTTTAGTACCAAAAAATATGAAACAAGCTTAATTAATGAATTGTGTCAACTGTCACGTCATAATAAGGTTGTCTAAACATTATCGAGCTTTTTAGTAAAACGTGTTGTCATGTAAAAGAATTTCACCTCGGCATTGCCTTATGTTTGATTTGAATGTTTTGCGAAAAAATTCTTATTTATTTTTGTGTGTATATGTGATTATGCACCTCGGAAGCTCGAGTTAAAATGCATCCATTTTGTCATTTATCTTTCGTAATAAAGTTAATATGTGTCGATGGTGTTAGTAGTACATCATTAATAATATTATATGTGACTTAAACTAAGAGGAATCGTATAAAACACATGCATACTTCACGAATAAGAAAATGAAAAATTAATATGATTTGAGGATTGTATTATTTTATACGAAAATCACATTTGTACAAGTAATATTTATAATCTTAATATAGGTATAATTTGGGAAATAGGAACAAAAAAGTCGTGGATGCCTGTGCATAAATTATCAAAGGAGTACTTGCAAGGGGTTGAATATTTTCTTAAAGTTGCAGAGAGGAATGTTGTAAATAGTGAAGCTATACGGTGCCCATGTACATCATGTAAAAATTGTTTTAAATGGAGTTTAAAAGAAATTAAAGGTCATTTATATGCAAACAATATCGATCAAAGTTATCGTATATAGATATGGCACGGGTAAGTTTCTCCTAATTCAAGTTTCTCACATGTCAACATGGGTGACCCCATCCATCACGATAATTTGGTCAAAAATCCCAAAGATACTGATGATATGGCAAAGATGTTTGAGATGGTAATTGAAGACTTTATAGGGGATACTAAATCATTTGAGAAGTTGCTCGAGGATGCCAAAAAGCCCTTTTACAAAGGGTGTAAATTTTTTACAAAGATGTCAGCACTGGTGAGTCTACTCAAAATAAAAGCAAAGAGTGGATGGACTGATACGATCTTTTCAAACATGCTTCAATTATTTTCCCAATTGATCCCAGAAGATAATGAATTTCCTTTATCTACAAAAAAGGCCATACAGACGTTGTCCGTGTTTTAGATGGGGTATGAAAAAATTCATGCATGCCCTAATGATTGCATACTGTATAGAAAAGAGTACAGAGATTCAACTGAATGCCCTACTTGTGGAACACCAAGGTATAAGTTGAAAAAAATACAACCGAGGTGAAGGTCGGAGTTCCGACAAAAGTATTGTGGTATTTTCTGCCCATTCCTAGGTTCAAAAGGTGGTTTCAATATGTACAAACTACAAAGGCCTTAACTTGGCATGCAAACGAAAGACAGGTTGATGGTAAGTTACGTCACCCCGTGAACTTCCATGCATGGAAGTTAGTGGATGACAAGTGGACAAAGTTTGGAAACGAAGCTAGAAACCTTCGGTTAGCACTTTCAGCAAAGGGAATTAACCCACACAGTACTCTTAGTAGTAAGTATAGCTATTGGCGAATCATCTTGGCAACTTATAACTTTGAGCCGTCACTGAGCACAAGGAGAAATTTTTTTATGTTAACAATATTGATATCGGGTTCGCGACAACCTGGAAATGATATCAATATTTACTTGAAAACCTTATGGGATAAAGGTGTACAAGCTTATGATGCTTACCTCCAAGAATCCTTGACTTTGAAGGTGGTATTACTATGGACCATTAATGATTTCCATGCATACGGTAATTTATGTGCTTGTGCTGATAAGTGGTACTGTGCTTGTCCAATTTTTGGTGAAGAAATAGATTGTATTCGATTAAAGCATTCTAATAAGAATGTATATACATCACAGAGAATATTTCTTCAACAAAATCATCCTTTTTGAAAGCAAAAGAAAGCTTTTGATGGTAAGTAAGAGTTTCATGAACAACCTAATCCAATGAAGAGAGAGAAAATACTAGAGCAGGTTGAAAATATTAACGCATGTTGGGGAAAAAGATGGGTCCGTTTGAAGCGGAAATAGCAAAGGGAAAGGATAAATTGAAAGAAAAAAGGAAACGCACTAAGGAGAATACGAGTGAGCCTTATAGATCCAAATTTTGGATGAAAAAATCAATATTCTTTGGGTTGGGGTATTGGAAACATTTGGTTGTTCGACACAATTTTGATGTTATGCATATTAAGAAGAATGTTTATGACATCATAATATGGACGCTACTCAATATTCCCGGTAAGACTAAAGATGGAGTCACGAGTCATCTTGATCTTGTAGAATTGGGTTTAAGAGGGGATCTGGCACCACAAGATGGAAAACAAATGTATTTACCACCTTCATGCTATACATTGTCTAGAGAGGAGAAGAAAAGGGTATGCCGGACGTTTCTTCGACTCAAAGTTCCTGATGGATACTCATCAAATTTTAATAACATTATTTCGATGGAAGAGTTAAAATTGTTTTGTCTCAAGTCATATGATTGTCACATACTCATGCAACAGATAATTTCGGTGGCCATTCGATATGTGCTACCAAAGCATGTTAGATTTGCAATCATAAGGGTGGGCTTTTTATTTAATGGTCTTTGTGTAATGTGAAGAAGTTAAACAGTATTCAAGATGGCATTGTGATCACATTGTGTTTGTTGGAAAATTACTTCCCTCTGGAATTCTTTGATATAATGGTGCATCTAATGGTACATATTGTTTGGGAGGTTGAACTATATGGTCCAACTTTCGCTCGTTGGATATATGTATATGAAGGGTTTGCACATGGTGAAAAAACATGTCATTATTTTATAAGGTTATAAGGTAACATTATTAATATTTTTTTCATTTAAAATGTTTGTAGGAACATGAAATTCTTAAAGGGATAAGTAAACAATCGAAGTCATTTAGAAGGTCACATCGCCCAACACTATATTGCTGAATAAGCAATTGAATTTTGTATGAAATTTTTACATGGGCTCGATGCCGTTGGGGTTCCATTAGGTAGAAATACAACAAATGATGACGATGATATAGTATGCGATGGCAAACCAATAAGGGGTGGTAAAGTAATTGAGGTGGACAAATTGTTATGGGAGCAAGCACATCGTTATGTGTTGGAAAACACAGATGATGTTCAACCATATATTGAGTAATTTCTCTTTTCGTTGATTTTGTAACAAATCATGTGCGATATTGTATTTTGTTTTAATACTTAAAAGATTGTTATGTATTAACACCCTTATAGTGAGCATATGGAGATATTGAGGCAAAAGTATCCTCGAAAGTGCAAAGATGAGAAGTGATTACAAGACAAACATAAGAAGAACATTATTGGATGGCTTCGTGAAAGGGTATGATTAATATCAATATGGGACGATTTAATATACTATTAAAATTGTAACTAACATTTAAGAAAATTTAGGTTGAAAAGGAGATAAACCTCCCCAACAATAATGTTTCAGACATCTTAGACTAGATAGCTTGAGGACCTCGTCGAGACGTGATAAAATATCAGGGTTATATCGTTAATGGTTGTCGTTACCATTCGAAAGAACGTGATGCTAAACGAGTTACCAAAATAGTGGAATTAGCATCACGACCACAACAATGCAAGTTGCTAGTGCAACATGGTTTCAAATTTTAGTTTCTATGGTGTCATTGGTGAAATATGGATGCCTGATTATTTCAATTTTAAAATTCCAGTTTTTAAGTGTGATTGGGTCGATAACGGTAATGGTAATAAAGTAGATGAGCTTGGCTTTAAATCTGTTGATCTTTGTAGAGTTGGCCATAAGAATGAGCCCTTCATATTAGCTTCTTAAGCCAAACAAGTTTTTTATGTTCAAGATCAACTCGATCCTAAATGGTTAATTGTTCTTATTACTCCACAAATAGTGTATAACTATAACACCTCGGGCAAAACACGAGGCACTACTACGATTAAAACTAAACTAAATCCTCAACAATTAGTATAGAGCATCTATATTCCATAAAATAAATATAAAGAATCAAAAATTTATACTTCCAAAATAATTACAATTAAATTCCCCGTGAAAATAAACTAAACTCTCCAAAAATAACACTGCTAAGCTACACCAAAAATAATAAAAATCATCAAATCTTCATGCTCTAAAATCCTCCAAAATTTTCGTAGCATCCAAAACCATGCTAACCTGCCACTAAAAGAAAAAATACGGGGAAGTACACAATATGAAAAGAATAGATGCTCAAAACAATAAAGATGAATAATATTCAACAATACGAATCTGAATTCAAGTCCAATGCGACATCCGAGCATTATACCAATTTAATTTCTCAAAAACACATCAATAGGTCACCAGACCTCACCTCACCTCACCTAAGCTTCATAAAGCCTCATCCTGGCTATTGGACTTTTGGAATATTAGCGGGTGACCATTTTTCATGTCATATAAAAATTTCATGACATCATGCCCATCAACAAATACAATGTCTCAAATTAAATCAATATTTTAGATTACAATAAACGTCATGATATCAACAATATGAGTACAAATAAATGAGGAACAAAATGACTATTATCGAGAGATTCAAGGAGCATATTGTGTAAACCCCGTACCTTAAAATCATTCCAAGAAACTGATAAGATTCTGCCTCAAAATTCTGATCACACCACTGCGTTCCTCTCACGAAGACAATCAAAAGTGGTTCTAGCCCAAACTCGAGAAAACACCAAATAAGCCTTCAAATCGTGGACTGAAATCATGGTTTAAATGGGGCTAGGGTTTTGTAGATGGAAGAAGATGAAAATAGACGAGGCTACAGATTTATGAGAAGGCTAAAATGTGTTCTAAAAGTCCTAAACTCATCACTTTATGTTTATATACCAAAAAGAGTTAGTCATAATCAAACACAAACACTCGAAAATCTATTACGGGTGATCAGACCGTCAGAATTGGCTAAAATTTTATTATATTGTATCGAACGGCGAGAGGGAGCTGCTGTGAAAAATTCAACTAGATCGAATAGTCAGACATTTTTTTTTTTAACCCCTTTAGGCCGGATCCTACCCTGAGTTTTATATAAAAAGTTATAATTTTCAAATTTTAATCCTGATTTAAATCCCACTTAAAACCTTATTTTTTTATATCTAAAAACCAACATTTTTTTCATACCAAAATGAAATAGATTCAAAAAAATTTATTTTTTCGAATTTTGAATTCCAAATTAATTTAAATAAAACCGGTTTAAAAATCACGGTTGTTACATACTTCCCCACTAGCACAAGAATTTTGTCCTCGAAATTTGATGAAGCCTATCGCTCAAGATAAAATACGACGCACAAATGCCTACCCATAAAAACCACGATCAGGCGCACACACACCCAATCCTACATGCACGAATTCCTACTTGATTCTATATCCCAAAAATCATCACAACATTAAAGTCCTCAAATCAATTCCGAAAATCTTCACATCAAGATTACTAATCCTAACATCGATACCTACCACGTCCTCAACAAAAATTTCTATCTCCAACGAAACACATCTAACCCGAAGGCTAGATCCAAACCGAAAGTCCTGAGGGTTACCGTATACCTAAGCTGTGATACCATCTTGTAATACCCCGTATTTTTATAGCTTTTAAAATTATGGGATTTATTAAATTTAATTGAGATAAATTAATTTAATTTTAATCCGGAATGTTGCTTTGAATATTTACTAGCGTGACGAGAGTTAGTAATTATTGGAATTTTGTTATTTGTTGCATATTACTGGATGAGTATAGTAATATATGAGATTTATTTTTATAATGTTGTCAAGAGTGAATTAAATGACTATTTCGGAAATTTAAGTCGGGACGTGCCCGTGTCACGTCAGGACTAATTTTGTTAAATAAAAAGTGAATATTTTATAAGTTGTTCGTATGATCGTTTTGAGTGCTCCAACGCGTCCGGAAGGGTCGAGATAGTCAGAAAAGTATACCCGGGGATTTAGTTTGGGTCTCGGGACGTTTTTAGGCCTAATTGGTGCCCCGGGAGGGCATTTTAGTCATTTTACATAAGTGGGTAATTAAACCCACGAATTTCAGCCAACCTATATCAGCCATTAGGTCAGCCTCTTAGGGTTAGAACATTCACAAATCAAGTGACGGCCATTGGAGAAGAGAGGAGAGAGCTCCAAGGCAATCCAAGGCCAAAAAGCCACCAGTTTGCACCGCCACCACCACCACCGCCTAGATCACGAGTCGAGGAACGCAGCCATACCAAAATCAGCCGTGAATCTGCATACCAAAATCCCAGGCAAGTGTTTAAACTTGCTATTTTCGTTGATGCAATCTTCATGTTAGTTTAGGAATGAATTGTGATAAAAACTATGGAAGAAAACCCCATTTTTGTTAGGAGAACCCATGTAGTAGTGATGTATATGTTAATTCTGGAAACCCTTGCCATGTAGAGGTAATAATCCACGAAATTTGGTGATCATAATAAAGAAATATTGGAGAAAGATTCATTAGAAATCTGTTTAAGAATACTCTAGGGTTCTTAATGATTGGACATGATTTTAGGTTGAAAATCCATGTTTAATGATAGTTATACACATGCTTTACGTTATAAACACTTGGTATAATGTTATGATATGATAGTAGGTTTTTTGGAACGATTAGAATGGAAAAACATAGTTTTGGATGAAGAAGTTTGATGAATCCCATAACTGCATTCTGCAGAATTTTGCCCAGACCTGCTTGATCGATCGATCGAGCCTAGAGCATCGATCGATCGAAGGTTCGATCGATCGAGCCCCAAGCTTCGATCGATCAACCCCTCCTGGAAGACTCCTATTTCCTTGTTTAATTAGTTAAATTAAGTTTATCGTGAAATTATTTTTGGGCATTCTAAATAAAATGATTTGGGAGACATTGAGGACCAGTAGGGTATATGAAATAATGTTGGAACCTTTAATATTCAACGAGAATGATATTTATGGGATATTTACCTTAGGTTGTTAGATTTATGAATTTAAAGGGTGAGGTGCGTAAGAGATTTACATTGGAATATAATAAAGTCACTTACTGAATTTCAGATTTGTGGGGTTATAATCCACGAGTGTTAGGTAATAAGTGAGAAAACCCTTCGAGTTAAGGTTAGGAATAAAACCTTATACGTAATTCTATAAATGTGAAATTAAGGATAAATGGTATAATTACGGGTGATGAGAAGAACCTATATTAATATGATAAAGTGGTATATTTATATGATTGTGTGTACATATATTATATGCATGTGAAAAATCATACCCACGCTACTTGCTATCCCTGAGGTTTCCGCGCTGGGACAAGTCTTATCTCGATGGGACCTTTATGGGGGATATTGACTTGTACCCTAGAAGATAGATATCCTTGGTACAGGCTATCGATGTGATAGTTCAGACGGTCCTAAGAGACGCCGGTATGTGCCATCCTCTTAGAGACTTGGAATCTATGCTTCGCCTCAATATTGTTTGTGTATTTATGTTAATACAATTCGAGAGTGATTCCGAATGTATTCCCCTTAAGATGAGTGATATGGGGCTTTGGATAGTAGAGTATGCACGCACCATAGTTTTATTCGGGGTGCTGTTATATATATATTATACGAGTAGTTAATATATATATGAGATTATGAAATTTGAGACTGACTACTGTGATTTGATAAGTAGGACATGGTTGTTGACTCATATTATAAATACTTGTTTTAAGAAAGTATAAAATGTCACGGGTACTTTATAAATTTTTACGAAGTTAAAAATAGAGAACTTTGGCTACAAATTGGAACATCTTCTTAAATTGAAATCGTGTATTGTAAATCTTTCGAGTAATCTAAGTTAAGTTAAATCTTTTAGGAAGACTAGTATGTTAAATGTTAAAACAAACCGTTGGGAAGGTTAGTGCGATAGGTGTGCACATTAGAAGAGAGGTGAGTATTTTCCCAAGAGAGGGACGTACTAATATGTTGTTGCATTGGGTTGTATCAATTTAAATACTTGCTAAACGTATTTTAAATCAAACACACTTTCGGGCTCTGACCCGTTTCTTTTTCTCTCTCTCTCTTGTATATATATGTATACTTTCAGGTGCCCAGCCACAGGGGCGTCTTGATTAGGATCCCTTGAGAAGAACGAGCTGCAGCTTATGTGGAAGTTGCAGGTCACTTGAGTAGACGGCTTCCGTTATTGACTCCACTCCTAGTACTCTCATTTATTGGGCACATGTCGCCCCTTTTCATCATTTCATTTATTGTTGGGACATTTATATTTCAGTTATTTTCGGTATTGTTCTATGGGATTTATTCAGGATGGATTTGTGATTTTAGTTTCCTATATTGACATTCGATTGACGAATGTATTATGTTATTTGGCTTTTTTGTGGTGTGATTCTTAATTGTAGAAATGTTGTTTTAAATAAATAAATCATTTTCTTTAATTAAAATTTGGAAAGTTTGTATAAAAATGTTTTTAACACTTAGCTTAATTATTTAGGGTGTTAATTTGGGAAATTTATTTTATCGACAGTGATGCTGAGAATGAACCAACTGTTAACCTTGATTTAATTTAATAAAGGAGTGATCGCCCGGTATTTAATTAGGCGGGGTGTCACAGGTGGTATCAAAGCATCAGGTTCTAGTGTCCTTAGGATCAGTACGGCTTATTATGCTTTCAGCGTTGCTTTGTTTGTTATAGAGCCCTATGTTTAGGATTATCGATTCCTTTGGCGAGATTTCGTTCTCCTGCTATAATGTGTATGCATTAGTGAATTTTAATTTCGTTCGGATGTGTGCGTGTGCCGAGCAATGACGGATGTCAGAAAAAGACCGTTAAGCGTACATCAGGAGGCAGGGCTCAGTTGAGATTAGAAAATATATTCGAGGATGACGACCGTAGTAGAGGTCACCTCCATTATGGCACGAGAAACCAAGACTTGAAAGGAGACTAAGGTGCAGCAATGATTTTCAAATGCTGTTATAGTCAAATGAGGTACAGGGGTAAACTTACCCAACGTTTTACAAAAATGTGTAAAGACTATCAACGGGAAATTTTAGAAACGCGAAAATTGTATGTGTCTTTACCAAAGGCGGTAAAGTATCCAAAGGCTTAAATGTAGAACGGAGTGTGGCAAACCGAAAGTGAAAATTTAGAGAAAAATTTTCTTGGCTTTCGGGACGAAATTATAATGGTTGGAGACAACCACCAATTTTAGAAGTGGAATGATATGCCTATAGGAGAACCTGAGGTACAGTGTTGACCGTATGTTCCTTCCTTAACTGTTTAGGATGAGAAGCAAATGTGGTTCTGAACTCTTCGAGGGAGGGCATATCCGGGGTCCATTCGTGAATTTGAATCTTAACCGTTAGCTAATTTTGTGTTAGAATATGTAGATACAAGTGGGGGAAACGACTCCAAGTGGAAGACCAACTCGTAATAATAGTTGATAAAACTCGAGGAGGAAATTCTGATGGATGAACGATCCAGAGGTTGACATTGTCATATTGTGTCAGAATAGATGATAACGCTTCTTTGTGGAGGAAGTTAAAGGAATCGAAGAATTTAGTCGAGAATGAGACTGAATGCAACGGTGGTGGTATAACACCACAGAAGGATGTGGATACACATCAGGAAAACCATTTAAATACTTCAGACAGTTAAATTCTTACCAAGTGATGGTAAATTCAGTAAGTACTAGTATAGATAGTAACATGATCTTTATGGCCTAAGAAGGCTATGGAACAACCGGGATGGTTAAAAGAAATCGAGTCTACTAATGTCCGAGGAAAGAACAATCCTAACCTGGTTAGTAGGACAGGTGATAGGTGAATTATGTGTTGAGGTATTTTATGCGGAGTGAGATCGCTCACGATAATATGTTCCAAAGTAAGTATAAGGGCAAGAATACGGTGCCTAGTAAAAGGCAACGAGTAAAGTAATATTGTTTGGTTTGTGTAGACGTGTTACGTCCGGAAACCATTTGCACAGTCAAGACGATTGTCAAGGTAGAAGTGTATGTTGTATCCTCAGAGGATGAGGCGTGCTTATGTGACACGAGCGAGTCACCATATTTTGATCATTTCTAGATTAGCATGTGAGACGAGTTTAATGCATATAATTAGAAATGTTACCATTGTGTGAATATTTTTCCTTAGTGTAGCGGGATTTTCTTTAGTGCTATCCGCGGAGGATGAGTGAGTATATTAACAGTGTTTTATACTTTATGGAGATTGCTTGTTGTAGTGATGCGATACACGAGTATGATTTTATCTTTGTTAAATGTTATAAAAATGGGTAGTATGATAGTGGGCATTTATTGAGAGGCTATTGGAGTAGTTGCATTGGTGCAACATGTTTCATGTTTGCTTTGGCGAGGCTTACCTGTAAGGAAGTTGGACTCGCACTTATATTATCTATCCTAGAGACTTCGGAGGAGATAGTGGGCTCGAGATATTCGATGCAAATGTAAGTATAGACCTTGTTAGTATAATTCCGTATGTATCGGGATTTACCGTTGAGCGAAAAGATTTGACTCAGTATTATGTTTAGCACTCCGGACTTAGTGATAGGAAGAGTGCATTGTTATATTTAACCTTTAGAGATGTGGGAGTTAATCTTTATACCCCTATTATTAGGGAAAGGAATTTCGAGAATTCCGATTGTATGTATTCGAGGTTTATGGAATGCTATTACCATCAACCAATACGGTAGTGAAATTGGTGAAACATTTTTTTATTAAGCATAATTACGGGAAAATTATAACTTCTCTGTCAAGAGATGGAATAAAGGGGTACATACCACGGACGGAGGACCTAAAGGATTTCAATGACCGACAAAGCTAGGTAATAGTGTATCGGGGGGTTCCTTGTTTGGATTTCGCTTTGCGAGACATCCCACGCATGAAACTTAGCGTAAGGTCGGAAATAGGGAGACGTTTGGTCACTATTCCACAAGTTTGGTACCCTGGTCGAAATGGGATCAAGTAATTATATATGTAAGTTGGAAGTTGAATTTTATTTTAAGGTTATTGGAGCCGGATCTTGTGGTAGGAAAACATTGAAAGTTATCCCCACAAGTTGAGGGGTGGAACTATGATAAGGAGAATTTAAGAATTCTGATTTCTAGGGTGATTGAGAGTACCCGAATATCATAACCGCGTACAGAACACAAAGTGAATAAAAAGTTGGAATGATTTTTAGCATGGATTATCTGGAAATAATTTTATACTATACATAAGAGATGACCTATAATTATTTTGATGAATAGAGCGTTAGTGATTTACTTAAGTTGTTGTACCTATTTGGGAAAATTGTTGTACTTCTCTGAGAAAGGTTGAGAATTAATGTTCCTCTTTTATTGTCATGGAATTTGAATGTCCTATTCCTTCTATTCCGTTGAATTTAGTTAGTTCTACAGATGAGTAGCACGCCGTTCACTCTCCCAGGGCGGTCGGAGTGTAGCAAAAATGTGGGCATCTTGGTTAACTACAGTTAAAATGGTCCGAATCGAAGGGACGTGAAAATATACGTGTGGAATATATGTTTGTGGGAATAGTATGATGAAGTGGAAGTGATAGAGTGGATTAAATGTCACATGAGGGGCGATAATCCATACATAAGTGTGCAATTAGAATAACACGCCCTAACTTGATTGGAAGGCTTTGGAAGCCGTTCAAGAATTGGTATTCCTTGAATAGAGTAGAATTTAAAGATTATGAAGAACACCCGGAGCGGAGTTGTTATTATTCAAGTGTGAGAGCGACTTGCGCATACAAAGAGTAAGGATGTTAGTATGGTATAAGAGATCCAGAAGTGCGCTTCGTGGAGAGAAGAGCACGGGTCAGAATTTTCGGCCTACTCCATGGAGGAAGGGGAGTATTACGTGTCACTTAATGTGAGACATTTCAAGGGAAGAATCAATGTTTAGCGAGACGTAGTGAGTAGTCTCTACATGCACCGCCCATAAGTAAGGTTTGGTTGAAAGCGGAGAATCAACTAAAGAATTTTGAGTTTATCGACAATTCCTGAAATTGGAAGAGGTTGGTAAAGTTGGTACAGTTCTTGGATGGGTTGCCATCGTCAAAACAAGATTAAGGGTTCATCCCGAACATGTGAATTAAGCCGATGAGAAGGAAGTGATTGATATTCCTTTGGGATCGTTTATTATATTAACTAGTATGCCCCAGACTTCCTTTGAAAGGAAGGATCGCGCCAGTGCATAGTCCGACGCAGTATAAATTTCTGAATCAGGATGAGATTGGTAAATCCCACCTTTGATATGGGATTTCAGGAACCAGCGGAGATAAGGTTTCGTTTCGAGTAGGATGTACCACCCGTAGCTAGGGAATAGGCGCACGGTGATTAAAGATTTATGGAGCCACGTGAAGGAGATTTTGGAATCTTGATACGATGATTTCAAGAATTCTCTGTAGAAGCACTCGTACCTGTTTGTCACGTACAGGGTACTTATTAAGGTTTTGTTATGGAAGAACCTCGACTATTCTCCTTCTGTATGTTTAGAGGAGAGTAGATAATCTGAATTTTTGGATCGGTCGAGAAAATACCCGATAACTATGGTAGAATTCCACGACTGTTTTAGGCGAACAAGTGGTCAAATGTTCATAATATTTTCTCAGAATGGAAGTTTTGTATATAAATGATCCGAGTAATTGTCTATAGTAGGGTGCGGCTTCCTAATGTTAGTGAGATAATGAAATGCATAACGTATAAGCGTGACTTATGCGAATGTTTTCTGTTGGGAGCACAAGGTGAAGTATCTCTAATGAGAATGTAAAACAATGTTGCTGTGAAGAAAGGGCTATAGTAATTGAGCGCCATAATGTGTAGTTAGTTTGTGTACGGAAAAGGATATCCAGAATTGTGCTATCGGATAGGCCTTATTTTCCGAATTTCGGGACGAAATTCAGTTATTAGGGGGGAAGTATTTAATACCCCGTATTTTTATAGCTTTTAAAATTATGGGATTTATTAAATTTAATTGAGATAAATTAATTTAATTTTAATCCGGAATGTTGCTTTGAATATTTACTAGCGTGACGAGAGTTAGTAATTATTGGAAATTTGTTATTTGTTGCATATTACTGGATGAGTATAGTAATATATGAGATTTATTTTTATAATGTTGTCAAGAGTGAATTAAATGACTATTTCGGAAATTTAAGTCGGGACGTGCCCGTGTCACGTCAGGACTAATTTTGTTAAATAAAAAGTGAATATTTTATAAGTTGTTCGTATGGTCGTTTTGAGTGCGCCAACGCATCCGGAAGGGTCGAGATAGTCAGAAAAGTATACCCGGGGGTTTAGTTTGGGTCTCGAGGCGTTTTTAAGCCTAATTGGTGCCCCGGGAGGGCATTTTAGTCATTTTACATAAGTGGGTAATTAAACCCAAGAATTTTAGCCAACCTATATCAGCCATTAGGTCAGCCTCTTAGGGTTATAACATTCACAAATCAAGTGATGGCCATTGGAGAAGAGAGGAGAGAGCTCCATTGCAATCCAAGGCCAAAAAGCCACCAGTTTGCACCGCCACCACCACCACCGCGTAGATCACGAGTCGAGGAACGCAGCCATACCAAAATCAGTCGTGAATCTGCATACCAAAATCCCAGGCAAGTGTTTAAACTTGCTATTTCCGTTGATGCAATCTTCATGTTAGTTTAGGAATAAATTGTGATAAAAACTATGGAAGAAAACCCCATTTTTGTTAGGAGAACCCATGTAGTAGTGATGTATATGTTAATTCTGGAAACCCTTGCCATGTAGAGGTAATAATCCACGAAATTTGGTGATCATAATAAAGAAATATTGGAGAAAGATTCATTAGAAATCTGTTTAAGAATATTCTAGGGTTCTTAATGATTGGACATGATTTTAGGTTGAAAATCCATGTTTAATGATAGTTATACACATGCTTTACGTTATAAACACTTGGTATAATGTTATGATGATGATAGTAGGATTTTTTGGACGATTAGAATGGAAAAACATAGTTTTGGATGAAGAAGGTTGATGAATCCCGTAACTGCATTCTGCAGAATTTTGCCCAGACCTACTTGATCGATCGATCGAGCCTAGAGCATCGATCGATCGAAGGTTCGATCGATCGAGCCCCAAGCTTCGATCAATCGACCCCTCCTGGCAGACTCCTATTTCCTTGTTTAATTAGTTAAATTAAGTTTATCATGAAATGATTTTTGGGCATTCTAAATAAAATGATTTGGGAGACATTGAGGACCAGTAGGGTATATGAAATAATTTTGGAACCTTTAATATTCAACGAGAATGATATTTATGGGATATTTACCTTAGGTTGTTAGATTTATGAATTTAAAGGGTGAGGTGCGTAAGAGAGTTACGTGGGAATCTAATAAAGTCACTTACTGAATTTCATATTTGTGGGGTTATAATCCACGAGTGTTAGGTAATAAGTGAGAAAACCCTTCGAGGTAAGGTTAGGAATAAAACCTTATACGTAATTCTATAACTGTGAAATTAAGGATAAATGGTATAATTACGGGTGATGAGAAGAACCTATATTAATATGATAAAGTGGTATATTTATATGATTGTGTGTACATATATTATATGCATGTGAAAAATCATACCCACGCTACCTGCTATCCCTGAGGTTTCCGCGCTGGGACAAGTCTTATCTCGATGGGACCTTTATGGGGGATATTGACTTGTACCCTAGAAGATAGATATCCTTGGTACAGGCTATCGATGTGATAGTTCAGACGGTCCTAAGAGACGCCGGTATGTGCCATCCTCTTAGAGACTTGGAATCTATGCTTCGCCTCAATATTGTTTGTGTATTTATGTTAATACAATTCGAGAGTGATTACGAATGTATTCCCCTTAAGATGAGTGATATGGGGCTTTGGATAGTAGAATATGCACGCACCATAGTTTTATTCGGGGTGTTGTTATATATATATTATACGAGTAGTTAATATATATATGAGATTATGAAATTTGAGACTGACTACTATGATTTGATAAGTAGGACATGGTTGTTGACTCATATTATAAATACTTGTTTTGAGAAAGTATAAAATGTCACGGGTACTTTATAAATTTTTACGAAGTTAAAAATAGAGAACTTTGGCTACAAATTGGAACATCTTCTTAAATTGAAACCGTGTATTGTAAATCTTTCGAGTAATCTAAGTTAAGTCAAATATTTTAGGAAGACTAGTATGTTAAATGTTAAAAGAAACCGTTGGGAAGGTTAGTGCGATAGGTGTGCACATTAGAAGAGAGGTAAGTATTTTCCCAAGAGAGGGACGTACTAATATGTTGTTGCATTGGCCTGTATCAATTTAAATACTTGCTAAACGTATTTTAAATCAAACACACTTTCGGGCTCTGACCCATTTCTTTTTCTCTCTCTCTCTTGTATATATATGTATATTTTCAGGTGCCCAGCCACACGGGCGTCTTGCTTAGGATCCCTTGAGAAGAACGAGCTGCAGCTTATGTGGAAGTTGCAGGTCACTTGAGTAGACGGCTTCCGTTATTGACTCCACTCCTAGTACTCTCATTTATTGGGCACATGTCGCCCCTTTTCATCATTTCATTTATTGTTGGGACATTTATATTTCAGTTATTTCCGGTATTGTTCTATGGGATTTATTCAGGATGGATTTGTGATTTTAGTTTCTTATGTTGACATTCGATTGACGAATGTATTATGTTATTTGGCTTTTTGTGGTGTGATTCTTAATTGTAGAAATGTTGTTTTAAATAAATAAATCATTTTCTTTAATTAAAATTTGGAAAGTTTGTATAAAAATGTTTTTGACACTTAGATTAATTATTTAGGGTGTTAATTTGGGAAATTTATTTTATCGACAGTGATGCTGAGAATGAACCAACTGTTAACCTTGATTTAATTTAATAAAGGAGTGATCGCCCGGTATTTAATTAGGCGGGGTGTCACACATCTGTAACCCCCTGTGCAAAACACGAGGCGCTACTATGATTAAAACTAAACTCAATCTTGAACAATTAGTATAGAGCATCTATATTCCACAAAATAAATATAAAGAATCCAAAATTTGTACTTCCAAAATAATTAAAATTAAATTCCTCGTGAAAATAAACTAACCTCTCCAAAAATTACACTGCCAAGCTACACCAAAAATAATACAAATCTTCCAATATTCATGCTCTAAAATCCTCCAAACAATCTGTAGCGTCCAAAACCACGCTAACCTGCCACTAAAAGAAAAAATACAGGGAAGTACACAATATGACAAGAATAGATTCTCAAAACAATAACAATGGATAATATGCAACAATACGAATCTGAATTCAAGTCCAATGTGACATCCGAGCATTATACCAATTTAATTTCTCAATAACACATCAATAGGTAACTAGGAGTCCTCACCTCACCTCACCTAAGCTTATTAAAGCCTCATCCTGGTTATTGGACTTTTGGAGTATTGGCGAGTTACCATTCTCTGTCTCATATAAAACTTTCATGACATCATGCTCGTCAACAAATACAATATCTCAAATCGAATCAATATTTTAAATTACAATAAACGTCATGATATCAACAATATTTGTACAAATAAATGAGGAACAAAACGACTACTCTCGAGAGGTTCAAGGAGCATATTGCGTAAACCCCGTACCTTAAAATCATTACAATAAACTCATAAGATTATTCCTTAAAATTCTGATCACACCAGTGTGTTCCTCTCACGAAAATAATCAAAACTCATTATAACCCAAACTCGAGAAAACACCAAATAAGTCTTTAAATCTTAGATTGAAATCTTGGTTTAAATGGGGCTAGGGCTTTGCCGATTGAAGAAGATTAAAATAGAGGAGGCTACTAATTTTTGAGAAGGCTAAAATGTTCTTTAAAATTCCTAAACTCGTCACTTTATGTTTATATAACAAAAAGAGTTTGTCCTAATCGAACACAAATACTCAAAAATCTATTACGGGTGATTGGACGGTCAGAATTGGCTAAAATTTTAGTATGTTATTGAGAACGACGAGACGGAGCTGTTAGGAAAAATTCAGCTTGATCAGACGGTTGGATGTTTATTTTTTATATGTTTTATAACCCCTTCGGTCGTATACTCCCCCAATTTTTATACAAAAAGTTATAATTTCCAAATTTTAATCCTGATTTAAATCCCACCAAAAACCGTATTTTTCATATCTAAAAATCATCATTTTATTCATACCAAAATGAAATAGACTACAAAAATTTTATTTTTTTGAATTCCGAATTAATTTAATTAAAACCGGTTTAAAAATTACAGGTTGATTTAATAACTACGGGTTAGATGGATATGATTATGCTATTAAATATGCCGAAAATCATGTCGCCACCAATGGATTTCCAAACGTCGAGTTAATTAATGAAAATGAAGATTCTTGTGCACGTGTGGATTGTGAGGTAATTTCGATTAATAATAAAAATGAATAGAGTGTTAGTTGTGTTTTGCTTATGCTTAGAGTTATCTATGCTTTTTAAAGAGTTATTTATGTTTTGTCTACATTATATAATTTATATTTTAATGGTTGATGGTGTTGATCATTTATGGTGAATATCTTTTGGTGCAAATATGTGATGAATTGGCTCTTTATGAAATTTGGGGTAATGTTATTGATTTTCATACTTCCCAGGATTTCAATGTCTGCCTTGAAAAATGTAATTTGTTTTACATTTTGGGTAATGTTATTGATTTTCAAATTGGTTTTACTATTCCTAAATGTTTGTCTTTAAGATGACATACAGTGTTTAAAAAAAGATGACATACCGTGATCTCGATCTCATGGACATTGATATGAGTGCAATATAGTCCTACAATGATAGAATTTCCCCTATATGATGAGAATATGTAGATCTATACTGCAGATCTTTTGGATACATAGTACCACGTAAAAATGACACATGCACTTTGCAAATATATTGTTCATGATTTAGTTATGAGTTCTGAATTGACCTGATGTGGTGTGTATTTAAGATCATGGCTAGAAGCTGGAAATGGTGGTGTTTTACCATTTCATATTTTTATGTGAAAATAGTCCTAGCCTAGAATACTTGAGGAAAGCTGACCCCGTAAAATGCAATCGGCATTTCACACAATAACTTGTAGTGTGGCCAAACCTATTTTCACTAAAGGACTAATAAACATATGTTTATAAATTTAATTAAAATAAATATATAGTTACAAAAGCACCTAGATATATTACATAATGGGAACATTAAGAACTTCACATATACTGATAAACAATTTACTCATGATAAATCTTCACATGCCATTAGCTACCTATGTAAAATATCGTTAGTTGCAGAGTCCAAGCTTAGCCTTTGTCTAAGCAACCTTTTCTTTCAACAACTTCTGTTTCTTTAGTTTTAGGAAGGAGAATTTGATGCTAATTGTCGAATGTCTCAGCTAGTTTAGGTTTAAAAGCCTATGTAATTTCAGATTCAGACCATATCAAGTAAGAAATGAAAAAGATTCATCCTATGTGGTGTGTTTATGTATTTATTTCAATCCTAGTTACTTGAATCCTTCCTCACGCCGTCCTTATTAAAATATGTAAATCTTTTAGATGTTCAAAGAAGAAAGCAGTCATATTTGGGATATTACCAGATTGTAAAGTGGCACCTCCTTCATTTATGATCCTAATCATATTTGGGTTCGCATTATTTTTTTACTTCATTTCCTTATATGATGTTGATAATTCTCTTATTAATACATGTCTTATTGAGAAAGTAATCCCAAAAATGGTGTTACTATGCTGCTGATATTATGTTGATAAATCTCTTGTTAACACACTGATTATATTATGGTATTATATAAAGGTATTAAAACTTATCTTCAAAACGTGCTTAATGTTTTTGAGGAATATGCGAATAATTTTGGCCAAGTTATTATCAAAGAAAAACGCAAGGTCATCTAATACTATTTGTTCAATTCTAAACATTAGTGTGGTCTTCATTCCTTTCTTATATCTTGGGGTTCCCATCTTTAGGGGAAATCCAGGATCTTGTCATTTATAATTTATTACAGATAAAATTAGATCCAAAACGGAGGGTTAACAAGGTAAGCTTCCATATCTTAACGGAGCAGAAGAATTAATAAAATCAATTGTGATTCCTATAATGTTACATAGTTATATGATGTACAAATAACCTTCTTGCCCGCTAAAGAAGATTAATATATGCTCTAAAAGATTAATATATGATTCCTATAAAGTTAAATATATGGAATATTCTTGGTTTTTTCTTAAGTCTTTTTCTTAATTTAGATGAACATATTACTAATATCTCATCCACTGTATATGAATAACATATGTTTTATTTTTAGTAACAATGTTCTTGCTTCTTGCAAATTAATTTCAACATGTCATTTGTAATTCATTTGTTATTTATAAACATGTTATTCATCAACATGTACACTTACGTCAATCTATTTCTTTGTCATTGTAGTGTATATGGACAAGGAAGATGATTTTATTTCAAAAAGTCTAGACGATTTAGCAAAATCATCACAAAATTCAAGTAATAAACAACAAAAGGTTAGAGGCATGGCTGTTTTAGAACTAATAATCAAAGGGGCTTCTTATGATCGAATACTAGTAACTTACAATAGAAAAGGACGGCCAAAGGATGAAATAAGGAAGGATTTCACAAGTTATAGAGGGCTTTTGGCAAGGACAATGGTGCCCATAAGTTATCCAAGTTAGCCCATTGTCCGAAAGTCATTAAAGGAGAATTTATGGATAACTATGGAGGTAAATGTTAATAATTTATATTTATGTTATTTGAAGTCTATATTGGTATTATTTTAATTCTGTTATGTAATATAATATTCATTAATTATAGGCTAAGTTCAACATGGTCCCTAAATCAAAGAAGAGAGTTATATTCGATATTGGTTGTTCGTAGAAGAATATCAAAGGAGAACTCACCAAGAGTTGTGTTAAGACATTTAAAGATGATCCCAGTAATCTTTGGAACCGCCCAGAAAAGTTTAAAAGTTTATTGATCAGGAGGATTGGGATGCGTTTGTAAAAGGAAGACTATCCCAAAAGTTTTAGGTATATATTAAATTCATTTTGTTATGCAAATGTATAACATTTATCCATGGTATGGTTAAATTCTTACATTATCATAAATTGAACACATAGAAATTAAGTGATGTACAACGAGAAAGGCGAGCAAAGAAAAAGTTCAACCACAATCTTAGTAAGTTGGGGTATGCAGGTCTTGAGGATATTATGGTATGTGATTGAATTCTTATATTATCTGTAGAGTATGCATCTATAATTAATTCATTGTGGGGATTTTGTGTCGTGTGCTTAATTTTTTACATTTTATTTTATAATTTGGACAGAAAAAGAGACATGAAGATGCATTTGATGAGGATGATAGGTCTCTAATGTGGATAACCGCCCGACAATCGAGAAATAGACAATATAAAGACAATGCAACCAATGAAGTTAGTGAAAAAATTACGAGTTAGTTTCAAAAGTAAAGAAAACGTATGTTTTTATATAATCTTTATAAATATGGATATACACTACATATGAGGATTGAAAATAATATGATTTAACAACAGTCTTGATAATTTTCTTTATTGTAGGACGCTTTGTAGAAGCAAGTCCATGATGGGATCTTAGAAACTCAAGGGAATTTAAACGTCTTAACCTTGGAACTTGGTACTCCATAGTATAGTGGTCGAGTAAGGGGGTGGGAAAATGAGTCACTCTAACAACTTACTTTCATATCCCTAGACGAGGATTGAAACAACATGTTGAAGAATTGGAGTTTAGACTTCATCAAGAAGAGGAGAAAGCTAAAGATAAAGATCGACAATTTCAGGAGGCAACGAAAGAATTGAGGAAGTATCAAAGTAGGTCATCTCCCTCCCCTTCCACAGTGGACATATATCGAATCAAATCAATCGAACCACTTAAATCTTTTGTTGTCTTTACCACTTTACTTTTTATGTTCTTATTCAATTGTAAAATAGTTTTCTATTTTTATTATTATTGAAGGTGAGATTTTAGTTTCATCACCACTCTTAATAAACGTGTGGAAATATTCTAACCATATCAAATTTATGGAAATACGTAACAAATAAATCAACATTAAAGTTATAGTAGCCTAATGTTGTTAAGGTTCTATGCACTTTATTGTGGGTTCATTTGAGGTTAGAGACTGCTTCTCACAACCTAGTGAGCTTGTATCAGGTCTAGGGATGTTGGCTGAGATTTGAGCTCATGTGAGGAGCTTGGGGACTTGAATATTATCCTTGGGATCATCATGACATAATTTGATACTCCAATCTATTTCTTTGTTTCCTTCTATCTTTTTCATACAAAATAAAAAAACATATTTTCTTTTGTAGATTATGTATATGAGTTATAATGAAATCAAAGAGTAAATATGTCAATTGTTTAATATTGATATCTATTACTAGTTTAAAATGAAATGGTTGAGTGGGTTGTCTTTACAAGTTGATTTTATGTTACTTTGGCAAACTTTTACGGGAAAGAGTTTGCTTAAAAGTCTCGTATATCAGCTTTCATTGTGTTATTTCAACTATTTTCATCTGCTCGTGTTTCATTCTGTATTGCAGATACCAACTCACTTGCATGCGACAATGAAAACATCTTCTTTATAGACAGTTTTGATGGTATGTTACATACAGGAAGTTCAATTGTTAATTGTTTGAATAAGGTAGATAGTAGAGATTATGTTAATAAAGCGGCATCTTCACTTGAATAATCTCATGAAAAATCATGCAATGGAATGTGGGTTGGGTATCCTTTGCATTTGTTTCAATTAATTAGAATCTAATGCCTCATTTAGAAGGTGGGAATGAAAAGGAAGGGGAAGAAAATTTTATTTTACTTTTTAAATTTTGTACGAAGAAAAGGGGAATAAAAAGGAAAATACCTATGAATAAACCAAATTTCTTCTTAAGAGTGTAATAGCAACTGTTAGGAAAGAAAATAACAATTTTTTTTCTTTTCCTTAATCTTTTTCGTTTGGGTTGGTTTTGGGGGTAGTGGCTAGTATGTTTTTGCCGATATGAGTCGTTTTTAATATTTGTGTTATGTAAATAACTAGTTGAAAGTGATAAAGAAGGTTGTTTGAATTACTGTAATGACGTAGTTATATCACTCCCTATTTTCAACACGCCAGGTGACCGCTATGTCGAAGATAGGGGATGGATGCTCAATTATTGTGTTTGCTAATATGCTTGATAACATCATGACGATGGATATGGTGAAAATTCCAGTGGCTATTTTTAATGTTGATCTTGAGACCACCTATATTTTAAAATTTGAATTAATACGATTTTGTTAGATGCAAGAACTAGGTGGAGTTTGCATTATCGCATACAGGAGGTTAGATTTATGTTTTACCATGTTTTATTTAATTCATGAATGCATACATGAGGCTAGATGGAGTTTACATTTTTTGCATACATGAATGCCCTTCTAACTCACGTGTGTTTGATTTATGTATAAATGCCTACATGATAAATTTGGAAGGAGTTTTGAAGTTATAGTTTAGTAAATCCCCTCTCCATTTGAGTCTCATTTTCTAAAAATATTAGGCATCAGTTTATAACAGAAACTCTACAGAAGGAATCAAACAAACAAATATTTGTTATTCCATTCAATACCGGGTAAGTTTAGTTGATATGTAAAAGTTTGTTAGCATAATAAATGTGTTTATGTATACTATTCCTAACCTCCAATAATTGTTCATAATATATGCATCATTGGGTTTTGCTTGTGATTGACTTTATTTCGAACAATGTGTTTTGGGTTGATTCTTTACACGGGGAACGGAACTTGAACCATAAGCTTTATATAAACACGAAAGTAGTGTCCTAAATAAATGCTTATAGTAAAATTATTGATTTCATTATACATAATTGTAATATAATTATGTCATTATATTTGTTAATATTGAAGTGAATTAGATCGTTTTTGACAATCAAAGGAAACAGATCATTACTAAACTGGGAGAACGTTAAGGTATTTGTTCGATAAATTAAATTTAATATTTAAGTATTCACATTTGACATGAGTAATATACTAACTCCTTTATTTTCAGGGCCCTAAACAACGAGGATAAATTAAATGTGTGTTTTTTGTATTGAAGTCCATGTGAGAGCTCTTGGAAATTTCATCAAACTCTATAAAAATGAAGTTCACATGTTTTTCAATATTTTTATATATTATTTTTTATTTAGATGTGATAAAAGCAAAATGTAATTTTATTTGTCTTTTTTAGATGAAGGAGTTGGTTGAAAATCCGTCATATTAAACTCACGAGATTAATGAATTTCAACAAGAGTTCATTGAATTTATTCAGCCTTATGTTATATGATTTAGAGCACTTTGTCGACACAATTTTGCGAAAGTCAAAGGAGGACTAACGTATTTATGCGTGATTTTTCAATGTACATTTTTTTTGGAGATATTTTTTTGAATGATGTACATAGTGGGTATATCTAGTTATCATACGTGAAGTAGATCATTATTTTTTTGTGGATAATTAATGTAAATGGTAGGTATATCTATTTGTGTCCCACTATTTTTTTATATGGATAAATGACCTAGTTTGGTGCATTTTAGGTGTACGTGACTTCAAATGCAAAAAATTTCAAGACTATTTTTATGTTATTGTAATTTTTGATTCGTGTTTAGATTTATTTGTCAACTATGACATTAATACTGGTTATTAATTTTGTTTATTATACGTTTAATTTATGACCGTATATATTAAACCCTCATGTGATTAAACTTTTTATATGACCTTTTTAAAAATTTGGAAATTGTTTATCATGAGGCTTTTTAAATCAAATATGATATATTATAGAGTATATTATGACCCTTTTTTGTAGCAGATATGACAGTTATGAAAAAAAGTCGTTTATAACCGTTACCTAATATGACACTTTTTATGGGTCTCAATTATGACACTCAAACTTATGACTTTTTTTTTATTCAAAATTAAAGCGTCATAAATGCATTTTATGGCACTTAAAAAATGTCATAAAAAGTCTTTTTTCTTGTAGTGAAAATGTTATCAATTTGTCTCTAGACCCGGTGAAAGGGTGGTGTGAAATCGTTAAGTGTGAGTATGAGCCCATCGCTCAAGTGCATTGCATAGTAGTCCATTTTTATTAGCTAACTTGTTAAACGTTTTCAGAATTAATTAAAATACATGTTATATGTATAGAATTTTTTTTAGAAAACGTATAGCTTAATATTACCCACCCTATTGAGCGTTCGCTCACCCCTAATTTTGAAGTTAAAATACTCACTAGAGATACCTCGAGTAGGGACATCGGGAAGGACACCGGTAAGAACCTAGAGGGCAATTAACATTTTTAGTGGCTCTGTATTTTAATAAAACTTATTTTTGGAACATTAGTAATTTGAGACTTTAAACATTTTATTCGCGTGTTTGGCTATGGTTTGTAATAATACAGGGATGAATATGGCTTATTTCTTAGTTAATCAGAAATGTGAATTAAAATGAATTTTTCATAAATAAATCTCATAAATTGACCTAATTACATACACTGGCCACCCCTTTTTCTAACATAAAAATGGTAAATTAATCTTTAATAAATGTTGCAATTAAAATGTTTTTTCGTAAGTAATAAAAAAAATGGACTTCCCCCCTCCCTCTTTAACTCCTTGACTAGGCTCGAGTTGACAAAATGGTGACCCAAATCTGGGTCATGGCATTACAAGAGGAGGTGATTTGAAAATGTATGTGTAACATGGAACTATGATAAACATAGAAAGAAACAACCATCACGTGGGAGTTTGACACTTGAGGAGCTGCAAATCAAACACAATCTCATGTGGGTGGTTTGGTTAATATGAGAAAACCGAACATTTTGTATCCAAAATGCTCTTTACTTAGTTCTCCGTAATTTTTAGATTGTATCTCCTCATGAGGGTGACTTTGTCATTTTCTCCAACTCTTGCATTCCTTGATTAACTTTAGCTAGTTAAATAATATCAAATGGTTGATTAGGTATAGCTTAATTTTAGGGTCTACACTTAATCAATTGATGACATATTTAAGCAATAATTTTCCCCCATAAATGGATCCATATAGTATTATTATAATGATTTTTGGGATTTCCATTCTCATGTCCATTTTATTTGGTTCACTACTCTTTAAGGTATCTAACTTGACACTCACACACACACACACACACACACACACACATGCACATGCACGCGCACGCGCACACACACATGCACGTGCACACATATATATATATATATATATATATATATATATATAAGGCAGTCCAAGAATTTTTCCTGGGAGCTGATATACCAAAATCATGGTCCTCTACTATTATTTGCCTAATTCCCAATGTAACAAATGTTGGAAAATTGGAACTTAAATGGGTATTATAAAGCTGTCCAGATTTTTCTGGACAGATTTTTGAGCAACTTTGAGCTCAAATTTAGGTGGGACCCACACTACGAAAATTGTGGGACCATATACGAACGCGTTCATCTCCGCAAGGAGATTAACGTAGTATATTCATATGTCCAATTTCAATAAGTTATGAATGATAATTATGTCCCCAAAGTGACTCACAAAGCAATGAAAGTTAATGAATTGGGTGTGTTTTAACTCTTGTCCCACATTGGAAGAGTAGTGGAATTTTGATGAGTTAATAACACCCCAAGTATGGACTAAGGCTTGGATGCCTTGGGGGTATCCCAACTCTTTGAAGGGGAGATGACCTAAGCTATGCACGGGTTGACTTTCGGTCAAAAGTCCACACTCGCGCGCGCGCGTCCGTCCGGCCGGCCGGCCCGGCTCGGCTCGGCTCGGCTCGAGCTTGGGCTTGGGCTTGGGCTTATAAAAATCTCCTACATTTTTGGGCCGAATTTATTTAACTTTCTGGGCTTTAATTATTAATTAATTACGAAATTAATTAATTAGTTGGCAGTTAACAGTCAACAGTTAATTTCGTTTAACTGATTAACTGTTTTGACAGTTAATTTCGGTTGACTGTTCCAACAGTCAACACAAAAGCTATAAATTAAACATTCCCCCTACAGAATTTACTTTTGAAAAATTTCCCTCCTTCCAGAATTGCTGTCAATTTTGTCCCAGAAATTTTCTGTCATTCTCCTGCATAACATATCTATATTGTTTGTTATTGAGTTGAGTAAAAGCCACAGATTTGAGTTCGTTGTAATTAATTATTGTCGTGCTACATAATTAAATAGAAAATCCGTTCTATCTTGGGAGACAATATTCATCAACCTCGAAGCACATTGGAGGGAATAATTTGTCTTAAGGACACTGTGAGATTCACAGGGCTCGGATTATATTTCTAATTTTATTATTGTTTCTGCAAATTCAAGTAAGTGTTTCATTTCTGTAATTCTGTTTTAATTCCGAATTATATTATAATTATTAATTCTGTACAATTGTTTTTTATAAATAGTAGACATAACAATATTAAGACAAATTATTAAAGTTCTACTGTTTTAGTGTACAGAATTTTTGTTTATTACATAAATTTTTTTTTGTTAAAAATAAATCTGTTTTGACAGAATAAAATGGATTAATTTACTGCTTTATTGTAGAAATTAGTAAAACAGTTTTGATATAGAAATTAATTTCTATACTGTTTTTATATTCTGTTTTAGAAAATAAAATTGTATTTGTGTATTCTTGTTAAAATCTGTTTATCTAATTTTTTTAATCTTAAATTATAATTCTGTTTTGTACAGAATTCCTTTTATTATTAAAATTTAGTGTGACACAGATTTTATATTTAATTCTGTTTTGTACGGAATTCTGTTTATATTATACTTTAATTCTGAATTATTATTTGAATTCTTTTGAAATTCATTTATTGTGAATTATATTTGGAGGAAATTGGTGCACAGAATTTTGTATTCTGTTTTGATTAATTCATTATATATGAATTTTATCATTGATAAAAATTCTGTTTTTGTAACAGAAATGGAATCGCAAAGTACGAACACTACTCCTACGAAACTGATTGTCACCAACACAAGTGTGACTGCACCCGTATCTATGCCACACGGGGAGAAACCTGAAAAGTTCATTGGGGCTGACTTCAAACGTTGGCAAGGACAAATGTACTTCTATCTCACTACCTGCCAACTGGGCAGGTTTGTATATGAAGATTGCCCCTCTATTCAAGAGGGAGATGATGCTGAAAAGGTTGCTGCTGTCGATGCTTGGAAGCATTCAGACTACCTATGCCGAAATTATATTTTGGCCTACTTGGACAAGACTTTGTACCATGTCTATTGCACTATCAAAACTTCCAAGGAATTATGGAATTCTTTGGAAAAGAAGTATAAAACTGAAGATGCTGGGATGAAGAAATTTATCGTTGGGCGTTTTCTGGACTTCAAAATGGTTGATTCTAAATTTGTAATCTCGCAAGTGCAAGAATTCCAAGTGATCCTCCACGACATTCATACTGAAGGAATGTCAATTAGTGAAACTTTCCAAGTTGCTGCAATTGTTGAAAAGTTGCCACCTTCTTGGACTTTGTTCAAAAACTATCTCAAGCACAAGCGTAAGGAGATGAACGTGGAGGAGTTGGTGGTCCGGCTAAGAATCGAAGAAGACAACCGTGAGTCTCAAAAGAAAAGTGGGAAGAATCCGATGGAAACAAAGGTCCATGTCGTTGAAGGTCCTAAAAAGAACAAACGAAAATATGATGGGGAAGGCACTTCCAAACATAATAAGAAAAAGTTCAAAGGCAAATGCTACAATTTTGGTAAATCGGGACACCGCTCAAGTGAGTGTCGTAAGCCTAAGAAGCAAAATAAAAATAACTCTCAAGCAAATGTGACTGAGGGTGAGCATATCACCAATGATTTGGCGGATATGAATCTTTCTGCCGTTGTCTCTGAATGTAACTTGGTTGGAAATACCAAGGAATGGTGGGTGGACACTGGAGCCACACGACACATTTGTGCAAACAAATGGATGTTCTCCACCTATAAGCCTTTGGAAAATGAGGAGAACCTTTTTATGGGAAATTCTTCCACTTCTAAGGTGGTGGGACAAGGAAAGATTGCTTTGAAAATGACTTCTGGAAAGGAATTTACTCTCAACAATGTTCTTCACGTGCCTGATATCCGAAAGAATCTGATTTCGGGATCTCTCCTTACTAAGAATGGTTTCAAGCTTGTGTTTGTGTCGGATCGCTTTGTGTTGTCTAAAAATGACATGTATGTAGGAAAGGGCTACCTAAATGAGGGGCTCTTTAAACTGAATGTTCTTATTGTAACCCCTAAAACATCTGTTTCAATAAATGAAGTTGCTAGTTCTTCTTATTTGATTGAGTCATCTAATATTTGGCATGCTAGATTGGGACATGTTAATTTTGATACATTGCGTAGATTAATTAACTTGGAATTTTTACCAAAATTCAATATTGATAAAAATCATAAATGTGAAATTTGTGTGGAATCTAAATTAGCTAGATTACCTTTCCATTCTATTGAAAGGATAACTGAACCTTTAGATTTAATTCACACCGATATTTGTGATTTAAAATTTGTTCAAACTAGAGGTGGGAAAAAGTATTTTATTACTTTTATTGACGATTGCACAAAATATTGCTATGTATATTTGTTACATAGTAAAGATGAGGCTATTAATGCATTTAAACAATATAAAAATGAAGTTGAGAATCAATTAAGCAAAACGATAAAGGCTATTAGAAGTGATAGAGGAGGTGAATATGAATATCCATTTGAGGAATTTTGTTCTAAAAATGGGATTATTCATCAAACAACCGCTCCTTATTCTCCTCAATCGAATGGTGTTGCTGAACGCAAAAACCGTACTTTGAAAGAAATGATGAACTCAATGTTATTAAGTTCAGGAGCTCCACAAAATTTGTGGGGGGAAGCCTTACTTTCTGCTAATTACATTCTCAATAAAGTACCTCACAAAAAGACTCACAAGACACCTTATGAATTATGGAAAGGTCGAAAACCTTCCTATAAATATTTACGAGTGTGGGGGTGCTTAGCCAAAGTGATGGTTCCTAAACCTAAAAAGGTAAAAATAGGGCCAAAAACCGTGGATTGTGTATTCATCGGTTATGCTACTAATAGCAGTGCATATCGATTTCTAGTTTGTAAATCTGAGATTTCGGACATTCATGTAAATACGGTTATTGAATCGAGGGATGCTTCATTTTTTGAAAATGAATTCCCGTATAACATGACCCGAGAATCTGGTCCTTCTAAAAGGACAAATCAAGCTACTACAAGTGGTACTCATCAACCTATTGAATCAATAGAGGATGAACCAAGACGTAGTAAAAGAGCAAAAACCTCGACTTCTTTCGGTCCGAATTTTCTAACATATTTGTTAGAAAATGAACCTCAATCGTATAAAGAAGCTATATCCTTACCCGATGCTTCCAATTGGAAAGAAGCAATTAATAGTGAAATTGAATCCATATTACAAAATCATACATGGGAACTAGTGGATCTTCCACCAGGTTCAAAACCGTTAGGTTATAAATGGATCTTCAAAAAGAAATTGAATGCCGATGGATCAATTGACAAATATAAAGCTAGACTTGTAGCTAAAGGCTATAGGCAAAAGGAAGGGTTGGATTACTTCGACACATATTCACCGGTAACAAGAATAACGTCCATTCGGATGTTAATAGCAATAGCTGCTATTAATGGACTTGAAATACATCAAATGGATGTAAAAACTGCATTCTTAAACGGTGAACTAGACGAGGAAATTTATATGGAGCTACCTGAAGGGTTCAAAGCTCCCGGACAAGAAGGAAAAGTATGTAAGCTTGTTAAATCACTATATGGATTAAAACAAGCACCTAAACAATGGCATGAAAAATTTGATAATGCAATGTTGTCAAATGGTTTCAAAATCAATGAATGCGATAAATGTGTTTACTTTAAATACATTCAAAATGGATATGTCATTGTATGCCTTTATGTTGATGATATGCTTATCATGGGTAGTAACTTGGAAATTGTCAAAACTACAAAACAAATGTTGAGTAGTAGATTTGACATGAAAGATATGGGAATAGCCGATGTTATATTAGGAATTAAAATTTCTAGAACATCGGATGGACTTATATTATCTCAATCTCAGTACATTGAGAAAGTTCTTGAAAAATTCAAGAAGTATGATATTAGTCCTACCAAGACACCTATAGATGTAAATTTACATCTAGCAAGAAATAATGGTGAAAGCATATCTCAACTAGAATATTCTCGTATTATCGGCAGTTTAATGTATGTCATGAACTGTACACGACCGGACATAGCATACTCAATAAGTAAGCTAAGTCGATTTACGAGTAATCCAGGAAGAGATCACTGGAAAGCAATATTGAGAGTTTTGGGTTATTTAAAATATACTCAAAACTATGGATTGCATTACTCAAAATATCCAGCTGTTCTTGAAGGACATTGCGATGCAAATTGGATATCTGATACAAAAGACTCTAAGTCTACAAGTGGGTATGTGTTTACCCTCGGAGGTGCAGCCGTATCTTGGAAATCCTCAAAACAAACGTGCATTGCTAGATCGACAATGGAATCTGAATTCATTGCACTAGACAAAGCTGGAGAAGAAGCTGAATGGCTTCGAAATTTTTTAGAGGATGTTCCAAATTGGTCTAAACCTGTGCCCGCAATATGTATACATTGCGATAGCCAATCAGCGATTGGAAGGGCACAAAATCACATGTATAACGGAAAGTCACGACATATTCGTCGTAGACACAATACCGTTAGACAACTTCTCTCAAACGGAATTATCACAATTGACTATGTAAAGTCAAAAGATAATATATCGGATCCACTAACGAAAGGTTTAAATCGAGAGCAAGTTGAAAGATCATCGAGAGGAATGGGTCTAAAGCCTATAAATAAATAAGAATCAATATAGTGGCAACCCAACCTAGCTGACTGGAGATCCCAAGATCTAGGTTCAATGGGCAAACCGAACTACATTATATTCAGTAAGCACTGGAGGATATTTAATCCTATCCATTCCAAAGATGAGACAGTGCATATCTGCCGCGAAATTAGGATAAGTTATGCTTTTAATGACATCTATATCTTAGTACGTCTAAGTGGGGTATTGCAGAATACTCTTTATGGAAGTCACCTACGTGAGTAAGAAGGGGGCCACTTCTATGAGAATAATGAAAGGCATATTCTCTAAAATACTTGCGGAACCAAGTGGTGTTCACGGCCAAAATGAACACAAACGTGAGAACCAACTGTGTTGAAGAATTGTTGTGTGAATACTGTTGTCTAGGTTTACAAAAACGGTTGACGGTTCAAGGACGTGAAGTCTACTGATTAACCAAGTAAATCCGATAGTATATCACTAAGGAAAGTTCAAGGCCACTAGGCTACTTCTCCCGATGCAATAAGTCTTCAGTTTTACTCAACTTGTGTCTGCATCTGCATAAGCATCTGTTTTTTTTTTTTATAGCGATATATCATTCATGTGGAGGATTGTTGGAAAATTGGAACTTAAATGGGTATTATAAAGCTGTCCAGATTTTTCTGGACAGATTTTTGAGCAACTTTGAGCTCAAATTTAGGTGGGACCCACACTACGAAAATTGTGGGACCATATACGAACGCGTTCACCTCCGCAAGGAGATTAACGTAGTATATTCATATGTCCAATTTCAATAAGTTATGAATGATATTTATGTCCCCAAAGTGACTCACAAAGCAATGAAAGTTAATGAATTGGGTGTGTTTTTACTCTTGTCCCACATTGGAAGAGTAGTGGAATTTTGATGAGTTAATAACACCCCAAGTATGGACTAAGGCTTGGATGCCTTGGGGGTATCCCAACTCTTTGAAGGGGAGATGACCTAAGCTATGCACGGGTTGACTTTCGGTCAAAAGTCCACACGCGCGCGCGCGCGCGTCCGTCCGTCCGGCCGGCTCGGCTCGGCTAGCTCGGCTCAGGCTTGGGCTTATAAAAATCTCCTACATTTTTGGCCGAATTTATTTAACTTTCTGGGCTTTAATTATTAATTAATTACGAAATTAATTAATTAGTTGGCAGTTATTGCCAACAGTTAATTTCGTTTAACTGATTAACTGTTTTGACAGTTAATTTCGGTTGACTGTTCCAACAGTCAACACAAAAGCTATAAATTAAACATTCCCCCTACAGAATTAACTACTGAAAAATTTCCCTCCTTCCAGAATTGCTGTCAATTTTGTCCCAGAAATTTTCTGTCCTTCTCCTGCATAACATATCTATACTGTTTGTTATTGAGTTGAGTAAAAGCCACAGATTTGAGTTCGTTGTAATTAATTATTGTCGTGCTACATAATTAATTAGAAAATCCGTTCTATCTTGGGAGACAATATTCATCAACCTCGAAGCACATTGGAGGGAATAATTTGTCCTAAGGACACTGTGAGATTCACAGGGCTCGGATTATATTTCTAATTTTATTATTGTTTCTGCAAATTCAAGTAAGTGTTTCATTTCTGTAATTCTGTTTTAATTCCGAATTATATTATAATTATTAATTCTGTACAATTGTTTTTTATAAATAGTAGACATAACAACAAAGCCTTACTACGGCTCTAATTTTAGACAAATAAGTTTGTGTAATTTTTATATAAATATACTGTAAAAATTATCAATACTAGGCTTGGTCCAATCGTTCCTTCTTTGATATACCCTTCCCAATCATGTTTTGTTCAGAGGAGAAGTATTCTTAATAATACATTGTTTGGTCAGGAAATGTTCCATATGATTGACAGGAAATAATGTGATCGTCAAATTGGACCTTTCCAAAGCCTATGATAGTGTCTCTTGGAATTTTCTCATGCTAACTCTTATAGTTTTTGTTTTTTCTAAAACTTTCATTGAAATTATATTCAGATGTGTTTCCTCTCCTTGGTTCTCAGTTATGATCAATGGTAAGGTGAATGTTTTTTTAAATATAATAGAGGTCTCAGACAGGGGGATCCCATATCCCCAAGTTTATTTGTTCTATTCGTAAAATATATTATTAGATGTATACACAAAATGATGGAAGATGAAGTTGTTAGATCTTTTCCACATCCTAGAATAACTCAATCAATAAGTAGCTTAAGTTTTGTAGATGATTTCAAAATATTCACAAATGGTTGTCAAAAAATTTTAAAGAATCTTATGAAATTACTCTATAAATTTGAGTTCCAATCAGGACAGGTCATAAGCTATGACAAGAGTTGTTTTGCAGTTGGTGAAAAATTATATCCCATAAGAAAGTCTATAATTACTGTTGCTACTAGTTTTAAATTTGAGAAAGGTACCCTGAAGTATTTGGACTGCCTTCTAATAAAAGGTAAGAAAACGTCACATCACTTTGATGGTATTATAAATAATGTGGCCTCTAAAATTCGTAGATGGAAATAAAAAGTTTTGAGCTTGGGTGGAAGGCTGGCCTTAATAAAATTAGTGCTAAATGTCAAACCTTTATATACTTTCTTTACCCTTATCTCTCCTAAGAAAACAATTTTGATGTTGGAGAAATTCATTAGTTCCTTTCTTTGGGGAGTTCATAAGGGTTATGGGAAAAAATATCATTAGGTAAAATGGTCAGATATATGTTTCCCTTATGTAGAAAGTGGATTGAGAGATAGGAACCTAAATTATATAGTGCATGCCTAAAATTTAAAGTTAGCATGGAGATTCAAAACAAGAGGTTTCCTATGGTCTCAGTTTATGAGAGATAAATACCCTAATGTTCAATCTAGATTAGGATCTATGACTTATAGAAGGATTTTTTCTACTTGGAATTTCTTAATGGACCATTCTAAGGAGATTTATGGGGAAGTGATTTGGAAAGATATTCTATATGGTTCATTATCTTTTGTTTCTGCTTATGAGATGGTCAGAGATTCAAAGTTGCCTTCAATTTATTATAAATTTATTTGGGACCCGTACATTTCTCCAAACATCTCCATCTTTTCTTGGAAATTATTGTCTAATTATGTTCCTATTAATTCTAATATCCAAAAGGGTAGTGTGAGATTAGTCTCAAGATTCCCTTGATGCTTCAATCATTTAGAAACCATTTATCACCTGTTTGTAACAGGTCAAGTTGCAGCTGAAGTGTGGAAATTAGTTGGTTCTGTCATTGGCTATGCCTTTTTTACTCAATCAACTAATGAGATATATATTTAATGGTGGATGCACTTAGTTAATTCAGACTATTCAAATGGATTCATAAAATTGTGCCTATTTGTACTTTATGAGAAATTCAGATGAGCATAAACAAGGCTATATATGAGGGGCATACAATGAATAGCAAGCTTATAGTTCATAAAGTTACCTCTAGGGGAAAGATATAGCTCAAAATATTTCCTTTAAAGGTTCTTTGTCTTCCATTGTTAAAGAGGTAATCTAGTTACTTAAAATCAAGTCTCGAGATATTCAAAAGCTGGTTTTTTCTATTCTGTATTGGATCAAGACTTATATTCATCCAATGAAGTTAAATACTGATATAGGTTGTGATTACCAGGGTAACATGGGAATCAGTGTTATTTTGATCGATAAACAAGTCCACTTCATTTCGGGATTCTCTAATTATTACAAGGAGGGGTCTAATAATTTGGCAAAGGCATATGCTATTAGAGATGGTCTTATTCAATGCTTCAAAAGGGCATTTTTCATATTGAAGTTGAATCTGATTCCAAGTTTCTTATTGATTGTATGGAGCAAAAATGCTTGAAAATTCCATGGAGAATTAGAAGAGTGGTTAAGGAAATTATTGACTTGAAAGAAAGAATTAGTATTACTATTTCTCATTGCGTTAAAGCGAAAATTGCAGTTGTTGATATGCTATATAAGGAGGGGTTGATCAATAAAAGGTTTAAATTCTATTAAGATCTTAAGCCTACGCCTAATAATATTATAGAAACCTTAAAGCTCGATTCCACTTCCTTACATTAAAGTTAGACATCGATTATTTAGAGAGGGTTGTCTCTCTATCAATTTTAATATATTCTCTTTTTCTTTAATATATATATATATACATATATATGTATAAACATATATATGTGTGTGTGTGTGTGTATACAATGAGGTTCTCCAGCACGCCTAACTTAACACACTAAATAACACACATCACTTATTCTACTTAAGTGTATTCGGTTAGGCTGGGTCGTTCTAAAAAAAAGAGACCCAATTTTTTATAAGTGTTGAAAATGAATGTAGATAAAACTGCTTTCGGTGGTGATGAAAAAAAGGAGAAATGGAGAAAATGTCTCTGATAGCTCTTTCGGTGGAGCATGGCCCAAGTTCTCTCAATCATTTCCCTTAACCGAGACATTTGTTTCCTCCTTTATGCGTATATAAGGAGGTTCAGATTACTGAACTAAACACACCAAACACCAACAATAGAGTTGAGTGTAGAAACCTTATTTGGGTATACACATTTGTATATAAAAAAAATATACATTATATTTTTCATTTGTAGTGTATCTGTGAGAGTTCTCTTTTGTAATCCATTTATTAATTGATATGAGTTATTAGTGGAAATGGACAAATTGGTGAACTACTTAAATATCGTGTCTTCCTGTGTGTGTGTGTGTGTCTTTCTACTCATTATACTTTTATTGTGTGTTTCATATTATTATTTGGGGTCATAGTCATAATTATTTATTGACACGCTTCCTCATAATAAATTGGTATTAGAGCCAACGTCCTTCAATCTAAGCATTTGATTTTTTTAGTGGAGAAATAGCCAAATGTATAGGACTATTCATCCGTACTATTCATACCGTTACAATTTACAGTCTGAAAGTAAATTTGGAATTTGGATTTTTTTTCGTTTGTATTTTTTTTATGAGTGTGATTGTTTGAAAAATGGCAACTACAAAATTTGAAGTAATGGGCAAAGAAACTTCAGTACATCACAATGTGAAGTTATGGATGTCTTCGTCCAACAAGAGCTGAAAATTTTTCGTGAAGATATGCTTAAAGAGATGAAGGAAGGTGACTGGAACAAAATCAATTGTAAGGTTTGTGGTTAAATTCTTCTTTATCTAGGTAAAGATAAAAACCATCCTTATATGCGGGAGGCCTCGGCACCAAAATTATAGAAATAACTGGAGGATATGTACTTGGCAAAGAGAGATGAAAATCAAATCTATTTGAAAATGAAACTTGTAAGGACCAAAATTTCAATTGAGTCTTAATGTAGTTTTGACATATTCTCAGAACAAAACACGTTTGAGTCATAGGTAGATTTTTATTGTCCGGTCACTATGAGACTATGACGTATCGAAGATTAATTGAAGACTTTATCACAAAGCTATAAGGAAATAATCATGCTAAAGTTTAATTGGTGCAATTTCTCATCTTCAAGGTTTAATTGCATTTCAATATCACACAGGTATGAATGCATAATGTTAATGTAACTAGGAATTTTATTTTACAAAAATATGGATGTTATTTTTAAGAAAATGTTTTAAAATGTTTTATTTGTTTAACACTTCGTTTTTATCAGATATGGACGGATTATAGTTGGATAAGAGTTGGTTTTAAGTAAAAATCTATTTTCAAAGTTGGATTTATCAAAACTCTAATCTGGGCAACGTCACTAAAATGACAAACGTTGTCGTTCGAACGAGTGCTGCTGTCATTCAAACGACGCAGTATCTTTCTCGAATAAGATCTGCCACCGCCTCAAAATTGTTATATATAGAGATGTATTCCAGTTTCCTCGATGTGTGTGAAGAATGAAAAAGTTTACAAACAGTACATGTTTTTGCAATTATTTCCTAAGGTTTCAAATCTTAAACACGTCCTTTGAGTTTCAAGATCCGAGCTTTTCATTATCATATGTTCTTGTGATCTTGTTGGCACCAAGTTGGAGGTTCTATTGAAGATCCATGGATGGTTTTGCGATGAAGATTCAATGGCTACCGATTTCGACATCGTAGACGACATAAGGCCATATTGGTGGATACCGAGGCATTTGTGGAAGCGACTGTTGTGGACAAGCATCGTAGAAGAAGGTTACTTTCTACGTGGGCACTGTGAAGATTGGTATAAGATCAGAGGAGCGTCAAGTCTCGTGGGTGAATCGAGTCATTGTATAAGACTACCGTCTGACTTTGTAAAACCATTGTCATAGTGATGGTATGGCCTTGGCCTGAGGCGTCCGAGGTTTTTTCCCTATTGGGTTTTTCCTCGTACATTGGCATTGTGAGTATTGCTTTACTTTATTTTACTTGCTTTAATCACTAGTAGAAAGCGTAGGGTTAAACAAGATAAAATTTGGTTAAGTTAATTTGTGTCACAACTTGGTTTGATAAAATTGAAAAAGAGTTTTCAAAATTGCAAATTGGTTTGTATTCAGCCTTAACTTAATTCTGCTCAAGCAAAAGGTTTATTGAAAGTTATATTTTGGGAACCTACAAATTGGTATCAGAGCTAGAAATACATTTTTATTTTGTTTGATCCCTTTTTGCTTGTAAGGATGAATTTTGGTCGTTATGATAATTTTCGCACTCTTATTTTTTATGGCACTAATTATGCTCATTGGAAAATGCGAATGAGAAATGATTTAAAATCTATTAATAAGCGTGTCTGGTTAGCGGTTGAAAAAGGTTGGACACCACCTGTCACACGAGAGGGTGAGGTCACTACTTTGAAACCCATTGAGTCATGGACTGAGACTGAACATAGGCTTGCACAGTATAACTCTAAAGGTCTGCACGTTATTTCCTTATATGTCACACTTGAATAGTATAATCGTATCATGACTTGGGAAACTTCGAAAGAAGCTTGGGATATAATGACACTCACTCACGAGGGGTACGAGCATGGTTAGGGCGTCTAAGTTGCGAAATCTCACTACATAGTTTGAGACGATTAAAAGTGAATTTATATTTTATTTCCCAAATTAAGTCGTGACACGACTGACACGCATCCCGACTAAATTTACCGTACCTATCGTATTTCTCAGTCATGATAATTATAATAATTTCATATCATTATTATTACTCATTCACTAAGTAATATTAAATATAAATAAATATTAACCCTTATCTCTCTAATTAATATTTATTCTTCCAGATTAATTATTCCAATTAAATTTAATTAATCCCAATTTAATTCATAATCAATCCAAATATAAAAATCATTAAAAATATGGGGTATTACACAAAGTATCCAACAACTAATAATAAATATCAATACAAAATCTAAACTAGAATAAAATCTGAACAAGTCCTTAAGGAAACACGCCCAAACTAAAATACTGAGATACGATTCCTAATCTAAGAATGAAATAAAAGAAGCATCTACTCTAATTCCTGCATGCATCCACATATGTCACAGCTGCGTATCCCTCAAATAGAAAATCAAGTTTTGCGTCCCTGCTGCTGAACACCGAAAAGGTTTTGAAAATATTTGCAGTAAGGATTAGAACCCAAAACATTTTGAAAATATTTAGCAAGTGATTAATGTTGCAGTAAATAAAATGCATGAATGCTCTTCATATTTAAGTTATTGTCACACTCCCTTGAGACAATTCTGGCCCCTCATCTAAAGTGCACACCTAACGGTTCTTCCTAACCCTCCTAGTTGTTCTATCCCATCTAACTAGCCTTATTAGGTATACTTCTCGACACACTACTTTAACCCGAGTAATATTACAGTTGATCCATTTGTTATTTATCTCATTAACTTAATTACTCATCTTTAATTAAGTCTGTACAATATTCTCGATCTTAGACCTGTTTTCATGTCTAATATTTTTTTGTGCCCACCCGTATTGCCCATACAGTACAGTACCCAATTTCCAATCCCTTATTATTTATTTAGTTTCACCAACTAATTATAAAATTCTCACATGTCGTAATTAATTTAGATATCACTATCTACAATGTCTACTAAAGAACCCATAGTAGAATAAATCACACACACACACACACACACACACACATATATATATATATATATATATATATATATATATATATATATATATATATATATATACTGCATCCCTAGGTGGAGACTTGAGATATGGGCATGCTTTGCTATTAAGTCCTAGTACATCACGTACTGAATAAGGACATCAGTTCAGATATCAACCTTGAACCAAAAATCAAATAGCACATATTGGAGGCGAACATAATCCTAAGCCTTTGGACGACGCACACACCTAACGCACCCAAATGACCGGTCAGGACCTTATTCACACAAGTGGCGCTCAATACCTATGTTCTATTCTCTGAGGTATAAGTCAATATGCTCCCAAATGGGCTTATCTCGATAGGACTGTCCACGACACAAAACCTCCCATGATAGCAAGTAGCCTAGGTATGTTTACACATAATCAATCAACCAATAGGTAATCACACAACATATGCGTATATACGTATAACATCAATATAGGTATACCATCAACTTAAAATATTTGTATCATACTCAGTGTATATATAGCACCCAAAAACCCTACATATTATCATTAATTCACTTATTTAATTTCACATCATATTTTCCCAAAAAAAATTCCCCCACTATTCGAAAAGTCATAGCCATTCCATTATATTATTTCATTAGTTAAAATACGATACTCGGATACATCCACTCGGCCCGTTAATTGAATCCTACGAATTCCATTTCCCTTACTTTATTAATAAAATCAATCATTAATTATTTTTCACCTCGTAATAACTTCCCTCTTACATTCCCCCTTCTCACCGAGGTAAAATAAACCAATAAAACATTTTCAGCAAGGTTTCTATCCAATACAATCAATAATTTACATTACAACCCATTTATGTTTAACCCTAAAATTCCCTCGGTCAAACTGACCCCCCGAACCGGTTCGAACTGACCCTCGAGCCGGTTCGCTATACCTGGGTTCGAATCATCTTCTTCTCTAACTAGTTTTTCCTCCATTAATGAATCTCTAAGTTCTCTGGTTTTCCCCCAAACCTTAATACGGTTATTCTCAACATAATACAATCTTAAGTCAAGTTCTAAACATCATCTAAAACCTTAAATAAAATTGATTTCAACCAAACTCCATCAAATTTTGAATTGGGATTTTATTCGGTTTTCATTCAATCATTCATAAATTCAATTCTCTAAATCCAAAAGTAAATAATAATCTCTATTGGGATAATCATATAATTTTAGTTACTACAACCTAGAATCATATAGCATTATCAATATCATATTAATCTCCATACATGATTAAATCAACAAAAGTCCCTTTGTTATGTGATTTCCACCCAAAACTAATTTTAATAATACCCACTATGATATGAATCGATTATAATAGATTTACATTGATAGAAAAATTAACCACTTGCCTTTATTGATTCATAGGGTCTAATCCTTTGATGTAGACGGCGATTTGAAGAAGAAGACCCTCGATCCTTCTTTGTTTAACTCCCAGAAACCTCCATACTTTCTCCCTCTTTTTGTCTCTGCAGCTCTAAGGTTTTCTAAATGAATTATGGTTGCTCCCAATTTCTTAATTTTGGTTAATTTATGCTAATCCCATTTTTAGGCTAATGGGCTAAGCCCAAATGACCCGAACACTCCCGTGTGAGCCCGAGTATGCATGAAAATGTCCCGAGACACAATTACTACCCTCATATACTTTTTTTTTACTATGTCAGCCTATTTGAAATCAATCGTGACCTCTAAAATATCATCCAAGTTACTTTATATAACTTTTATTATTTCTTTTCAAATTATGTTCCACGTAAAAATAAATATCAACTTGAATTAATTAACTAACTCACCAATTAAATAAATTCTCCAAAGTAAATAATTCTCCAAATTAAATAAATTCTCTAGCTTAAATAAATTCTCCAAATCACTAATTTTAATTTAATTTCAATATCCTAAAAAATATGGGGTGTTACACCTACCACGAGTGGACCTTCAGCACCAATAAATAAAAGGGATTTATGGTGACCGAGTCCAAGACAAATGATCCCTATGATAAAGAACTAGTATAGAGACGATGGGGTTTACCTCGCATTACAATGATGTAAAAAGTATCAGGGCAAAGGGACTCACCTTTAGTTCTCCCTCCTCCTAACAACACAGTATAAAGAGAAATGATTAAGGACGATGAGGTATACCATGAGTGGCCCCTTGTCCTAAGAATTATTTTTCTTTTTAGTAAATAAAGGACTAATATTTATTTTATTGCACAGGTATCTTGGTTGAGTGAACAGGGCTCAAACAAGCCAGTTGGGATTTTTTTGGAGTTTTGGCTTGGTAGCTAAGAGACAAGGTTTGATGAGAAAGTTCAACCATTTAGCACTTTAAGATAAAGATAATACTAGTAAAAGGACTCTATGAGTCACTGAAGTCCTCACACAACCCACACTTAGTTACAACTGAAGTGAGTAGGCAAGAAGGTGCTCACAAGAAAAATATGTTTTACAAAATGATTTTAGAGAGGGTGGCCCACAAGGCCACTCTCAAGTTTATAAAGTTTGTACAACATGTTACAGTCTATAAATATATTTACCAAATAATTTGTTTTTTCACCATTAGGATACATATTTGCTTTTTGACTTGGGTTTACACTAGGTGCCATATGTCAGAGGGGACAAAAGGTTACAGACCAGGTAGGGACAAAAGGTTCATTACAGACCTTGTCCCTTAAGTTCCCTATAATTTTTGGCCCCCCAAAAGTCCCAAAACGTCCCTAGTGTTCACCTATAAATAGGACCCTTGGTAAGGTCAAATTAGATAGTAGAAACTCAAGTTAAGTCGTTACTTTGTTACAATCACACTAGACCTAGTATTCTTTCCTTGCTCTCTCTCTCTCTCTCTCTCTCTCTCTAAGTGCTAAGTGCTTATTTCTTCACTCCCACTATTACATCCATCACTATCAGGAGATTCTTCTCTCTTAGTTTTATTATTATTTCATATGAATTTCATCTTCTTGCAGGTATAGTTCATAGTGTTCGTTCCATTTTTACTTGAAGAGGAACTTTTACCAGAAGATGCTCCTAAGACTTTGAGGACCTTAAAGACAGAGTTCATTGGAGTGGATCACATCTCACCCATTCCAGTTCCTTCTCAGACCCTAGTCACACTACCCTACTATAAAAGGAATTAATGTTATCATTCACCACAAACACACATGGTCCACATGTGGGATTATGTATAGCTTTCATTACACACACGTGGGTTTATCCTTTCATCTAATTGTAATTAGCTCATCATTAGTTGTCTCCTAGAATGTTTAAAGGTGTAACTGCCTGATTTATAATGGCATTCTAATTTTGCCATTTCTCTCTCTTAACTAACTATAAATATCACATATTCCCACAGAATAAGGAATCCGAAAATAATCAACCTAACAACCATACAAAAAAACCCAAGAGAGATTCTTGAGAGATTTTATTCATATTTACATAGTTAATACAAACAACACTACACCTGTAGACGGAGGCACCTAACTAGGCCGAACCACATTAATCTTCTATTTCCTTTTTTATCTCTCATCTCTTTAAAACTCAAGTCGTTAATATCTTTATATGTTATTGTTTATTTTTAGATGATTTCATGCATAGTTTGGAGATTAGCAGGACATATAGCTACAGATTTATTTTATTGCAATAATTCTGTTCCAATTTGAACCGTTTATATTGTAAGACAATTGTATTTTTATTTAATGGTTCCTTCAACTCCACAGTTGGTTTATATTTTTTTATTTGGGGAGATTAGGTTAATGAAATTATATAGTTTGGAATTTTATGTTAATGGATTTTTAGTATGGTGATGGATCTTATTGTGGTGGATAGCTTAATTATTGTTGTTTATCTCAATTTATATCAAGTGAAAAAAAGTTATAAATGTCTGATATTTTTGTCAGATGTTAATAATGGTATATTAACTATAACTACTGGTATATCTTAGTGATTGGCCCTGATCACATTTAATATCACGATATGCGGGATTTTACAGATTGTATTAGAGCTTAGGTTAATTAATTACTCGAGGTTTTGGGTTATTTATTTATTACAATTTTGTTGTGGGATTCTAAGATTGGGTGATAGATACGATGATGTTAATTCTGAGTATGTAACTAATTTCGAGGATGAAATTCTTATTATGAGGGGGAAGACTGTGATACCCCTATGTTTGGAAATATATATGTGAGCTTAATTCATATCTATTTGGATTTTATATTGAACTTCAGATATATTACTTGAGTTTTATTATTTGAATTATATTATGGATTAGCATATATAGTTAAGTAAATTATTTATTTGGACATTATTGGATTAAGATAATTATTAAATTGGATAAGTTAGTTTTTGTGCCTAAGTTAAGATTCAAATTTTTGAAAGGTTTAAGGCTGGAGTAGGGTTAAAAATATTAGGGGGAAATTTTTACATTTTAGGAAATTTAGTTAGCAAGTTGGGAGTTAAATATTTTTAATTTATGTACTTAGATTTTTAATATGCTTTATGTAGCTAATTTTGGATGTTACTTAATTTTGGAACCGATTTGTGGGAAAAACACATTCAAAATAACAACAATAAATGTTCATGTATTATAAACCCCTTTGTGATCACTGCACCATGTACCGAAGATGGTGACAAACCTCAGTTGTGACCATGGCCATGAGTCATGAACCTCGTCCGTGACAAACAAAGTGGTCACGGACCTTATCCATGACCCTAAATGGAGGTCACATGTAATTTCAAAAATACACAGACAAATAACAAAATACATACAAATATAATTTCAAAAATACACATATATAAATGTGTAATTCCTAAAATACACACACATAACCAAATACACATGCATAAATGTGTATGTTCTTAAATACACACTTATGCACACACAAAGATTTGAATACACATACATATATAACAAAATACACACACACAAATAACAAAATACTCACACTTATACGCATGGAGAATACATCCATACACACACTTATACACATATAGAATACACATATGCATAAACATATACACACACATAGAGATAATACAACCATATATAACAAAATGTTATAAAATATAAAATTGATTAGGTAGAGTGGACAGAGCTGGAAAGAGGCTTTGCCGTTGTACCGTAGCTAGAGAGAGTTAGGGTTTAGAGATAGAAAGAGACTTTGAAATGAAAAATTTATTAGAGGTATTTATACGCTTTAGGGTCGTGATCCTAGGACATGTCCATTTATTTTTTTACACATCACGAATTGAATCATGGTTTAGCACCTTAACCAAGTTGGTGACGTGTAAAAAATAGATGGTTACGTCCTGGGGTCATGGTCGAGGACCGTGATTAGTTCCCATGAAAATTTAAAAATGATCATGGCCCATGACCATGACCCATATCAGCTGAAATCCGAACATTTGCCATGCTTGTGGTCATAGTGTAGGGCCATGACCCGTTTTGGCTAGAATTTTGGCGCCCTATTGGTTAAGGGTCTGGTTACAGACCAAGAAGGTGACCACTAGGGTCACAATCTATGGTCATGACCATATCAATTTAATGTCACCCTTTTGGTTTGGTCACGACCTTTGTCACATGCTTTAGGCTCTAGTCACGGTCCTGGGCCGTAAGCACCTATTCACGGTCATAGCTGTAACCCTCCTGTCATAACCATTCTCGATTTTTGGTGTAATGGATAGTTATTAGTGTATACATATATGTACATGTATCCCATTTTAATAACATAGCGGAGTCTCACGTGTAAAAAGAAGGATTACCATTTTTTAAATCCTAGTTAGTCAACTCTTAGTATAAATGTCTTATATGATAACACCTACGGATCAAGAGAAGGCTATAAGAGACAGAATTACATATATGAGAAGATAAAACACAAGAAATATTAAGGATATGCATAATTCTACAAATTCAAGGGTTAAAGAGGAAGTTGAAGGGAGTAAAGGAGGTGCTGAAATTTTCTAAAATAAATCTGTCACTTTCAAGTTGCTGTGAGGGTGGTTTATTTATGAATTTTACTTCCATGCCAAATATACGTCTTAGATAATTTAATTATGAACATGTGGTCATTGATTTTGTATCTTTGGGAGATTTAATGAATATCTTATCATTATTTTTCCAATATTACGAAGAGTTGGGATTTCTTATATATATATATTGAATTATTTTTTGAATTGATGTATGTTTGTTCTCTCGTGATTATTTCGTGTCATACATGTGCTCATACCTGTTGGTATATATATTCCATTCTATGTGTTGTATCTTTATACATTATACCTGTATATAAATATCATCCTTGTTACACACATGTTTAGGTGATCTTGTTTTCATACCAAGTAATTAGGAAAAATCATAATTAGATGATTTTAACCATATATTAGGTTACATAAATTGAGTTGGATAATAATACCCAATTTAAAAAAAATTAGTATTAATAAAGATGTTTTATTGAGCGATTGGTATTATTATTTCAATTGGAGGATACGTAGGCATCCCTTAGTCAAACCACCAACTGGACACAATGTTCTTTTAGTCTATTTTCTTGTATCTTATCTTATGATCCATTCTGTGATCCATTGGTCTTACTAAGCCATTTTATTTTAGGTTATTAATCTATTATGGTAAGACAATGATGAGATTACGCTGTAGTGCCTTGTGATTATGATTTTATTTATTTTGGGGCTATGGATTGATAGGAGATAATTAACAAGAGGGTGATCAAGAGTCCACACCATACTAAGGGGATCGAGGCGGGGATTTTGATCAATGGTGGACTTTGGGATGTGCACTGACGTGCAGTGAGATCCTAGGTTGCGATATTCATTTCGGGATTCGAGTTCAGTGATCATATGCATACACTCATAAATGTGCATGCACAAGTATGTGTAGTTCACTTGAAGAATTTATATGAAACTACTGATTTCCCAATTCACACCCCACACTTTATATAGATATTAAATGTTTTGTATGATCCATGATTTATTATTGATGCAACATATTTAGATTTAGGATATGGGGAGAGTAGACATCTTTGCATTTTATTCTTTCAAAAGCATTGTATTTTTGTTATTGTACAAACAATTGTAAAGAACTTTATAAATTAACGATAATAAGTAGTTTATTTATTCATTTTATGCTTCTGCAAATATTTTTTTAGTTGTTAGCCATTGTTAAATGGCTTTAAATTGGACATAATTTCTTTATTTTAGTAGAGCCCCTTGAGGTTTTACAAATGTATCATAGCATAGTCTTAGGTATCTAGGTGTTACTTTATTTGACTTGATTTGTACTCTTTAGGCTTTGACTCTGACATATATTTTGTTCTTAGATTTTTGAATGGCAAACACTAGGAGAGTTGGAGCTAGGAGTGAGGGTCCGATTAATGCTTCCTCAAATTAGGTTAAGAAATGACAATTTTTTTTGTGTGCCAATGAGCTAGCGGCTATCATTAATGAGGCCACTATAACAAATATAGAGTTAGGTAAACATACATTAGAGTCTCAAGGGTCTTAGTAGCAGAAAGTGTGCACATCTGCGTGGGATAGGGTAAGGTCCAACTTCAACAAGAGAAAACCTCCAACTTTTGTAGGTGAATCCAATCGAATAGTGGCTTATTAGTGGAGGAGATATTTAGAGAGGCACTTGAGGACGGTGGGGTGCACTGATGTAAAAAATTAGATGTTATTTACTTTCAAGCTAGGGGGGATGATTAACAATAGTGGGAGAGTGTGACCACGCCTGAGGATAAGGATCGTTTGAATGATGATGAACTTAGGGTGAAATTCAATGAGAAATATTTTCCTTATCCTATTAGGTTCTCCAAGAAGAAATACTTTCTTAATCTATAGAAGGCTTCGGCGACTATTACAAAGTATGAGAAGGAGTTCACTTATTTATGAATGTTTTTATCGAAGGTGGTGAACACGGAAGAAAAATGGAAGAATTATTTAATTAATGGCTTGAATTAGTCGACCGAGCAATTTATGATGGGAAATATGGCATACACCACTTATGCTCAGGTGGTGGATGCCACATTGATGATTTAGCAAGAGAAAGTGAATTACCAAGAAAAGCAAGGACAGAGGAATGAGTAGAGTGGTGTAATACCCCATATTTTTGAATACTTAAATAATTACGTGATTTATTATTATTGTGGGATTAATTAAATTAAAATGTGAGAATTAATTATTTAATCCTGATTTAAATTGAAGATTTACTAGCGTGATGATAAGTTAGTAACTATTAGTATTACTGTGAGAATAAGTAATATGGAATGGCGATTTTCATATAATTTTTCATGATAGAGAAATGCGACAGTTTGGTATAGTAAGTCGGGATGCGCGTGTGAGTCGTGTTAGAACTAATCAAGTGAAGTAATAAAGTAAATTGTTTTTAAGTAACTCGTATGATCATTTCGAGTGCGCCGTTGAGTCCGAAGGGGTCGAGATAGTTTGAAAACTCTACTCGGATATTTTATTTGGACTCTGGGACATTTTTAGGCCAAGCCGGCACCCGGTAGGGGTAGTTTTGGAATTTGGAATTTTTGGAGAAATTAAATGTACGAAAATTAGAGATAAATTATATCAGCCAATTGGGACAATTAGGGTTAGAATAAACCAAAATCAAGAGAGAGCCACAGTGGGTGAGGGAGAGCAGTTTCTAAGGGTGGAGAAGCCATGTTCACCACCTTGCACAACCACCACCACCATTGTGTAGATCGGAACGTGAGGAATGCAACCATACCAACAACATCAACGGATCAGACTGTCAAAATCGAGGCAAGTGTTTATTACTTGCTTTATTTAGCAATAATCATACTCATGGTAGTGTAGGTGGATTTAATCCTTGATTTACATGATAATTGGGTGAAAATTGGAGTCAAATGATGATTAGAGACTAGACAAATTAGTTGTTGATATTCCTTCATGTATGTAGAGGTGAAACTATGAAATTGAATCATATATGGATGAACGAATCTGGGTTGGTTGGATTCTTTAATTGAAATGATGGAAACTAGGGTTGATATGAATTAATTTGGGGGTTTTATGTAATTATGATGATTAATGACGAATTAAGGATCCTAGGATGTTAGGAATGACTTATAATCTGTTATGGGTTGATGGGTATTGATGATGAGGTATTGGGTGTTGAATCTTAGAGGTTTTAGGCTCATAAATGGTGGGAAAAATGCAGAATTCTGGGAAAGAAGACGAACAGTGACATCTCGCATGAAGTCGTTCGCGCGAGATAAGGAAGTCGCACGAAGTCGTTTGAGCGACACGTGGAAGTCATTAGAAATAAATTATCTTTAGAAACATATAAGAATAAAAGTTAGTAATTATGGTTAGGACTTCTTATGATTTTGTATTAAGGATTTTCGAGTGACATACTATCCTTAGAAATATATTACGAGAGAGGGAATCTCATAAATTAAAATACGTGGATAGTATTTAGTGATAATAATACTACGTATGGAATATGATAATTGGTTGTGTGTATACCGTTTAATTGGATGGGTTGTGTGAATACCTATTACTTGCTAGTATTATGTGTATGACATACCTAGCTTCTTGCTATCACGGGAGGTGGTGTAGACACAGTCTTATCCTGACGGGATTTTGACTTGTATCTCAGAACATAGGACTGTGAAGGCTTACTTGTTAATTGGTAAGTTAGTGACTATGGGAGCGTAGGTATGTGCGTCACCCATAGGTATGTGAGCTATGTTCCCCTCCATTATGTGTGTTTTGTGTATATGGTTCGTGGGAGACGTTCGAACCCGTCATCCTTGTTTGAGTACGAGAGGTACCGGGACATGATAGCAGAATATGCAATGCACTACAGGTATTGCCTTGGGGTGTTGTATTAGTATATATATAAATAGTGGTGGTTATTTATATATACTTGTGTTATACTTACAATGTGATAATTGTAGGCTATTAAGATTGGGCTAATGCATATATATATTAATGAAAGATATATATATATATATATGCTTTTGGTATATCTGAAATGAGAAAATATCAAATAATTAAGATAGTGAAATTTTCAGTAATGCAAATAAGTGAATACTTGACTTTAGTGTGATAACAATTGTTTAAAATGATAAAGGTTGAAATCTCAAATCGGAATAATACTACGAGGGGTAGTTAGATGGATAAGGCTTTCACCTAGTTAGAAGTGTGTCAGAAGGCTAGGTTGGATTAGATGTACGTTAGGCGTGCACACTAGTCAAGAGGTGAGAATCTCATGTGAGAGTTCGAACTAACATGCATATAGTACTTGATTTAATGTAGTTTTAAATACTTGGTAAAACAAATATTTTTAGACATCGGGCTCTGACCCATTTCTTGCATTTTTTTTCTCTTTCTCTCTCTCTCTCTCTCTCTCTCTCTCTCTCTCTATATATATATATATATATATATATATATATATATATATATATATATATATATATATATATATATATATATATATATATATGTGTGTGTGTGTGTGTGTGTGTGTGTGTGTGTGTGTGTGTGTGTGTATTAGTACAGGTGCCGAGCCACGGGGATACCGGTTTTAGATACTTGGATGGTTTGTCGAGCTGCAGCTGTTGTGGAAGTTGCGGGTTATTTGAGATTAGATGCTTCTCTCATTTCATTCAGTTCCTAGTTCAGATATCTCAGTTAGGGAATGTGTCGCCCATCCTCATTAGCAGAGTTGTGCTCAGTTTACTTTTTAGTTCTTCTGAGTTGGGTTGAGTATTTATTATGGTTTAGTTTGTAATTATAAACTGAAAGGTTTTATCCAGTCTTATCTATTCAGTATTTGATTCAGTCAGCATTTAATTCTTGTGTATGGTTTATATTTACATGTTTAGAATTTATTAAATTAATTGGTTTAAAGTTTAATTGGAAAATGTTTTGACACTAGCTTAATTAAATGTTAGGTAATTAATTGGATTTAGGTTTACGACAGTGATGCTAAGAATGAACCAACCAAACATTCTGTTTTAAATTTTATAAAGGACTGATCACCCGATATTTAATTGGGCGGAGTGTCACAGGTGGTATCAGAGCATCAGGTTCTAGTGTCCTTTAGGATCTGTACAGCTTATTACGTTTCATCTTAGTGTTCTTTGATGTAGAGCCTTATTCTTGGATTGCTGTATTCCACTGTGTATGCGATTTGCGCACTCCTGCGATTTAGTTTAGTGAACTCAATTCATATGCGAGAGTGATTGTACTTCGTACTCCGAACAATATGGGATGACCAGTGAAGGCCATTAGCGGGACTGCATGAGGAGAAAAACAATTGAGAGTTATGAAGCATTCGAGGAAACGGTGATCGTGGTAGAATTCACCAACAGTAGTATCTAAGTGTGATGGGCCAATGGAGGAAGCTAATCCAAGGGAAATAATGTAAAGTAGAGTGTAGTGACACTCAGAATTTTAAATTCATAAGAAATTTTCTAGCTCAGAGAAACAACAAGGTGTAAAAATAGTTAATCGAACCGAGATATTGGGTTCGGGTTAACCATTTAAAAAATTTCCATCTTCTGGTCAGACAAAAATATGGAAGAGATGTTGAACTTATCACCACTAGGTCGAGTAGAGACCGACCGTAAAGAATGATTTAACTTGGTAAGCTAACTTCGTGATCGAAGTAGAAGTCACGGAAGATAAAAAGGGTCCGTAAGTTGAAAATGGACATGTGGGTTGAATGCCCTAGCGTGAATGGAGGTGTGAATAAGGTGACTAGTGTCAATGTCATCCAAGTATATGTTTACTAGAATACGTCAACGCTCCAGAAGAAAGGAATCTAGTCGAGCTGTAATACCTAGCCGAAGGTCAAGGTTGAATTTAATAGTGTTAGTAGAACATCACCAGAATGTATACCCAGTGAGGGGAAACCTATTTAAATGATATGATTAAATATTAACGTAATGGTGATGGATTCAGTCAAGACCAGTGAGTCGATCATGTGTTCCATATGCCCTATAGAGGGCAAGGAACAACGAAACTAACAACTAGGAGTTAAGACTATCTGGTCCGAGAGAAGGACATCCTAACAAGTCCAGGAGGGTCAGTAAAAGGGGAATTACCCTGTATGTAGATATAAGGGTTACCAGTATTGAATGTGTTCATATGAGAAGTGAAATTTATAGTATCGGGAATAATAAACCATGCCTGTAAGGCATAATAGTTGGAGAAGTGAAATATCCAGTGTAGAAATCGGGTCAGGAGAATTGGGCCCAGGAGCTAATAACCTGAGAGTAATGGGTCTAGGCAAGACCAGCGTAGTCCTCAATAAATGTAGCGTACCGTATTTCGAGGTCAATAGGGCCCAGGGAAATCAAGGGAAGGCTAGTGAGGTCATATTTGAGGCCTAGAGATATGGGGCCAATGTATAAATATGGGGTGAGTAAGCCATAAAATGGAATAAGAAGGGGAACACAAACGAGTAGAATCCAAGTGGGATAATGATTATAAATAATTATGGGTCGTAAACGTGCGTACGGGGACCCTACGATCAGGAATAACTGATGGAGTTTTGTTTCATCCTTGTAAATAAATGATGAGTTCAAGTGACGTGGGTGTGTCAAAACATATGTGAATAGTTAACACTAAGAATTTGAGTGTGCATTCGGTTTAGTGGGTAAGCTAGAAACAACAACCTTATTATGTAGGTGACTACCATTTGGTAGCGAGATTTTTCGTACCACCTGCGGGGAGGAACAGGTGTGGATGCTAAGAGAAATTTTTATATGGTATTATGTAACGTTTCATTCTCCTTTGAGCGTTATGATAGTAGAGCACATTATTATATTTTATAGTTACTGGTTACCGAGGGTTTGAACAGTAGTAAATTGTGTGAGAAGACAATTGTACTAAAAATTTCAAACATATGGTTTTAGAGAGGCATCACCTGAAAGACGATTGAGCCTATACATGTGTTGTATTGTATTGTAGACTTCAGTGAGTATGTTGTCTTACTAGGTTGATCCCGGTGTGCAGGGATGTTTTACTGATGTGATTCACGTTATATTGAATTATTGTAGAGCGGAGAGATAAAGCTCGTAAATTATATAGCACTAATAACTCGTGATAGTGAGAGCCTTGTGTTTTATACGGTCTTTAGTAATAGGAGAGAGGACGAGTAGATATTTACGACTGTAGATGGAAATTCAAGGATATATGTTATGGATTAAGGACTTAACGGATCCTGACGACCAACAGTGTTAGGTAGTAGTGTATCGGGGGGGGGGGGGTTCCTTGTTTGGATTTCACTTTCTGAGATATCCCATGCATGAGGCTTAGCAAATGTTGGAGGTTGGGATACATTTTCCTTTAATTCATGGATTTAGTATCGTAATGATTACCCTTGCACGTGGTTATAACTGTAAGATGATGGTTATATTACAAACTAAGGCCGATAGGGCCGTATAAGATTAACATGTGATAATGTTACAAATCGTTGACACCACGAGCAGACCGGTGGGACAACCTAAGATATGATTAGGCGGAAAAGGGTAGGGTGACTGAGTATGACCTTACCCTATAGTTATGCCAAGTATGTGGGGCATAAATTGATATTTATAACACGACTCCTATAGTGGTGTTGCAATGCACAAAGCATAGGGTGTATGGGCACCTAGATATTTTGGGAATAAATTTTTCTTCCTTAAGTAAGATTGTGAGACAACGCGTGTTGCGAGAGGTAACTGAATGTAGAAGAGTGTGACTTCAAGATTTAACTATTTGATGGGTTAAGGCAGTTACAACCGTTAATTCCCAGCTTTGCCACGAGGTTGGTATGGGAAGAATCCGATAAAGTTTAACTCAGGAAAGTTGAGACTTACTTGTTAGGATAAGGAGAGAAAATGTTTCATAAGAATCTGAAGCTTAGAGAGAAGGGGAAGGACTTGCGACATGTAGTGATGACACTGTCGCTTGAGCCATAGATATGGATGTGGTTATGAGAACTGTAAAATTCATAATGATATAAAGACGTAGTAGTGATGGCTTAAGAAAAGAAAGACATTTCTGAACTCCAATTGAAAGTGAACCATCAGTAAATAATAGAGTTCCTTCAGCATTAGAAATTCCTTGGTGGTAATAGGAAAGTGAATCCCTGAACAATTACAGAGTTAATTACTTCGTAATGGGATCACAATCCTATGTGGGTAAAAGTGGGTCGGGTAATTAAAGTAGCTCACGTTATGAAAAGTTAGGACAAATCATAAGGTGTAACAGTAAACCCTCACCATTATTCCTGGGATATTAAGTTATAGCGGGTACAAATAGAGTTTTTGTCTGAAAGAGTCAAGACAATTATGACTCAATTATTGGGAAGAGTTCCCGGGAGGCCATGAATATCAAGATGCGAACATATTTGGCCTAACAACTCGCAGGCGGGCGGTAAGTCTAAGAGTTTTAGTTTCACATTGCGAAGTATGTGGTAATTCCAATTATGGGAAGGTTTAGTGCAATATCTTCCACTGGTGGAGTTAGTGTAAGGCGACTCCCCTCAATTTATTATCGATATAATCCCATTCAAAGCGTTATATATATAAATCCTTGTTATCCTTGTGCTTATTGGATAGAAGGTAGGACAATAATCTACTAGGCCCAGAGAAATTTTTAGGGCCCGTTAACCAAGGTGGAAATGATTGGGAGTTGCATTATTGCATGTTGGAACGAGAAAATTGGTATCGAGTGAGGTGGGATCTTTTCCTATTATTGTTAAGTTGAGCCGGTAGCATACAGGCTCAGGTTCCATATTCCTATGCGGAGGTAGTATGGCGAAAATGTGTTAACAATTATAGTATGTATCGTGTGTAAGACAAATTTGTATATATCTAAATATCAATTAACCAACTAGTGCGAGTAGTAGGAGGCTAGATAGTGACTATATATAAGTTAAGTGGTGAAACTTAAATGGTAAGGCTTGGAGAGTAATTAATCAGTGAGGTGTTCATTATTAAAGGTATTCGGTAATGTACTGTATGGGCAGTACTGCGTAAATTCATGATATGTGAGGTAAATAAACGGAATTTTCCTTACCAGAAATGCCTTATTTTACGAATTTCGTGACGAAATTCCGTTATTAGGGGGGAAGTATGTAATACCCCGTATTTTTGAAGAGTTAAATAATTACGTGATTTATTATTATTGTGGGATTAATTAAATTAAAATGTGAGAATTAATTATTTAATCCGGATTTAAATTGAAGATTTACTAGCATGCCAAGAAGTTAGAAACTATTAATATTACTGTGAGAATAAGTAATATGGAATGACGATTTTCATATAATTTGTCGTGATAGAGAAATCCGACAGTTTGTTATAGTAAGTCGGGACGCGCGTGTGAGTTGTGTCAGAACTAATGAAGTGAAGTAATAAAGTAAATTATTTTTAAGTAACTCATATGATCATTTCAACTGTGCCGTTGAGTCCGGAGGGGTCGAGATAGTAAAAAAACTCTACCCATGTATTTTATTTGGACTCCGGGTCATTTTTAGGCCAAGCCGACACCCGATAGGAGTAGTTTTGTAATTTAAAATTTTTGGAAAAATTAAATGGACGAAAATTAGAGATAAATTAAATCATCCAATTGGGACAATAAGGGTTAGAATAAAGCAAAATCAATAGAGAGCCAAAGTGGGTGAGGGAGAGCAGTTTCCAAGGGTGGAAAAGCCATGTTCACCACCTTGCACAACCACCACCACCATCGTGTAAATCGGAACACGAGGAACGGAACCATACCAACAACATCAATGGATCAGGCCGTCAAAATCGAGGCAAGTGTTTATTACTTGCTTTATTGAGCCATAATCATACTCATGGTAGTGTAGGTGGATTTAATCCTTGATTTACAAGATAATTGGGCCAAAATTGGAGTTAAATGATGATTAGAGACTAGGCAAATTAGTTGTTGATATTCCTTCATGTATGTAGAGGTGAAACTAAGAAATTGAATCATATATGGATGAACGAATCTGGGTTGTTTGGATTCTTTAATTGAAAGTATGGAAACTAGGGTTGATATGAATTAATTTGGAGGTTTGATGTAATTATGATGATTAATGACGAATTAAGGATCCTAGGATGTTAGGAATGACTTATAATCTGCTATGGGTTGATGTGTATTGATGATGAGGTGTTGGGTGTTGAATCTTAAAGGTTTTAGGTTCATAAATGGTGGGAAAAACGCAGAATTCTGGGAAAGAAGACGAATAGTGACATCTCGCACGACGTCGTTCGCGCGAGATAAGGAAGTCGCACGAAGTCGTTTGAGCCACTACACCAAAATGGGCAAATTGTCACCTTTCAGCCGGCCAGCCTTGTCAAGGTCATTGACCGTGACAAAAAAACACGCGTTTTGTGTCACGGTCATTGACCTTGACACGACCGTGACAAAGACTTGTCACGGTCAAAGACCGTGACAAGTCCGTGGCAAGTAAATTTGTCACGGTCGTGTCACGGTCAAGGACCGTGACAAGTCGTGTCACGGTCAATGACCTTGACATGACCGTGACAATGTTCGCAGCAAAAACCCTATCCCCCTTCTTTTTTCCCTCCCGCGTCGTTCCCTCCATCTCTCTCTCTCTCTCTCTCTACTTTCAGGTCCATTTTCTCTCTCTCTCTCTCTCTTCCATTTATATATATGTTTGTGTGTATATTTATGTGTGTATGTGTATATATATATGTGTGTATGTGTGTGCGTGGAGGGGGGCAGGGGGTGGGGGGTGGGGCGGGGTGGGGCAGGGTGGGGGAGGGGGTGGTGGAGGGTGGGGTGGGGTGTGTGTGTGTGTGTGTGTGGTGGTGTGTGGTGGGAGAGGGGGTGGGGTGGGGTGTGTGTGTGTGTGTGGTGGTGTGTGGTGGGGGAGGGGGTGGATGAGGGGTGGGGCAGGGGGTGGGGTGGGGCAGGGTGTGTGTGTGTGTGGTGGTGGTGTGGGGTGGGGCAGGGGGTGGGGTGGGGTGGTGTGTGTGTGTGTGTGGTGGTGTGTGGTGGGGGAGGGGGTGGGGTGGGGTGTGTGTGTGTGTGGTGGTGGTGTGTGGTGGGGGAGGGGGTGGGGTGTGTGTGTGTGTGTGGTGGTGTGTGGTGGTGTGTGGGGGTGGGGTGGTGTGGTGTGTGTGTGTGTGTGTGTGTGTGTGTGGTGGTGTGTGGTGGGGGAGGGGGTGGTGGAGGGGGGCAGGGGGGCAGGGGGTGGGGAGGGGGTGGTGGAGGACGAAAATTATTGTTGTAGCACTAAGAGAATAAATGAAAATGAATTGAAACTATGAAATTGTTATGGAATATAATAAATTTGAAACTATTGTCTTTTCAACCATCCAATAAAAGTTTTCCTTCATGGAATGTTAGAATTGTTTCTAGGATAATAATCCTACTATAAGATAATTGCTCAAAATAAATATTAAATAATAATTACTAAGATATCAATTCAAATAAAGTCTTAATAACCTAACCAAAAGAAATAAAATAAAATATCAAATAAATTATCATCCACCTCATAGACATTCCCTACCAATCATTTTAAGATAATTTTTTCCTTATAAAGATAAATACCTTTGATTGCAAAGCATGCACTTGTATTATTATTATTATACAACATGTATTATTTCGACGTGTAATTCTAAAATCTCACCTAGTTTTGTATACTATTTTTAAAATCATACTATCAATTCACGAGACACTAAACAAGAAAGAGGGCATCTTAATTTGGAAATGCTTGTTTTTCTTTCTAGAGATCCGTGTCGTCAAAACTTGGTATTAGATACTTGCGTGGTTTTACCTAACTTGAATGAATTAATAAATGTTTCAGTAAAGGTTGAAGTGGACAAAAAACGTGTGAATTGATTAATATCCATAATGTAAATAAAAGGTAAAGTAAGTGTGTAAATGGGTGGTTGAGCAAGCTAAGAGGTCTAACCCATATTTAATACATAGGTGTGTTATGAAAGGTTTTCAAATAATGACCCCGAAACATAGAAATTCAATCTCAAGCAATTGAATTTCAATCTCTACAAATTTATGCATGTATTCAAGGGATTTATGAAGGATTAATATTAAAATTCAATTCCTATACATAATCTAAAAATTATATGTGTGTGTGCGTGTGCGTGTGCGTGTGCGTGTGCGTGTGCGTGTGCGTGTGCGTAGGTGTGCGTGTGTGTGTGGCGGGGGGAGGGGGCAGGGGTGGGGCACCCATTTAATAACTCTTTAAATATTTGGAAAAAACATAATATTACAAAATTGAAACGAAATGGTATTGACGGAACTTACACATACGTTATAATATAGACGTAACATTTTTTTATCTGTACTAATAACATTTTTTTTATCTGTACTAATAACATTTTTGTTACAGCAAAAATGTCTCCTTCAGATGTTAGGGCGAAGATGATGATGTTGTTTATGATGATGTCGTCGTATGGGTTCGGTGGTAGCGGAGGCGACGAGGGCTCCTCCGCCCCTAGGCTCCCCAAATATGGAAAATTTGGGATTACCGTCGAAAACAAGTCGGAGCTTTTAGCGAGATCCCTCGAGCTACTAAAGACGGTCATCGGCCCGGGGTTTATGAGTTGGAAGGAGTTGCCGTATGAGCTCAAGTTAGCTGTTTGGGCGGCACTACAGGTAATATTTATATGAATATTTCAATTTCAATTTCAATTTATATTTATATTTATATTTATATTTATATTTATATTTATATTTATATTTATTCGCAACTAACATTGTATTTGTTGGACAGGAACAATTCAACTTGGATCCAAAGCTACGCGATTCCGTCTTTGAGCAGTTGAGGGAGCAACACAAGACGTGGAAAAAAAATATGCGGACACGGTACTTTGGAAAAACACGAGAGACCATGTTACAATGGCGTGGATCCGTCCCGCCCAAGGAGCCGATCTCATTGGCACAATGGCAAAAGTTCATTGACAATGAGCTCGAGGATCGACAATTGGCATCTCGCCAATCGGGGAGGGAAAATCGGGCTAAAAAGACGGACGTGCACTACTCCGGTCGGACCTCTTACGCTGAGGTGGAGCATAGGATGAAGGTAATATTTAATTTATCTATAACTACAAAAATATATTATTGGATATTATTTTACTTTGCGGGGCCGATACTAATTTTACTTTACTTTATTTTATTTCAGGAGGTAGGGAGTGGGCCAGGGGGTAAGCCACATAGGCTCGATACTTATGTGGCTCTTCGGACGAAGAAGGGGAAGGACAAGGAGGTGTCCCCGAGCGTCGCGGCGACGATTGTAAGTAATCCGACAGTTTAATTATTTTTAATTACGTTATAATTTTTTAGTTTACTTATTTTACTAATCATGTGCTTTTTGTCGTTTCAGGCAAAGCTTAAGGAAGTGCATGAGTCGCAGTCTGATGCCGACAAGGCATCTTTGTCCACAGACGCACTCAGCCAAGTGCTTGGCTCTGATCACAAGGGGAGGACAAGGGGAGTGAGCTCGCGGGTGGCCAAATCTAGGATCATCGGATTGGAGACGAGCGACACCGGGTTAGCTCGAACGGTGGATTCACACGACGCGAAGCTGTCCCGTTTGGAGGCGACGGTCCAAGATATGTACGCATTCATGAAGCGTACGTTGGGTGGAGACCGTAAAGAGAAAGGTAAAGGGAAAGGGAAGGAGAAGGCGGTGGAGGAGGAGGTGCGGGAGGACGAGGCGCAGGATGACGACGATGTGGACCTCGCTGCTTCATCACCGACACGTTCGTACTTCGACGATCCACTTCCCTATTTGACGCCCTCCAACAGACCATTATCGACAATTGGTTGGTCGAGCGTGTTCATATTGGACATATTTGATGGCCAGCGGATAGGGCGGGGGTTGAGGGACCCGAACATCGTCGAGGGTGGAATAGTCCATGGACGTGTGCTTCAAGAGATGGAGTCCAAGGTGCTCGTCACGCATGTCGTACCCGGGAAGGAGAACTCCCTATTGTGGTTGCGCGAATAATGCGGCACGACGTATATTAGTGGGTGCGTCAATTCGTATGTCGTGTGGCCTACTCACCTCCTCAGTTTTATCTAAGACATGTAGTAACAATATTTTTAAGTTTGTCCATTTTAATTATATTTGGATTATATCGTCATGTATATTATTTTTACTTTGAAGATTTGGATTATACTGTCATGAATATATATTTGCATTATCTTTAGTTTGTGTTGGATATATGATGTTTGGAACAGGTACAACGTTGCTATAACAGGTACAAATATACTGCTGGGCAGTGGCGGTGGCCATACTGCCCAGCAGATTTTTTTTAAATTCTGCCCAGAATTGTCACGGTCAATGACCGTGACAATTTTTTTTAAAAAGGGTCACGGCTTTGTCACGGTTTTAAACCGTGACAAACGTGTCAAGGTCAATGGCCGTGACACGACCGTGACACAAAACGCGAGTTTTGTGTCAAGGTCAATGACCGTGACACGACCGTGACAAAAAAAGTTGTCTCGCCTCGAAATGTCACGGTCATTGACCTTGATAAGGTGAATTTGTCAAGGTCAATGACCTTGACAAATGGGCAGATTTGGTGTAGTGAGCGACACGTGGAAGTCGTTCGAGTGATATCCATTCTGGTTCAAGCGAGATTTCTGATTTTAAGAAATTACCTATTTTGCCCTAAGTTAGTAAATGGTTGATTTGAGTGAGGAAAATTAATGTTCGATGAACCCAAAATAGTGCAGAATTATTGGGAGTTGTTTAGGTGTATTGATTTAGATATCCGGGAGGGTGAGATTACCTTGGAGATTACAATAGAGAGATAATATTAATTGTAAATGTGTCGAGAGTATTAAGTGATAAATACTTATGAAATTAGTTCCGAAGAAATGCAACTTATAAGAATAAAAGTTAGTAATTATGGTTGGGACTTCTTATGATTTTGTATTAAGGATTTTCGAGTGACATATTATCCTTAGAAATATATTACGAGAGAGGGAATATCATAAATTAAAATACGTTGATAGTATTTAGTGATAATAATACTACGGATAATTGGTTGTGTGTATACCGTTTAATTAAATGGGTTGTGTGAATACCTATTACTTGCTAGTATTATGCGTATGACATACCTAGATGCTTGCTATCATGGGAGGTGGTGTAGAGACAGTCTTATCCTGAGGGGATTTTGACTTGTATCTCAGAACATAGGACTATGAAGGCTTACTTGTGAGTTGGTAAGTTGCTCACTATGGGAGCGTAGGTATGTGCATGACCCATAGGTATGTGAGCTATGTTCCCCTCCATTATGTGTGTTTTGTATATATGGTTGGTGGGAGACTTCCGAACCGATGGTCCTTGTTTGAGTATGAGAGGTTTCGGGACATGATATCAGAGTATGCAATGCACTACAGGTATAGCCTTGGGGTGCTGTATTAGTATATATATAAATAGTGGTGGTTATTTATATATACTTGTGTTATACTTACAATGTGATAATTGTAGGTTATTAAGATTGGGCTAATGCATATATATTAGTGAAAGATATATATATATATATATATATATATATGCTTTTGGTATATCTAAAATGAGAAAATATCAAATAATTAAGATAGTGAAATCTTGAGTAATGCAAATAAGTGAATTCTTGACTTTAGTGTGATAACACTTGTTTAAAGTGATAAAGGTTTAGATCTAAAATCGAAATAATACTACGAGGGGTAGTTAGATGGATAAGCCTTTCAGCTAGTTAGAAGTGTGTTAGAAGCTTAGGTTGGATTAGATGTACGTTAGGCGTGCACACTATTCGAGAGGTGATAATCTCATGTGAGAGTTCGAACTAACATGCATATAGTACTTGCTTTAATGCAGTTTTAAATACTTGCTAAAACAAATATTTTTACACATCGGGCTCTGACCCGTTTCTTGCATATCTTTTCTCTTTTGCTATATATATATATATGTATTAGTACAAGTGCCGAGCCATAGGGATACCGGTTTTATATACTTGGATGGTTTGCCGAGCTGCAGCTATAGTGGAAGTTGCAGATTATTTGAGATTAGATGCTTCTCTCATTTCATTCAGTTCTTAGTTCAGATATCTCAGTCAAGGAATGTGTCGCCCATCCTCATTTGCAGAGTTATGCTCAGTTTACTTTGTAGTTCTTCTAAGTTGGTTTGAGTATTTATTATGATTTGATTTGTAATTATAAACTGAAAGGTTTTATCCAGTCTTATCTATTCAATATTTGATTCATTCAGCATTTAATTCTTGTGTATGGTTTATATTTACATGTTCAAAATTTATTAAATTAATTGGTTTAAAGTTTAATTGGAAAATATTTTGACACTAGCTTAATTAAATGTTAGGTAATTAATTAGATTTAAGTTTTCGACAGTGATGCTAAGAATGAACCAATCCAACATTCTGCTTTAAATTTTATAAAGAACTGCTCACCCGATATTTAATTGGGCGGGGTGTCACAAGTGGTTTGAGTGGAACTAAGACAGGAGGATAGCATAACGTAATGACTATCAAGGGTGGAACAATGGAATAAGCCTTGAGTGGGACAATATTTTTAAGCCTCTAAACAAGGAAATGGAATCTTGTAGGTTCCTCGGGGAAGGGATAGGGACAATGGGGGAGCGTGCACCGCGTAGGCAGTTTGAACCTTTTAGGGTCACTTGATATTCATGTGGAAAAATAGGATATCGAGTTGTTGCATTTTTATTGTTAAACTTTTTTAATAGTAATATGTCTAGTTCATTGAAAATTAGAATCATGTGTGTGTGAATTCCTTATATTTATTCTCTAAATATATTGCATTTAATGTCAATCAACTCGACATAGTAGAAATTTGGCTGTGTTAGGTTTGGCTTTATCTATGGAGATCAAAATTCATGTTCTAGTATAATTGAACATTTCTAACATATACGGGGAGTTGACATCCTATTGGTAAAACTATGAGTGAAACCCTAGTAGTTTATCTCCAACGAGAAATTGTATTATAGTTTAAAAACTTATTTGATAGTTCAAAGATGATTGTAACTGGTATATCCAAGAATATATTAAACAGGAGCACCTGTGAGATTTAACTCTATGTGATGACTAAAGTAGACTTGGGCCATCTCACAAAATTTGAATAGGGTGCATAGATTCTTAATCCCGAGGATTATGAGGATTAGAATACTTGTGTAATTATTTTCTTTGAATTTTATGGTGAATATTCAATTTTATTATATTTCAATCTCTGCGGATTGGGAAATTATTGTGTAAGTAGGTCTGAGATCATAATTTGAAGGAATTCGCTTCCTTGAAATATTTTGGATTGTGATTCTCCTTAATAGACTTATAAGTATTTTTTTCACCAATGAACTCTATCAGTGGATTATTTTATAATTTAGTAGAGTAGCAAATAAGTTAAGGCTTAAAATTAAGGAAAAAATATAAGATATTCATTAAGATAGATTTGCAGAGAATTGATTTAATGAAACATGTATTGTATACTTAACGCAAGGAATCATAGTATGTACCATATGAACTTTGCACGTAAGACTTCATTACTCTGAGTGATTTTGAGATGATTAAATTGGAGTGCAGTCATAATTATTTAATATATTAATTATGATTAAAGAAAGAAAGAAAATAAATTACAAGAATATAATTTGGTATTTTGAGTATTTATTTGGAATCTTATTTAATTATTCTATCTTGGGTCCCTAGTATAGTTCATATGCCAATGTAACTTTTCATTATTATATGGAATCCCAATTTAGCCTAAGTGCATGACTTGTACCTATATATAGTATTGTATGGTAGGTTTTTTTAGCTATATATGTGTTACCGAGGGCTAAAGATGGAGAGAAAACACATTATTTATGTTTTTATGAATATGCTTACAAAGAGAGGTCAATATCTCAATCAAAACCTTATGTATTCATTGCCAAAGGTGCCCCGCACACATACCTTTTTTGTGGCGATCATATACTAGAGGATCTGAGGCTTTAGGCATGTTCCAGCAAGTTTTTGGAGGACAAAAATGGCATCTCCTTCATCTTTTTCAAACACTCTTCCTCCTTATTCAGATCATAGACAACATCTGCTAAGGTATTATAATCGGAACCATAGATTTAAGCTTGAAAGCTAGTTTTTGTTCTTCACTTTCTATTTTATTATTGATCAAAGTTTCTAAAATGGCATTTTTTTGCATATATCTACCCCGAAAAATTGGTATCAGAGCCCCGGTTTTAGATTGATCATGCTTTGAAAAGGTCCATATTGTCCACCATGAAAATCATAGCTTTCTTTTTGTGGAAAAATACTTTCTTGTATGTTTCTTCGTACTAACATAGTTTCAAGATATTATAATGTTTACACCCCTTCCAAAAAGGTCACATGAATGTTATTTTTTTATAAATGGATCCTACAATAGTTTATCCATAGTTATGTTCTCATAGTTTTGATATGGTTGTAGTAATTAGGTTATTTTAATACTTTTTATCGATGTATATGGAGGATATTATAAGGGGATGTAATACCTTTTACTAGTTAGAATCATGTATTTACATGGGATATAGACTTGGACAAGTTTCCTGGAGTTTGGCTAAGTTTTGAATAAGTTATGAAGATTTTTTCATATGTATGACAAACCCGAAATGAAGATGTAGACTTATAGGGGAAGATCGATCTTATCTCCCATTAAATCGATCCGACCTTGATAATGGGTTAAGATTTTATTTGTTTGATTCTTATTGTCACCATTTCAACAACAACATGTCTGGCAAGATTTAAAAGGGTCGGGATGCATGAACTCAACCTGATGTGTTAGTTTCACGTCTATAAAATTAATCCTCTAAATTTAATGATTTATTATAACCGTATTGCGTAGAATGCGTCTCTGGATCTCATTTTCTTCAGGGTAATCGGGACACTTCAAAATGCAATGAGAGTGTTACTCTAGCACGTTACCACTTTACTCGTCCTCTGATTTCGTATAGTGAGGGCTTGAACCTCAAATACGTAATGCTTGGGAGTACTAAAGTCTGGGTCTAATTAATCACTTAAATTTATGATTAGTTTTATACCTGCAATACATTAGGGTAGAGGGATTGTATTCCCGTCCTGTTTTTTTCCTCATCATATAGTACAAATCTAGTCATTCGTTATCAGTATTTTAGGTAATTTAGAATAGTTGCATTCCATTCATACTTTAGTTCATTAGTTAATTATTTCAAAATTGCATATAGTTGTTGTTATCCCACCAATCAAATCATCTTTTCCTTCTCTTTAGAGTCAGAGTTTGGATTCCTTCGTCTGTCCAACGTCGTTACAACTCCGTTGTCTAATTTCCCATGGGAGATGATCCTGACTTACCGGGTTTATTACTAACGCGACAGGCTTGCACTTGAGCTTAGAGAATATGCACTTCTGAGACACATTCTTAGTCGCATCAAGTTTTTGGCGTTGTTGCCGGGGATTTAGGTAGACTTAGGATTAGATCAAGTAATCTCAAACTTTGACCAAAACTTTCCAAAAATCCAAAAACATAAAAAAAGAAATTAAAAGCACAAAAATATTCCTCATCATCTCTCATAAGCCTGTTAATGCAAAATTCTGAACTCACTCCAACTCCCCATAATACTCCAACCCACATTCACGAAAACCCGATAGTTAAGTACGACCCTGATAGTCCTCACACCACAAACGTTCCACACTTCTGGGTTCCATCTCCCACGCCTACACCCACCCCGACATCCCTCTTAGGACACACTATAAAGAACACTCCGAGCATACCAAGTGAGGATACAGAGTCATCAAGTGAGAGAGCCATGTCACAACACGGTAGTGTAACCGCCGGTGAGGAAGATGTCCCGTACCGCCCGTTGAGAGAACTCTTATATCCATAGTGCACAGTCACTCCGAGATGCATTTTATTCCCATATAATGTTGGGCAATTTCTCTTTAGGAATAGGATGATCCAAATACTTCCCACTTACCATGGAATGGATTTAGAGAATCCATACCTCCACATCATGGAATTTGAAGAGGCCTGTGAGACCCTTAGTGAATAAACTTGCACAAAAGATGTGATCCTCCTCAAACTCTTCCCTTTATATCTAAAGGGTAAGGCTAAGACCTGGCTATGGTCTTTACCTCCAAACTCGATTTCATCATGGAATGAGTTACAATATAAATTTATCAAGAAATTCTTTCCTAAACATCGAACGAACTCTATTAAGGCTCAAATTCAAACCTTTCGACAACTAGAAAATGAGTCGTTTGATCGATGTTACTAGCATTTCAATGAGTTAGTCACTTCGTGCCCACATCATAGACTTGATAAACTGCAAATCATTTCCTTCTTCCATAACGGGCTGAATATGAATTCCAAACAACTCTTTGAGACTATGTGTGATGGTCCCTTTGTCGAAATAGATGCCAATGATGTTGAGCTTCACTTGAGGTATGTCGCTGAGACTAACCAATCCCAGGATACATTTGACCCTAGTGCTTAAAATCGAACTCGTCAAGTGGCCACCGCTCCATCGGCGTCCGACTTATTTCATGTGGATAAGAATGATATGATGGACAACCGACTCGATATACTTGAGAAAGGAGTACGATAAATACTGGTGGTATGTGGAAGAAGACCAATTGGATCCCTACCAAACCCCGTCGAGAAGGTTTGTGTGATTTGTGAGGTAGGTCATTCAACAGAGGAATTCCCGACAATACCCGCCTACAAAGTGATGCTTCAAGAGCAAGTAAGTGGTATCGGAGGATTTAAGGGTAATTTTGGTGCACCGCACGGGAATTATTACAACCCTTCGTGGAAAAACCATCCTGGTTTTAGATATGGGCAACAACATGTTGCGATGAATCCTAATTCACTTGTTGCCCCTCCCCCACCATCGCACTTTCAACAAGCTCCACATGAAAGGACATGTGCAAGCCCCACCACCTCAAAGGGCATATATTACTCCACCGCGGAGAAATCTCGAGGATATAATGAACCAATTTATCAATACCCAAAATGCAGCCAATGCTAGATATGATCGCATAATCAACGACATAAGTGCAAATATTTCTAAAATGAAATCATCGTTGAGTATCCAAGAGAAGGGAAAATTTCCTACACAGGGCCAACGACCACCCCAAGGTCAAACTAGTATTAGCTCCACCTCAACAGAACATCAGGATCAATGTCAGGATGTGACCACTCTTCGTAGTGGGAGAGTTATTGATTTATTACCTCCCCCACACGACGTAACCAAAGACAAGGAGATTTTGCCCAGTACAAAAGAGGCCGAAGATGTCTCTTTGAAAGAGAGTGATAAAGAAGACACTAGTGAGCCTGAGGTAGTAGTGAAACCACCCACCGCGGAATATTTTCCTCAAAGGTTGGTTCCTTCCCATAAAGAAAACCCCCGTGATGAAGTGCTAGACGTGCTAAAGCAAGTAAAGCTCAATTTACCTTTCCTCGATGCCATTAAGTAGATTCCAGCTTATGCAAAAGTCATCAAAGACTTGTTAATAGTGAAGAGGAAGATGAAGGTAAAGAAAAATGTATTTCTAGCACCGAACGTGAGCTCCATTCTACTTAATGATCTCCCACCAAAATTCAAAGATCCCGGTGCACCCACTTTTTCCTGCATCATTAGAGAAAATAAAATTGAAAAGGCCTTACTTGACTTGGGAGCAAGTGTCAATTTCCTCCCTTACGCCATGTATAGGCAACTTGATCTGGGAGAACTTAAGCCCACAAACATCACTCTCCAGTTAGGGAATTTAACCGTGAAGATCCCAAGAGGTATAGATGAGGACGTGATCGTCCAAGTTAAAACTTTATACTTCATGGTAGACTTTGTCATTTGGGACACGAAACCCTACTTCGCCTCGAGAAATCATGTTCCCATCATTCTTGGGTGCCCATTCTTAACTACGGCTAATGAAATTATCAATACACAAAATGGGCAAATGAAACTCACATTTGGGAACATGACCTTAGATACTAACATCTTCCATATAGCCTAACATACAGGGGAAGAAGATGATCTTCACGCGGTGAGCCTAATTGACGAGATCATAGAGGAGTACTTTGAGGAAAATTATTATGGAGATGCTCTAGGGTCCTGTTTAGTGTTGAGCCACGAGAGTGAGGGGACGTATACTGAATTTGAGAGGGAAGTTGAGGAGTGGAGAGAGTTAGTTGATGAGAGAGCATCAGACGAGGATGGGAAAGATGTAAGTTGGGTTTCTCGATTCGAGGAGTTACCGCCAAGGGAGGCACGTATGGTTCCCTCCAGTGACAAATTTTTGGCCCTCGAATTGAAGAAACTACCCTCCCATATTAAATATGAATATCTAGGAGAGGAAGAGACATTCCCTGTTGTTGTCTCCTCTACCCTAGACGAAGAGCAGGAGGGTAAACTGTTAAAGATTCTGAGGCAGCGCGAAGGTGCTTTTGATTGGTGTATTGTTGATTTGAAGGGGATAAGTTAATTTTCACCCACAAGATCCATCTCGAAGAGGATGTCAAGCCCTCGAGAGAAATGCAAAGAAGGCTAAACCCCAATATGAAATAAGTGGTGAGAACCGAAATCATTAAGTTATTGGATGCCGGGATTATCTACCAAATCTCGAATAGCAAGTGGGTGAGCCCTATTCAAGTTATCTGAAAGAAGTCGATCATGACAGTGATTGAGAATTCTAAGGGAGAGATCATTCGCCAACGTACCAGCTCTGGGTGGTGCGTATGCATTGATTACCGAAAACTCAATGCGGGAACTAGGAAAGATCATTTCCCCTTGCCATTTACTGATCAAATGCTTGAGAGAGTAGCGAGCAACCCTTACTATTGCTTCCTTGATGGTTATTTTGAATATACGCAAATTGAAGTAGATGTACTTGACCAGGAGAAAATGACTTTCACTTTCCCTTTTGGTACGTTTGTTTACAAATGTATGCCATTCGGCTTGTGTAATGCACCCGCGACCTTTCAAAGGTGCATGTTGAGTTTATTTAGCGAGATGGTTGAGAGAGGACTGGAAGTGTTCATGGACAACTTTAGCATTTTTTGCACCTCTTTCGACCTTTTTCTAGCAAAGTTGGAAAAAGTACTTGCCCGGTGTGTGGAGAAGAACTTAGTGCTAAATTGGGAGAAATGCCATTTTATGGTCACTGAAGGAATAGTTCTTGGCGACATAGTTTCATCTAAGGGGATTAAAGTTGATAGACCTAAGATAGTTGTCATAGCCGATCTATTCCCACCAAAATTGCTCAAAGATGTGCGCTCCTTCTTGGGCCACACGGGGTTTTATCGACAGTTCATTAAGGATTTTAGCGTCATCGCTAGACCCTTAAGAAACCTTCTTATGAAGGACACCCCATTTGAGTGGACAGAATCATGCCATAACACTTTTGAAAAATTGAAACTCATGCTTGTGTCCGCTCCCATCATGCAAGTTTTGGATTGGTCCTTACCATTAGAGCTTATGTGTGATGCTAGCGATTACATGATAGGGGTTGTTTTAGGCTAAAGAAAAGATAAATAGGTTCATGTCATCTACTACAGTAGCCGGGATCTTACCGGACCATAACTCAATTACTCCACCACGGAGAAGGAGTTTCTAGCGGTAGGTTTTGCTCTTGACAAATCTTGGTCCTACCTTATCGGTTCCCCCATCACTTGATTCACCGACCACGCGGCATTAAAATATCTACTTGAGAAGAAAGACGCAAAGTGGCACCTCATAAGGTGGATCCTACTCCTACAAGAGTTTAATATCTCCATTAACTATAAGAAATGAGTAAAAAACATCATTGTCGACCACTTATCATGACTTTTGTCCGATGTACCTAGTGATCCCACACCCATAGACGAATACTTTTCGGATGAGTAACTTTTTGCCACCTCTGCTTTGCCCTGGTGTAATACCCCGTATTTTCTGTGATATTTATTTTTGGGATTAATTGAATTAAATGTGCATTAATTTGGAAATTAATCCGGATAAAAATATTAATGAGATGTGAGTTAGTATTTGATTATAATGTGTATATATGGCAATATATGAATAATGGAAATATTGAAATTGTCGTGAGATTTAAATACGGTAATTTGAGAATTTTGTTGAGACGCGTGTGACCGCCGCGTCATGGTATAATATTATTATATTTAAAAAGTGAATTTTAGTTCCATTAACCGTATGGTCGTTTTGAGTGCGCCAACGCATCCGGAAGGGTCGAGATATTCAGAAAACACTAGCCGGGGGTTTAGGTTGGGTCCCGGGGTATTTTTAGGCCATACCGGCAACATAAAGGGTACTTTGGTAATTTTGTATTTTTGGGAATTTAAAAGTGACGAAAATTAGAAATAGAAATCTGACTTAATCTCCATCCACTAAACCCACTAACTACACTAAGGGACTTATTGGGTTACGGGAGAAGTTAAGAAATAGTTCTTTATTGCCAAAACCCAACTCCACCTCCATTGTCATCATCCTTGGGAAGAACTTGTAGAGAGAGAGAGAAAGGAAAGAATTCTGCAGAAAGAGAGAGAGAGAGGACAGATTCAACCTTCAAATTCAACATCAAATTCAGAGAAAGATTAAGGCAAGTGGTTTAAATGTATTTGATTCAAGCTATGCTTTTCCATGTTTAGGAATTTTCGAAATTGATCTTGGAAGATGATTTAGACCCATAAATTGGAAGTTAAAAGCTATGAATTATGATAGGTATTGCATGTAGTAATATTCTAGACAAATTAGGTGTTTAAAACAGAACCATTGATGATCTAAAAATGGAATTTAGAAGAAGTTTATTGATGTTCTTGAATGAAGAAGAAATCTGGAATTAATGATGTAGTTTTGATCTAAACAAAGCCTTTGAATGATGAATTATGGGTTTTAGAATGTTAATACTGTTGTAGAATGGTAGTATGATGATATTGTAACCTTGTCTTAGAGTTTCATGCTTGTAAATGGTGTTTAGGGACGAATTGGTAACTGCAAAACGAAGCAGTCCGTAACCATACCTGGTGCGTTCGATCGATCAATGTTCTTCAGTCGATCGATCGACCACCATCGATCGATCGAAGGTAAAGGTCGATCGATCGACCTTCCCAGAATGAGTAAAGTTTTCGCTAATTTGATTTTAATGGTGGTAACCCTCGGAAAATATTATTGGAGACTTTATGAATACCCTTAACCTTAAGGAAGACCAGTAGGTATGATTATGATATTGGAACTTAATTAGAATTCAATTTAAGGAATTATTCTAAATTAATGAAATTCGATAAGTGAGATAATATTTGGGTTAATAGTGTAAATTTGAATAATTTGGTGAAATGAGGTTTGGGGCAGAAGTAAAGACCTTAGAAATAAAGAGGTTATATGTGGGAATAATAGGGACTTAATAATCTATTTTAGATAGGTTTTAAGTATAAGAAACTACGACGTGAGACGTGTCGACAGTTTAACTTTTATTTTATCGAGAAACTTGAAATATATGACTTTGGAATAATGGTATAATGATGTAGATTATACCTTTATTAATATCGAGATATCTAAGATGTGTGAATGCTTAGTATATAACTTTATGTGTATGACATACCTACCATACTTGCTATCACGGGAGGTTTACGTTCGCTTAGGGCCTTCTTATCCTTGTGTTGCCCGGATTTATATTGGTTACCTCGATGAACATAGGTCATTGAAGGACTTATTAGGATGTTAATAAGTTTGCTGATCGTGGGAGCGTAGGTATGTGTGTGACCCATGTGATGGTGACTGTGTTCGCCTCCATTATTTGTGATGTTGTTATCTGAACGATTCCTGAGAGATTCGGAATGCGTAACCCTTATGTACGTGATGTACCGGGATGGATAGCAGAGTGTGTGTGCACCGCAGCTTAGCCTTTGGGTGCTTGTATTGTATATTTATGATGAGAATAATATACGGTTAAAGGAAAAGGAATTTTGCTATGATAAATTGTGTGTATATTTATTATCACGTTGTGAAAAGATAAAAGGGGAATGAAATCAATAAGTGGTGTTGTTAATAATTGGGAATCCGAGAATTAATGTAGAACTCTCTATTTAATTGTTAAGGTTGGAATTAAAACGTGAACCGAGTAGAAGTGTTAGAAACTCTTGAGAATTAGATAGTTATGAGATAACACATGAATGGGTACAGGAACGTTAGGAGTGCACAGTTAGACGAGAGGTGAGTATCTCATGTGAGAGCACGTCCTAACGTGTATTTTGCATATACTATTTTAAATGTTTTTAAAGCACTTGCAGGTTTTTAAAAATATCTCCACATTCGGGCTCTGGCCCGTTTGCTTTCAAATCTATTTTTTGTAAAACCATTTTAGGTGCTCAGCCACAAGGACACCATGCATATGATTCTCACTCAGATGACGAGCTGTAGCTGCTTGTGGAAGCTACAGGGATTTGCTTTTAGACGCTTATATCATTTGGATTCCATACTCAGTATTCCTCAGTTGTAGGGCATGTTGCCCAAATTCTATTAGAGACATTCCATTTCAGTTTTTCAGACTCTGGCATGTATTAATTCAGTATTCAGTATTTCGTTACTTACTTCAGTTGTGGGATTTTGTTGTGAGGAGTTTTTCCTCCAGATTTATTTATATCATGTTTTGGTTATTCTATTATTTCGTTATGGTGATTGATGATATTATTCTTGCTTTAAATCTTTTACTGCATGTTAATCAGGCTTTAATTAAAATTTGGCAACTTACTTTTTAAATACTAGGTGGTTAGTAATAATAAAATGTTTTCGACAGTGATGCTATTAACTGAGACAACTTGGCATTTTGATTTAATTTAATAAAGGAGTAGCTACCCAGTATTTAATTAGTCGGGGTGTCACAGGTGGTATCAGAGCATCAGGTTCTAGTGTCCTTAGGATCTGTACGGCTTATTATGTTTCCGCTGAGCTTTCTTTGATATAGAGCCCTATGCTTAGGATTGTTGATATCTTTGGTGAGATTTCGTTCTCCTTCTTTAATACATATGGTAGTGAATCTTATTTGCGATCGGGTGTATTCGAGTACCGAACAATGCAGTACGTCAGGCGAAGACAGATGGGTGAACAGCAGGAGGCAAACTTATATTGAGAATAATTGATTTATTTAAAGAAGGATGACCGTAGTTGAAGTCACCGATACTATGGCACGGAAGTCCTGGATGATATAAAAGGCTAAGACGCAACCTGAGACTTCAGGGTAGGGCTATAGTAGGAATGGGATCAAATTAGGCACATCCAACAAGGTTGGAATGGGAGAGTAAGAATTAAATGTAACATTGAAGAGAAACAGCAGTGGCAATACTCGAAAGGAGAAGACGGCATGTGCTAGCCAAACGAACGCAAAGTATCCAAAGGCTTGGACTGGTGTCGGAGTATGGCTAATCGAGAGTGAAAATTTGAGGAAAATCTTCTTATCACGTGAGAGCGGAGTTTCTATGGGGAGAAACAATCACCACACTTATAAGTGGGATGTAACATCGAGAGAAGGCGTACACGAATGGTTTGACCATAAGTTCCGTGATCAAATGTTTAGGGTGAGAAACGAATGTCGTTCTGAACTCACACGAGAGGTCCGGACAGAGGCCACTTTGTGAGGAGAAATAAAAATTATTTAGTGAACCCTACACCGGGTGAAGTAGGTGAAACGGAGAAGGGGATATTAAAGGAAGAATTTACATAGGAGAATTGCTAGTCCTTCTGGCAGAACTTTGCTTGGATGGTTAAAGCAAATGGTATTGGCACATCATGTAATTGGGAGGTAAACATCCCCGAGTGGGGGAGACACAAGAATCGAGAACTTTATATAAAGTAAAACTGGGGAAAACTGGTGGTGGAGAAGCACCACAATGGGAAGACCCAATGGAGAAACCGTTAAAATAATTCGATAGCGGAATTACTACCGAGCGATGGTAATTTCAGTAAGAAAGGTGGAAAAATTAGTAGCGTGATCCTTAGGGCCGTCAATACTAAGGGAACAACAGAGATAGTCGTCTGAGTCAAGACTACCTACATCTGAGAGATGGACCACCTTAACATGATTTGTGAGACAAAAGATAAGTGGAGTATGTGTAGAGGTATTTCTGTGGGGAGTGAAACCCGTGCGTTATAAAATTTTCCCGATACAAGAGTAGGGATCAAGGTATTGTGTCTGGCGAGGGCAACAGTTATTGAAATATTCGGTTTGGGACATATGTGTGTTATGTCCAGGAACCATTTGAGTAGCCTGGACGATTGATAAAATAGAAGTATTAGTTACATTCTCAGATGATGATGCATGTTATTTGTGGCGTGAAGGAGTTGCTACATTTGTCACTATTGTTATTTTCACTTGAGAGTCGAATTTAGTGAGTATATCAGTAACTTTCTTATATATAAGAACATTTTTCCCTGATAGTGTGGGGGATTACTTTTATCGTCATCCGCGGAGGATGAATGGGTATATTAATAGCGGTTTTATTTTATTGATATTACTCGTTTTAGTGCTGTATTATACGGGTATGAGACGATATTATTTATGGTTTTATTTATATAATTATACCGATAGTGTGCTGGTATTGCAAGTTTATTGGGATTGCCACCTTAGGGTAGCATGTTTTGTTCTGGCGAGGCCCCATCTGTGAGAGGGTCGGACTCGCAATTGTACTTTTGTATATAGGTATATATACATATATTTGAATATGTTGTGATTTCAAAGTGGTATAATGGTCTCGGATATTTAATCCCATTATGCGTAGGGATTTCATTATTATGAGTCGTATGTAATTGATTTTCTAGTCAACAAAGAGTTAGTTGGTTTTTATAATTAACGATAGAGAGGTAGTAACAAAAAGAGTGTATTGTTTTATTCCCCGTTAGAGATTTGGGAGTTTATACTCATAGTTGTGTGTCTGGGGACGGGATTTTGAGAACCCCGATCTTAGTTACGTGGTGTATATGGAATGTGATTACCATCAGTGTCAAGAGAAAGTGTCATTCGAAGGGAGATCCTTGTTTAAGTGTCATTGCGGCAAAATGTAACTTTGTTGAGAAACGAGAGTGTAGGGGTACATACCATGGACAGGGCTTAATGGATTCCGATGACCAACAATGCTAGGTAGTAGTGTATCGGGGGGTTCCTTGTTTGGATTTCGCTTTGCGAGACACCCCACGCATGAAACTTAGCGTAAGATTGGTAGTAAGGAGAAGTGTGGCCCTTCGTTCATGAATTGGATACCTCTATCGATATGGGAGTATGTAGTTATAACGGGAAGTTACAAGGAGTAAATTATGTTGTAAGGCCATTAGAGCCAGTTATTAGTAAATTACGATGTAAGTACTAATAATATTAGTTTTGGCACGGCATGTTGAGGGACGCATTGGGGATAAGGAGGATTTAGGATTTGTAATTCAGAAGCGATTGAGAACGCCCTAGTGGTATAGCACTGTTGTATTTACAGCGACGATAAAGAGTTTGGGATTTTTATGAATCGTATATAATGTTTAAAAACAGTATGGATGGGTTATAAGGGGCAAATACATCTTGATTTACTAAAGCGTAAATCAAAGGAAGAGGGAACATGGACGAATGAGATTTTTACTTATGAGATTAAACGTCATAAGATAAGGTGTAAGTGGATATCATATGTCAGTGTAGCAAATTCAAATTTGGAGAAAAGGCAGTAGAAAGCCATTTAATAAAGGGATGTCTATTGAGAAGATGAATAAATTATTATGAGAAATTTGGAGTAGAGTTCCGACCAATCGAATGTTGAGGGTGACTCAAGAGTAAATAAAATGAAGATGTCAATCAGTTATGAAGTCTAGTTATTTACAAAGTAGTGAAAAGGGTAAAGGTCCAAACTTTTGGTATTTGTCGGGAGGATAAGATCATTAAGTATCATTTAACGGGGAAAATTTTATGTGAATATCGGCATTGAAGGAGGTATAATAAGTAGTACAACAGTCGGGGTTAGATGACCAACCAGATAATTTCGTATCAAGACGACGATTCCAAAAAGGGAGGGTCAAGTTGGAGAATTTTCGGGAGAGATAACCAACTTAATGATAAGTAATGAGTTCTTTCGATTATGTGGGACATGTTGTCCAGAAGGAGAGAAATTATTATATACTTAGGATGATTTACACTATTAGATAGTGAACACGCCGGTACGTGGTTCGACATAATACTATTTAGAACTGGCATGAAATCCCCGATATCCACATTCAAGTGGGGCGACAATAAGTAGTGAGAAATAACGATTCAACCTGAGGGTTGTATCACCTAAAACCCGGTGTGCAGGCGCAAGGTGACTAACGATTGATGGATTGTATGAAAGAAATTTTGGATTCATTGCGATATTTTCAATTCCAAATCGGGTATAACTAGTGAGGTACATTGTAAACATGAGGAGCAGATATTACCAAATGGTAGCGTTGGGGGGGAAAAAGCACCCGTATATATTTATGGTGGACAAGGTACTTATAAAGGTTGGTGTAACACCAACAGGCTGAAGTGGTTTTCTCTTGTGTAAAGGTCACAACGTCGGGAATAGAGATTCAAAGAGTGGGCAAGAGTAGTCAGATATGTTATTGATTCCTTCCAAGAATGGGTGTCTCATGTTTTGATAAAAGCGGGAGTTAATACGTGAGGTGCGGACTCATAAGGATATTGAGACAATATGGCCAATGAGGTATAAGGTATTTTTACTAGAATGTTGTTTAATAAGAGCACAACGCATAGTGCATTTATCGAGATTATTCTGATAAGGTATCAAGTATGTTAAACAAACTCATTGTGAAGCGAGGATTTTAGTAATTTGGACTTCTCTTTATAATTGTTTTGAACACTGGAGGATACCTATTTTTCCAGGCGTACCTTACTTTTCCGAATTTCGGGACGAAATTCAGTTATTAGGGGGGGAGTATGTAATACCCCGTATTTTCTGTGATATTTATTTTTGGGATTAATTGAATTAAATGTGCATTAATTTGGAAATTAATCCGGATAAAAATATTAACGAGATGTGAGTTAGTATTTGATTATAATGTTTATATATGGCAATATATGAATATTGGAAATATTGAAATTGTCGTGAGATTTAAATACGGTAATTTGAGAATTTTGTTGAGACGCGTGTGACCGCCGCGTCATGGTATAATATTATTATATTTAAAAAGTGAATTTTAGTTCCATTAATCGTATGGTCGTTTTGAGTGCGCCAACGCATCCGGAAGGGTCGAGATATTCAGAAAACACTAGTCGGGGGTTTAGGTTGGGTCCCGGGGTATTTTTAGGCCATACCGGCAACATAAAGGGTACTTTGGTAATTTTGTATTTTTGGGAATTTAAAAGTGACGAAAATTAGAAATAGAAATCTGACTTAATCTCCATCCACTAAACCCACTAACTACACTAAGGGACTTATTGGGTTACGGGAGAAGTTAAGAAATAGTTCTTTATTGCCAAAAACCAACTCCACCTCCATTGTCATCATCCTTGGGAAGAACTTGTAGAGAGAGAGAGAAAGGAAAGAATTCTGCAGAAAGAGAGAGAGAGGACAGATTCAACCTTCAAATTCAACATCGAATTCAGAGAAAGATTAAGGCAAGTGGTTTAAATGTATTTGATTCAAGCTATGCTTTTCCATGTGTAGGAATTTTCGAAATTGATCTTGGAAGATGATTTAGACCCATAAATTAGAAGTTAAAAGCTATGAATTATGATAGGTATTGCATGTAGTAATATTCTGGACAAATTAGGTGTTTGAAACAGAACCATTGATGATATAAAAATGGAGTTTAGAAGAAGTTTATTGATGTTCTTGAATGAAGAATAAATATGGAATTAATGATGTAGTTTTGATCTAAACAAAGCCTTTGAATGATGAATTATGGGTTTTAGAATGTTAATACTGTTGTAGAATGATAGTATGATGATATTGTAACCTTGTCTTAGAGTTTCATGCTTGTAAATGGTGTTTTGGGACGAATTGGTAACTGCAAAACGGAGCAGTCTTTAACCATACCTGGTGCGTTCGATCGATCGATGTTCCTCAGTCGATCGATTGACCACCATCGATCGATCAAAGGTAAAGGTCGATAGATCGACCTTCCCAGAATGAGTAAAGTTTTCCCTAATTTGATTTTAATGGTGGTAACCCTCGGAAAATATTATTGGAGACTTTATGAATACCCTTAACCTTAAGGAAGACCAGTAGGTATGATTATGATATTGGACTTTAATTAGAATTCAATTTGAGGAATTATTCTAAATTAATGAAATTCGATAAGTGAGATAATATTTGGGTTAATAGTGTAAATTTGAATAATTTGGTAAAATGAGGTTTGGGGCAGAAGTAAAGACCTTAGAAATAAAGAGGTTATATGTGGGAATAATAGGGACTTAATAATCTATTTTAGATAGGTTTTAAGTATAAGACACAACGACGTGAGACGTGTCGACACTTTAACTTTTATATTATCGAGAAACTAGAAATATATGAATTTGGAATAATGGTATAATGATGTAGAGTATACCTTTATTAATATCGAGATATCTAATATGTGTGAATGCTTAGTATATAACTTTATGTGTATGACATACCTACCATACTTGCTATCACGGGAGGTTTACGTTCCCTTAGGGCCTTCTTATCCTTGTGTTGCCCGGATTTAGATTGGTTACCTCGATGAACATAGGTCATTGAAGGACTTATTGGGATGTTAATAAGTTTGCTGATCGTGGGAGCGTAGGTATGTGCGTGACCCATGTGATGGTGACTGTGTTCGCCTCCATTATTTGTGATGTTGTTATCTGAACGATTCCTGAGAGATTCGGAATGCGTAATCCTTATGTACGTGATGTACCGGGATGGATAGCAGAGTGTGTGTGCACCGCAGCTTAGCCTTTGGGTGATTGTATTGTATATTTATGATGAGAATAATATACGGTTAAAGGAAAAGGAATTTTGCTATGATAAATTGTGTGTATATTTATTATCACGTTGTGAAAAGATAAAAATGGACTGAAATCAATAAGTGGTGTTGTTAATAATTGGGAATCCGAGAATTAATGTAGAACTCTCTATTTAATTGTTATGGTTGGAATTAAAACGTGAACCGAGTAGAAGTGTTAGAAACTCTTGAGAATTAGATAGTTATGAGATAACACATGAATGGGTACAGGAACGTTAGGAGTGCACAGTTAGACGAGAGGTGAGTATCTCATGTGAGAGCACGTCCTAACATGTATTTTGCATATACTGTTTTAAATGTTTTTAAAGCACTTGCAGGTTTTTAAAAATATCTCCACATTCGGGCTCTGACCCGATTGCTTTCAAATCTATTTTTTGTAAAACCATTTTAGGTGCCCAGCCACAAGGACACCATGCATAGGATTCTCACTCAGATGACGAGCTGTAGCTGCTTGTGGAAGCTACAGGGATTTGCTTTTAGATGCTTATATCATTTGGATTCTATACTCAGTATTCCTCAGTTGTAGGGCATGTTGCCCAAATTCTATTAGAGACATTCCATTTCAATTATTCAGACTCTCGCATGTATTAATTCAGTATTCAGTATTTCGTTACTTACTTCAGTTGTGGGATTTTGTTGTGAGGAGTTTTTCCTCCAGATTTATTTATATCATGTGTTGGTTATTCTATTATTTCGTTATCGTGATTGGTGATATTATTCTTGCTTTAAATCTTTTACTGCATGTTAATCAGGCTTTAATTAAAATTTGGCAACTTACTTTTTAAGTACTAGGTGGTTAGTAATAATAAAATGTTTTCGACAGTGATGTTATTAACTGAACCAACTTGGCATTTTGATTTAATTTAATAAAGGAGTAGCTACCCGGTATTTAATTAGTCGGGGTGCCACACCTGGTTTGCGGATATAGTGAACTACCTTGTTATGGGAGTCGTTCCTCCCGATTAGACAACGAAAGAAAAGAAGAGGTTCATCACGTGGTCACGAATGTTATTCTATGATGATCCTTTGCTTTTTAAATATTGGGCCGACCAAATCATCCGATGATGTGTACCGGATGACGAGATCCTGAAAGTCATCCAATTTTGTCATTCGAAAGCTTGTGGAGGTCATTTTTCGATGAAAAAGATGGACGCTAAGATTCTTAAATGCGGCCTCTATTAGCCCACAATTTTTTGGGATGTGAAAAATTATTGCAAATCTTGCGAAAGGTGTCAAATGATGGGGGTGATTATTCGACGAGACATGATGCCATTAACCCGGATACTCATTATTAAGATCTTTGAGTATTTTGGTATTGACTTCATGGGCCCTTTTCCCCCCGTCTTTTGGTTTCCTATACATCCTGGTCACAGTAGATTACGTTTCTAAATGGGTGGAAGATATACCTACCAAGACAAATGATAGTAAAGTGGTGATTAAGTTCCTACAGGAACACATACTTTCCCGCTTCGATGCTCCGAAAGCGATAATTAGTGATAATGGCACACACTTTTGCAACAGGACATTCGCGAAGCTTATGAGAAAGTATGGCTTCGTTCACAAGGTTGGAACAACCTATCACCCAGAAATGAATAGACAGGCCGAATTAGCGAATCGGAAAATCAAGAACATTCTCAAGAAGATCGTCAATCCCATTCGTAAAGATTAGTCACTGCGATTGAACGATTCACTATGGGCCTATCATACCGCATATAAAAATCCACTTGGAATGTCCCCTTTCCGCTTTGTATATGGCAAACCTTGCCATATTCCCGTTGAATTAGAGCACAAGGCATATTGGGCAATTAAGAAGTTGAATTATGATATGGATAAATCCGGTGAAGCTCACACGCTTAAATTAAATGAGTTAGAAGAGATACGTAATGATGCGTATGAGAATGCAAAAATTTCCAAAGAAAGGATCAAACTCACTCACGATAACATTATTCGACGCAAATAGTTTCTTCTCGGACAAAAAGTTCTTCTCTATAGCTCTTGGCTTCATCTATTTTCGGGCAAGTTGCAGTCACGATGGTCTGGTTCGTTCATTGTCAAGAATGTATTCCGTCACGGTGTTGTGGAATTAGATGATTTAGAAGGGGAAATACATTCAAGGTGAATGGACAATGCCTAAAGTCGTACCTAAAGGCGTGTGTGGAAGAAGTCGACACCGTTTGGTTGTCGGATCCCGTTTACGGGATCGAGTGAGCTTCAAATGAGAGGTCGTCGTACCCCCGACGCATATGGGGTGAATTCTTGTGTACAGTAGTAGTGTGTGAGTTAGGTTAGTTAAGAGTCCGAAGCACGGCTGAAGAGAAGGAGCGAGTTAACACACTTTCCAAAAGAATTTACACGTATTTTGAGGGCTTGGTAGAGGAGTTTTTAGGATACCCGAGGGTCTAGGACATATTTAGGGGCATTACTCATGAGAGGAGGTAGGCCCAAAAACTTAGTTGTTTAGAGAAGAGAGAAATTTAGCATTCTGGCCAGCACCCTCCCCCGAACCCCAGGCTGAACCGGTTCGGGGTACCTGGAAGATTCATCTCCCCCCTTTTCCAAATTCAACCTCTTTTTCCTCTTCCCTGCATTTATTTCACCTACGAAAAATTACCCTAAAAAACCCCCTACCAATTTCAACTCCCAATTCAATCCCTCCATTTTCTCCCTCCACTCATATTACCCTTTCCCACCAAATTCCAACCCCCATCCACCAATAAATTAACCCACACCCCCCTCCATTTCCCACACCTAATTTCCTTCTTCCTCTCTTCTACACCATAAAATCTTTCTCTCTCTCTAACCATGTCGCGTCCCCGTCAAGCCAATTTTTGCCTTTGCAAATATGATGAAACCACCGTCCTTGATGACGAGGGTAAGGGGGTGATTCGGTGTATCCAAGAATGCCATTGAGCTGAGCATTATTTTTTAGCCACACGCCCAATCCACATCGAACGATTTGTCATTTGGGAGAAACTTCCCGGTGAGGTCACTACCCTTTTCGACCACCGGAAGTGGTGCTCATTCCTCTCTCCTACGAGCCCCAACGTATTTGAAGATACAATCCGCCAATTTTATGCGACACTCGTTCACAAATCATCTACACTTCAAGAGGCCTACCTTGACCATATCCAAATTCCATTCTCACCCATTATCATCGCACGCAAAATGCGTGCCAAAGGGGTTGTGCTCCCCGTGCCCTTTCGATATCCTACCAATGGTGCACTCCGCACCAAAGAAGAATGCATTGCTCGAATGGAACTCGGGGAGGAATTGGTGCGAGATTCGTTTCCCATGGGAATTCTATCGAATACGGTGCGATTCACACACTTAATTTCTTGTGGTGCAATCCACCAAACCACCAACGGCTCGGTGGTCCGGCTCCGTCATGCCAACTTCCTCTACCACTTTCTCGACCCCAAAAGCATAATAAATCTGGCCTAACTCTTCTACGCAGACATCATCAATGCCGCCAATGATGAGTGGGGCAAAGCCGTGATCCCCTATGCTCGCCTCATTACAAAACTTTTGATGGATGATGGGGTGGAGGAATCGGGGTAGCAAATCCGACTCCCCCGCCCCATTGGAAGCACCTCCACCACTCGGAGTGAACGCCAAATGTGAGTGGCCTATCCCGATTGTCCCATTCTCGATAAGGGTGCAGGGGAAGAAGCACATGATGCCCCGATGATGGACGTGGAGGAGGAAGAAGAGGAGTATGAGGAAGAAGAGGATGATTAAGATTTTAATCCCCCAGGTGCAAATTTTGATAGGCGACTTTCGGTGCTTGAATCCTACCTTGACGGGTTCATCACTCAATACAATCAAGATCAAGCCGCCTATCAAAGGGATCAAGTGTCTTATTGGAGGGACACAAGTATGATTCACTGGCTCCAAGCCCACCTTTACGAGCTTAACTTAGGTGAACCCCCAGTGCAAGAAAAAGTATCATTTATGTCAGTTTGAAAATTGACATTATGTCGGACAAATGTAAAATGAGATAAATGATATACATTTATGTGAGTTTAGCTTTGAAGGTGAATTTTTATTTCAATATAAGTAAAATTGAGATAAAAAGATAAATAATTTATCTCATCTTTATATATAAATGACATAAAATAGTTCTAGTTATTTTAGACTTTGGTAAAAATTGAGATAAATAAGAAAGAAAGCGGGATCTTTTTTTTTTCATTCTCGCGCGGTAAAATTGGATCCATATTCATTCTCCCCAAACACAAGGGGTTGCTCACATATCTTTCACCCGACCTCTTGCAGCGGCTGTAAATCTCTCTCGCTCTCATCCCTCGTATCACTCCCTCCACTCTAGGCAGCGGCGTCGACGAGGTGCCATCTCCACGGCAGGTACGAAGAACAACTCTCACGGTTTCTCCTTCCTAGGTTTTTTCAAAATTTGTTCAGTGATTTGTTCATCGTGTAAAGAATCTACATCATTTGTTTCATGAATCGATTTATTCAGTGAATCAAAATATGTATTAAGTGATTATCCCTTCTCTCTCGCTCTTACCATTTCTTTTGTTTGTTTTGATTTCAGAAATCGTCTAGGGTCTTTGAGTTAATGGACAACAACCATTGTTGAAAAGTCCCAAAGGTCTGTTCTTTCATATGACTTTGTTTTAATTTATTTCGAATTTAAGAAATTTAGAGTTTTAAAATCCTACCATTTATATCACTCTCTTCACTATTTTTTACTCTAGTGTTGTTTGTTACGGTCTTAGAATGTATGGTTATTGACCCATTACTATCTCTAGTTTTGCTCTATTTGATTCAATGGTTTTATGTACATATAATTACCAAAAATTACTCATGGTCTGTATTTTTCTATTCTGTAAATGTTTTCATTTTGGGTAATACATTTATTTGCATATATATGATGCTTGTTCAAATGTCTGAGTTGAAACTATTATGCTTATGTTTTTTGTTTTTTACCTTCTCTTGATTTGAAAGTTAACAATAGAGTGAAATGGGGTTGCTATTTTTCAGTTGGATCGTTTGTTTGGGATTGTTAATGGCTTAAGCTAAAGGTTAATAATTAATTTGTGTTTTCAGTAAGTATTTTAAAATTTCAGTTTGAATGTTCTTTTGTGAGTTTTCCATTTTTTGTTGTATTGGATGGTTTTTTTATGTTAATAGTTAACATGTTTTTTCTCAAATCTTTGTTTGTTTACTTAGTGATTCAACTTTTATTTATACTTTTCTTCCCAAGTAGTAATTAGATTCCATATATTTGGTGTGGCACCGACTACTATAAAATAAAGAACTAACGAAAACCTGATATGGTTATAATTGTTGTTCGATTTTTGTTTGCAATACTAATTGAGTGCGATAGAGTGTGCACTATATTTCTTGATGGACATTTAGGCACACTGTATTCAATCATGATACTATGTGTTAGAATAATTTTGATTTGGGTTTGATGAGGTTTACTCTTTTACTATAAAACAAAGCACTGACGAAAACATGATATGGTTATAATTGTTGTTCGATTTTTGTTTGCAATACTAATTGAGTGCGATAGAGTGTGCACTATATTTCTTGATGGACATTTAGGAAAACGGTGTTCAATCATGATATCATGTATTCGAATGACTTTGATTTGGGTTTGATGAGTTTTACTTTGTTATACAGGTTGATTGCTTCAATAGTTGGTACTCTTTTTAATTTCAATAGTTGGTACTATTTTTTATTTTGATAGTTGGTACTTATTCAGGTGTGGGATGTCGAAACTTTCATATTTGGGTGTGCATTAGATTGCGTACTACTTTGTGGTGTGTACTGATTTATGGTATATTTGTTGTGTGACTGTGTACTGAATTTTCATTGAGGTATTCAGCGTGTACTAATTTTTAATACCACATCTTCGTTAGGCATAAACGGGTATTACGGTTGTGTTTTTATTTTTCATACCTCATCTTCATTTGTGAATTCCGATTATGTGTTTTGATATTCGTGGATATTGTTTAACTGGTGACCAACCTTCGTTGTGGTAGTGTTTGGTATCCGTTGTTGGGTAAAAATCTATTTTCGCATTTGTTGTATATTTATTTATTCAGTCAAATGGTATAGAAAATAACACATGTTTGGGCATAAATAACACTACATATGAACACGATGTCACATGACCTCACACAACTCTAAAAAACTTTTTATTTGTTGACAACTAAATACGATGTATGGTACTATCAAAGACGTACACTTTCGAAAATTAGCGTCATGCCTTTAGGAACGGACATACACATGTGTGTGTGTGTGTGTGTGTGTATACACACACACACACACACACACACATATATATATAAAGGAGGATCTGTGCAAACCATAGCGATTACACCCAATGTCTTTATCTAGCCTTAAGCCAAAGTAGTTAGTAGTCATTGTTCCTTAGTGCAACCAATTGCGAGTATTAGTGTGTTGGGGGTTGAAACGCATTAGTAGCATATCTTATCTTTCGGCTGTGTTAGTAAATACGACCACTATAAGAAAAAAGTATCATTTATTTCAGTTTGAAAATTGAGGTTATGTCAAGCAAATATAAAATGACATAAATGACAAATATAGTTTAACTCGAGCATAAACGAGGTACCATCACCGTTGGTAGTTGGTACGAGATGGATTTCAGAGCTTGACACTATAGAGCCAAAAAAGAAGCCTAGTCGATCCCTCACGTCCAAGCTCATACTAAATATCTCTCCTCTACATCACCATTATCGCACCACCAGGTCCTAATCAATAATCTTACCATCTCGTTTTCTTTAATCATCATCCCAAATTAACTAATTTAAGCTAATTCTATGAAAACATTCACATTTAAAAGATCTCAATTGTAATTGCATTTACATTATAGGTTGGGGTCGTGGATCATGGGGGGAATAATTTACAAGATGTGGGTACGCCTATTGGCGATTTATAAGATGGGTATAATAGGTTTATTGAAACTTATGTACTACAATAAGAATCTTTTAAGAAATTATTAATACAAAGATTTTATGTTTCTAAAATGATTTTAATTTCAGTATCTATTTCCTTCCAACTATATATATATATATATATATATATATATATATATATATATATATATATATATATATATATATATATATTTGTATAATGTGTATCATTAGTCAAGTTCTACAAGGCACACTCTAAGAACCTAAAAATTTTATGGCCAAGTTTCGACATATAATTAATAAGGCATAAAGTTCTCATATAAACTATTTTGAGGCTCGTGTATCATTTTCTTTGTTCATTTACGAATAAAAATACCAAGGAGTACAGATCCATTTTTCTGGGCTAGTTGAAACATGCTCAGGCTTTTAGATAAGACGGTGACTCATAAACTAAAAATAATTCGAGGGTTTTAGTGTAATACACCCCTTATCACACGCCCCGTCGGCCCACTATTTGCATCAACATATATTAAAATATAACTATATTTATTACAAACTTGCTCATATTCATTATGTCGGTATGGCTATTCAGGTCCATTCTATCTTGGTGATGTTACGATGCGTCTTTTCTCTATGTATACTAGGGGTGGACAATATGGAAAAGTGCCCCTCTTCTACCCTTCAGACTCTTGGTACAGAGAAATCACAATTCAGGTGTTCTACTCTTGTTTGATATTCTATAATTGGTAGTACTAAATTATTTCCATGTTATTCACAGTATTAAGTCATTTAGTACATTTATTTTTCATGAAACTTGTGAGGCTTTCTTCCAATGAGTTAATATATAAGGTTTTCTTCCAATGAGATAATATGTCATCATGACAAATCAAATTTTTGAATATCCTAAAAATACAATTCCATATAGACTTTGCAAATTCACACTCATTGAATAAATGATGAGTAGATTCAGCATGGCACGTACAAAACTCACATCTAGATACTAAGTGAAATCCTTGGGTTTAAAGAAGATCTTGAACAATAATTTTATTCTGAAGTTGTTTCCATATTGTAACTCAGATTCTTGGAGGGATATAATTCTTCCAAATGAATGAGAATTCATCACATTTAGGATTTTTTATTCTGACCACTTCATAAGCCTCGTTCAAAGTTAGATTCCCCATGTGAGTTGAAAGCCATATCAAATATTCATCTTGATTATCAAGTGGAAGCTATAATTCTTCTATCTTCTCAGTAATAAGAGGGAATTTAGATGACTAAACAGAAGGTATATCACACTTAACCCTTTTTAATCCATTCACACACCATTTGATTATTATAAGGAAACTCTGGTTTATCTCTTATTTGGTTTGCTATAGGTTCTCTAATCCATATGTCAGTCCAAATCTTCATAATTTTTCCAGTGCCAATAATCCATTTAGAATGAAGAATGATTAGGCTATAATCTTCTTGATAACCTGGCGAAATAGACCCAATCTTGTAGCGCATCTTCTCTCCAAAAGTATTGAATCCATCATTAAAAAATTCCGACCTTGTAGGCTTAAGTTTCCCAGACATATTTGTGGATGGGAGCCTTATTAAGACATTTGAAGCATATTAAACTGAGACCACCTTCATTGATAGGAGCACAAACATTATTCCAAGCCAGAATTATCAACTTTATTTTAGAAGTTGAACCATACCGAAGAAAGAATCTATGTGCCATGTCACCACTTATGCATTTTGACATGGCAAATGAGAGAAAACCCCCTCTTTACCCCCAAACCCTACCCCGTCTCCCTATCACATTCGGTTCTCCCCCCCCCCCCCCACCCCCCCCCCCCCACACACACACACAAACCATACCCCTCCCCACACTCTCTCCCACTCACGAATCAACCTCCTCCTCCTCTTTGGTGCTGCCCCCTCTTATTATCTCATCGGCCCATCTTCCTCTCTGCCTCACCCATATAGGTAATCTCCCAATCTCTTACACACCCACAAAATCATCCATAATTTATTAATATCCCCCTTTTTTGTTATTTTTATGTGTCTTGGTGCGATATTTTCAGATCTGATGGTGCAATTTGTTTCATGGTGCAAAGTTACGGATGACACAAATACATGGTGTGATTTTTTTCGCGCACACGGTGCGATTTTTTTTCATATCTATCAACTACTTTTGGTTTCATTTTGCAGATTTTTCCACTATGTTTAGGTTCAATATTTTTTTAGATATGATAATTTATTTTGGGTTGCATTTTATGCTCCTTTCGTTGATTTTTAGGGACTTCTGAAATTTTAATTTGGGTTCTTTCTTGGACAATATGATGTCCTGTTTGGTAGGTGGTGTCCTCTTTGGTAAGTGGTTACTCTTTATGGAATTTATTTTAATCATAGTTGTTGAATCGTGATACGTATCGTGTATCGAAAACCCTATGTATCGTGAATCGTGAATCGTATCGCGATACGTATCGTGCGATACGGCACAAAAATAAATGAAATTTTGAAAAATAAATAAAAATATGGAGAACACTTTTCAATCAATTATATAACATAATATTATTTTTAACTTCTAATTTCTCCACAAATCATATCAAAAAGAGAATCCACAAGCCATATTTAGTATCATATACTACTATTACTAAGTATACTATTAAGGTATCGTCATGGTGTCATCCTCAACTATGATGATGATACCTTAATAGTATCCAAAAAATAATAACCAAAATCTAAAAAATATATCCAATAAAGTCATCATCTTCATCACACCTCTAATTATTCCTAAATCCTCCTCCTCCTCCTCATCAATGTTTAGTTCATTATCATCATCGTCTTCATCATCATCTTCTACAATGATTCTCTCCTCTTCTCTTTGGCCCTCCTCTTCCTCCTCCTCCTCATCATCGTCAATAACTTCAATATCATCCTCATCAACACGAATCGATTTCCCTTTCCTCCTCCTGGCATTCAAGTTCCTTGGTCCTATATGAAAAAAAATGCAAAAATATACATTAATTACTTCATGTTGATGTAGTTTATTACTATTTCATTTTGTTAATAGTTCCAAAATATATATACTAAAAAATCATACCTCGCTTCCGTTTGTTACTACTTCCTCCTTCCTCTTGGAAGCATTCATGCACATCCATCCACGAGTGGTCTTCGGGAAGACATGGATCTTCCTTCTCGGTTATCCATTCATCATCGGAATCCATATCCGATAGACAAATTGGATCATATGTCTCACCCCTTTGTTGTTGCTTCAAAAGTTGCATCTCGAGTTGAATGTTGTACTTGACAAAGACAAGAGCATTCAATCTTTATGCCTCCAAACGATTTCTTTTCTTTGAGTGCACGTGGTCAAACGTGCTCCAATTTCACTCACATCCCGTGGCACTACAAGTTAGGCTTTGCACTCTTATTTCCAACCATTGGAGTTCCTTGCACTCTTCTCCGTAATTTTCCCACCATATGCCTAGAATAAGTAGGCAAAAACAACGCAAACATAAACATAAATAAGAGGCCAAGAAACAGCAACAAAAATAGGCCAAAACAGGGGCATATGGCTGTCCATAACAGGGGCAAAAAAGGGGCATATTGCTGCCCAAAACAACAATAAAAATAGTCCAAAACAGGGGCATATTGCTGCCCAAAACAAGGGCATATTGCTGCTCCAAAACAACAATAAAGATAGGCCAAAGCATGGCCAAAATGCGGCGAAAAAAGCAACTAATTACCTGGTTGTGTCTTATCTCTTGTCAAGACGGCCATGCTCACTCCAAATAACCCTTCCGCCCGGCGAAATTTCTCAATTTGTTCAGCAATTGCAATTTTGCTCTCAACATCCGGATACATTTTCTCAATCGTTTGGTACAACCCTCTCTTGACTTCCCTATCCGCATTGAACCCCTCGCTATATTGGAATCTATATAAAGTATACATGTGCATATACATTATGTTAGAAAAGTTATACAAATAAATAAAATACAAATACAATTTATGATGAAAAGTTACCTAGGGTTGAGAAAGTAACCCGCCGCATGAAGTGGTTGATGGAGTTGCATGTCCCATCTTGTATCAATAATTTTCCATATTCTTCGGTACCTTGCCTCTTTATGGTCGAAATTTTTTGCAATTGCCTCCTTGGCCCTATCCATAGCTTCATAAATGTACCCCATTGCCGGTTTTAAATCACCATCTACAAGCCTTAAAACCTTAGTGAGGGGGATAACGCATTTCAAGCAATATTTGATTGCCTTCCAAAATTTGCTATCACCTAAAATTATGTTCACAACATGCTTGGCATCAAACTTATGTGCATATGGTCCCGTGGCCCACTCCTCCGATGCAAACATGTGCCTAAGAGGAATTTTCTTCTCTTGGAAGCTCTTTAAAGTCAAGAAAGATGTAGCAAATCTTGTAACCCCCGCCCTTGTTAGTTCTTTTTTTTTTGTGAATTTTCGAAACAAATCAAGAACCCAAGCATGTCGGTATATATAAATGGTTACCTCCTTGGCTTTTTTAATGGTGTCATGAAAAATTGGTAGATCACCTATATCACTTAGCATTAAATCAATGAGGTGAGCCGAACAAGGAGACCAAAATAATTTTTTTCTTTTGTTTTCCAACTTTTCTCCGGCCAAAACATAAGCCGACGCACTATCGGTAATTACTTGGACCACATTCTCCTCTCCTATCTCCTCAACAAGCGAATCAAGTAATTCACATAGCTTGTCGGCATCCTTTACAAAGGAGGAAGTATCCAAGGATTTGAGAAAAACAGTTCCACGAGGGCTATTCACAAGGAAATTAGTTGAGGACCTTGATTTCCCATCGGTCCATCCATCCGACATAAGAGTGCAACCCGTCATCTTCCATTCTTGTTTATATTTTTCCAAATTTGTTTCAACATTTTCAACTTCCTTTTTTAAGTAAGTAACCCTAGTCTCATGGTAAGACGGAGGCTTTAGCCCCTTCCCGTAATCACCAATTGATTTCACCATCTTTGTAAACAAGGGACTTTTGACTACATTAAAAGCTATACCATTTCCATAAAAAAACCTACAAATGTCACTAATTACCGGCCCCCTCTTTTTCAACATTGCATTTATCGTTGTTTGTTTTTTCTTCCCTTTAATGACATATGCATCCATAGTTCCCTTCTTTGATTTTTCAAAATTTTTCTCAACTTCAAATTCCTCTTCTTCACCCTCATTTTGTTGCCCACTTTCTTCATTATACTCCTCATTTACTCCTAAAATGTTTGCAAATTTTTTTCTAACATCTTCGGGGCATTGCATACATTTTTTGGCATCTTTTCCCGTGCCGGCAAGGTGGTGCTTCATTCTAAAAATCCCACCCCATTTTGCATCCTTACAAAAATTACATATTAAATGCAATCTATTATCATTCACTTTTTCACAATAATCCCATGTGGGGTCAACCGCAACTTTTCTCTTTTGTTTAGTCATTTCCTAAATAAACAAAGAGGAAAAAGAAATAACTATACTTGAATAAATAAATAAATAAATAAAGATGAACAATAAATAAATAAGTGAGAGACAATAAATAAATAAACCTAGGGTTTATTTATTTATTAATGGTGGAGAGAGAGAGCACAAAGTTGAAGAAAAAGACAAGAAAAATGAGAAAAGGACCTAGGGTTACTTACCAAAGCAAAGGATGGAAGCTTCTCTTGACAAAAAGTTGAAGAAAAAGACAAGAAAGGTGAGTATATTAATGGTGGACAGAATATTAATGGTGGGGAACACAAGAAAAGTGAGAAAATGACCTTTTATACCTAGGGTTTTGGTCATTTATGTGTTTTAAAGTCTTTAAAGGGCATTGAAGTCATTTTCGACCATACAAAATTAAAAAAAAAGTTTTTTTTTTTACTTTTGAAAAGCCAGATGCCGACAGGGGGAAAAAAGGGCGGGCCAGTTTGAATCGTGACTGAATCGCGAGTCATACGAGTCACGTATCGACTTGCGATTCAAGTCCGATACGTCCGATTCCAGGTGATTTTCGATTCAGTAGGCCGATTCGGCTCGTTTCTATGCTGTATCGAACCGTATCGTGCGATTCGACTCGTGAATCGCCCGATACTGACAACAGAGATTTTAATGTTCTATTTGGTAAGTTGTTTTCAAGGATGAAATAACTATTTTGTATTTTTTGAGTTCAAAAAGGGGTTCACATTTTTAACTGTAGCGTATTATGATAATGTTAGGACTCACAAGGGATGCCCCATTGAGTAAACACAGAAAAAGTCAAGACATTCTAATATATTGTACTTGCTTCAACATCTATTTGAAGGTCTGAACAAAATGGCAACTTCATCATTAATTTTTTTAACTTATACTATTAATGTTATGTTTCATGACATATATATGGTGAATTTACCATCACCAAACTTATACCATCAATTATGTTCATTGATTGGCATATTCATTTCTTTGTTGATTAACATACTAAACTGATTTATTTTATTGATATTAATGTGAGGCCCTAATTTCTTTTATTAATATTTGTGAAATTTCACTTGAAAAGGTAATACTTCATCTTTTGCCCTGCTCAAACCTTAACCTATCCATCCCTGATTTTTCTATCAAACACAAAAGGGACAAAATCACTCAACACCTACTCATGTCGCTGTTGATGGGACAGATATAATAGCAACAGCAAGTGATGCTTGCCAGAATCATATTGCAACAAGCTAAAGAAGCAGCATCAGCAAAGCTAACTTCCAAAAGAGAGGAAGAAAGAGTGACTAAGATGAAAACAATTAGAGGGGAAAGATTAGAGGTATTTCAAAAGGATCTCATTTTTATGGAATTCTATTTGGGATACTAATGCTTTAAAAAATTCGATATGACAGTAGTTCAAAATACACTGGTGAACTAAATGAGCTGATACAACATTATTTACTGAACCAATTTGAAGGTATGTCACCAACGTGTTGAAGATGGCGATTCACAAGTAACTTCAGAACTAATTGAGCTTGGATTTCTTTCCACCTCGGCTCATACTGCATAGTTACCTTACATCATCCCTTGGAGAAATGGTAGGTTTTGTAATCAACACCTTTTGCATTTGATCTTCTCTTGGTTTACGTATTTTTTATGCTTCTTTATGTTGTGAATGTGGAAAACTTGTTTGATCGTGTAATGTAGTATATATGTTGGATGTTTCTGGAATTATTCATTGGGGAATAATCAAGTTTTTATATGCCTCAACATAGGAAACAAAAAAAGGATATTATTTAGACTACGTTGGGTTAATTCATTGAAGGCCTATGTATAAGGCACTACTTTCTTCTTTGTCATCCAATTAGTTATAAATTGAAGTGATCAAATATATTTAGCTCTACAGATTTTTCAATTGTTAACTATAAATTAAAGTGATTAAATATATAACTTTGCTCTATAGATTCTTCAATTGTATGCAAGGACCCTAATGTATGCATAACTTGATATATAACAACATAGAATAAGTGACCGACTTTTTTTCAATGATCTCCACAAGGGATTGAGCTTAACCCTGCTATTTGTTGTACTTGCACCCAAACAGTGCTGCTCTTTGTTGTATTTCTTTTAAACCTGGCTTATCTATGCTTGACTTATGTAAATGAGGTAATTTCTTGCATCTCATATGCTTTGTTATAGAACTTGAAGTATCCCTTGTTTTATTGTTCCGATTTCTCTCTCTGATTTGGGGATTAGGCTAAAAGCTAAGGCAACTATTACGATTCTCTCCCTCTCTGTTACAATTGGATTTGGCTAAGTTTAAGAAACACGTCCATACTGCATAGCAGCAGCAGCAGGTATGGTTTTCTACATAGCGGTTTGATTTGTAATCTACACAACAGCATATATATATATATATATATATATATATATATATATATATATATATATAAAGAAAGTATACAAAGTATACATATCATATCTGATATATGATGTATATATACAGTATATATATACACAGTATATATATACAGTATATATATACATATCTACAGTATATATATATAATACAGTATATATATACATATCTGTACAGTATATATATATATATACAGTATATATACTGTATATATACATCATATATCAGATATGATATGTATACTTTGTATACTTTCTTTATATATATATATATATATATATATATATATATATATATATACAAATGTTGTGTATAACATTTGTATGCTGTGTATAACATCATTTTTTTATGGCATGGGCCTACTTTTTCTTTTAAAAAAGACGGGTGAACCTGACCCGAGTTTAAACCGACCCAACAAGTCCAAATTTTCTCTCCGACCCGCTTTTGACCATCCCAAATTTATGTGTATACATTTTTGACTCGCCCATAACCGCCCATTTGCCACTACTAACTGTTTCTATAACTTTGTCTTTTTGACAAATCAGTCCAATCCAGGAATTGAATAAAAATTGACTTCTCCATTAATTTTGATCAGGAGGATGTATAAATTTCAAATGTTGCCACCATTTGAGATATACTCTCTACTTCATGGAAAAGTTTTTGGGCCTTTACAACATTATTACCTTATCTTTAAGAGCCCCCTCAATCAGCTGATGTCTGAATTTGAAGGCCACGGTGTCTGCGTGTAGAAAATGTTATGACGTGAACCCATATCGCCAATAGTTCGAGTCACGCATTCGCTTAAAATCTTAATCAAAATCAGCACGACCAGATATGTATATTTTATTGCTGAACTACTTTGAGCTTTGGTTCTTTCTCCCTATCTGCAGTTTGAATAGACCAAAACAAATTGAAGCTTCGATCAATTCCCAGATTGACCTGCAAGTCCATCAAAGTATAATCCTTTTTTTTTCCTATTTCCCACTTGCATGATGTATTGCGTTTGAATGCTTGTTTAAAATTCAATGAGTTTCATTGGTTAAAGAAAGTGGATGAATTTATATATGATAGATCATTAAAATCATAACAAAATTTAGGTATAGATCATTAGTATTGTTTTTTCTTTTGGACAACCCCCCCAAAGAAAAACTTATAAAAACAGAGAAAGTGCAAAAGTTTCTCCTATTTCTATGATGCGTTCCTTCCTTACTTACCCTTTCATTGTGGTTTGAATTACGGGCCAAATCCCATCTTCCATTTCAATACTGCCAAAACTGAAATCACTTGATGTATCTCACATCTCACAATGAACTTGTTGGTAAATTCCCTCTTCAACTTGGTGAGTTGAGCAGCTTGGTCAGCACGATGCCTCATAGTAGATTAAATTGGCTCACATTAGACTTCAGTTCAGTTTACAATGGTTGTACAAGTTTGGAGATTAATTTGAATTTACTTAAGTGAAATGGTTATATAAGTTTCTTTCTTATTTTTTGTTTCTATATTTAACTCATTTAAAGGAAACTGTGTTAGTTAGTTTTTATTTTGTTTTCTTTTAGTGCATAGTTGATTATACATCTACCTAGGGATATTTGATTGCATATTTGAGACATATATCTAACTTCATTCCATGCAGAGGTTCATATAGACTTTGAATGAGGCAAACACTGTGTAGCCTTCATTTTAATTGAGGCATATAATGTGTAGCCTTTACTCTAATATGAATGGTTCATCAGTTGATTGCACACTGTACACAGTGTATGCTATTTCCAATAACACATTCTACGCTCTTTCCAATTACAAAGTGTATTCTATGTTAATTAAACAATACCTGTTCAAGGTCAAACTTTTAATTACGCGGTTTATGGATCATGCTTTCATCAACACCATCATGTATACTCCTGGTTCCATTCTTTTACTTTTAAATACACAGTTTATGTATTCATCTTCTAATGCTTACTTATATGTTTAATTTTTTTTTTCTCAGGTAAGGATTATGCAGTTTGTGTATTCCATTTTTAGCTATTTTTTATTTGTTCGATTTTTACCAACGCAAGATCAACCCGATAACAAATGGGGTAGAACGAACTAGATAACAAATTGGGCAGAATGGACCAGCAACCCAATAACCGACCAGCAGCATCAAAACTAAAGCACTGCCATGCGAAACAAAATCGACTCTGCCAAGTGAAAACTGATCGAGCACTTCCAAGTGATGGCTGCAACTACCTTATGTAGGAGAATTCTTAAAAGCTTGCCCTGTATTTCAATTTTATATTTTGTTGGACTGGTTGTTACCCCTTGGGTGGATAGTCTAATAAACAAAGGAGACTCTGTCCATTTTTTTTAAAATGGCACTTTGTTTATTCGAGGCACAATGTGAATTTCTTTAATGAATATTGTATATTTCAAGTTATATGTGAATTTGTTTGATGAAATCTAAAATAATGGAATTTAGACTATTTGAATGTTGTTCGACTATTTATTATCTATTTACAAGGGTTGATTTAACCTCAAATAATAGTTGTCTATTGATAGAGTAATGATTTTTTTTTAATTGTTATATTAACATTTATGTCAATTTTGATAAAACTCTCATAAAATTACTAAAATTGACATAAATGTGATGTTATTTATGCTAGTTTTTCATGAAAATGTGATTAAAAACATGGTAAATATCGTAGTTTTTATGTGTGTTTTTAAAAATTGAGATAAATATGATTTCATTTATGTCAGTTTTACGAGTATTTATGTCAGGGCTTTATATGTCAGTTTTGAAAAATTCTAAAACTGACATAATTGGTCATTTATGTCAGTTTTTGACTGACATAAATGACCATTTTTCTTGTAGTGCCCCTCCGCCTTTCTTCTATGATCCTTACAATCCCAATGCACCCGGGCCCTCAAATCTGCCTCCCCAATGAAGCCCATGTTTGTTTTTGATGTGTTTGATGTATGTGTGTAATGGTGGTTGTTTACATTTCTTAGTTGCTTGCTCTACCCTCTCCATTGTAACACATGATTCTCCATTGTTAGAATAAAATTTTGCATTTCTGTTTTAATTTGTTTGTTTTATTTTTCCCCACTTTTCATTCGCTTTGAGTTAGATTTTAGTCCTTTTTGCTTGAGGACAATGCAAAAGTATAAGTTAGGGGGGTTCACAAGTGCGTTTTTCTAAAACTTCACAAATTTTCAAAAATGCCCAAAAATCTCAAAAAATCATAAAATTTTGAAAAATCCAAAAATATTTTTCTTCAAAATAAATAAAAATTGGATTTCAAAATTTTCAAAAATATCATTAAAAGTCGGTTTATAGTCTCAAATTGTAAAAACGCAATACATAAAGCCGAAATTGACCAAAGATGGAAATTGAGCAAAAATTGTCGACTTAACGAATAAGTGTGGAGATTAATAACCCCGGTGAGATTCGAGCCTTTCATTTTTGTGAAATTTATAAATTAATCCGAATTAATTGTTAACTCCAAGTTCTTTTCAGCGGTCTAATAAGTCGTCAAGGATCTCAAGTCTTTCACCTTGATCGGGTTTGAGAAATGTGTGATATTGCCTTGAAAAACATGCAATAAAATATCTTTAAACTTAAATTCATCTCGAAACGCATATGGTAACGCAATTAGTATTTTGGACAATGAAGTAGGCCATCGTTTGCCACCCAAAAATATTGGCAATAAAAAGTTGTGAAAAATCATCCCTTTTCTAATCCCACATTGAGCCAAATAAGTTTTCCTTTTGTTTGATAACCCGAAAAACCCAAAAAAACCGGAAGTGTGAAAAATGAAAAAACAAAGTTCAGTCCGAAAAGTGCAACAAAAAGGGGCAAGAAAAGAATAACTATGCTCAACAAAAATACCAAGAAAAGAAAAGCGTGAAAATAAATAAAATTGAAAAAAGAAGAAGAAGAAAATGAGCAAAAGCCGGAAAAAGCACTAACGGACATCATAAGCAAAGTTTTCCAATTCCGGAATTCTTAACCTTTTCCAATATAACCCAATGCACCTTCAACCCGTAAAAGTCCTAACTGAGTCCAAAATGGAGAAATTGATTACCGCGTGGAGAGATAAAGCACCAAAAGATAATAAAAGAGATCAACAAACGTGAATTAGAAGCAAAGGTCCCATTTTCCAACACCCGTAATCCTTTGATGTGATCTAATTACCATATAATTTCGTCTTTCTATTTGTGTGCGTGAACTTGTTTCCAATACATTTAATCTTATAAATCACGCACACCGAGAGTATAGACACATTCTGAGTGAATCGTTTGTGAGAGCATCCTGTGAGATTTTGAAATCAAAATGAATTTTCGGATAAGTAATGTAATGGCCAATCGATGAAAATTCGCAGTTAAATTTTCGGCTTCTCACACACGCACTATGATTTGAGACTCTTGAACATGATTCGATGATGACTATTTTTGGGAAAAGTTTGAATTATACAATTTTGCATGTTTTGATTTTTTTCTTTGAGTCGAATTTTGTGGCTATATTCACTGCAAACCCTCACGAGACAACACTCGTCCTACTGGGGTAACCTAGGGGTTTAAAGGCTTGTTGCATACGTTAAATGCAATCGCTCGCCCGCGAAAAAGGTATTCTATCCCCATAGTATGTTTGGAAGATTTGTGACATTATTCTATTTCTTTTACATTGCTCGGGACACGCAAAGTTCTAAGTTAGGGGGGTTTGATTCGGCATAAATATTGTATATTTATCCCCTTAATTTCGGTATCTCTGTGAAATCGAGTAGTGCAATGGATATGGATTTAACTCACATTTATGCTACTAACCTTCGTTGGAAAGTATTTCATGTTTTGTGTTTCTCTTATGTGTTTTACAGGTTAATTATGGAAGCGGTACAAAAGAGGAATCGAAATAGTGAAAGAAAGGCTAGAAAGGCAAGTTCAAGGGAATTTTCTTAATTCTACAGCCTAATCCCGAAGGTGGGGCCAACTAGAAAGTCAAAGAACTTGGAACAATGAGAATGCAGAAGAAACGACACCCAAATCCGAGCTACGGTGAAAGAGTTATGATCATTTGAAGTTGAGGAAAAATCCTAGAAGAAAAGAAGAAAAAGAAGAAAATATTCTAAGGGTGTGTTTGATAAATAAGATAGAAAATAAGCGCCAAGAGTTAATTTCCATGGAATTGAAAACTTGGAAATATTTTCCATGGAAAAAATTTGTTGGTGTTGTTTCATTGCAATTATTTTCCAGGTGGAAAATGTTCTACTTTCCATCTTTTGTGTTTGGTTCTCCATATTTTCCATGGAAAAAAAATATAAAATATATATATATATATATATATATATATATATATATATATATATATATATATATATATATATATATATAATAGAAAAATAATAAATATCCCAGAAAATTAATAAAAATCCCAAAGAATAAATAAATAAATCTAAAATGTGAATAAAACCCCAAAAATAAGGAGAAAAATCCAGAAAATGAATAAAAACCCAAAAATAATGAAAAAAATTCAGAAAGTGAATAAAACCCCAAAATAATGTGAAAAAAATTCAGAAAGTGAATAAAATCACAAAAATAATGCAAAAAAATACAAAAAATGAATACAAACCCAAAAATAATGAAAAAAGTACAGAAAGTGAATAAAAACCCAAACCCAAAAATAATGAAAAAATATAGAAATATAATAAAACTCCAAAAATAATGAAAAAAATCCAGGAAATGAATAAAAACTCAAAAGTAGTGGAAAAAAATCCAGCAAAGTGAATAAAAACCCAAAAAAATGAAAAAAAATCCAAAAAGTGAATAAAATCCAAAAAATAATGGAAAAAATCCAAAAAATGAATTAACATAATGAAAAAAAAATGAATAAAAACCCAAAAAAAAAAAAAAAAAAAAAAGTGAATATGACCCCAAAAATAATGAGAAAAAATCCAAAAACTGAATAAAAACCCAAAAATAATGAAAACAAAATCCAGAAAGTGAATAAAAATCCGAAAATAATGAAAAAAAGTACAAAAAGTGAATAAAATCCCAAAAATAATAATAAAAAAATCCAGATAGTGAACACAAACCCAAAAATAACGAAAAAATACAGAAAGTGAATAAAACTAATAAAATAATATTAAAAAAATCCGAAAAGGAATAAAATTCCAAAAAATAAAAAATATAGAAAATTAATAAAAAACAAGAAAATAAATATTAACCTCATAATAAATTTCTGGATTTTCTTCATGATTTCTTGATTTTTATTCAACATCTTGATTTTTTTTTCTGGATTTTTATTCATCTGGTGAATTTTTTTCAATTTTTTTGGTTTTTTTCATTTTTTGTATTTTTTCCATTATTTTTGGATTTTTATTCACTTTATGTATTTTTTTTATTGTTTTTCAGTTTCTTTTTCATTTTTCGTATTTTTTCATTATTTTTGGAGTTTTATTCTCTTCCGGTATTTTTTACATTGTTTTTGGGTTTTTTCATTTTTTTGGCGTTTTATTCACTTTCTGTATTATTTCATTAATTTTTGGTTTTTATTCATTTTCTTAATTTTTTTCATTATATTTGGGGTTTTATCCACTTTATTTATTTTTTTCATTATATTTGGGTTTTTAGTCACTTTCTGAATTTTGTTCGTTATTTTTGGATTTTTATTCACGATCTCGTTTTTTTCCCATTATTTTCGGGGGTTTGATTCACTTTTTGGATTTTTATCATTATTTTTGAATTTTTATTCATTTTCTATATTTTTGGAGTGTTATTCACTGTCTGTATTTTTTACATTATTTTTTGTTTTTTTTTCTTTTTTTTGGATTTTTTTCATTATTTTTTTATTTTTATTCACTTTTTGGATTTTTATTATTATTTTTGGTATTTTAATCACTTTCTGGATTTTTTCATTATTTTGGGTTTTTATTCACGTTCTAGAATTTTTTTAATTTTTTTCATTTTCTGTATTTTTTTCATTATTTTTGGAGTTATTCACTTTCTGTAGTTTTTCATTATTTTTAGGTTTTTATTCATTTTATGGATTTTTTCATTATTTTTGGGGGTTTATTTACTTTGTGGATTTTTTTTCATTATTTTTGGGGGTTTATTCACTTTGTGGATTTTTTTTCATTATTTTTGGGTTTTTATTCATATTTTGGATTTTTAAAATTATTTATGGGGTTTTAATAAGATTCTAGATTTTTTTTCATTATTTTTGGGTTTTTATTCAATTTGTGAATTTTTTTCATTATTTTTGGACTTTTTATTTATTTTTTGTATTTTTTAATTATTTTTGGGGTTTTATTCACTTTCTGTGTTTTTTTCATTATTTTTGGGTTTTTAGTCATTTTCTGGATGTTTTTCATTATTTTTAAGATTTTATTCAGTTTTGGATTTTTTTATATTATTTTTGGGTTTTATTCACTTTTTGCATTTTTTTTTTCATTGTTTTTGGGTTTTTCTTCATTTTATAAGTTATTTATCAATTTTTTTGGTGTGGTAAGTCTTTTTCCTGGAAAATGAATAACAGGGTGGGAGGAGGTTTTTTAATTCCATCTTTTGTGGAAAAAGTGGTTACGTGATTTGTTTTAAAGAAACCAATTCCATAGAAAATTTTATTTATCAAACATCTAAAAGATGGAAAATAACTCCATATATTGCATTTTCCATGGAAAATTAGTGTTATCAAACACACCCTAAGTGTTGATTTGAAGAATTGAGACCCCAAAGCCAGCAGAAAATCCAGAACCACATTATGAACCGGTTTGGGGTACCTGCGAACCGGTTCACAGGTCCTGATGCGCGAAATTTTATTTGGCTGCTGATTGGTCCAAAGAATTCCATTTGGTTACATCTCCTTCTAAAACATATTTGTACGAAGTTAATGACATAGAATAGTTAGTTTTTATCAGTTTTTGATAGGGTGGGGGTGGGGGGGGGGGGGGGTGGGGGAGGGGGAAAGAACATCCTAGGAAGATAATTTGACTTTGTTGATTCAAGAGTGATTAATTCTGGTTTGTTTTTCAATTTTTAATCCAAGTTTCATTCGTCTTATGATTGTTCTTGCATGGAAATTTTTCTTGCATGATTCAAATAATTTCTGGGTTCATAACACTTATTTTCATGTTTCAATATAGTTTCCTCATGAGTTCTTTCGCATGCAACATAATTATTTCATGCATCGTTCAGTTTAACATATTCGGCTAGATTTAAAAGGCGGGATGCATGAAGTCAACCTGATGTGTTAGTTGCACGTGTATAAAATTAATCCTCTAAATTTAAAGATTTATTATGACCGTATTGCGTAGCATCTCAACCATTGTAGATCTCTGGATCTCGTTTTCTTCAAGGTAACCGGGATGCTTTAGAATGCAATGCGAGTGTTCCTATAGCGTGTTACCTCTTTACTCGTCCTCTGATTTCATATGGTGTGGGCTTGAACCTCATATACTTGGGAGTACTACAGTCTTCGTTTAATTAATCACTTAAATTTATGATTATTTTTATACCTGTAATACACTAGTTTTATACCTGCAATACACTAGTTTTATACCTGCAATACATTAGTTATATTCCCGTCCTGTTTTTTTCCTCATCATATAGTTCAAATCTAGTCATTCATCATCAGTATTTTAGGTAATTTATAATAGTTGCGTTCCATTCATACTTTAGTTCATTAGTTAATTATTTCAAAATTGCATATAGTTGTAGTTATCACACCAATCAAATCATCTTTTCCTTTTTTAGAGTCAGAGTTAGGATTCCTTCGTCTGTCCAACGTCGTTACAACTCCATTGTCTTATATCCCTCTGGAGACGATCTCGACTTACCGGGTTTATTACTAATGCAACAGGCTTGCACTTGAGCCCAGAGAGTACACACTTCTGAGACACATTCTTAGTTGCGTCAATTATGGTGTGATTAATTTTTCGTGTGAGTTTTGATTTTCCCTCACTCCATCGGATGGTATTAATCACGACATGATGGTAATTTTAAAATTATTAAATAATAATTCCTTGAAATTGAATGTGAGTGAGGTCGGTCCTCCCATCGAAGAAGTTCTTCCATTTAAACAAAACTAATGATATCATTCCAATCAGTCACTATCATTAGATATGGGTCCAAACGATACGGATTATTTGATTATGTAGGATAAAAGTCTCCTAGAATATCCGAAGAACATAATTGAAAGATGAAAATCAATCTAGAGGAAGGTGAGGCGATTTAAGCTCCAATACAAAAATCTCACTTCATATGGTAACTTAGATGCTCGACAAGATTTTATTTTTATTAATGATAGTTGGAAGCCAAATTAAAATTTACCCGAAGCTAATTATCAAATGTTTAATTATAAATTAATTATGTTTTCAAATTAAAATTCTCATATTTCAGAACGGCCTCAGCATTCAACCATTTGCTTCAATCTTAACGGAAAACAAGTTAATTGACTTGAACTATATTGACTGGAAAAGAAACTCAAACATTATCTTAACGACCGAAGACTATAAATTTGTTTTAACTAAACTATTACCTGTCAATCCTGATGAGGATCCCCGAGCTTATTATAAGTGGCAAAAGTCTCATTAAATAGCGCCCTACTACAAATTGGCCTATATGACCAATATGTGCTAGCACTTGTATCATCATATGTCAAGTGACTACAACATGATTCTGAACTTCAAAGATATGTTTGAGGATCAAAATAGTTTCATAAGGTTGGACTCCATGGTAAGGCTAATTAACACCAAAATGGTATGTTGTACTCCAATACATGATCATGTTCTTAAGATGATGTACATCTTAGTAGAATTGGAAGTACTTGGTTCTGAAATAGATGTTGAAACCCATATTAATTTTATGCTCCAATCACTATCGAAGTCCTTCAAACATTTTTGCTTAAACTATTCTATGATAAAACCTGGTTATTCTCTGACATGACTTCTTAAAGATCTTCAAGCCGTGGAGAAGATCATAAATCATAATGGTGTTATTTAGGTTGCTAAGAGATATCCATATTCTTCTGTCATGAAAGGTAAGAAGAAGAAGAAGAAGAAGAAGAAGAAGAAGAAGAAGAATGAAAATTCTTAGGCACAATCTGTGGTTGTTAAAACTATTTTTAAGCCTTGGGTATCAGGTAAGACAAAAGACAACTATTATATATGCAAGTAGTGAGAACATTGGAAGTAGAACTGCTAGGTCTTCTTATTTTAGAAGAATGGAAATGGTCATTTCTACTTATTCATTGAGACATATTTTATTATTTATTGTAACTGTACCTGATGTGTAGGTTTGAGAGACACTAATCATGTTTGATAGTCTTTACAAGGGTTCCTAGTAACCATGGACTTCAATGAAGGAGAGATGTTTTTATTCATAAGTGATCACCACAAGGGAACACTATTAATAGTAGGAAATTTGGTTTTTGAATTTGGGTGAAGATAATAAGTTAATATTGATAGATTATTTTTATGCTCCTAGTATTAGAAAAAAAAATGATTAATGTTTATTAGTTGGTTTTGAATGGATATTTGGTTTATTTTAGTAGAGCTGATTTTATAAAAAAAATTCAACTATCTTATCTGTCTTGGATCATTGAAAAACGATATTTTTTGTATAATGTTATCTCACCATTACTTCTAAGTACTGAAATGGTAACTTAAATAGAACTAGCCTAAAGACAAAAACCATTTAAGTTGAACAAAACGTATCTTTGTCACTTGTGCTTAGGTCATATTAAAATAAAAAGAATGCAAAGACTCGTATCAAATGAATAATTAATTTCATTGGAAGGGGTGGAACTTCCGATCTAAGCATTATGTTTAGAAGGTAAAATGACAAAGAGTCTCTTCACAATTAAAGGCTATAGAGCAAAAGATGTGTTAGAATTGGTTCATGTTTATTTGCGTGGCCCTATGACAACCAAAGAAAGAGGTGGGTATGATTACTTAATTATTTCATTGATGACTAATTGAGGTTTGGATATGTTTACCTTATGCATCATAAGTCTAAATCCTTTGTTATGTTCAAAGTATATAAGGTTGAGGTGGAGTGTAGTCATAATATAATCCCAACTCTATAATATTATCGTCGAGGATATTACCTATTAGGAGAGTTTAGGAATCACTTGTTATTATAAGAGAGAGAATTTATATAATTTCTCATAGTTTAAAGATTTTGACGTATCCTGGTACAAATCGAACACTACATCTACATATGCTTCCATGATCCTTGAAGACATGTTAGTGATCGAGCATTATTTTTAAAATTAAAGTTGTCGGAATCCTTATAAACATAATAAGAAGTATATGGTATAAGGGCTTTGACTTAAACTTAGTCAAATTTATACTGGGATGTTTTCTTTTAAAATCGAAGCATTTTCATAAAAGGATTTGAAAATACAATTTTTTTTACCTCATTAGAATGAGTTTTAGCTCTCATTCGAACGAGACATATATCTCATTAGAAAAAAGTTATAGTTCATTGGAATGAAGTCTATAGTTCGTTAGAATTTGTTTCAAATCAGCTTCATTAGAACGAGCTTCCAACGCGTGGTCTCTACCCAGCAGAGGGTCACTCGTAAGATATTTATTGGATGCTCATTGGAACAAAAATAGCTATTTGTTTGAACGAGCCTTAATTTCATTAGAAATAGATCTTGTTTTCATTCGAACGAGAAGTAATTTTCATTCAATAAAATTCCCTACCTCAAAAATCATGTTTTACTATAAAAAGGACTATATGGGACTAATATTCCCAACACTTTTGGCAAAAATAAATTCACATTCCTTTTTCAAAAGTATTCAGCTATTTGTTTCTTAGAAACATCATTTTGTTTTCCACTTCACTTATCCTTATAATGATTTGTTGAGTTTGTCAAACCCACTTTCCATACACTACATCAAACCTAGTAGAACTTACTCTATGGTTGACTTTTGTGGAGTTATGACTTTTCTACTAAAGAGCAAAGGATTTTGTAATCCAGAGGCTAATCGGTGGATATCGATGGAAGATAAGCTTCTTGTGGGTGATGCTGGACTGCATCACTTTCTATTGAAGACTTGAAGTTGTCAATTCTGATACACTGCTGAATATAGGAATTCCTCGAAATGGATTTTTCCTCAATTCTTCTTCTGTTTAATTTGACATATTTTTGGTTTCAACATTATATTTCATGCACACCTAATTCTTAACAAGTTAAAATTTGACTAAAAATTGAATCGTCGTGTGTGCGATCTAAGATACGAGTGAATCCATTTAACCTGGCATTTTCAAATTTGTATCAGTGTCGGTTACACTAGGTTTTAGGTGATCTTTATTTTAAGATTATATGGATAATTTTTATAATAAGGTTCTTTTTTTTATGGGTCAAATTATTCGTATTAAAAAGATAGAATGAGTTATGCATTTAAAGAGATTGACGAGCGTGTCTGGCTTATTTGTGAAAGAGGGTGGACACCACCCATTGTGACTATTGAGAATGTCATAAGACCTAAACATGTCACCACTTGGATGGATGATGAACTTAATTGGAGAAGTTTGAACTCTCGAGGGTTAAGAGTTATTTCTGGAGCCATCATCCCTGACGAGTTTCGACGCATCATGATGTGCACCACATCTAAGGAAGCATCGGTTATTTTCTAGCTTGCTCACGAGAGTACCCAATGTTGTGAAATCTTCTAAGGTATAAAATCTCACCACACAATTTGAGACTATCACTATGATTAAATCTGAGAATTTTTATGAGTTTTATGCATGTTAATCCTATATATCCAATTCTAGTTTTAATTTGGTTGAGAGAATTCCTGAGGTGAGAGTTGTGAAAAAGACATTGAGATCTATGGCATCCTGTTTTATCCCCGAAGTCGCGGTCCTTAATTAATTGAGAATTTTAGATATGTTTAGGTTATAAGAACTCATAGGAGACCTTCAAACTTATGAAATCGTGTTCTAAAATTCAAAATCTGAAAGAAAAAGGAATTTATTAGAAGCTCAATTTGAAAAGAAAGAGGAGGCCGCTTCTGACTCCGAATTTGACTTGATCTCGATGATCTTTCCCTTTTAGTGAAAAAGTTCAAAAAATTCTCAAAATAAGAAAAAGAAAATTCTTCCCAAGAAACTAAAGATTTTGAGAAAGATAAAAATCTTAAGTTGAGTAAGAAATGTTTTGAAAAACAAGAGGAGAGTACATTAAAAAGATGAGGAAAATTCTATTAGTGCAAGGGTAAGGTTCACAAAGCTCACAAGTGTTATAAGAGGTTAAAGAGACAGGGCAGAGAAAAAGATGACTATATTTCCACTCTTAGAAATAGTGAGGTCGAGTCGGTGGATTCAGGGTATGAATCATCATGTGGACGTATCTTCATCGCGTTCATGGCCAGTCATGTGAGTACATCGAGTACGTCTCACGCCGATAAGGATGTTTTCAATCATGATCACCTCGACAGTGAGACTAGTCACTCTTGAGAGAGTGAGGGAGATGACGATTTAAGTGAGGGGAAAAGTGACATTTGATGAGCCTATGTGAAGCATTAGATAGACACCTTTAAAATGAAGAAATCATAATAAAAAATTGGCTCTTAGGGTGTTTTTGATAGAGAAAGTGTTGAAAGATTTGAAAGAGAGTGAGTCATCGGTGAGAGTTTCTTTGGGAGAGAGTTATTTTAGTGTAGAGAGAAAATGGTGACTTGACCAATAAATTTTCTAGTCTTACGAGATATCTTTAAGCTCATTTGAGACTCGTTTGAAACTTGAAGCCCTTATATCTCATTTCGAGAAAGATCTCGAACGTACCTAGGAGGTGAATGTTACTATAGAGGATACATTGAAGAAGGTAGGAATGCTGTTTCTTGGTATTACTTTAGGTTTTAGGGAGAGTAAAGGAATAAGTTACGACGATGCATCCACTTCTCATGTTGCACCCGAACCGGTTCCTATGTTTGTGGTGGATCAATATGGGCCTCGACCTAAGCCACCAAAGAGATTTCAACCTAAAATATCTAACCAAGGTACACCCAAATAAGTCTATGTTTCACCCATTTCAAAAGGAGAGTTCACCTTAGGGAATTTCATTACAAGTTAGGAAAAACTCAACGTACACATACTCCCGTGCATTATTATTGCAACTTTGCTAGTTTTAGAGAGCAAATTGAGTTCCTAGTCTCAACTTCTCAAATATTAATGGAAGTATTTCAAAGGATGTCTATGACTTTTGATAATGCTTCAAACGCAATAATTAGAACCAACAACAATAAGGGAAAACAAAAGGTCACCTCTATCTAAGTACCTAAGCAAGATGACAAATCCCTTGTTGTTCACGTTGCTCTCAAGGTTCAAAATACTTACCAATGGTATTTTGATGGGTGCTCTAGGAACATGACCGGTGATAAGTCGTATTTTACCAATCTTAAGGGTCGCAAGGAAGGCAAAGTTACCTTTGGAAATGGGAGTAGGTCTTGAATTTTGGGACGTGGTTGTATTGAGATATGTGGTTTTCTTAAGCTAAACAATGTGTTATACATCAAAGGGTTGAAAGAAAAATTTATTAGCATTGATATACATAGTCTCGTCTGGATGAGACTCAGTCCGACCTCATGACCCCATCCAAGTGCCAATAAGGCTCATCCTCATATGGTCCCATAGTACGGAGGCCCATGTAAATTATTCTTGGCCTCCGAGACCTTAACGTTAGAACAATTTCAATTATGCATGTTCTCTATACTCACACGTTCCCTTATCTCTCGGCTTTGTTGCGTGTCGAGTTCAGCGGACACTTGCAGGCCGAGACCTTTATAGAGTTCCCTTACTAGATTCCACAGTCTTGGTGTTATTCCTTTGGAAGACTACCCCTATTGTCTTGGCTTTGCTGAGACCTGTGCAACCGACTTCAGTACCTCACATGGAGCATGTGACTTGTGCATCACCAAGCGACGTGGACTAAACCGTTATAGAAGATCAACAGCCCATATGAGGGAATATTTCATCATCATGATGTATATGTGGAGAAGACAACTGGCTCTCTCCTACTTGTGCATCGCTCTCATGCACCTCCTGGTGCATGCTTTGGGGGTGGCATTGCACACCTTCAATACTATAAAAGTTAACTTCATCTTCATTACAAAGGATCGAACAATTCAAAACCCTACTAAAACTCTACTGAGTTATAATCTAGAGAGATAAAACTCGAGTGTATGTGAAAATGGCCTTTAATTCCTTATAGAAATACAAAATCATCATCACCTTGCATAGTTCAGTAGATGATTAGGCATAAACTCTTCACATTTATCCCCTTAATTTCAGTATTTTTATGATCCCGCCTATTGTAATTAACTTGAATTTGTCTCATATTTATGCTACTAATGCTTTTTGGCAAGTATTTTGTGTTTTGTGTATCTCTTATGTGTTTTACATGTATTTCATGCAAGATAGTGCGAGAGAGAACTCAAAAATAGTGAAAGAAACTAAGAAACAAGAAGTTAATGGGCATTTTTGTAATTTTTCAACATTTGTCCTGAGGTGAGGCCAACTGTAAAGTTTAAGATATTGAATTCACTAGAATACTGGAAAAAATGGCACCTCAATCCGAGTTAGGGTGAAGAAGTTATGAGCATTCTAAGATGAGAAGAATCGATGAGCAGTACAAAAGAATCTGTAATTAGCGAAAAACAATTATGACAAAATTATTTTTGTCAGTAAAAGTTACTATTTTGTGAGAAAAATAAATTTCGTCACGAAATGAAGAGTGACACATTAAACTCGTGATGAATTCATGATATTTTGTCACCAAATGACTATAAAAAATTGGCGCCTTATATTTCCCGCTCTCGAAAAATTACATTTAATTATTTATGACAAAGTAGTTGTCATTTAACAACAAAAAATTTCATCACCAAATAACTGTATTAGTTGTGAAAAAATATTTCCCTCACCAATACTAAAATGGAATATTAAAATAAAAACTTAAAATACTAACACCATAAACTCACTCTCCAAAATTTTCCCACTAACCCTAAACCCATCTGTCGGTCCCCAAAACCTACCCATCCAGCTGCGCTTCCAACCCTATCGTTGCCCACACCGTCACTGCCTCTCTCTCTCACCCCACCCTTAGTGCCACCGCTTCTCTCCCCATTCACCCTCCGGTTAGTTTCCAGTTTTTTTCTTTTATTTTATTTTATTTCAACTATAATTAGTTGTATGAGGTCACTAAATCTTTAAGTAGTCTTCCTGTTTCTGGTGAAATCTTTAAATAGTTGTGATTATTTATGTTGTTTGGATCTGATTTGTTAATATTACCGATGGATTTTGACTATTTGTTCTCTTCCAAATATTCTTTTCAATTATAGAGAATTAAGGTAGAGCTCATGTTCCTTATTATATATTGGATTTTTAGGACAATGCTTTTCAAGTTTATAAATCTAGTCCCTGTGATACAATAGCTTTTATTTGTATGTTCCCTTTAGAGTTGGGAGTTCATTTTTTTGTTCCGCGCCAGCGGCACCATTTTTCATCATTTTTCATGGTGTTTTTAGTACATGACTAAATTTATAAAATTATGTGGAGTGTCCTATTTTTATACACTTTAAGAATTATGAGGACCTTTCCCCAAAACCCCTTTTCAATTATTCATATGACTATGTATATACCCATATGTATATACATACTAAGAGTCTGATTTTGCTGAGCAAAATAGAGATTGGTTACCAAAAAAGATATTTGTTCGGATTGTTTTTTAAATCCATTTTTTAAATCCATTTTGGTGTGTGTGTGTATATATATATATACGGTTGATTGTACTTTTTTCACTGTTACCCCTAGAAACTATTTGATTCTTTTACTTTATTTATCAATATGACAAAGAAAACCATTGTCTTAGCTTTTTACTCCCGTAATTTATTTGATCTTGATTGTGCTAACATTTGAATGTTGTTTGGCCTTCTTTTGATTTTTTGTGACTTCTGTTTTAAATTTTTTGACATTGGATCGTTGTTATTTATTGGGTTTCCTTGTTATCAGTTTAATCTCAAACCAGTTTACTAGATATTGATTGAAGTTGGGTAGAATTCCAAGGGTGTCTTCTCTTTTTCTGTAGGAAAGACAGATTATTGTGTGTGTTTAATCCGAAGAAAGATGGATGATTTTCCAAAAGTGATGGAAGGAATTTTTTTGATGTGCTATATGCACATGTACTTCAGTATCTCCAATAATGATTTGTGTTCATTAAATGAGACGTGATAAATTAGAAAACAAGAAACATATTCCTGACAATTGGTGATAAAAAGCTACTTCCAAATGACCTGAAAGAAAAAAAAAAGAAAAACAAAACAAAACAAGTCAAATGAAAAAAATTAGATTAAAAAAGGACCAAAATTCCGGGTCAATCCTAGTAGAAATCCCAAGGCTTGCATACTCTTCTTACCAACAAGGGTATTCAATTCATTTTAGTAGAGTCAGCTGATAAAGCAATACAATACTATTTTGTAAGAATCATTTTCTTGTGATCTTAGATTATCTTTGTAGTTCAAAGAACTTCCTTCTAGACGCTCATGAAACTTGTAGACGTCTATCCCCTTGTTTAGCCTTTCTTTATCAATAGGCGAAACTAAATGCATCATGTTTTTGGATTTGTATTTTCCTTATTTTCTTACACAACCTTAAATACTAATTCTTCGTACATTTAGCAAATTAATTATTACAAGAAAAGAGATTGCAGAATTAAGTTACTCTTTGGTTATTACTTCTAGGTGGACATATGGCTGCCGAAGTCACTTTTTTGTCTCAACATCTCGTAAAGGGTAATATTATGGTTTTGGAAATGAAGTCCTAACTAGGGAGGATAAATAATGTGTATAGATTGATATCAGATAAGAGGCCTTCATCGCACGACAACAGAGCTAACTCTAACAGGTTAAGAATCTCTTTTATCATGGGTCATGGCATTTCATTAACATTTTGAATTTTTAGATATTATTTTGTATGTGTAGGCATATTTTGTTTGTCGTGCCTGTTAGCTTTGTTTTATAATCAAAGATTTTTGGACATTAAGTCTGCAATCAAGTATTGTTCCAGATCATGGGAAATCATATTGTACATGGAACAATCAGTTGGACATATACTTCTACCAGCACACTTGGATTACCATGCTCTGTCAGATTTGTCACTTAAAGCACGTGACAAACTCTCCACGATATTCTAATTCATCAACTGATATTATGTCAATTGAAGAGGATCCAATTGACATAATATCAATAACCAAATCTGATTAGTGACAACATTGAAATCAACATTAACCAAATGAGGGGTTGAAGGGTAATTAATGGAAATATCTTCTAAATGTCTCCAACGAAAATTTCTTTGAGACTTGGTACATTTAGCACAGACTAAGGTTATCACCACCTTTTGACTCAGACTAAGATGAGTAATTTTCCAACTAAGAGTTTGATCTTCATCTAAAATGATTGTCACTTTCTTATTAAATCTCCGAAAACATTAGATTTTATTTGAGTTATTATAAACCTAACCTTCCAAATTCCATTTAATCTTGAAGTTGCCAATAGTGTCCTCTTCTACCATAGGGTACAAAATGTCAATAATGGGCAATTAATGGAGTTTACAAAATGTTTTTAATTATTCTTTGTGTGGGATTATTACCCACTCCCCTTGTATTCCAGCAGAGTAAATTCATCATTTAAGAGTTTGTGAATGGGAGTTTAAGTTTATTGTTGGATTATGTAAATCTTTTACAGAGGGGATATTGAGGGTTCATTTTAGGAGGAATTAGAGTAAACATAGGTTTAACTGGATTCTTATTACTGATCATCTTATTCTCCTGCTAATTCTTCCACTTCTTATCAAATTGAACAACAAAAAAATTTAGTTCTTAATGAGTTGGACCTTCTATCTAGTGGATTCAGAGTCTGAATTATAATACTTATATATGAAATAACCAACACACCTAATCTATTTTTGGTTTCATAGAAAAACTCCAACTCTTTTAATATTTAATTTAAAATTTTGATTAATATTGTTTTAAGCAACCACACAAGTAAAGATATATTTGGAATGATGTTGCTGAAATGAATACAATTAGAATGGGAAGAGGAAAGGTAGATAGTGACACAATATTTGTTCTCGAGGAACCCACCGTGGTCGTAAACCCCGTGTCCCTAGTCCCAGGACAACACACGCACCCAAGTCCACTATTACCAATTATGAGTTACAAATTATAGTCCTCCAAGTTCACCACAGATTAAACTAAACAAATACACACCCGTATTTAATCCGCCTAGTCTAAGCCAACCCAACTTGACTGAATATCAGTCAACTCAATACCCCGGCAATAGGGACTAACACTCGCTCACTACACACGCACAACGACACACTCAAACCCGAGACCCCGTGAAGTTGTGCAGCATACAGATTTTAATTTATAAAAGTTGTTTTAATAAAACAAAATATTTTGGTAAATAAAAGAAGACTAGGTCTACTTTTATCTACACAAAAAAATTACCAATCAGGGACTAACTGAAATGGTAATAAAAGAAACCACACACAAAATTTATTTTGAACAAGTCAAAAGAACACATACAAACTAATCTGAGTTTAAAACAAATTAAATGTATTTTATTGAGTTTATAAAAATAAAAAAAAATAAAAAACTCTCAACCCAGTTTACTTTTCAGCCCAAATATTTAATCCAAGATCAGTCCAAATATTAGTCCAGTAGAGGTCCAAGATCAGTCCAAATATAAGTCCAAGAATAGTCCAAATCTTAGTCCGAAACTTAGATCTTTAACAAAAGTAAAACTGAGTTTTAATCTGAGTTGACACAGTGAGATTAAGTCCGAGTTACAAAGGTGAGTATGAATCAGGAAAGCATACAACAAAATTACCACACCCGTATTATCAAACCACAACAATCGGAATATATATATATATATATATATATATATATATATATATATATATATATATATATATATATATATATATATATATATATATATATATATATATAGAGAGAGAGAGAGAGAGAGATTTATATAATACCTCAAGAGAAAATGCAGATCTAAAATCTGCATCTAAAAAAAAATGTCTTCCACCATAGGCGGATGGGGACATAACCGTCCCTTTAAAGTCCAAAGGGTACCAGCATAAATGCCTTAAAAGGATAAGGGGTTAAGATGGAAAATAGAGAGCTCAACGGTTGAAAGAAGCTGGCACCACACGTGGTCAGCTCGTGTGGTATACGCAACTAGCACACATTGGTCCTACAGCTATTACACGGATCGACCCAACAAACACAAGAGGGCTAAATCTTAGCCATTAACCAATAAAAAAACGTAGCTCTTAATTTTCGTTTAAACCTTTTAAATAAACAAAATAACTTTGTTTATTTGAGTATATGTTTAAACACAAAAAAAACTAAGTAAATAGATAAAATAAGGAAATAAAGAAATAAGGATAGTAAGCAAATAAAACAATGATCAACATATTTTTAATATTAAATTCAAAAATAATTTAAATAAAAACAAAAAAAATAAAAATAAAAAAATAAAAATAAAAATAAAAACACACATAAAATGTTGTAAACATATTTAGAACAAAGTCTCTCAAAATTGAGACAACAATGGAAGGGAAATTTCAATCTCCCCCTTTGGCTAATTTTGAGACAAACAAGACTTTGAGACAGGAAGGAAATACATAACTCAACTAGCAACATTTTTGAGTCCTATGCAAGTACATAACTCAACTAACAACATATATCCTAAAAAAAATAAAAAGACACATGTCTCAACTTCTCCCACTGTTTGTCTCAAAGGGACAAAGGGAGGAAACTGAAATCAAACTAGGTTGGAAGCGCACACACACCAATTGACATTCGTAGAGTTTCAAACCTATGAATATCTAATGGCTTAGTAAACAAATCAGCAAGTTGATCTTTAGTATTTAAATACTCAATGCAGATTTCCTTCTTCTTAACAAGTTCCCTAATAAAGTGTTCACGCATTTTAATATGTTTTGTACGCGAGTGAAAAACAGGATTTTTTGAAATACTTATAACACTTTGATTATCACATAAAATGAGAGCACTTGGTTCATTTATTCCATAATCATTTAGCATTTGTTTGATCCACAAAAGTTGAGTACAACAACTACCAGCAGCAATATACTCGGCTTCGGCGGAGGGAAGAGATACACAATTCTATTTTTTTGACGACCAAGAGACCAGGTTGTGTCCTAAGTAAAAGCAACCACCGGAAGTGCTTTTACTATCATCGGCACACCCAGCCCAATCAGCATCCGTATACCCAATTATTTTGGAATTTGTGTCAAAAGTATACATAATACCTAAACTTAGAGTACCACAAACAAATTTAAGTATGCGCTTCATCGCAAGTAAATGAGATTCTTTCGGTTCACATTGATATCTAGCACACACACACACACTATGCATTATATCCGGTCTACTCACGGTTAAATATAGAAGACTACCAATCATACTCCGATAAAGAGTAACTTCAACCTTTTTACCCGATAAATCTTTGGAAAGCTTAGTGGTGGAACTCATTGGTGTTCTAGCCATTTTTGCATTTACTAGACCAAAGCGCTTAACTAATTCAGTCGCATATTTAGTTTGTGATATAAAAATGCAGTCTTGTTTTTGCGAAACTTGTAAACCCAAGAAAAATTGCAACTCACCCATCATAGACATCTGAAATTCTGATTTCATTAGGTTTGGAAAAATTTCAGCCTCTTGAGGTGAAGTAGACCTAAAGACAATATCATCAACGTATATTTGAGCAATAAGCAAACAACACTTATTTCTTTTAACAAACATTGTTAAGTCCACTCCCCCTCGAATGAAGCCATGGGTTAAAAGAAAAGAAGTAAGACGATCATACCAAGCCCGAGGGGCTTGTTTGAGACCATAAAGAGCTTTCTTTAATCTAAAAACATGATCCGGAAGAAACGGATCAACAAAACCCTTAGGCTGTTCAACATACACTTCTTCATTTAAAAACCCATTTAAAAAGGCAGATTTTACGTCGATTTGGTATAATTTAAATTTCAAATGACAAGAAACGGCAAGCAAAAGTCTAACAGACTCTATTCTAGCAACCGGGGCAAAAGTCTCATCAACATCAATCCCATCAATTTGAGAGTACCCCTGAGCCACTAGTCTAGCTTTGTTACGCAAGACATTTCCGGTTTCATCACATTTATTTTTAAAAATCCACTTAGTTCCAATGACATTAGTATGAGTGGGACGAGGTACTAGGAACCATACATCATGAATTTTAAATTGACCCAACTCTTCCTGCATAGCAAGAAGCCAAGATTCATCCACAAGAGCATCCTTTATATTTTTTGGTTCAACTAGAGAGACAAGAGATGACGTCAAAGCATTTAAAGTTTGAGCTCTAGTTTTAATTGGTTCCTTAGCATCACCCAAAATATTCTTTTTAGGATGATTTGCCCTAACCCAATTTGGAACATCAAGGTCTTCCGATGGGAGGGAGTCCAAATCATTATTAGTTGATAGTCTTGTTAGATCACTTGACGATGTATTTTCAATGGGTGTTGATTCTGGGCTATCTTCAACATACGGGTCCACGCAATCATTTATCACAACATTTATGGATTCCATAATAGATTTAGTTTTCAAATTATAAACTCTATAAGCCCTACTGTTTTGGGAGTATCCTAGAAAAATATCCTTCTCTCCTCCAGTGTCAAATTTGGACAAGTGTTCACGATCTTTACACACATAACATTCGAGTTTAGGAGCTAAACAATTTCTATGACCATTTTAAGCTAAGATAAACCTCTGTGAAAACATCTTAGAATAGGGGGATAGCTTTACTATTGCTAATATGGGTACCAAAAACTCTAAAATATTTCAGATTTGGTTGTCTACCATACCATAATTCATAGGGTGTTTGTTTAGAATTTTTTCTTAAATGAACCCTATTAATTATGTGACAAGTTGTTTGCGTAGCTTCAACCCAAAAATATTTTGGCAAGCTTTTAGCATGAATCAAAACACGAGCCATTTCTTGAATGGTTCGATTTTTTCTTTCAACAACACCATTTTGTTGGGGTGTCTTAGGAGCACTAAATTCATGTTTATACCCATTCTCAATACAATAGTCTATGATACCCGTGTCTTTAAATTCGCCACCCATATCGCTACGAATACGAGTGACTTGAGTATCTTTCTCATTTTCTATTTTTAGAAGAATTTGTAAAAAATGATTAAAAGTGTCTGATTTTTCTTTCATAAATGCGACCCAAGTAAATCTAGTAAAGTCATCAACAATAACCAAAATATAGGAATTACCACATAAACTAATTGTCCTAGAAGGACCCATTAAATCCATATGCAACAATTCCAAAGAGTGAGAGGTTAAAATTTCAGTTACTTTCTTATGAGGTGCCTTATGAATCTTACCAATCTGACACGGACCACAAATAGAATGTTCAACCTTAGTTATTTTGGGTACACTCCGAACAAGATTTTGATAAGTTAATTTAGACAAACTGTCATAATTTAAATGGCCTAAACGTTCATGCCATAAGTCTAAATCACTCATTCGAGAAGATAAACAATTTCCAGAATTATGGTTATGCTTAACAACATAGCAATTGTGTGGAGTCCTAGAACCACACAAAATAAGTTTCCCATTGGGGTCTAAAATTTTACAGTCAAATTTTGTGAAATTTACAGCATGATCGTTGTCACAAAATTGACTTATACTCAATAAATTTACAGTCAAACCATCAACAAGTAAAACATCCTATAAGCTAGGGAGCCCATCTGCCTCAATAAACCCTTTGCCTATGATGTGCGACATCTTTCCATCACCAAAGGTTACAACACCACCAACAAAAGATTTTAAGGTGGTAAACTTGGATTTGTCCCCCGTCGTATGCCTAGAGCAACCAGAATCTAAATACCATTGAGAATTTTTATCACGAGCATTTAATGCTGATAAAACAACATTGCATCTCAATGAGTCATTTGATTCAGATTTTTTAATCCATCCAGCCTTAGTTTTCTCATAAGTTTATTTAGACTTCATGTTGGACAGATTAGGCTTCCTAACAAATACAGTTTTATCGTTAAAGCGATCGCGCCTATTTTGAGCATGCAATTTTTTATAGCAGAAATCAGTCAAATGACCATTTTTATGACAAAAATCACAACGAAATTTTTTTCTATAAACAGGTCTAGATGGGACAGCATGTTTGTGGGCTGGTCTGGAGTTGACCATGTTGGACTTTTTATAACAAAAGTGTTCCAAATGCCCAAGTTTAGAGCAGTAACCACAATGAAAAGTAGGCTTAGTAGTTTGAAACTTATTTCCATTTTGATTTTGCCTAAATTTTTTTAAATTGGGGGCATTCTGTCCTAATTTCTTAAAACAGAATTTTTCCAAATGTCCCGTTCTTTGACAATAACTTCATTTAAAGTAAGGCTTAGAAGATGTTGAGCATCCATCATTTTTCACATGTTTGTAAGACAACCTAATTTCACTAGACTCGGGAAATTGTTCTTTGGAATTTACGAAATTAGTGACATCAAAGTCTTCCCCTTCAAAACCAAGTCCTTTGGTAGGAACAAAATCAGAATAAGAATTTGTGGGATCATAACGCATACTTTTATTAATAGTTTTGACAGCAAACCAAGAATCCCTGTATTTGTTTAACCTATTGGAGGTGATCTCTAGCTCCTTTTTACACTCATCATATTTATTTGATACACACTTAAGTTCAATTTGAGACTCATCATATTTAAACAAAATTTCCTTGTTTTTAGTCTCAAGAGAGTGATTCAAATCAGTCAACATAGTAGTTCTTTTTTCAAGTAGAAGAACATCATTTTCCAATTCTTCAATGTGAAAAGATGATTCTTCAGACATGATTCTAATTTGACTATTTAAAGCATTAATCTTTGCTAATAACCTAGCATTCTCTAAGTGGGAGTTATCATCAATTGTGTCACTCAAAGAATTACCACACACACCTTTTTCAACATTTTCAACCATCTCTAATGAGTCAGATTCATCCAAATCAGCATAAATATTACCAATGTCCAAAAGAGATGCAGTGATAGTTGGGTGAATTTTGAGCACGAAATGTGTGAGATAAATTCACAAAGTCTAAATCACAAATATCATCACAGAAACCTGAAAGATCAGATATACTAGATGCTCTATCTAATATGCCCTCCGATATCATAGTACACGTGGAAGTAAATGCCATGAGGTTTTCAAAAGTTTCGTCATCACTATCGGAAATATCATCCCAAGTTTTAGACAAATGTGCCTTATTTGAAGGCTCCCATTTAGATTTAGAAAAACACCTATCGGCATAATGACCATATTCATTGCACTTACGGCACTGAATGTGGCTTAAGTCCTTTTTAGGTCAGACTTTTCAAAAATTTTCTTCTCAAAATATTTTTCGTGAGGTCTATCGGAATAACTAGGCTGGCCTTGTTTTGAAGCATATTTATTCCTATACTTCACAAATTTCTTATAGTTCTTAGACAAGAGTGCAAGTTCGTTATCCAAAGATTCCAAAGAAATTTCAGATTCAGTTAAATTTGACAGAGAGAATACAAAAGCCATACTACTTTCACTACTAGTTTTAAAATTAAGAACATTTTGATTTTCAGTGTGTGCTGGTGCTTTACCTCTTTGTTCATCTCTTAAAGTATTTTGATATTCAAAAGTCTTGAGTTTACTACACAAGAGATGAGGTGTGTAACTATCCAAATTATCAGCAATAGTATGTGCAATTAAATCAAAACTCTTAGGAACATATCTAAGAATTTTATCACAAATTTTAGGATCAGTATAAATAACACCATTAGCATGAGACTAATTAACGACATCTTGCAATTTCAAGTAAAAATCATCAAACTTCTCATTGTCTTTCATATAGAGAGAATCATAAAGCCTAACTTGCATTTGGGACTTGACCCTTTTCACTCTAGAATCTCCTTCATGAGTTGTCATTAGAATGTCCCAAGATTCTTTAGAAGTAATGCAAGCTGAAATTCTTTTAAATTCAGTTGCATCCATCGCTTGAAAAATGGCATTTTTGCCTTTGTTGTTATTTTGTGAACTAAGCTTTTCTTCTTTGGTCCATTCAGAAAAAAGTTTTTTAACAAATATTTCAGCATCATCATCACTAGGTTTAGTAGGTGCAGAAAAACCATTTTCAACAGTTTCCCATACCTCATCTCCCAAATGTTGAAGATGAGCAACCATTCTTACTTTCCAGTAAGCAAAGTTGTCACCATTAAACACAGAAGGACGTACGGAAGACCCATTGTTGTCACCCATAATAATAAAATTTTGATTTAAAAAAAATAAAAGAGTTCAGGAACTTTGCGGAAAAGAACTTTTGAAAAAGTGAATCCTGTCGCTCTGATACCACTTGAAATAACCAACACACCTAATCTATTTTTGGTTTAATAGAAAAACTCCAACTCTTTTAATATTTAATTTAAAATTTTGATTAATATTATTTTAAGCAACCACACAAGTAAAGATATATTTGGAATGATGTTGCTGAAATGAATACAGTTAGAATGGGAAGAGGAAAGGTAGATAGTGACACAATATTTGTTCTCGAGGAACCCACCGTGGTGGTAAACCCCGTGTCCCTAGTCCCAGGACAACACACGCACCCATGTCCACTATTACCAATTATGAGTTACAAATTACAGTCCTCCAAGTTCACCACAGATTAAACTAAATAAATACACACCCGTATTTAATCCGCCTAGTCTAAGCCAACCCAACTTGACTGAATATCAGTCAACTCAATACCCCAGAAATAGGGACTAACACTCGCTCACTACACATGCACAACGACACACTCAAACCCGAGACCCTGTGAAGTTGTGCAGCATACAGATTTTAATTTATAAAAGTAGTTTTAATAAAACAAAATATTTTGGAAAATAAAAGAAGACTAGGTCTACTTTTATCTACACAAAAAAATTACCAATCAGGGACTAACTGAAATGGTAATAAAAGAAACCACAGAAAAAATTTATTTTGAACAAGTCAAAAGAACACATACAAACTAATCTGAGTTTAAAACAAATTAAATGTATTTTATTGAGTTTATAAAAATAAAAAAAAATAAAAAAACTCTCAACCCAGTTTACTTTTCAGCCCAAATATTTAGTCCAAGATCAGTCCAAATATTAGTCCAGTAGAGGTTTAAGATCAGTCCAAATATAATAAGTCCAAGAATAGTCCAAATCTTAGTCCGAAAATTAGATCTTTAACAAAAGTAAAACTGAGTTTTAATCTGAGTTGACACAGTGAGATTAAGTCTGAGTTACAAAGGTGAGTATGAATCAGGAAAGCATACAATAAAATTACCACACCCGTATTATCAAACCACAACAATCGGAATATATATATATATATATATATATATATATATATAGCAGTATATATTTGTAATATATATATATATATAGAGAGAGAGATTTATATAATACCTCAAGAGAAAATGCAGATCTAAAATCTGCAGCTAAAAAAAAAACGATCTCGGCAGGAGCACACCGAACTCAGGTGGGATGGTAACTCCGGATCGATCGCAAGGAAAAAAACACCAAACTACACCAACCAATGCACCACCAAAATCCAACAACAAAACCCTTAAAAAAAATCGAAATCGATCTTGGTTTAAACTAGGAGAAAACCCCACAAAATCTTAAAAGCTCATCACTCAAACAGATGTTTACATGTGTTAAAAGTATGAGAATAATCCCTCAAACGAAATCTGAAATTTTTAGAAAGATAGAAAGAGAAAAATGTTGGCTGCGATTGTTAATCTCAAAAACCCTAAAAAGTGAAAAATGTCGATCGTATGCCTCTTATACCACCACAAAAAGGGCAAGGTTTGTAATATAAAAAACCAAGTAGGGCAGAAATGTCTTCCACCATAGGCGGATGGGGACATAACCGTCCCTTTAAAGTCCAAAGGGTACCAGCATAAATGCCTTAAAAGGATAAGGGGTTAAGATGGAAAATAGAGAGCTCAACGGTTGAAAGAAGCTGGCACCACACGTGGTCAGCTCGTGTGGTATACGCAACTAGCACACATTGGTCCTACTGCTATTACACGGATCGACCCAACAAACACAAGAGGTCTAAATCTTAGCCATTAACCAATAAAAAAACACAGCTCTTAATTTTCGTTTAAACCTTTTAAATAAACAAAATAACTTTGTTTATTTGAGTATATGTTTAAACACAAAAAAAACTAAGTAAATAGATAAAATAAGGAAATAAAGAAATAAGGATAGTAAGCAAATAAAACAATGATCAACATATTTTTAATATTAAATTCAAAAATAATTTAAATAAAAACAAAAAAAATAAAAATAAAAAAATAAAAATAAAAATAAAAACACACACAAAATGTTGTAAACATATTTAGAACAAAGTCTCTCAAAATTGAGACAACAATGGAAGGGAAATTTCAATATAGAGTAAAGTGTTTTTCATAATCAAGCAAGTTTATAACTTTAGGTTAAAGATTTCATATGTCCACCAGCAATGCTTCTTCACAATTGATGTTACAGTTTTGGATCTTCTTCACATGATTGACATACTTCATTTCTTGCAACTTTGAATCTTGATGTAACTTTTTGATGAGAAATGGACTATATGACTTTGGTTTGTGATGGAATCGTTAAGAGAGAGTTGTTGAGTATCTTCAACTTCATTTTTTGAATCATTTATTTCCACAAAGGGGAAATTTATGGTATTTTTTAATTTTTTAATTTAATGTATAGGATTTGGGGAACTTTTTATTGCTGCTGAATATGAGGATTTAAGAGATAAACCCCATTAATGAATCTGCTGTCAAAAGATCTTGAGCTTTTGTGATGGCCATTACCCTGAAAGCAAGTTGGCCACTCCAATTGAAGAAGAATCCAAAACATATATCAGTTGTAAGCTTCAATCCCAATAGAATCACCATTTCAACTAAATAATTTAAGCCTCCAATGACCACTTTCACTACAGTCCCAACAGTTGGACGCTCCGAAACCTTGACTAGGTTAAAACATGAAGGCAAAGTGGCTTTCATCCCATACATCAAGGATGGTTATTCGGACCTTTCAACCACAACAGAAGCACTAAAGGTGCTAAACCGTTGTGGGTCTGACATAATCGAACTAGGTGTACCATATTCTAATCCTTTGGTAAATGGTCTAGTTATTTAGGATGCCGCCACATGTTCTCTATCCAGATGGACCAATCTTAATGCAATCATTTCAATATTGAAAGAGGTGGTACCACAATTAGCTTATCCAGTTGAATTGTTTTCATACTATAATCCAATACTTAAGCGTGGGGTGGAGAAGTTCATGACTACCGTGAAAGATGTGGGGATACATGGACTTGTGGTTCCCGATGTCCCTTTAGAGGAACATGGGATCTTAAGGAAGGAAGCTTTCAATAACAAGATTGAGTTGGTACTACTCACAACGCCCACCACTCCACCGGCTCGTATGAAATCCATTGTTAAAGTTTTAGAAGGATTTGCTTACCTTATGAGCTCAATTGGATTTACAGGTGCTCGTGTATCTGTTAGTAAAAAGGTTCAAACTCTTTTGCAGGAGATTGAAGAGGCAACAAATAATCCAGTGGCAGTTGGCTTCGGCATTTTAAAACCTGAGCACGTGAAGCAAGTGGTTGCGTGGGGAGACGATTGTGTGATTCTTGGTATAGCCATGGTAAAATTATTCGGGGAGGAAAAATCCCCTGAAGAAGGGTTGAAAGAATAAGAAATCTTTACCAAGTCCTTAAAATATGCATTGGTCTGACAAAACCAAATTTTAGTTTTGCAACTCTTGCTAGTCAAACTTGGAGGGATCAAATAAGCTCTTAAGCGTACATTGTTGTTGTTTAATAGACATCACAGTTTATAAGTTTTTATTTATCATTTTGAGTTTTATTTATGCTGGCATTGGCTCCCAACAAGAAGGATTAGTTTGGTAGATTACTAATGATGTAAATGATATTATTGGTATAAAGGATACACATAAAACCAAAAAAAAAGAGGATTTGCAGATTTCTCATTAGATTCTTAAAAATAAAGTGATCAATGTTATGACCTTTCTTTAAACAAATTTTTTAGCAAATAGGTAAATCTTCATGGATGATTTCTTGTCAAAATCCTTTTTCACCAAACCATATCCAAACTCTATGAGGTCTCTAATGAAGAAGATTGAGTACCACATAGACTCTTGCTGCTCTAGCCCTGATCAGAGAAGATGTATAAGCATCCATCTGTAATGGTTTACTAAGGAAATGAGCAATTAAATAAAGAGAATATTTAGTAAAGAAGTGGTTTGTTTGAGATAGAAATATAAAAGTGGTTGAAAGTCCTGATACTATATGTCTAGCCACAACCTTACTTGAAACAAGGTGCTCAAAAGAGTAGTTGGATATTATTTTACATAGTACTCCTTTGGAAATCGGGGAATAATCCGAGTGTGAGAGCATATGTAGAAATGGACAAATGACTATGACTCGCACCATTTGAAGTGCAAGTCAATTGAAGGTGTTGCGTATGGTATATTAATAAACAATATCATATTACTAATGTAAGCCAAAATTAATAGGAATGCAACTGTAGCATTATAGGAATGTAACTGTACTAGTAACTTAAGTTACTACATGTTTAAAGGAAAATAACTACTATACGAGTTATGACCCTTATTTCTTGGTACCAACATTCACTTAATTCAATGCATAGACCTTTAATCTTATAGGCTTATAATACAGTGAGTGCACATGTTGTGAGTTTTTAAATTTTATGAAAAGCTTCGATTTTACTACATTATTGCCTTTTAACCTTATAAGTTTACAAAGAGGACGCCTATATTTTTTTAAACTCATGTAAATATAACTCTTATAAAATCGTGAAGGATTTTATAAGAGTTCACAAATACTTCTATTTCGATACCATTTGCAACATAGTGTCTTTAAATGATGATTCATGATAATTTGTGCTTAATTGAAAATATTATTGCACCATATCTACATCTATATTACTATAGTACTCCATTGTTTTGTATACTGATAGTATACGAAACTAGCAGCCTATGTGATCTGTTTTGTTTACTAACTCCCTTGTTTTGTGTACTCCCTTGTTTTGTATATGATGTGATCTTCGTCTTCACATCATATACTTGCATATACTAGCCTCCTAAATGTTCACATCATGGTTTTTATAGTGTCTCACCTGATTATAAGTTGTATTCAATGAACTAATATATCTTTTAATTCCACCTTCCACCACGACAAAAATGACACGTGGTCCAACTAAAGGAAAGGGTTTTGATATGTTGACTAGGCCAGATGGAAAAAAGTTGACTATTGAAATTGACTAAGGCTCGTCAATTTGGATTTGACAAGATGTGTGATGCTTTAAAATCATCAGGTTCCCTTCCTCCCACATTTACTATATGGTAAGTTTTAATAATTTTAATGTTGAATTTATCGAAATTACATTGTTGGATTCACATCTTTGACTTATTTAATATCTCTATTGGTCGTTGAATCAGTGTAAGGGGTATTTTTGTGGATTTTCATTGGGTCTCTTGATGTTTTTATTTTTTAATTTAACAGGGTAGTTTTATTCTATGAACAAAGGAAACACTATCGATTTTTTTTTTAAATATTAAAAATAAAATTGAATTTTGTAATTTTTTTGGTGTTTAGCTCAATGTGTTATTTCTTAGTTGATGTCTTTCTATTTATCAATTGTTAATAGACTTATAAAGTTAGAAACTAATGCCTTTGTACTTTTTGAATTGCAGATTGGGACGTTGTGAGGACTTTTTTTGGAAAATTATTTTTGGGATGATGATGAAGATGCAAGGAGAGCTCAACAAACTTTTTGGGAATTGTTTTTTTTAGGCTACTTTGTAATTGATTAGAAACTACTTAGGAAATATAAAGTTAGAATCTAATGTCTTAGGAGTTATTTTTTGGAGGCTACTTTGTAGTTGATGTGTTATAACACGAGATCTAGGCTACTTTATAATTGATGAATGGTTTTGAGATATTTGTACCAATTCTTTCCTATCAATTATATAATCTTTTGAACCTTAATTTTGAGTATGTATATGATGGTAGTTGATTACTTATATAATGTCGATGAAATTTTGTCGATTATATAATTAATATTTATTTGAGTGAATAACGATATGAGAAATGAAAAACATATGAGTTTTAAATTTATAATTTTATGACAATAAAATTCATTTCGTGACAAAAATATTTTGTCCCCAAAGTAAATTAATTTTGTCACCAAATCTTTATCCTTTTGCATATTATCGTATATATTAGGTGACAAAATTGACATTTTTGTGACAAAAAATAAGATCTTTGGCCACAAATAATTTTGTCACTAAAATCATGCTATTTCCCGACAAATAATATTTTTTCACCAAAAGGTGTACTATCTTGTGACGAAATAATTTGTCACTAAAACCTTTAGCGACGGGGCTTTCGTGATGGACGATTGACGAAAAAAAATTCGTCAGCAAATGCTTTTGGTGACGAAATTTTTTCATTTGGTGACGAATTTTTTTGCCACTAATTATCTGTTTTGTTGTGGTGGAGGAAAAACTAAGGAAGGTAGAAAGGAGAACCGGTTCGCCTTTAGTCACGCTCCAGAACTGCGATAAAGATTAGTCATACTTTAAAATCATTACAAATTGCCAGAAGCGGGATTTTTATTTTAGCCCTATTTTTTAGCTTAGAGTTATATGGGTTTATGAATCTTGTAAAAGGGGGTTCATTAAGTTGTAAACTAACATAAGTCATATATAACTTTAATTTAACCTAGTTTTGAGAGGATATTGAAGGCAAGAAGCCTAGAATTAATCTTCTTCAACAATTTGTTGCTTTTTTACATTGAATTCAAGGGTTTTTCTTCAATAATAGTATAGTTTCTTTATTTCTTTCAATTTCTCTCATCTTTTTGTCTTATGATTCATTATTTCTTAGTTAGAATTCTCTTTTGCATGTTTGATTGCACTTTTTATGTAAGAATGAGTTCATGTAACGTAGTTACCATGATTAGTTGTAGCTTTACCATGTCAGGCTAGATTTCTAAAGGGTTGGGGTATATGAACCCATCCTAGGTAACACATATGAATTTAAAAGTGAATAAAAAGTAATCCTTCATTCAAAGGTTTGAACTTTATTGAGATAAAGGTTGTAGGTCTTTTTATTCCATTTGCCCTAGGTAACCGGAATGGTTAAGGGAGCGACTGGCTTCTTGATAATTCCTCATCCCAATCAAATACGATTTTTAATTTGATATTATGTGGAGTACAATCCTCCTATGTCGAATGCTTACAGAGTATTTGATGTCTCTTAGAATGGAGAATTAGATTTTTTAAGCTTCTATGTTCTATGCAATTACCATCGGTTCGGGGGAGTTTATCTTGACTCCATTTTCTCACATATATTTAAAGTTTAATTTATTTCTTCTTACATACGTAGTTTAGTTATTAATTTAATTCAAATTGCATTAGTTGATAGATAAAGTCGCAATTCATCATCTCTTTCTTCTTTCGCTGAGTTGTTAGTTGGACTAATCGGTTATCCTATTCGATGTCCTATTCCTTGAGTTCGACACCTGGTTTACTGATTTTATACTCGAGCGACCATCTTACACTTAAGTCGATAGAAGCACGCACTAGAAACACTTTTAAAGTCGCGTGATGTTTTTGGCACCGTTGCCGAGGACTAGGTAGACTTTTAGGTTAGGTCAATTTAATCTAAAATTTGACTCTAAGTCTTAATAAGCCAAAATATCATAAAATAAAAAATTCAAAAAAAATTTAAAAAGTTAAAAGCAAAAAACAAATAACATCTCTCAAGTACTTTCATGAAAAATCCGTAAAAAACTTCTCAAGCCACTCTTACCCGCATTCACCAAAATCCTATAGTTCAGTACGATCCCGATAGCCCACATACCCCTCGTGTTCCATAATTTTGGGTTTCACATCCTACACCGCCCAATTCCATTACGAGTCACACTTCTAGGACTTTGAGTCATTTGGAGAGAGACTCATTTCGGATAACGCTAGTTTTGGTTTGGGTGAGGGTGAGATGTCGTATCATCCCATGAAAGAGCTCTTATATCCTGAGCAAACCGTCACTCCGGGAGGAATTCTACTTTCGTACAATGTGGGACACTTTCACTTTTGAAATAGGATGATCCAGATTCTTCCCACCTTTCATGGTTTGGATTCGGAGAAACCATACCTCCACATCTGTGAGTTCTAAGAGGCATGGGACACGTTTAGCGATCAAACTTGCACTGAAGATGTCGTTCGCCTAAAACTCTTTCCTTTTTCCATAAAGGATAAAGCTAAGACCTGGCTATAGTCTTTATCACCGAACTCAATTGGATCATGGAGAAATATTCAAGCTAAGTTTCTTTCGAAATTATTCTCCCAACATCGAACGAATTCCATCAAATCTCAAATTCAAACATTTCAACAACTAGAAAATGAGCCATTTGATCGGTGTTGGGAATGTTTCAACGACTCGGTCAAAAAATGCCCATATCATGGCCTGAGAAATATTGTCTTATCTCTTTCTTCCACCAAGGGCTAAGTATAGCTTCCAAACAACTCATTGAGACTATGTGTGATGGAGAATTTTTTGGTTTAAATGATATTGATGTAAAGGCCCATCTTAGGAATGTCCTAGAGACTACTCAAGCGTTGGACACATCCGATCCTAATGTCCAAACCCGTACTCGACAAACGTCCACGACTCCTTATCTATTCGGGATCTATCAATTGTATAAGGAAGCCGAGTGGAAACTTTGAATAAGCGAACTTGAAAAATGATTACAAGACATAGTCGAATCACGGGAAAGAGAAGGACCAAGATCCAACCGAGCACTAAGAGAGAGGGTGTGTGCAATTTTTAAGGCGGGACATTTGACAGAGGAATGATCGATGATACCCGCCTACAAAGTTATGCTTCAAGAGAAAGTGGGAGTGTTAGGAGATTTTAAGGTTAATTTTAATGCTCCTTACGGGAATTCTTACAACCCTTCATGGAGGAACCATCTTGGGTTTAATTATTGGCAAAAACATGTTACGTTGAATCCTCATTCACATGTTTCCCCTCCTCCACCACAACCTATGCATTTTCAACAAACTGCACACATGCAAGCACGACCTCCGGCGCCGTACATCACCCCATCGAGAAGAAATTACGAGGATACTATGAACCCATTTCATACAATCTCAACAGGTAACCAATGCTCAAAACACCCGAATGTTTGCCGAGATGCAAACGAGCATTTTAAAGTTTCAATCATCTTTGAGTATCCAAGAGAATGTAAAGTTTCAGACCCAAGGCCAAAGAACTCCCCAAGCTCAACCTAGTGTTAGCTCTACACCTAATGACCATCAAGAGCAATGTTAAGAAGTCACCACTTTACGTAGTGGGAGATTTGTCGATTTATCACCTCCCCCACATGACGAATCGAAAGATAAGGAGGTTTTACTCGACATGAAAGAGGCAAAAAATGTCCCCTTAAATGAAAGTGAAAATGAAAACGACACTAGTGGGCCCGAGGTCATGGTGAAACCACCCACTGCTGCGCCCTTCGCTGAACAGTTGGTTCCACCTCAAAAAGGGGCCTCCCGCGATGATGTGCTAGATGTATTCAAGCAAGTAAATATGTATTTACCTTTTCTCGATGCCATAAAGAAAATTTCTGCCTATGCTAAAGTCATTAAGGACTTATTGATGGTGAAATGAAGGCTAAAGGTGAAAAAGAACATCATCCTATCACAAAATGTGAGCTCTATTCTACTTAGTGACCTCCCACGCAAGTTTAAAGATTCGAGTGCACCTACTATCTCGTGCATCATTGGAGAGAACCGAATAGAAAAGTCCTTACTTGATTAAGGGGCGGGTGTCAAAATTCTCCACTATTACATCCATAAGAAATTAGACTTGGGGGACCTTAAGCCCCCAACGATGACTCTCCAACTCGCAGATCGTTGCGTAAAGATACCTCAAGGGGTCGTTGAGGACGTGATTGTCCAAGTTGACACTTTGTACTTCCCGATGGATTTTGTCATTTAGGACAAGGAGCCCTCAGCTTTGCCGAGTAATCATGTTATCGTCATCCTTGTCCAAAAGTTCTTAGCTACGACAACTGAACTTATCAATACACGTAATGAGAAAATGCAACTCATGTTCGGGAACATAACTCTCGAAACAAATATCTTCAACATCACCAAGATCGAGGGTGATAAGGGTGAATCGCGAGAGACGGATCTTATGGAAAAAAGAGTACACGAGCACAAGAGGAATCACATGAGATTTCCGTTAGGGGTCTGCCATGTTAAATAAAGTGAGAGCGATAATTCTGAAGTTGAGCTAGAGGTCGAGAAGATGTGTTTAGTGCCTGATATGGAGAGTGAGATAGATCACATAGTTGAGTGTGAGAGAGAGGATTTGGAGATTAAGCGAGTGAGAGAGGACTTATAAAGTAAGTAAGAGAGAAAGGTACGAGATATGAACTTAGAAGTTTGTGAAAAAGAATTCAGGTCGGTGGATGAGAGCCTCTCTGTGCAAGTCCAATCACTATTGGACTCATGTACTCACGTCAAAGAAAGAGAAGGGAAAGATAGGATAGATGAGGTCCTTCTACGTGACTATCGAAGCATGCCACTTGAGTCCTTGGATGCGATCGAAGAGAGGACATGAGTCTCGGCCAATTTAGAGACCGAACAATGCATGAAAGAAGTCAAGGGAGATCTAGGTTTAGCATGTCCTTCCAATTTTCATCGAGATGTTCTCTCTAAGTTGGAACAAGTATGTTGCGGTTCGATTGGGCACCACGAGGATCTCTTCCACCCCAGTCATCACGAGCCTCACGGTGTCCCCCTTATCTATGGGTTTGGTCCCAACTTGTTCTGACTATTTGTTTACGATGTGAGGATGGGGAAGACAAGGAGAGCATCAGACCCCATACAGGGGGTCCGATGAGTTTTTTGTGGATAGAGCGAGGTCGTCTCACCCCCGCCGCGTATAGTTTTTTTTTTGTATTTTTTTGAGTCGTGTGTTCGGCTTATATAGTATCTTTTTGCATTTTAAATATTTGCTTGTTTTATTTGTCGCACTTATTATTTTTTTCTTCTTTAGCTTTTAGTCATTTTGATTGAGGACAATGCAAAAGTCTAAGTTAGGGGGGTGACAAGTGCATCTTTTAAAAACTTCAGAAATTTTTAAAATGCCAAAAAAAAATTAGAAAATTTCCAAAAAATTGAAAATTTTGAAATAGCCAAAAATATTTTTCTTCAAAATAAATAAGAATTGGAATTTGAACTTTTTGAAAGTATCACTAAAATTTTGTTTTAAAGTCTCAAATTGTAAAAGTTCCAAATGCACAAAGCCGAAATTGACCAAAGATGGAAATTGTGAGAAAATTGACGACTTTGCGAATAAGTGTTGAGATTAATTAACTCGGTGAGATTTCGAGCCTTTCATTTGTTGTGAGTAATTAAATCAATCCGAGTTAATGGTTAACTCAAAGTTTGATTCAACATTTAAAATAAGTCGTTGAGGATCTCAATTCCTTTATTTTTATCGGTTACGTGAAACGTGTGAGATGTTGTCTTGAAAACGACCTAAAAATTTCTCTAAATTAAATTTTCTCCAGACGCATATGGTAAAACAATTAGTGATTCGGACAATGAAGTTAGGCCATCGTTTATTTACTCAAAAATATTAGCCTAAAAAGTAGTGAAAAATTATTCATTCGTTATCCCAATTGAGCCTAATAAAATTTCCCCTTTTCGTTTGTAACCCAAAAAATCAATTGGCCTGGAATTGTGGAAATTGAACATTAATCAATTACATCCGAAAAGTGAATAAAAAGGGGCAGGAAAAAATAAAAGAAAATTTCTCAATAAAAACAACAAGAAAAAAATAGAAAAAGAAAAAAGAAAATGTGCAAAAGCCCGAAAAATCACTAATGGACTTCATAAGAAAATTTTCCAATTCTGAAATTCCTAACCATTTCCTTTACCCAATGCACCTTAAACCCGAAAAATTCCTAACTGAGTCTGAATTGCAAAATTAATTACCCTGTGGAGAGCTAAGATACAAAAAGATAAGATGATAGAGTAATTGGTCAATAAGAGACGATATTTTCCGTTTTCTAAAACCGTAATCCGTTGAAGGGATCTTTTCACCTCGAAAATTTTGTCTTTTAAATTTGTATGCGTGACCTTGTGTCCATTACATTTACTCTTTATATCACGCATACCGAGATAACAATACACATTCCGAGAGATTATTTTTTGAGAGCATCCCGCGAGAAATTGAATCAAAACGAATTTTCAGAAAGTAACATAATGATCAATCGGTGGAAGTTAGCGATTTAATTTTTGTCTTCGCACACACACTATTAATTGAGACTCTTCAATATAAATTTACGGTGACTATTTTTGGAGAATTTAAATATACAAATTTTAAGTATTTTTATTTTTCTTTGAGTTGAAAAACAAATTTTGTGGGTATATTCACTACAAACCCTCACGAGACACCACTTGTCCTACTAGGGAAACCTAGGGGTTTAGTGGCTTGGTGCATATATTAAATGCAATCTCTTGCCCGTAAAAAAACGTTATTCTATCTCAATAAAGGTTTTGAAGGGTCCTTAACTCTTACAGTCATTCTTTTATATTGCTCGGGACGCGCTACGTTTTAAGTTAGGGGGATTAAAAAACTTGACACAACTTTAAAAGTGTTTCTAGTGCGTTCTTCTTTCGACTCAAATGTAAGTCGGTCGCTCAAGTATAAATCCGGTAAAACGGGTGTCGAACTCAGGGAATAGGAGAATGCTCGTGACGACGAATCGAATAACTTATTAGTCCTACTAATGACTCAGAGAAAGAAGAAAAAGATGATGAATTGTGACTTTATCTATCAACTAATGCAATTTCAAGTAAATTAATAACTAAACTATGTATGCAAGAAGAACTAAATTAAACTTTAAATAGATGTGAGAAAATAGAGTCAGGATACACTCCCCCGAACCGTCGGTAATTGCATAGAACATAAAAGATTCAAAAATCTAATTCTCCATTCTAAGAGACATTAAATACTCTCTAAGCATTCGACATATGAGGATTGTACTCCGCATAATATGAAATAAAAAATTGTATTTTATGAGGATGAGGAATTATCAAGAAGCTAGTTGTACCCTTAAACTTTTTGGTTACCAAGGGCAAATGGAATTAAAAGACTTACAACCTTTATCTCAATAAAGTTCAAACCTTTGAATGAAGGATTACTTTTTATTCACTTTTAAATCCATATGTGTTACCTAGGTTGGGTTCATGTACCCCAACCCTTTAGAAATCTAGCCTGATATGGTAAAGCTACAACTAATCATGATAACTATGTTACATGATGTCATTCTTATGTAAAAAGTGAAATCAAACATGTAAAAGATAATTCAAACTAAGAAATAATGAATCATAAGGATAAAAGATTAGAGAAATTGAAAGTAATAAAGAAACTATACCCTTGAATTCAATGTAAAAGGTCAACAAATTCTTGAAGAAGATTAATCCTAGGGTTCTTGCCTTCAAGATCCTTTCAACAATAGGTTAAAGCAAAGTTACATATGACTTATGTTGTTTACAACTTCATGAACCCATTTTTACAAGAGTCATCAACCTATACAACTTTAGGCTAAACAAATTGAGCCAAAATAAAAATCCCACTTATAGAAATCGGTAATGGTTTTAAGCGTGACTAATCTTTATCACGATTCTGGATCGTGACTAAAGAAAAATCGGTTCTCCTCTCCTTTCATCCTTCCTTAGTTTTGCCTCATTGATTCTTCTCATCTTCGAATGCATATAACTTCTTCACCATAACTCGAATTGAGGTGCCATTTTTTCCAGTATTCTTGTGACTTTAAGGTATTCAACTTTCCATTTGGCCCCACCTCCGAACTAAGGCTAAAAATTACTAAAATGCCCTTTAACTTCCCATTTTCTGATTTCTTTCACTATTTTGAGTTCTCTCTCGCACTATCTTGTATGAAATACCTATAAAACACATAAGAGATACACAAAATATGAAATACTTGCCAAAAAGGGTTAGTATCATAGATATGAGACAAAAACAAGTTAATTACAATACACGGGATCATAAAAATATCGAGATTAAGGGGATAAATGTGAAGAATTTATGCCTAATCAAATCCCCCTAACTTAAAACGTAGCACGTCTCGAGCAATGTAAAAGAATGACAGTAAGAGTTAAGGACCCTTCAAAAACTTTATTACGATAGAATAACTTTTTCGAGGGCAAGCGATTGCATTTAGCGTGCAACAAACCATTAAACTCCTAGGGTTTCCTAGTAGGACGAGTGGTGTCTCGTGATGGTTTGCAGTGAATATACCCACAAAATTCATTTTTTGACTCAAAGAAAAATCAAAATACTTGAAAATTTACAATTTAAACTCTCGAAAAATAGTCATCGTAAACTTATATTCCAGAGTCTCAATTTGTAGTATGTGTGTTTGTGCGAAGGCAAAAATTAAACTACTAACTTTCACCGATTGATCCTTGCATTACTTTCTGAAAATTCATTTTGATTCAATTTCTCACGGGATGCTCTCACAAACGAATCTCTCGGAATGTGACTTGTTCTCTCAGTACGCGTGATATAAAAAGAGTAAATGTAATGGACACAAGGTCACGTATATAAATTTGAAAGGAAAAATTTTTAAGGTGAAAGGATCCCTTCAACGGATTACGGTCATTAGAAAATGGGAAACATCGTCTCTTATTCACACCAATTACTCTCTCATCTTATCTTTTCGTATTTTAGGTCTCCACGTTGTAATTAATTTCGCAATTCGGACTCGGTTAGGACTTTTTTGGGTCTAAGTTGTATTGGGTAAAAGGAGAATAATTGGGAATTTCGAAATTGGAAAATTTTCTTATGATGTTCGTTAGTGATTTTTCAGGCTTTTGCTCATTTTCTTTTTTCCTTTTCTATTTATTTTTATTTTTTTCTTGTTGTTTTTGTTGAGCATTTTTCTCTTATTTTTTTTCTGCCCCTTTTTGTTCACTTTTCGGATGTAATTGATGAATGTTCAATTTCCACAATTTGGCCAATTGGTTTTTCAGGTTACAAACGAAAAGGGAAATTTTATTAAGCTTAATTGGCCTAGAAAATGGATAGCTTTTCACTCTTTTTATTACTAATATTTTTGGGTAAACAAATGATCGCATAACTTCATTTTCCGAATTACTAATTGTTTTGCCATATGCGTGTCGAGAATAATTTAATTTAGAGATATTTTTTGCGGGTTTTCAAGACGAAATCTCATACGTTTTTCGTAACCAATCACAATAAAGGAATTGAGATCCTCAATGACTTTTTTTAAATGCTGAATTAAACTTTGAGTTAACCATTAACTCAAATTGATTTAATTACTCACAAAAAATACAAAAAATGAAAGCCTCGAAATCTCAGCGGGTTAATTAATCTCCCACTTATTCGCAAAGTCGTAAATTTTTGCACAAATTCCATCTTTAGTCAATTTCGACTTTGTGTATTTGGAACTTTTACAATTTGAGACTTTAAACAAAATTTTAGTGATATTTTCAAAAAATTTAAATTCCAATTTTTATTTATTTTGAAGAAAAATACCTTTGGCTTTTTCAAAATTTTCAATTTTTTTGGAAATTTTCTAAGTTTTTTTGCATTTTTTAAAATTTGTGATTTTTTAAAAGACGCGCTTATCAGTATGCCTAGGTCAAACCACTTAAATCTCATTATTTTCTATCTCTCTCTCACCCCCTTCTCTATACACTTATATTACTGTAATTTCCTGCATTATTAACATAACTAGATCTTAAGTTGCACATTACATTGATATGGTGATTCTCAACATCATCATTTTTGGCACTGTTTGTGGAAAAATATTTTTCTTCCTCCTCATTTTCTTAGATTAGGATTTCTCCATTTGCCTCTGGTGGCAATCCAGATCCACCATTGTTTGACCTGAATCACCATTAAAAGAGCTTGGGTGAGCGTTCTTTCGGCTTTATCTTGTTCGCAACTCATTTCTAGCTTTGGTTACTTTTTATCTCTCTACTCGTGAGTAAATATCACTGGAGATGGCATCTGACTTTCCACCAAATGCTAGCCCAAGCTCCGGCTAACCACCACCTCAGTTCGAGATGGCTGATGTGGCAGTGGTGCTGCGATCCTTAGTGTCCAACCAACAAAGATGCAGTAATAATTTATAGCATTTAACTTAAGTGTACTGGGGAGAGCTCCTGGTGACCCAGCGACGGAGATGATTACTCTGGCTGCCAAATAAGCGACGAATCCGGTGACAGGGGGACTACCCCCGGCCTCACTCAAAGAGGCACAAAATCCTCTCGGACGGAGAGACGTTACCGATCCTATCCGTCTCCACCTAGGTAAACAGATCCAATGTTGTCTAGGCGACCAAGTCTACGACAAGGAAGCGTATTAAGAGCAATATGATATTTCTGGTGATATAGTCCTCCCTATGGGAACACCATCCCCAACTTATGAGGGAAAAGGTGTTCAGCACACTCTCGAAAGCCGATAGAGAACTTTAGCATTTGATAGATCGAGCAGAGGATCGTCCCGTGACCATCTCGGCCCCAAGGGTTAAAATGCACGATATAAGCACTCTGATTCTCGTAGCATTGGTGGATCCAGAGGGAATGGAAGATGTTGTGATTAAAGGAAAAGGGAGACCAAAGATAGATATGACCATAGGGAGGTAAATAGCTTATAGATGATAGTTGATCAAGAGCCAGCACCAGTAGTAGTGGTTATAGAAGGTGGGGGTGATAATGTAGCGGTAGAGGAGAAGCCGTGGAATAGTTTCATACGAAGGATGGAGGACAAGATCAGTAACTTGATCAAGAGTCGAGACCTAAGCCGTCGAGGCTACATGGAAGGGTCTTCATTTGTGCCAAGAATCGTAAGTTATCCTATCCTTGCAAAGTTTAAACCTCCAACTCTGATGCCAAGGTATGATGGTAGTTCAAATCCGATTCACCATATAGAGATGTGTTAGTCAGATGCTAACATATACTCTACACCCGATGAGATAAGATGTTAAGCCTTATTTATCAATCTCACATGTGAGGCTCACATGTGGTACACCACCTTCGCGAGAGGTTCCAAAGAAAATTTTAAGCTGCTAGCTGATAATTTTATTCGTAACTTATGTTTCGACATGAATCCACTGAAGAAGGTAGCTCATCTCCTCAATGTTAAGCAAGGAAATAATGAAACCCTGAAGGATTACATCTCTCATTTTATAAGAAAAAGTTAGAGGTAGAGGATTTATAACGAAGGTGCATCGATGACATTGATCATTTGTGCTCTTAAATGGGGGAAAACTACTTCAAAAACTCTCCAAAAATCCTCCAAAGACCATGACAAAACTCCTGGCCGTAGACGGGAGAATCACGAAGGCAAAGGAGGCCATGGAGGCCAAGTAGATATACACAGAGGAGGATGGTGACAGTAAATCTGGTCAGGCCAAAAAACAGAAAAGGAAATGAGGATAAATTTGCCAAGTATACAGCACAGACGGTGAGACCATACATAATTCTTTATGAGATCAAGGACGATAGAGAACTTAAATGGATAGAAAAGTTTAAGTCCCATCCTCATAAGAGGGATAAGAGTAAGTGGTATGAATCTCACCAAGATCACGGGCACACGATCGATAAGTGCTTTCCTATGAAAGATGAGATTGAGAAGATGATAAAATAGGGTAAACTCTGAAGGTATGTGGATAGGAGTGGCAACAAGGATGAGTCCAAAAAAAAGAACAATGGGAGGAAAGATGATAAGCGAAGATGAGAGATTCAGGCTAATAAGAATGACAATGATCCTGATGATAGTAGGGGAGAATGCCACAACCTCCTAGAAATTATCCCTAATGAAAAGGGTCATTTTCATATGATCTCCTTTGATGTGAAGATGATTTTTGGAAGCCTAGTAGGTGGAGGTATAGGGCTAGATGATAGAATGTCACATGTCATGGAAGCAAAAGCATCCCCCAAGTGGTTAGAGGTTAGAGGTAAATTCTATTGAGACCGAGGCAAAACTGGGGAAATTAAAGAAGGTAGATATGGACATGTTAGTTATTAGATTTTCTAGAATGGAGTTTAAAGGAATTCTGGGTCCACATAATGATCCCTTGGTCATAAATACGAGAGTTCACGGATACAATATTTCTCGTATTCTCGTCGATGGGGGAAGTTCAACAGATATGATGTTCTGGGAATGTTTCAAATGATTGAAATTAAGCAAGCAAATACTTGTACATTATCACCAACTGCTGATTGAATTCAGTGAGGAGAAATTCCAACCGATTGGGGTATTTGAGATGGATGCTTGCATGGGCACCATGCTGAGGTGCCTCACTAATAACATTATCTTTTTTCTTATCATGAACAAGAATTTATTCTCGACCTATAATACAATTCTTGGAAGAGTATAACTCAAGGAGTTTGAGGTCCTCCTTCCACAATTCACCAAATGATAAAATTTCGAAATTCTTATGGAGTAGGGGAGGTGTAGGGTGACCAGGTGGAGGCTCATGAATACTCTTCTGTTTGGCTGAAGAGAAAGAAGCCCATAAAAGAGTAACCACATCATAAAACATTGACAATCTCAACCCGAAAGATGAGAAAAAGATGAAAAAGAATGAACCTACTGAGGAGGTAGAATCCATCATCCTCAAGGACCCCCCCCCCCCTCCCCCAGTCCATTTTGGTTCATCCCTGAAATCTGAGATCAAGGAAGAATGTGTGAAGCTACTGAAAAGAAGGCAGAGTATTTTTTTCCTGGATCCATGGAGATAAGTTGGGGACTGACCCCCTCGACATTATCTTCCATCGGCTGAATATTTATGGAAAAAGTGAAGCCCGTCAAACAGAGACGTAGAAGTTTCGTGAGGGATGACACGAATGTTGTGAATTTATCAAAAACTGCAAGTGCACGAACTATTATAGAATAGCGAGTGTAAGTACGGGCTGAACCCACGAGAATTAATAATTTTTTTTCAAAATAATTGTAACTTTCCAACTAAACCAAATTGGTTTGGAGATGAGATTTAGTATTAAACTAAGCAATCACACAAAAAAATATAACTACAAGACATATAATCAAACGAGCATGAAAACTAGGACGTTGGATCCATTTATTACGTTTAACTAACACTGTGCAATAATTTAAACTCGTAATTCCCGATTTATAACTCAAATTAAATCGACTCTCGTCATATTTAATTCGGAAAACTAACACGTTATAAGTCCAAAATAAATTTTAACGTCCCTAAATTTAGACGGCTAAAATCTTTATTCCTTTAAAAAGTCCACTTTTAAATTTTAAAATATAGACTTTAAGCAGGGGCTATCAATTAATTTAATCAAAGTATAACCCGTCAAAAAGTACTCATACTTAAAATTAAAAAAAAATTCAAACAATGCCGAAGGTTCAAAACCCACTCTCGCGTCGTTTTAAATGAATACCGATTTTTTTAAACCTTTAGCACGTATCGGAAATAAAACCGAATTTAAATTACACACAATATTAATAACACACGATAAATTTCACCTAGCCCTAGTAAAGAATTTAAGCAAGCATAATTGTAGACATAATAAATTTGCAAGAATGAATCCCAATTTTTATTAAATAAATAGACTTACAAATGGTGTGTCACAAATATTCTCGACAGAATTTCTCACCAAAGGTACCATTCTTGGCCCTCAAATATAAATAAAACACTCAAAATAAAATTACCAACAATTGTTCTAAAGTGACTCTCTAATTTTTTTCTCCAAAAATAATGAACTCAAGGGTCCTATTTATAGGCTTAGGGGTAGGGTATTTGGATGGGTGTAAAACTCCTTTTAATTGATTTATATGAATTATAAAATTCAAAACAAATTTGAAAAATAAATTTTACGGTAAAAAAAACTAGATGTTTCTTTGTGATTGGTTCCTTCTTTTATTCAGATTTATCTGATGTTGAAAACATCAGATTTGGATTGATCTAATGCCGCCTTTGGATGTTATGGATGTATGGCCTTAAGGTCATGTTTGGCTGCATCATTTTGGCCTTATAAAAAGAACTTGCCTTATACTAAAAAACTAATTGTCAGGGGGAAAAATCGAACCCCTGACCTATTGCCCTCTTCTGCACGCGCCATACCACCAGGCTTAGAAGCCTTCTCATTTAAATAACTACTTGAGAAATATATAACCCAATCATCTTCCTGAAATTCCATTATTATAATTTGGCCCATCAACTTTGTACTTCTTTCAATTATTCCCACAATCTTCATATTTTCACCAAATGACCTTGGATCTTCACCAAACTTTAGAGGTACTTGTAACAATATAAAATAACTTATATTAATTTAATTTAAATCCCTTAAAGTTTATAAAATTACACTTTTATCCTTAATTGCAATTTAGATCCCGAAATTCATAACTTTTCCATTTTTACTCCAAATTCAACTAAATTTTAGAGATAACTTTATTTTGCCTGGATAAACATTTAAAAATTATTTTCAAGCCCATAAAGTTTCTAAAATTATAGTTTTACCCCCTAGAGTTACTAAAATTTCATTTTTAACTCGCATTTTATTCAAACTTACATTTTTCTTTTATTTTACAAAAATGACTATAAAACCTCATTATTTAAGATACAATGGGCCTAACAAGGCCTAGATTTGGGCATTATTCATACGAAATAATGCACTCATCAATGAAGTTATTCATGACGAGGTAAAAAAGCTTCAGACACTCGAGTTCATCCGAGAGGTCTAGTATTTGTATTGGCTCTCCAACATCTTCATAGTTCCCAAGTCAAATGGAAAGTGGGGGATGTGCATGGACTTCACTTACTTGAACAAAGCTTTCCCTAAAGCCTCATACTGATCAGATGGTTGAAGCTATGAGCGGGCATGAACATCTGAGTTTTATGGATGCGTATTTTGGTTGTAATAAAATATTAATGCATGAGGCTAACACGGTAAAGACTTACTTTATCAGAAATAAAGGAACCTACTATTATAAGGTAATGCCATTCGTCTTAAAGAATGAAGGGTCAACCTATCATAGGTTGGTCAATAAGATGTTTGAGGATCAGATCGAGAAGACAATAGAAATCTACGTAGACTGCATGCTAACCCAAAGTCTAAAGGTTGAGGATCATGTGGCTGATCTTCGGCTCACTTTTGACACGATGGAAAAGTACAAGATGAAGCTTAATTCATCCAAGCGTGTATTTGGGGTGGGCATAGGAAAGTTTCTAGGTTTCATTGTGAACCAGAGAAGGATAAAGGCAAAGCCCGCAAAAATAAAGGTATAGATCGACATAAAGAAATTGAAAACAATCAAATATTTCCAAAGGATTACCAGATGAGTAATAACTCTCAACCGTTTCGTCTCAGGGGCAATTGATAAGTGTATGCTATTTTTCAAAATATTGAGAAAAGCCTCCATTTGGGACGAAGATTGCAAGAAATCTTTTCAAGAGCTGAAGGCATATCTAGGTTCTTCAATGTTATTATCTCAACCAATTCGGGGAGAGAAATTGTATTTGTATTTAGTCGTCTCTAAATCGACTATCAGTGAAACTATTGTCCAAGACGATGATGGAGTCCAAAACCCAGTGCATTTTAATATCAAAGCTTTGCAAGGGTCCGATCTTAAGTATCCAAAGATGGAAAGATTAGCCTACGTGATGATCCATGCCTCAAGGAAAACGAAGTCGTATTTTCAATCCACTATGATGATGGTGCTCAGTGACACTTGTCATTGATAAACTAGAGAAATTGGGTAGGTTAATGGTCTGGTCAGTTGAGCTAGGTGAATTTGACATTTTCTATCAGCCCAAGAATGCAATTAATGAGCAGGATTTAGTAGATTTTATGGCTGAATTCTCATAGGTCAAAATTAATAATGTTGTCGAAGAAGGAGAAACACCGATGATCATACCAAGTGAGGTTTTGGTAGATACTTCTCTAGCCGACACTGTGAAGGTCGATACTGTTGAAAAAGATTTTTTTATTCAGAAATGAAGTTTTATCTAAAGGTCCTTTCTCGACGGTAGGACTAATACGGAGTTTATTTATAGATAGACCGTCTTGTGAGAATGACTGCAGCGTGGGGTTGATACTATCAGCCCCGAATGGAATGTATTATGAGTTTGCCCTAATATTTAGCTTCAAGTAATCGAACAATAATCCAGAGTATGAGGTAATTCTTGCAGGTCTCCCTCTCTCTCTCTCCCCCCAAAGCATTGAATGTCGACTAACTGATTACCCATAGTGATTCACAGCCTATAGTCAATCAGATCTTGGGTGTTTAAGAAGCTAAAGATCAAAAGATGAGACAAAGTCTGAAAGATGATGACAAACTTTAAGGAAGACTAAGAGGATTCCCAGGCTTAAAAATAGTCAAGCTCACGCTCTGGATAGGTTAGTATTGGCTATAAGGACATAAATCAAATAAACTGTCCCGGTTAAAATCCTACATAAGCTGAGCATTGAAGAAGACGACAACAACCTTATGTTTTATCTAAATCTAAATTTGGTGGAGTCTTGGATGGATCCATAGATCATGGACATTCGAGATAAAGAGATCCTAGAGTCTAAAGCCGAGAGGAAAAAGCTTTGGTATCGTGATACCAAGTTCACTATCATTGGTGGCGTACATTACAAAAGGGGATTTCTTCTCTTGTTTCTCAAATGTGTTCATCCCATCGAGAAGGTTTACATCCTTACATACGTTCATATAGGTTCTTGAGCAAGCCATATTGGTGGTCGGTCATTAGCAAAGAGGATCGACACCCAAGGATATTTCTAGTCGACACTTGCTAATAACACAGCTGAATATGTGAAAAAATGTGACACATGTCAGGTTTTGCAAGCATTCGTCATTAACCTCGTCATCCTCTCTCATCCATCATATCACCATCTCCCTTTGCAGTTTGGGGAATTGATCTAGTCGGCCCTCTTCCAAAGGCACTAGGAAATTACTAATATTTAATGGTAGTAATTGATTATTTCTCAAAGTCGGTGGAAGCCGAGGCAATGATATCAATCATAGAGGATAAAACGTTAAAGATTATTTGGAAGAACATTACATGTCGGTATCGTCTACCCCAGACCATGATATCAGACATTGACAAACAATTGAAGGATCAGTTACTAGAGGCATACGATAAAAGGGTCGGCATATAATAATTTTTCTCTAATCCGAGATGACCCCAAGCCTATGGTCAAATGGAAGTCACCAACATGACGATACTTGAAGCGATTAAAAAGAAATTGGAAGATTCCAGTGGCATGTGGACTGAAGAGTTATACGGGGTCTAATGGGCTTATAAGAGGATGCCGACATGTGAGACACCATTTATGTTGACATTTGGGTTTAAGGAAGTTATTCCTACCGAACTTACAATTCCCAGCAACAGAGTCCAAATCAATGACTCGAATGCTAATGTGGAAGATGGAAGGTTAGATTTGGATCTAATTGAAAAAAGATGAGAGGATGTTGCAGTTAGACAATCAGCTTATCAGTAGAGAGCCGGAAGATTCTACAACAAAAGAGTGAAGGATAGGCTGATAGACGTGGCTTACTTAGTCTTAAAAAGGTCTCGCAAAAGACTAACAAGCTTCAACCTAACTAGAATGGATCGTATAGAGTGACTAAAAAGGTTGTGTCGGGAACTTTTAGGTTGGAAAATCTTGAAGGCGAGCCCTTCTGTAATGCCGACCATTCGAAGAGACATTATCAATAGCCCTATTTGTATAAACACTGTTGAAGTTTTTCTTATCAATGTATTTCTGAGTATATGAAAAAGTTATCAATGAGAAGTACAAGTGTCGACTCATATTTGTTCTGTCTATCATCATTAATTGCTGCATGGTCTTTATTAAAACTAAGGAATATCATTGTGTGGTGAATTAGTTTAAACACTATAAATGTTGTGATGAGACATGGAAATGCAAAGACTACAGTTGAGAACATAAACAAAAATGAACTTCCATTGATGTCAAAAAATATAAATACTGTTGTACGAAGACGATTCGAATGTTAAAGTGTTATCGAAATCCAATATATACGAGAAGAAATAAGAGATTCTTCAGAGAAATTTTTACATCAAAAGGCATATAAGGGCACAGGCGGCCACAGGCGGCCACCCATATAAAAAGAAATTTAATTTTCTTTTGGCTTCTCGGTCTCAGTAAAGATGTCAGGGTGTGACAGAATAGCAGAGAACATGGTTTGGACTTCATAATTCACACCATATGTCGTTGTCATCCCATCCTAGTTGACCACAATCGTCTAGGCCGTAGACGCCTGAGGAGCAGCCTCAACTTCAACTTTCCCGAGGACAATAGTAGCCTTCGGGTTCGAGAAGTCAAAAGACTTTAAGTCATCGACAAGAATTGGCTCGACCTTATCGAGGTATGGATGCTTGTTCAACACCCGGTAATAGGCAGTCTTCGCCCTCACTTTCCAAGTATTGGAGGGCATAGTCGACAAACTCCTCGGATGACTTAAAATTCTCAACTGCCTTCTTCTTAGCCTTAACTATAGCTTTTTTGATATCGTCCTGATGCTAAAGTTTGAGGTCATCCATCCTGGATCAGTGGCTTAGTGGTTCATCTTTTAAGGTATCAAGTCTACCAATTAATGTTTCTTTAACTCGATGATCACATTGTTATGGTTTGCCTCAACATCATTGAGCTTCTTTTGCAGCTCCTTATTGTCCTTGATAGCAACTTCATCTTTCTAGATCTTAGGGGAATTCTCCTGGACCCATTGGTTCAAGTGGTGGAGAGCGAGCACAGGCTGCAAAACACAAAAATTAGAATTAGAAAAAGATGAGACAATACTTTAGTAAAAATTAAATTATGAAGAATGAATAAAAGTGTGACTTGAGTTACCGTGTGAAGAAAAAATTCACTAATCTGAGGAGGGTCTTGGGCGTTAGCAAAACTTCTATCAGACTCAGCCATGACCGATCCTATGGAATCATTAGCTCTCGTCTTACAACCAAGCAGAGATTCGGTGATGGCAGTAAGTTCGCCAACCGGTCCATAACAATAATGTCATTGGATATGGGAAGAGAAGCATTATTAGCAGCTTTAGATGATACGTCCTTCTTTCTCTTTCTAGGGGGAGGAGGTATAGTGTCGGCATACTTGAGTAGGTATTTTCATTTGGGGGAGCCCTCGGCCTGAGTTTGCCCCTGGTAGTCGTGTTATTTAGAGGAGGAGAGGGTGGCTGCCAACTTTGTTAGCATGTTGGCAAGATTGGGAGCGACTATCTTACAAATCTCTTATGGAGTATCAACTGGACGACCTACTATGGAGTAAGTGATAAGTATCAACATTAGAAATAAAAGACAACATTACATTTCACAAAATAACCTTTCACTTACACAACTCGGTGAGGGGGTTAATCCTTAGGCCAGTCTCGGACCAGAGTGAGAGGTCAATTAGTTTTTCATAGACGACAAGCCCAACTTTCTTTCCGCAGGACCACAAGTGATCTACCTTTTCCCGACCATCTTTGACTAAGCCCAAATCCAGCCTAGCTGATATTCATACTCTACCCCATTTCTGGGAAACTCCCGGCTCAGTGGCACTAGAGGGAGCACTGGTATTTAACTCCTAGGCATCCAATACAAAGAAGTATCGAGGCTTCCAGTCATGTTTGGTCCACAATCAGAAACTTCTTGTTAAATTTCTTGGATACGAGATGAAAGTAGTAGGGATGAGATTTTATTGTTGAGACTATGTAGTTAGGTCTGAAAATATTGACTAAAAGATTGTCTTGATAAAGCTAGCTTCCATAGTTGGATGAAGTCGAGAATGATCCTTCATGTATTGGGAGAAAGTTGGGTCGGGGAAAGCCCCATGCTTGCACAAATGGCTCTAACATTTAGGTGTATCGGCGGTATGAAGCTGATCCTGAACATCTGTTCATATACGAATACCTCCCCCTCGTTATTATTAAAAGATATCTCATCCTCGGATGGGACTCTCATACCGATAGAGGACTTTATCCCATACAGCTGCCTCCACATGATCAAATCTGTCTCTCGGATAGTACTAGGAAAGATCGAGGCATAAGAAGAATCCAATTCGTCTTCGTCTACATCATCCTCATCGTCCTCATCATCAACTGTAGTGACACCCCCAGGATATCTCACTACACCAAAACACGCCTTTAGTAACAATATTTTATTGATATAAAAAAATATTAGTAATGGAATTTTTTTCATTGGAAAAAAGGTCCGGGGAACAAATTAGAAACAAATTTTTACCGTTACTAATAGTAATGGTAAAATTTCGTTACTATTTCTGAATATACCAACAGTATTTTACCGTTACTAATTCTGATTTAGTAACGGACTTTTGTGTTACTATTTTTATCTTATTACACTCCTTTTATAACACTTTTGTTTGATTTTATAACGGTAATGGTGCATTAGTAATACTAATACATATTTAAAAAATATATATTTTTCAAGATCCAATATCATGAATTTAAACAAATTCAATTATTCTTACGACGGTATTCAAATCCTAAAAACATATACAAAAATAGTCCACAGACAATGGCATTATATTCAACATTTACAATTTATATAAGTCTCCACTCTTTTTTACAAAAGAAACTTAAACCAAAAAAATGAAACATCGTAATACAATCACACCAAAAGTTACATTATTTTCATAAATACATATAATATAACATCCTAATACAATCAACCTGAAATGAGATCTTTTTATATTATAACCAAGCAAATGAAATATATATAAAAAAGTTTGTCAACTCCATCTTTAAATCTTCATCAATGGAGAACAATCATATTGCTTTGCATCCACCTCGACCATCGTCAAATGTTAAAGATGATTGCAACAAGATGGCATAAGAAAATCGTAACTAAAGTATACCAATGGGGATTTTTGTTTAGATGAAGATGCATTTTTTATAATTATATAAAATGTGTATGAAAACAGAATAGAAATCTCTCCAAACAGTCTATGGTGCGACTTATGTAATAATATAGTTACCTTACTTTAATTGGACATTAATTACAAGGAAAAGATTATTTCATGAAAGATTATAAATAGGCGTCTCCTTATCCACCTCTTGATTAGTGAACGCCTCCCGTGATCACAACCGAAAAATTAATTAGAATTGGAATTGAAATCAAACAAAACATGAAAACTATAAAGATTAATGAACCCAACGTCGTCCAATTTCTAACGTTAACAGTTAAATCTTCGTTGAATGATCCATATCAACCCAACAAAACACTTGAAACAGATATTTGAAGCAATTTGAACCATTTGAGTGATAATAATACATTGAAACAGATATCTTTTATTTCCTTCTTCTTCAGTTTGCTCAGTTTCTTTTATTATGTTTGTTTTGTGTTAAACTTCTTCATCTTGCTCAATAAATATTTATGATAAGTGACATATTTGTAAATGACTGATTTATGACTCCATTTAATACTCGGATTATAACATATAGCAATGAAGAAAAGTCTACAATAATGAGAGGGATTTGTTTTTCAGATTTTTCTACTGGTTTAGTTTTAAGAATAACGAAGTCAACAAGATATATGACGTTTCCTATCTAAACTAACACGTTGTATCACATCTTTTGGTGTTTTTACACAACGGTCCTCTAATTGAAATACTGTTCTAATTGTTTTGAGTTCATCCAGACCCAGTTGTTGGTATACTGAGTAGGGCAGTAAGTTTATGCTAGCTCCCAAGTCTAATAAGGCATGCTCGGAACGATTTCTTACGCACATTTAGTCTACGTTTCACCATAAAAATATCTTTCAAATATTTAGCAAAAGTTAGGATAATATATACACACATATATAGCAAGAAAAACAGTCACGGAGGGAGAGAAAAAGTCGCAGGAAAAAAAAGACATTATATATATTGCAGTAAAAAAAGGGACTAATATTCTGTACTATTTGTGACGATTTTCAATTTCTTTCATCTATGAGACTAATATTGTGATATATACAGAAACACAATTATTAGCCAAAAAGGCCGTTATTATACAAACACAAGTTCATCTCTGATCGACGATAGACAGAACTGCATTTGTAATCGTCAGAAATAGTACTATTTTTATTGCTTTATAATTGAGCCAATATGTGCAGACAAAATATAATTTGTTACGCACATACCTCTCTCGATCTAAACTAGGCGAGGAGATGGGTGGAAGTTTGTTAAAGAGAGGGAATTTGGTTGGAGAGTGTTCCTCATAGAAGCAACACCAGCACATGAGAACTGTTGTTCATTCTCATCCCACAACTCGGTGAGTCCGCCCTCCGACTCAAGGCGTTGAGAGGATTGGCTTCCACTGAGTTGTTGGAGGTGGCATTGCTGCTCTTGGATCAGTTGGGGTGACTGTTGCCTCTTCATTGCAGCCGCCATTAGAACAGACAAAAAAACACATAATATCAGTTTAGTAGACATCCAATTGGCAGAGAGAGAGAAGATAGTGGAGATTTGTGATTAGATATTATTTTGTAACCCATTAGAAAAAGAAATTGAAATAGTACATTTTACTGAGTATTGAATTAAAGATCCATATTTTTCTAGTGAGAAACCAAGAGAAAGCCCCCATAATAAGGATGAAAAGATAAGGTGATAACGAATCTCTTTGTCGTAATCCCTTTTCACCTTTAAAGAATCCCTCCACAGCTCTATTAAGGCTAATGGAATAGGAACTGGTAGTAATTCACTCCATTATCCATTTAATAACCATGGAAGGAAATTCCATAATTACCATAATGTCTTCTAGGAATCTCCAATCAACTGAGTCATATGCTTGTTGCGCTAAAGCAAGACTATCTTTAGCAACCAAGAGGGTAAAATTCACTCGGGAATTTTATCAAACACTTGATGTGCGAAAAACACCCAAGACCTTATTCCATAAATAAACTAGTGTGCAAACTCTCAATCAAATCAACCGAGCATCAATGAAGAGACAATAAGAACATACCAGCAACAACAATTTACATGATTCACCCAAGCTTTGGGCTACATCCACAAATGGTAGGATATCTTATTTTATAAATAAATGACTAGGAACCAACGGTTACACACACACCTCACTTATCTCTTGTAAAAGTCAATCACTAACCAACCTCAAGAACTCACCTTACTCAAAGTAGCTCTCTATCTCTCTTTGCCTATGATTAACTCTCAAATATGCCCACTCTTTGTCCACTCTCAAAACCTTGAAATAACACTTGTATTTATAGATTTGAGCCAAAATGGCAAATTTGCAAATAAATCAAAACTGAAAAAATAGGAGAGACAAAACCAGCAAACTCCAACTTGGCGTTCCTGACGATCCAACCAATCTCTAGAATGCTGAAATTGAATCCGCCTGAAGACAGTCCCACCATCTACCAAGCTAATGTGATTCCCCCAGACGATCCTCACGATCCAACCAAACTCGGAATACAAACATCAAATCCGCTCGAAGATCATACCGACGTCTAACAAGCCAATACGCTCCACCTAATGCTAAGCCACCCCAAATTTCAACCATGAAGTGAGATACCGCAAGTCTTCACTCTAAGACTCCAAATGACTCCACCTGCCGAGGAACCAAGCTCTAAACTAAGAACTCTCCATCTCATGCATCTGAATGCTTCCCATGTAACCATACGGTGAATCTCGCTTCTCATGTAACCCGGTGAGTACACCCCCACACAATACATATAGCGTATACCCTCTTTACACGAAACATTCAAACACATCAATACCATCTTCCACCTTGAGAAATAACCACGGATAAGAGGGAAAATTCCTCACCTCCCACACCCTCCAAATCTCACCCTCGAAAGATGTACCAAGTCATTATCACGAATAACTCCCGTTTGCCAATGCTCGCAAACAATAGCTCATCAGCCTTACTTGAACTGGCTACACACGCCTCGAATCCATCACAATCATATACCTCCTCGATTCTAATCGGACAATGCATGTGTGCAACTAAACCGAGTCAACATCACCCGTTGGCCCTGAAGGGGAACTTCGAACCATCCCCTACCCTAGTAGGTATTATCCCATCACTACCGTCGACTCTCTGAAAGCTAGCACCCAATGTCTCCGCTTTGTTCACAAATGAGACATGCCTAGAACGTTCGATCACTTGTGCACACTGTTTCCCCGTCTCCCTTGAAGCCTAATTTAGATGATACAACCCCTCTCTCTCCTCTCCTCTCCCCTCGCTAGGACCATACAACCGCGTGTGACTTTCAAGACTCCACCCACCACTGACACCTGGCAACTCTTGGAATCCAAACGACTAATGGATATCAAATTCTTTCGTAACTTTGGGACATAGACCACACCACCCAAAGTACGTTCCACCCCATCGAACATCTTGGGTTTCACCATCCTGACACCTTCAACGGCAACCTTCTCGCCGTTAGCCAAAGACATGGAACCTTTTCCACTTTTCGTAAAATTCTCAAAATATTCCTTTTTGGAGCAAACGTGATCCGACGATCCCGAATCTAGTATCCAATCATCTGGGAAAGAGAGTCAACCTTAGAGATTATGAGAAGTTCTCCAAGTTCATCTTAATAATTCGCACTCGCTATCGTTGCCCTCTCGGGATCAACCTTGCCCTTAACCTTATCCTTCCAGAAAGGACATTATTGGATCATATGACCCCATTCCCAACACTTGTAGCATTTCGGCCCTTTACCACCAACACCTCTCGATCTAGACCTACTACCGTCATTAAATCTCCGGTTTGAGTTTCTCCCGCCATTTTGCCCACATCTGTCTCTCGCCGTAAGGCCTTCATTATGGAAATACCCATCACCTCCACCCTCCTTCTTTCTCATCGTGACATGAGATTGAATATATTCCATAACCTCATTGCACCGGAGCGTAGACTTCACAAACATGAGAGTGGTCACAAAATGCTCGTATGAATCGGGTAATGATGCACGCAACAATAATGCCCCATCCTCATCAATGAATTGAACATCTATCCGATTCAAGTCATTTATCAAGGCATTAAAAACGTTGATATGCTTCATCATATCCTCACCCTCCTTCATCTCAAGCTTGAAGAGTTTCTTCTTGAGGAACAATTTATTTGACAACTACTTTCCCAAATAAATCTCTTCAAACTTATCCCACATGCCTTTAGCTGTGGTCTCTGCTATCACGTTATTCAACACATCATCCGTGATAAGAATCTCAATACACGAAGCTGCTCTTTGATCAATGTCAATCCACTCGGCATCAGTCATGCCTACTGGTCATCCCTCTACCCCCAACAATTATAATTGCAACCTCTATTAGACAAGAACGCCTCGCATTCGTCTTTGCCGTAATTCGAAATTGATCTTCTCATCAAAAGCCTTCATGTCCGTCTTTATTGAGCCACTCGATCCATAACTCGGATCCCATCTCTTAGAGCATCCGCTCGTAGATGTTTATTCTCGAGTACTCTCCACATTTTTCATCATTTGGAACAAAAACAAAAGCTATGCCAAAATTGCCAAAATTGATTCCACCTCGAACCAAAATACCGGGCAAACAATGCAACCAAAGCTCTGATACCACTTGTTGCGCTAAAGCAAGACTATCTCTAGCGACCAAGATGATAAAAATCACTCGGGAATTTTATCAAACACTTGGTGTGCGAAAAACACCCAAGACTTTATTCCATAAATGAACTAGTGTGCAAACTCCCAATCAAATCAACCGAGCATCAATGAAGAGACAATAAGAACATACAAGCAACAACAATTTACGTGATTCACCCAAGCTTTGGACTACATCCATAAATGGTAGGATATCTTATTTTATAGATAAATGGTTAGGAATCAACGGTTACACACACACCTCACTTATTTCTCGCAAAAGTCAATCACTAACCAACCTCAAGAACTCACCTTGCTCAAAGTAGCTCTCTATCTCTCTTTGCCTATGATTATCTCTCAAATATACTCACTCTTTGTCCACTCTCAAAACCTAGAAATAACACTTGTATTTATAAATTTGAGCCAAAATGATAAATTTGTAAATAAATCAAAACTGAAAAATAGGAGAGACAAAACCAACCATGCCTTCATAAGATCTACCGTAATAATACATATAGGTTTACCACTATTCTTGTGATAACCCCTGAAAAACTCCTACACGAGAAGAATATTATCTTTAATGTTTTCACCTTTAACAACTACAGATTGTCTATTACCAGCTAGATTAGGCATCATCTCTTTCAGTCTAGAAACAAATTTTTTAGAATAATCTAGTAAATCACATTGCAACACAAAACAAGTCTATAAAACTTAAGCGTTTGTGGGATTTGTACCTTAGAAATAAGAGCAATAGTAGTGTTGTTAATCTGCTTTAATGATTTTCCATCTCTAAAAAAAGAAAGAGTAACCTCTGTGACATTCTTTAACAAATAGGCTAGCTTGCTTAAAAAAATCAAGCATTGTAAGCATCCGGACCAGGGAACTTTTTAGGATTAATCTTTAATAACGAAACTTTCACTTCTATGCTAAACATCTAAGGAGACATGACGTTTATATGCTCTTCATTCAAACATCTCTTCCTCTTACACATCAGTTTACATCGAACCCAACTGGATAATAACCCTTAGTACCTAAAATGTTAAAGAATATACCCTAATGGATTCTTTATGAACAACCTTATACCCGTCCAAAATAGTCATGTTTCCGTCCATGATAGAAAGAATCTCATTTCAGCTAGTATGAGATTTTACTTTAGTGTGGAAAAAACTAATATTCTTATCCCCCAGATTTAACCATTTAACCCTCAAATTTTTCTTGTAGAATTATTCCTCCCCTTCTCTAAGCTCAATATATTTAATTTTCCTTTCTCTATTAACTTCAGTTAGATCTTGCTTTGACACTTTGTTATTTTTTTACAGATTATCAAGGCAATATCTAAAGCTAGAAAAGGTAACTAACGACGAAGTTGTCCAAAGTAATTAATTACGATGATTTAGAATTCTCTCTTCTTGGTTTAATGTGGCATAAATTTTAGATTCTTGTAATGTTTGGAGGATTCCAAGCTATCCAAACTCTATCGAAACCTAAAAGAGCGGTAATGAATCATATTCCAATCTCCAATATAATCCAAATCTGCATCTTCTATATTTGTAATTCTCAATTTAACTTCTAGTAAAAACATAATATTAATATTCTTATCTAAATGCACTTACGAACCTCTATTCTCTTGGGAGGGGCATTGCACCCGCTATGTTCTAACTATGAATTCTAATTATCATCTATTTTTACCCCAACTTCTACTCGCCCCTCCTCTACCAGTCTTTTTCCTACTTGTAATTGTTTGGCTATATGATTTAATCCCATTTTAGATATCCTTTAGTTTATTATAATCACCCTTTTCCAAATATGTTTTATCTTCTTGTTTAACACCATCTTCCTCCGTAGCCAGTTTAGCCAGACGTTTAAATGAGTAATTCATTAACGATATAGGTCTTGAAGGTATTTCTCCATTTTTGGTTTCTTGAGTGATACTATTAACAACCATTTCGCATAATTCTGGTCTTAGTTCCTTAACTTTGGCTACAATTGATTTTTTAGCATGTCCCTGCTTAGTTTCTTCCTCAACAAATATTTGATTTCCTTTCTCCTTCTACATAATTTGTTCTGCCTCATCTCAACATTAACCATACTCCTTATATCTTTCTGTTTTGGGATCCATTTAGGATCAAACTTCGTTAAATTCCTGCAAATATTATCAATATGCCATAAAATTTTGCATGTTTTACATTTTGTTGGAGCCCATTCGTATTCAATCTTCTGATAAAAAACTTCTCTTTGAGGACCATAAATAGGAATTCTATGAGGATATTAACTATCTAAGTTAATCTCATTACACACTCTAGAAAAAGTTAAACGTTTTCTTATGGCTGTCATTTGATCCGTAAACAACAGTTTTGTTGGAGATTTTTAAAATAAGAGAGTAAGAGTTTTTTGGGTGTAAAAGCCTTAAGAGCTTGTCCCACATGGGAAGTGTGAGGAAGAGGTGGGAATCTAACCCAAATATAAAAGGGTATAGTGTCCCACATTGGAAAATGTACAAAGCTAAGTGTCACCACTAAGCTATAAAAGGGGTGGGCAACCTTTGAGTCCCACATTGGAAAAATGTTAAGAATTTGTACACTTAATAAGTACAAATGGAAGATGAAGAGTTAATTCATCTAGAATTTAAGAGGCTATTCAAGAGACCTCAATACGGTGCGAAGCACCGTACGCACACGCACAAGCGCGCGCGCGCGCGTGCGGGTGCGGGGCAGTGGGCTTTTTGGTTGACCCGTGCAAAACCGATTCGGTATTATTATACCTGTTCGGAAAGGACTTAAGACTGTTGGCAATTAACAGTCATACCTGTTCGGAAATGACTTAATTCAACAGTCATGACTCTTGAAGACAAAGCCTTTCATTTTCTATAAATAAAGGTTGCCTAAAAACGGAATTATATTGATAACCAAAACCAGTTTCAGATTTCCAGACCCTGCTATTACTCTCTTACAATTTTCAGGAGATACAAATTCTCTTATTCTGTTTTGTGCACATAAACAGAATAAGAACTTGATTGACTGTTCTTCGTTGATACATCCAAAGGCTGTCTTCAAATATACAAGTTGCAGACAGTGCAATTGCTTCATTGTATCTTGAGTACGGATTTGCTGATTCCCGTTTGTATACCGAAATTCTTCGTGTGGGGCAAATACTGTATTTAGGAAAGTGACATCACGCCTTGAAGTTTTATAGTGACTGTTCAGAAATTACATTGTTGTATTGAAGTTGACATTTTTGAAGATATATAAAGTGTTCCATTTCTGTATTTGCATTCATAATTTCCAACAATCTAAATACAGTATTTTTGGAAATGGCCGACTCTTCCAAATCACTTCGACAAATAACAGAAAGCTTTGTCAAGTTGGACCGTTTTGATGGCGGTAATTTTCTGCGTTGGCAGAAAAATGTTCATTTTCTTCTAACAACATTGAAGATTGTATATGTGTTGTCACAATCGAAACCAAATGAAGATGAAGATGAAACCGTGGAACAGACTAGGCAACGCACAAAATGGGAGACTGATGATTACTTGTGTCGTGGTCACATTCTCAATGCACTTGCTGATAATTTGTTCGACTTGTACCAAAATGTTGGGACAGCAAAAACTTTATGGGAAACATTGGAGACCAAATATCTAACGGAAGACGCTACAAGTAAGAAGTTCCTTATCGGTCAGTTTATAAGCTTTAAAATGCATGATAATAGGCCTGTGCTAGAACAATTTCATGACATCCAACGCATCATAAATCATTGCAAACTGAAAAAATTAAATATGGATGATAATGTAATTGTTGCTGCCATAATTGAAAAACTTCCTCCTTCTTGGAAAGACTATAAGAAAGAACTCAAACACAAAAAGGAGGATCTTTCACTTGAAGAATTAGAGACTCATTTAAGAATTGAACAAGAGTCTCGAATTCTAGATGGTAAAGAGGAACAAGAAAATTCTGTTTCTAAGGTCCATGTGGTGGAGGAAGGAAAGGAGCAAAAATATGGCAATCATGGAAAAAATAACAAGCGGAAGAATTTTTCAAATAATTCTAAAGCAAACAAAAAGAAGAAAGGAAATTGTTTTCATTGCAACAAACCAGGTCACTTCAAGAAGGATTGTCGTGAGTTCAAGAAACTAAAGGAAAAAGGGGGGACATCAGACACAAAGCAAAAATTTGCTGCTATGATATCCGAGGCTAATATGCTTGGAGAAGACAACTCTTGGTGGGTTGATTCTGGTGCCACAAGGCATGTTTGTAAGGACAAGAACTTGTTCTATGCCTATGAAACAGTGGAAGGAGATGTTCTCTATATGGGAAATTCATCTACAGCTGCGGTTAAAGGCAAAGGGACAGTGGATCTCGAATTCACTTCCGGGAAAATCCTTAGCCTCACCAATGTTTTTCATGTTCCTGATGTTAGGAAAAATTTAGTTTCTGGAAGTCTTCTTAACAAATTTGGCTTTAAGCTTGTATTTGAGTCAGACAAATTTATTCTGACTAAGAATGGTACCTTTGTAGGTAAAGGATATTTGTATGAGGGCATGTTTAAGCTCAATATCAATGAAAAGGATTCTTCTGCTTATATCGTTGATTGTCTTTCATTATGACATAGTCGTTTAGGACATGTTAATACAAAGAAAATGCATTTCATGGTTAATTTAAATTTAATTCCTAAATATGAGAAAGATATGAATGAAAAGTGTAAAATATGCATGCAAACAAAAATAACAAGATTGCCTTTTCCTAAAATAGAAAAAACTACATCTTTGTTGCAATTAGTACATAGTGATGTTTGTGATTTGCATGGAACGCCTACTAGAGGTGGTAGTAAATATTTTGCTACATTTATTGATGACTTTTCAAAATATTGTTACGTATATCTTTTAAACTCTAAGGATGATGTGTTTAATAGATTTAAGACATATAAAAATGAAGTTGAAAATCAATGTGATTCTAAAATAAAATGTCTTAGATCTGATAGAGGTGGTGAATATCACTTTCCTCAATTTTGTGAAGATATGAGAATTATACATGAAGTTACTGCACCTTATACACCACAACAAAATGGAGTAGCAGAAAGAAAAAATAGGACACTAACTGAAATGGTTAATGCTATGCTTTCTTATTCTGGTTTAAGTAAAGGGTTTTGGGGAGAAGCACTTTTAACTACATGTCATATTCTGAATAGAATACCTGTTAAAGATAATAAGAAAACTCCTTACGAATTATGGAAGAATAGAAAACCTAATTTAGGTTATCTTAAAGTTTGGGGTTGTAGAGCTATTGTAAGACTACCTGAAACTAAGAGAAAGAAATTAGGAAGCAAAGGTGTTGAGTGTATTTTTATAGGTTATGCACAACATAGTAAAGCCTATAGATTTTTGGTTAGTGAACCTAATGATTCTGTTGAGGTAAATACAATAATTGAATCGAGAGATGCAATTTTTTATGAACAAAGGTTTTCTTCTATTCCTAGAATTAATAATAAAAAAGAAGTAAGCACTCCTTCACAGTTACCTGAAACTCCACTAGTAGAACAAGAAGAGATTAGAAAAAGTAAAAGACCTAGGAAAGAAAAAAGCTTTGGTCCCGACTTTGTAGTCTATCTTGTTGAAGGAACTAGAAACACATCTTGTAATCAATATGCTTTGACTCTTAGCGTTGAAACAGACCCACAAACTTATAGTGAGGCAATTAAGTCTGTAGATTCAGCATTTTGGAAAGAAGCTATAAATGATGAAATGGATTCAATTTTGGGAAATAAAACTTGGAAATTAGTAGACTTACCTCCAGGATCTAAACCCATTAAGTGTAGATGGATTTTTAAAATGAAAATGAAAATAGATGGAACAATTGATAAATTCAAGGCTAGATTGGTTGCTAAAGGTTTTACACAAAAAGAAGGAATTGATTATTTTGATACCTATGCACCTGTTGCTAGAACCGCCACTATTAGAATTTTAATTGCATTAGCATCTATATATAATTTTGAGATTCATCAAATGGATGTGAAAACTGCCTTTTTAAATGGTGACTTAGAAGAAAAAATTTACATGGAACAACCTGAAGGGTTTGTTATGCCTGGACAAGAAAACAAAGTATGTAAACTTATTAAGTCCTTATATGGCCTAAAACAAGCACCTAAACAATGGCATGAAAAATTTGATAAAGTCATTATTTCTTATGGTTTTAAAATTCATGAATCTGATAAGTGTGTTTATAGTAAATTTGCTAATGGTAAAGGTGTGATCATTTGTTTATATGTAGATGACATGTTAATTCTTGGTACTGATTTAGAAAGCATTAATAATACTAAGAGTTTTTTGTCTTCTAAATTTGATATGAAAGATATGGGTGTAGCTGATGTCATATTAGGAATGAGAATAATAAGGAAAGATAAAAATATAATTCTCACTCAATCTCATTATGTTGAGAAAATTTTAAAGAAATTTAATCAGTTTGATTGCACACCTGTTAGTACACCTTTTGAACCACAGCTAAAGATGATCCCTAATAATGGTAGAGCTATTTCATAATTGGAATATGCACGAGTAATTGGTAGTTTAATGTATGCCATGACATGTACTCGACCTGATATTGCTTATGCTGTTGGTAAATTAAGTAGATATACTAGTAATTTAAGTTTATTGCATTGGCATGCTGTCAATAGAATATTAAAATATTTGAAAGGAACTATGGACTATGGTATATACTATAGTGGATATCCTTCAGTATTAGAAGGATTTTCTGATGCCAGTTGGATAACTGAGCGGGAGGATCATTCCTCAACAAGTGGATGGATTTTCACTCTTGGTGGAGGAGCTGTTTCTTGGGGATCAAAGAAACAAACTTGTATAGCTGACTCTACTATGGCAGCTGAGTTTGTAGCATTAGCTGCAACTAGTAAAGAGGCAGAATGGATAAGGAATTCATTAATTGAAATTCCAGTTTGGCCAAAACCAATGCCTCCAATATCTATACATTGTGATAGTGAGTCTACACTTTCCAGATCTTATAGTAAAGTGTATAATGGAAAGTCTAGACATATTGGCCTGAGACATAGTTATGTCAGACAAATGATTACAGATAGTGTAATCAAAGTGGATTATGTAAAATCAAGTCAAAATTTAGCTAATCCTTTTACAAAAGGTCTTGCAAGAGGACTGGTGTCTAAGACATCAATAGGGATGGGACTAAAGCCCATTAATAATAATCACTCTTGATGGAAACTCAACTTGAAACTTGATATATTCAAGTCTCAAGTTCAATGATTAAAGTACATCATACGACGTGATTGTAAGCACTATGAAATTTAACATCCCAAGGATAAGTGCTTAGAACATGTAATGAATAATGAAAGAGGAAGGGTTTAACCTTAATAGATTTATGGTGTTTTAAGTTACATGGACACCTATGATAATCTACCTATATGAGTGTGGAAGTGGTTCCGCTTCCTATGAGTATTGGGCTTGACTCTAAAGCACTCACGAAATCAAGGTATAGACACAAGGCCTAATTCATGTGTCGGCTTATATGGATAATCAGTGACTAAAAGATTTGTGTGTGAAGACAAATCCGGATAATCAATATAGATTGATAGTTCAAAGACAAGTCTACTATACTTTCATGGTTAACCTTGACGAACATTCACAGGGTATTGGTTCAAGTCGTGAGACACCAATGCTTATACAAAGTCTTACAGACAATCACAGATTTACAAAACTTATTTTGAAAATGGTGGAGGAATGTTGGAGATTTTTAAAATAAGAGAGTAAGAGTTTTTTGGGTGTAAAAGCCTTAAGAGCTTGTCCCACATTGGAAGTGTGAGGAAGAGGTGGGAAGCTAACCCAAATATAAAAGGGTATAGTGTCCCACATTGGAAAATGTACAAAGCTAAGTGTCACCACTAAGCTATAAAAGGGGTGGACAACCTTTGAGTCCCACATTGGAAAAATGTTAAGAATTTGTAAACTTAATAAGTACAAATGGAAGATGAAGAGTTAATTCATCTAGCATTTAAGAGGCTATTCAAGAGACCTCTATACGGTGCGAAGCACCGTAAGTGGGCAGTAGAGGCGCTAGTGGCGCACTTTGCACTTCGCACGCCGCGTGTTCGCAATCGTAGCGGGTTGCCGGGATTCGTCCGGGTCGGATCGCGGTAGCTCGGGCGCGGTCACTTTTTGGTTGACCCGTGCAAAATCGATTCGGTATTATTATACCTGTTCAGAAATGACTTAAGACTGTTGGCAATTAACAGTCATACCTGTTCGGAAATGACTTAATTCAACAGTCATGACTCTTGAAGACAAAGCCTTTCATTTTCTATAAATAAAGGCTGCCTAAAAATGGAATTATATTGATAACCAAAACCAGTTTCAGATTTCCAGACCCTGCTATTACTCTCTTACAATTTTCTGGAGATACAAATTCTCTTATTCTGTTTTGTGCACATAAACAGAATAAGAACTTGATTGACTGTTCTTCGTTAATACATCCAAGGGCTGTCTTCAAATATACAAGTTGCAGACAGTGCAATTGCTTCATTGTATCTTGAGTACGGATTTGCTGATTCCCGTTTGTATAAAGAAATTCTTCGTGTGGGGCAAATACTGTATTTAGGAAAGTGACATCACGCCTTGAAGTTTTATAGTGACTGTTCAGAAATTACATTGTTGTATTGAAGTTGACATTTTTGAAGATATATAAAGAGTTCCATTTCTGTATTTGCATTCATAATTTCCAACAATCTAAATACAGTATTTTTGGAAATGGCCGACTCTTCCAAATCACTTCGACAAATAACAGAAAGCTTTGTCAAGTTGGACCGTTTTGATGGTGGTAATTTTCTGCGTTGGCAGAAAAAGGTTCATTTTCTTCTAACAACATTGAAGATTGTATATGTGTTGTCACAATCGAAACCAAATGAAGATGAAGATGAAACCGTGGAACAGACTAGGCAACGCACAAAATGGGAGACCGATGATTACTTGTGTCGTGGTCACATTCTCAATGCACTTGCTGATAATTTGTTCGACTTGTACCAAAATGTTGGGACAGCAAAAACTTTATGGGAAACATTGGAGACCAAATATCTAACGGAAGACGCTACAAGTAAGAAGTTCCTTATCGGTCAGTTTCTAAGCTTTAAAATGCATGATAATAGGCCTGTGCTAGAACAATTTCATGACATCCAACGCATCATAAATCATTGCAAACTGAAAAAATTAAATATGGATGATAATGTAATTGTTGCTGCCATAATTGAAAAACTTCCTCCTTCTTGGAAAGACTATAAGAAAGAACTCAAACACAAAAAGGAGGATCTTTCACTTGAAGAATTAGAGACTCATTTAAGAATTGAACAAGAGTCTCGAATTCTAGATGGTAAAGAGGAACAAGAAAATTCTGTTTCTAAGGTCCATGTGGTGGAGGAAGGAAAGGAGCAAAAATATGGCAATCATGGAAAAAATAACAAGCGGAAGAATTTTTCAAATAATTCTAAAGCAAACAAAAAGAAGAAAGGAAATTGTTTTCATTGCAACAAACCAGATCACTTCAAGAAGGATTGTCGTGAGTTCAAGAAACTAAAGGAAAAAGGGGGGACATCAGACACAAAGCAAAAATTTGCTGCTATGATATCCGAGGCTAATATGCTTGGAGAAGACAACTCTTGGTGGGTTGATTCTGGTGCCACAAGGCATGTTTGTAAGGACAAGAACTTGTTCTATGCCTATGAAACAGTGGAAGGAGATGTTCTCTATATGGGAAATTCATCTACAGCTGCGGTTAAAGGCAAAGGGACAGTGGATCTCGAATTCACTTCCGGGAAAATCCTTAGTCTCACCAATGTTTTTCATGTTCCTGATGTTAGGAAAAATTTAGTTTCTGGAAGTCTTCTTAACAAATTTGGCTTTAAGCTTGTATTTGAGTCAGACAAATTTATTCTGACTAAGAATGGTACCTTTGTAGGTAAAGGATATTTGTATGAGGGCATGTTTAAGCTCAATATCAATGAAAAGGATTCTTCTGCTTATATCGTTGATTGTCTTTCATTATGGCATAGTCGTTTAGGACATGTTAATACAAAGAAAATGCATTTCATGGTTAATTTAAATTTAATTCCTAAATATGAGAATGATATGAATGAAAAGTGTAAAATATGCATGCAAACAAAAATAACAAGATTGCCTTTTCCTAAAATAGAAAAAACTACATCTTTGTTGTAATTAGTACATAGTGATGTTTGTGATTTGCATGGAACGCCTACTAGAGGTGGTAGTAAATATTTTGCTACATTTATTGATGACTTTTCAAAATATTGTTACGTATATCTTTTAAAATCTAAGGATGATGTGTTTAATAGATTTAAGACATATAAAAATGAAGTTGAAAATCAATGTGATTCTAAAATAAAATGTCTTAGATCTGATAGAGGTGGTGAATATCACTTTCCTCAATTTTGTGAAGATATGGGAATTATACATGAAGTTACTGCACCTTATACACCACAACAAAATGGAGTACCAGAAAGAAAAAATAGGACACTAACTGAAATGGTTAATGCTATGCTTTCTTATTCTGGTTTAAGTAAAGGGTTTTGGGGAGAATCACTTTTAACTGCATGTCATATTCTGAATAGAATACCTGTTAAAGATAATAAGAAAACTCCTTACGAATTATGGAAGAATAGAAAACCTAATTTAGGTTATCTTAAAGTTTGGGGTTGTAGAGATATTGTAAGACTACCTGAAACTAAGAGAAAGAAATTAGGAAGCAAAGGTGTTGAGTGTATTTTTATAGGTTATGCACAACATAGTAAAGCCTATAGATTTTTGGTTAGTGAACCTAATGATTCTGTTGAGGTAAATACAATAATTGAATCGAGAGATGCAATTTTTTATGAACAAAGGTTTTCTTCTATTCCTAGAATTAATAATAAAAAAGAAGTAAGCACTCCTTCACAGTTACCTGAAACTCCACTAGTAGAACAAGAAGAGATTAGAAAAGTAAAAGACCTAGGAAAGAAAAAAGCTTTGGTCCCGACTTTGTAGTCTATCTTGTTGAAGGAACTAGAAACACATCTTGTAATCAATATGCTTTGACTGTTAGTGTTGAAACAGACCCACGAACTTATAGTGAGGCAATTAAGTCTGTAGATTCAGCATTTTGGAAAGAAGCTATAAATGATGAAATGGATTCAATTTTGGGAAATAAAACTTGGAAATTAGTAGACTTACCTCCAGGATCTAAACCCATTAAGTGTAGATGGATTTTTAAAAAGAAAATGAAAATAGATGGAACAATTGATAAATTCAAGGCTAGATTGGTTGCTAAAGGTTTTACACAAAAAGAAGGAATTGATTATTTTGATACCTATGCACCTGTTGCTAGAACCGCCACTATTAGAATTTTAATTGCATTAGCATCTATATATAATTTTGAGATTCATCAAATGGATGTGAAAACTGCCTTTTTAAATGGTGACTTAGAAGAAGAAATTTATATGGAACAACCTGAAGGGTTTGTTATGCCTGGACAAGAAAACAAAGTATGTAAACTTATTAAGTCCTTATATGGCCTAAAACAAGCACCTAAACAATGGCATGAAAAATTTGATAAAGTCATTATTTCTTATGGTTTTAAAATTCATGAATCTGATAAGTGTGTTTATAGTAAATTTGCTAATGGTAAAGGTGTGATCATTTGTTTATATGTAGATGACATGTTAATTCTTGGTACTGATTTAGAAAGCATTAATAATACTAAGAGTTTTTTGTCTTCTAAATTTGATATGAAAGATATGGGTGTAGCTGATGTCATATTAGGAATGAGAATAATAAGGAAATATAAAAATATAATTCTCACTCAATCTCATTATGTTGAGAAAATTTTAAAGAAATTTAATCAGTTTGATTGCACACCTGTTAGTACACCTTTTGAACCACAGCTAAAGATGATCCCTAATAATGGTAGAGCTATTTCACAATTGGAATATGCACGAGTAATTGGTAGTTTAATGTATGCCATCACATGTACTCGACCTGATATTGCTTATGCTGTTGGTAAATTAAGTAGATATACTAGTAATCCAAGTTTATTGCATTGGCATGCTGTCAATAGAATATTAAAATATTTGAAAGGAACTATGGCCTATGGTATATACTATAGTGGATATCCTTCAGTATTAGAAGGATTTTCTGATGCCAGTTGGATAACTGAGCGGGAGGATCATTCCTCAACAAGTGGATGGATTTTCACTCTTGGTGGAGGAGCTGTTTCTTGGGGATCAAAGAAACAAACTTGTATAGCCGACTCTACTATGGCAGCTGAGTTTGTAGCATTAGCTGCAACTAGTAAAGAGGCAGAATGGATAAGGAATTCATTAATTGAAATTCCAGTTTGGCCAAAACCAATGCCTCCAATATCTATACATTGTGATAGTGAGTCTACACTTTCCAAAGCTTATAGTAAAGTGTATAATGGAAAGTTTAGACATATTGGCCTGAGACATAGTTATGTCAGACAAATGATTACAGATAGTGTAATCACACTGGATTATGTAAAATCAAGTCAAAATTTAGCGGATCCTTTTACAAAAGGTCTTGCAAGAGGACTGGTGTCTAAGACATCAATAGGGATGGGACTAAAGCCCATTAATAATAATCACTCTTGATGGAAACTCAACTTGAAACTTGATATATTCAAGTCTCAAATTCAATGATTAAAGTACATCATACGACGTGATTGTAATCACTATGAAATTTAACATCCCAAGGATAAGTGCTTAGAACATGTAATGAATAATGAAAGAGGAAGGGTTTAACCTTAATAGATTTATGGTGTTTTAAGTTACATGGACACCTATGATAATCTACCTATATGAGTGTGGAAGTGGTGCGGCTTCCTATGAGTATTGGGCTTGACTCTAAAGCACTCACGAAATCAAGGTACAGACACAAGGCCTAATTCATGTGTCGGCTTATATGGATAATCAGAGACTAAAAGATTTGTGTGTGAAGACAAATCCGGATAATCAATATAGATTGATAGTTAAAAGACAAGTCTACTATAGTTTCATGGTTAACCTTGACGAACCTTCACAGGGTATTGGTTCAAGTCGTGAGACACCAATGCTTATACACAGTCTTACAGACAATCAAAGATTTACAAAACTTATTTTGAAAATGGTGGAGGAATGTTGGAGATTTTTAAAATAAGAGAGTAAGAGTTGTTTGGGTGTAAAAGCCTTAAGAGCTTGTCCCACATTGGAAGTGTGAGGAAGAGGTGGGAAGCTAACCCAAATATAAAAGGGTATAGTGTCCCACATTGGAAAATGTACAAAGCTAAGTGTCACCACTAAGCTATAAAAGGGGTGGGCAACCTTTGAGTCCCACATTGGAAAAATGTTAAGAATTTGTACACTTAATAAGTACAAATGGAAGATGAAGAGTTAATTCATCTAGCATTTAAGAGGCTATTCAAGAGACCTCAATACGGTGCGAAGCACCGTACGCACACGCACACGCACACGCGCGCGCGCGCGGGGGGGTGCGGGGCAGTGGGCTGTAGAGGCGCTAGTGGCGCACTTTGCACTTCGCGGGTTGCCGGGATTCGTCCGGGTCGGATCGCGGTAGCTCGGGCGCGGTCACTTTTTGGTTGACCCGTGCAAAACCGATTCGGTATTATTATACCTGTTCGGAAAGGACTTAAGACTGTTGGCAATTAACAGTCATACCTGTTCGGAAATGACTTAATTCAACAGTCATGACTCTTGAAGACAAAGCCTTTCATTTTCTATAAATAAAGGCTGCCTAAAAACGGAATTATATTGATAACCAAAACCAGTTTCAGATTTCCAGACCCTGCTATTACTCTCTTACAATTTTCAGGAGATACAAATTCTCTTATTCTGTTTTGTGCACATAAACAGAATAAGAACTTGATTGACTGTTCTTCGTTGATACATCCAAGGGCTGTCTTCAAATATACAAGTTGCAGACAGTGCAATTGCTTCATTGTATCTTGAGTACGGATTTGCTGATTCCCGTTTGTATACCGAAATTCTTCGTGTGGGGCAAATACTGTATTTAGGAAAGTGACATCACGCCTTGAAGTTTTATAGTGACTGTTCAGAAATTACATTGTTGTATTGAAGTTGACATTTTTGAAGATATATAAAGAGTTCCATTTCTGTATTTGCATTCATAATTTCCAACAAGTTTTCCAATCACACCTGTTAATTTACTAAGCATGTTATTTGAGCAAAGATGTAGTCTCAGATTTGGAAAATGAACCCAAATACGAAAAAAATCTAATCCTTCTTTTTCTAGACTCACACTCGACCCCCCGTGATTTAAAAATAAGTGGCTCATTATCAAAAGACGATGGTCCCATATCCATCATCTTATATTTGGCTTCACTATTATCGAAAGCCATAATATACTCTAATTTTGAGAAGAATTTTTTTATAAACCCTTGAGTAGCCCCATTACCTATTCATAAAACCCTACATTACCGTGTATGTAAATCTGGAACCCAAAACATAGAAAACAGCTGCATTTCTCCAATAATGGATCTTACCCTTAACATCATTTTTATCAATGGAAACATATAATTGACCATCCACATCTTTAGAAGTCTGGCATTGGTTCACTTTCTCACTTGTTGTACTATCCTTATTAGGGATCAACACTTGACCTAAAGATCTGTTAAATCTTTATTATTAGATACCTTCTTTTGAACATGTCTAGAAATTACATCCTTGTCTTTTCACTCTTATATTATCCTTTGTCTCCAAATTGTCTTTAGGCAATCGATTATTTTCGTTAACACTGGAAGATTTGGCTTCAATAAGAACCACTAGTTTGAAAATCAGCGATATTCAAATTCTCCTGACTAGAATTTCTCCAATCAACTTTTGCGATTGTAACTGTTGTGATAATTAATTTCAAAGATCAATCTTCCTGAATATCTTCATCATGGCCTGAATTACCATTCTGAAGTACTCCACCATTATCATTAGCTATGTAAGTTTCTTTATCACCTCAATATCTTCAACCTTTTTTAAAGTTTCCTTTAACTTTTCCTCCATTCTCTAATCATCGCTGCTTTAGGACCTATCTTAGAATCCATTATGCTTAATTCCTTCAGCATTAAGTTCGTTATGTCTTCCCCACTTAAGGTACTGCCTTTACACTTCCCATGTTCTGTCGCAATAGATAAAAAAAAAAATCAGTTGCTCCTCTTCCAAAGAATTACACACATTCGATCCGTTTGCTTGCAAACCTTCAAAGGTTGACTATTTCTAATAATGGTGATTGGAGATCTACATAATATTTTGGATCTACGAATTAATCCGTAACTTAACAGTCAAGTTACTAGATCAAAATTGAAAGAACAAAATAAGGATATAAGAAAACGAGAATGGAAGAGATCTCCTTACTACCTGTCGCAGAACCTCTCTCCAGAATTGTGTTCTCATTAGATTCAGGGACGAAACTAGGATTTAATCTTTCGGGAGGCCAAGAATGAATAAAAATGATTTCAAAAATATAATGTATATAAACATGCGGCATATACCAAATAGTTCCTCAAACATTTTTTAATACACTTTTAGTCAAAGTCTTTTTATTTTGCTCAAAAAATTCCTTCACCATGCCGCTAGCGCGGACCTTTAAAAATAAGAGAATATTAGTTAACTTGATGTTTGAGGGACTTTTTTGAATAAAATGAAAGGTTTGAACTAAATCTGTATTAAAAAAATGTTTGAAGGACTTTTTGATATTTGATCATATAAACATTGATATAAACATATTTGAACAATAATCAATCAATAAAATTGGACAATTGAGTAAACTTTCAAATGAGTGAAAATTTAATTGTAGAAAATATAAAATAAATCTATGCGGTTTTGTTGTTTGCCTTGATAACGAGCACTTTTTGATTCACTATTCAACTCTAGCTCTAAATGTGTGAAAGTTTTTTTTAACCATAATAAAAAGAAAAATATTAGGTATCAAATATCAAAAAATCATGCAAACATTTTTTAATACACATTTAGTCCAAATCTTTTTATTTTGTTCCAAAAAATCCCTTAAACACTCATTTAAACAATATTAACTTATTTTTAAAGTCCGTTCTAACGACATGTTGAGGGACTGTTTAGAATAAATAAAAAAGGCTTGTTGGACTAAACGTGTATTAAAAAATATTTGAGGGACGTATATGTCCCAAATATTAATTGCCGAATCTCAACAAACCCAACCATACTGTAAAATCTTGTCAACTATCATAGACTTGGAGCTAGAAAAATAACTCTAAGGGTCCGTTTGGTTTGGGGTAAAATATGTTTCAACGCGGTAAAAAGTAATATGGTGAAATACGTTTTTACCTATTTAAAATTAATTTTTTGTTGGGTTAACATTGTGAATAAGTGTACACCCTATAATTATAAAATTTTAAACAAGAATATAGAAAAAAATTGACTCTAAATAGGTGAAAACATATTTCATCATATTACTTTTCACCGCGTTGAAATATATTTTAACCCGAACCAAACGGACCCTAAAGCTAAAAAAAATACCTTTACATACATATACAATTCTGAAAGCTAAAAAAAATTCAAAACCTTGGGGGGGCCATGGCCCCCTTTGGCCCCTATGTAGATTCGTCTCTGATTATATTTTTATTTATAAACCCAAAAGTAACAGCTTTCTAATGTATTTTATATTAATATCATTAATAAGATAGGTTCCAAACACTTTTGACTTTTATAAACCCAAAAAACGGAGCTATTTTTAATCCCATATACAATGCCGGAGCCAGGATTACACCTAGGAGTGGGCTAACATTAAGCAATAGTCACAAATTAAAAAAAAATAAAACTACATAAAAAAAATAATTGAGAAATGAATTTTGATAAATAATAGTATTTAAATATCACGGTGATAACAAAATCTCTATCTCAATTTTGAACGACTCTTCAAAGATTCAAATTCATCAATTATAGAATCTAAATCAATCTTTAAACTAAGATCACGTTCAAGGTAAAGAGTCATGCACCTAGCAAGAAATTCATCCCCAATAGAATTGCGAATTGTTATTTTAACATGTTTCATCCCAGAAAATGTTCTCTCCATAGCCGCAGTGGAAATAGGAAGAGTCAACACAAGACTAATTAATCTATCAACCATAGAGTAGGTCTCCAACTTTCTTGTTGCAAATAGTTTCGACACAAATCACTAAGAGTAGAAATATTCTCAAATTCGGGATCACTAGCCAAATCAAGTTGATAATGCATCAGTTGGCATCTCAAAGTATGAATGTCTTGTCTGGTAAAATCCTTAGGATAGAATTTTTCGGCAAGTTTAAAAATATTCTCTATGTCAAATGATTTAAAACCATCACTAGGATCCAAACCCGAGCTAAGAGTAAGAAGTTCCATTACCCCCCCCCCCCCCCCCCATTGAATCTATTTTCTAACTCCATCAATTGAAAATCTATCGTGGAGTTGAAAACATCAAAGTGATAATAACGTTCGATAGTGATGTGATCTTGTTGTTGACATTCACGACCCGTACCCTCATCATAATGAGATCTCAAATATGGTAAAATAATATTATGTTGCTAATAAAATTTTACCACGTTCTCAAGGAAAGTTCCCCAATCATCATTTCTCAATTTTTGAAGGAGAACTTTTGTTGTAGAGACTAATTTTAAAGCATTTAAAATGTCTTGAGTTTGACGTTGGAAAGACTGGCAAAGTGTATCAGTGATTCCCATAATATTCTCCATTAAGTGCATGATGCATATGAATCCAAAACTCCGCATAACTTTAAAAACACCACGAGCTTGTCCACATATTTGTGCACTCGCCCCACTCTTTTTAAGAGTTTCAATAACTATGCAAGATGCATCATACATGCCCATTAAGTCCCGAACATAATCATAATGTGAGCTCCAATGAGTAGCTCCAAGTCGATGCATGGTACCAATCTGATTAGCCCATTTTCCATATTTTCGTTCACCACTAGCCAACATACGTTCAATTTCATCCCTTTGTGCATTTTTAACTCACAAATACGTTTCGGAGAAGAAGCAACAAGATTTACAATACAAGTCAAGTGAGAAAAGAACTGCCAAACACTACTCTCATATTTTGCGGCCACAACTAATGCTAGTTGTAGTTGATGGGAAAAGCAATGTACATAATACGCATATGGGCAACCTTTAAGAAATAATTTCTGCAAACCTTTGCAATGACCTCACATGTTACTAGCTCCATCATATCCTTGACCTCATAAGTTTTGAATCAGGAGGTTGTACGGAACAAGAATATCAGTGATCTCATTTTTAAGAGTGGATGACAATGTATCCTCAATGCCAACGATATTAAAAAAATGTTCTATTAGCATACCATCACGGGTGACATGCCTCAAAATAAGAGCCATTTGCTCCTTTTAAGACTCGTCCTGTGATTCGTCAACAAGAATACAAAATTGCCCCCCTCCCACTTCGTTTCAAATCATCTTTCTCACTTTGTGAGCGAGAATATCAAGAATCTCCTTTTGAATATGATGATTAGTGTATTTTTCATTATGTGGGCCACTTTGAAGAATACTTGAAAGTACTTCATTATCTTTATCTTTGAAATTCAATAATTTGAGAAAATTCCCCCGATTCAATGAATTTGGGCTTTCATCATGACCTCTGGAACCTAATGCTTGAAGTGCAAGAATTCGAACGATTTGAATGCTTGACTTGAGACGCATCCGATTCACAATAAAAAAATGTACAACAATATTTACAATCTAATGGTGTATTTAAATTGAAATAATACCTTACTTTAGTCTCTGAAAGGAAGAATGCACAATAAATTGAAAACCCTTAAGTTTAAACCCTAAAAATATGACAATTGAAATGAGTAAGATATTATAATTCATATCTTAAAATGTAAAAAAAAAAAAATCATACAACATTGCAATCATATTGATAAAATTAATATTACAAATACTATAAAAGAAATTAATTCTTTATCAATCGAAGATTATAATAACGATAAGGAAGAGATTTTAAAAAAACTACTTGGAATCCAGCAACCAAAAGAGAGCCGAGAACTGGTGGAGCCGTGATTTCTAGTTGGGTTCTTCTAGGGGGACTCAAAATTGGGAGTCAAAATAGGGACTTGCTGACATGGCGAGTCACGATTGATTAATGTCGCTGGCGCGGACCTACATTCATAATGAATCAACCATTAATGGCACGTCATGTCAGCGAGAGTCCCAATCAAAAGTCTTCCTATCATTTTCCTTTCTAGTTTAATGTGTTTTTCTTCTATTGAGAGATGAATTGGAAAAGAATATAAAATGAGGAGTTGGTTAATTTTTGAAAAAAGTGACAATTTTATGTGGGGTAGTGGATGAGTTAGGTTTGACTTCTTAAGAGAAAAGGAGTCTTGGATAATTTAAATTTTAAGAGTTGTTCGTGTTTTTTTTTTGCATGTTGTGTAATGTATTGTTATGTGGGCTGGGATATATAAAGTAACACTTTTTTATGGTGGGATAACATAGAGGTCTTCGTAACTTTTTTTTTTACCTGGGTTATAGCCCAGGTCTGCCCCTCCCTACATCTGCCGTTGCCCATATAGCTAGGGTTGTGTTTTTTTCCTAACTTTCCAATTTTTCTGATTTTTTATTTTTTTCAACAAAAATTGGATCGAAAATCGAAAATAATTCTGAATTTTTGATTTTTCAATTTTTCCGATTCAATTTTTTTGAAACTATGCCGATCCGATTTTTTCGAATTTTTCCTGAATTTTTTCAAATTATTTCCTATTTTTTCGGAATTATTTTTTGATTTCCAATTTTTCTTATTTCTTTTCCGATTTTGGAAAGTTTTTCATATCTCACATCGGTTGGAAGAGGGAGATGAAGCTCCAAAATATGCTCTATAAAAGGAGAGTATCGTCCTAACTTTTACACAAATGAAAAAAATGAGTCAAATCATCATGTATTTACATGTTGAGTTAAGGCATTTTCTTTGTTTTTTTAAAATGAGAATTTCGAGTAATAAAAAATCCATAATTTATTTCTTTGAAATTTTGGAGTTTCTAAAATTTTTGGATTTTTAATATATATTGTGAATTTTTTATTTTTTGGATTTTTGTCGATTTTCTGATTTTTCTGAATTCGGATTTTCTTTTTAATTTTTCGAAAAAATCGGATCGAAAATCAGAATAGTTATTTTATTTTCGAAAAAATCAATTTTTTTTCGAAAAGGCATTTTTCGATCCGATCTACCGAAACACAACCCTACATATAGGGTTCCGGCCTTATTTTTTACTCTTCTTCTAGACCACAAGGGCATAAAACGTCAGTAAAGTGTCAAGCGCCTTGAATTTTTGGATTTCTCGCTCTTGAACTCTCCATTCCTACACCATAATTTCTGAAATATTCTAGAGTAGTCTGGTATGTTATGGAGTGTTATAGGCTTTCTTGTAACGCCATGGCCTGGGTTATCCATAATCAATCTGGTTCGATCTGAACGTCAGCATCCACTCCATATTATCTACGTAATCAACAAATTGAAGTGTATAACATCAGTTGAAATTGCAATTCAAATAACAAAATTAAGATCGACCTCTCATAAATATGAGAATGGAATTGTGAAGCGTAAGGTAACAAAAGCGTATGAATGTTACAACATTTTAAAGTCTAGATAATAAATTTATTTACCTCAGGTGGACTTGCAAACTTGGGGATCTGTTTCTCTTAAATAAGAAACAAACAAAACTAAGAATTATTTTTTTAATGATGGTTCTTCCAAACTACGACGAGACATACAAAGAATAAGAGTTTAGATACACAACCAAATTTTAGTAATTATTTTATTTTCTACAATATATCCAAGAAGAGGTCATGAACATGTTACATGTGGCATAAAAGAACTCTTTATGAAGAGGCCTTAATATATTTGAACTCCTACTTCCTAATAAGAGTATAAATATTGTTATTAATCCCAAGCCAAATATAGAATTCAATTTGAACATAATTTCCAACCAATGTATGGTAGATTTGTCACATAAAAGAGAATGACAAATGAGTACACAAATTGATGTCTGCACCGTAAATGACATATTAATTTATTTGAAACAAACCATAATGAGACTTGCATTCACTTTTTCCAATTTTATTTCATTTACAAACCATATTCTACAATAAAAATCTAGGCCACGATGATTTTACTCGGGCAAACCTATCTATTTAATAATTACAATTACATGATTAAAAATTAGTAACAAATGACGCATGTTATATTTGTACCAGTTACAAACCCAAGTGTTCCCCAATAGTTAAGAAAATTTGGCAGGAATGGAGATAACGATCCTTTATGTGTTCCCACAGAAGATCTAGCAACCATTCTAGTGGAAAATCATTAAATCATGTTAACAGTAACCTTATCTTGATATCTCCCACACATATGGTCTGCTTCAATTATTGAACAAATCTTCAACCATAGTCTACCCTTAAACGTTTCAATTCATCTCTATGTCTTATATATGGCTTGAAAGGACTCTTTATGAAGAAGCCTTAACATAGTTGAACTCCTACTTCCTCATAAGAATATATATATTTTATCAATCCCAAACCAAAGCAACAAGGAAAGCTATTTAAAGTAAGCCCTCTTACCACACTGCTACACTAAAATCTTCTTATACTTTTTAGTATCCATCACTAATTAATCAATTTTGATTAATCTTCTAGACATTGAAATACCAATTTTCAAGATTAAATATGAGAATCATTTTTCTAGAAAAGAGATGAAAAAAAATATATTGATTAATGTTTCTTTCATTCCTATATTTTTTAACTCTATTAATTGCTTTAGTTGGAGTATTTAACTTCGAATTGTATGACTGTTCTAATTTAGTTTGGTTCGATAAAGATAGTCCTGGCCTTTTTTATATAGCTTAGTCAGTAGGTTGAAGTCATGACCATATTTATATAATGTTTGCATTACGTCAAGAGATCAGATTACAATCATTGCATATTCAACCGAACAATTTATTGCTTTGTTAACTGAAACAAATATTTTTCAACACGAATTTATTCTCGTGCAAAATACTTTTCGAGAATCAACGCAAATGATAAAATTGAAGCCGTTAGATCAATACCTACTCAGATCTTATTAGATCTACGTAAGATTTATTAAACAAAGCTAGTAAAGTAAGGTAGAACATTTATGTTAATTTGTCTTTTAAAGCAATCAATTTAATAAATTTTTCTGCGAATCATACTAAAGATAAGTAAAACCTAGAGCAGTAAAATTTTGCGATCAAAACAGTAAATTGTAATCATATAGAGATCTACAAAATAAAAAAGATCTGAAGAAAATGAAGTGAATCTAAAGCTGAAATACCCCATTCGTAAAGAGCAAAACCTTCCTCGTGCATTTCGTTAGGAGGCCATCGATAGTGAAAATTCCATCAGTATCCAGATTTTGAGAAGTTAACATCAGATCTGTACGAAGGTGGACAGATCTGAAAGAGAGGGGGAAAGAAATTTTTGATGGTTAAGATATAAGAGGGTTTCATGTGTGTGAGTGGGGATTTTGAGTTTTGCGGGCGAATTTTAGTTTGGAGGCATTTCTTTCATTCGGGGAAAAATATTTTTTTTTCCTAAAAAAAATCACTCTTTAACCATTGTATCAAAATTTCTAACACTTATATCAGATTATTAACGGTATTTTATTGTGAGAAATAGTAATGGTATGACACTATTAGAATAAAAAATAGTTTTTTTACTAAAAGTGTGATTTAGTGTAGTGTCTGGTGGTCAATCAGCGTTGATTATGGCCTATATTGGAATGGCCATGGGTGGTTGCTTAAAAGCTACCTCGACTCTCAGCTCGTCATCATCCAAGATACCATGAACTTTTGGTGATTGGGAGTACCCTTGATTGACTCAGTGGACCCACTGGAATCCATACAAGACTCTGGAACATGCATGGCCTCCTCAAAAGAGTCGGCTCTCTTTAATTCTTTGGATAAGGAGGTACTGTAGCCCTCAGACGATGAAAATCCTAGGCTCGACCGGTGAATAATAATTAATAAGTAAAGGAGGGTGAACTACAACTAAAGGGTTGGATGAATTGGAAGTCTAGACTTAGCCTCGACTTTTTTGTTAGTCTCGGCCTCAGCCTTGCGAATCTTTCTAAGTATCCTTTCCCTTAAGTGTGGGTACTTCTCACAAGGCTTATATAGTCTTTGGTACATCCAAACAAAAACGTCTTGACCAGGGTTGGTTGCAAGATCAAAAGGGGAAGTTTAATCATTTTTTTAGAAGAACTAGTCAAGAACAATGTAAATGTCTATCGGAGAAGGTGATCAATAAGTTCATCGAAAAGATTATCCTATACCTAAAACAACATCAAACCCCTAAAATCAAATGTGACGACCGGATATAACCTAAACTATACCTTAAACCCATTAAACAACTAGAACAACCACCAGTGGTTGCCGAAAAAATTAAAAATCACTCAAAAAAAAAGAAATCAACTAGTCTCGGTCTCCGGAACCTCATCGTCAGAATAGTTACAATTATACTTGCTCTTTACACTCATAAATGGCCTTATGTCTTGGCTTCGACATGTGCCGGTTCAGATGAAACTAGCAGGCCGAGACCTTTATACAGTTCCATGAATAGATTCCACACTCTCGGTATTCTTCTAGAAGACTACCCTCATAGTCTCAGCTTTGCTGAGACCTATGCAGCCAACTTAGTACCTGACATGGAATATGTGACTTGTGCATTACCAAGCCACATGGACCAAGCCATTATAGAAGATTAATAACCCACGTGAGGGAATATTTTATCATCATAATGTACATGTGCACAAGATTACTGGATCTCTCCTACTGGTGCTTTTCTCTCATGCACGCCTAGTGCATGATTGTGGGTGGCATTGCATACCCTCAATATTATAAGATCTAACTTCGTATTCATTACAAAGGATTGAACACTTCACGACCCTACTGAAGCACTGATAAGTTGTAATTTAGAGAGAGAATAAAAATGGTCTTTAGCACCTTATAGAAAAGCAAAACTTCCATCACCTTGCACGGTGGAGTAGGCCAAGGCTAAACCACTTAAATCTCCATTTCTTCTATCTATCTCTCATCCCCTTCTCTATACACTTATATTACTGTAATTCCCTACCACTGTAGACATATCTAGATCTTGAGTTGCACATATCATGTATATGGTGATTCTCAACATCATCAAGTATAATCCTTCTTTATGATGAAAACTTTGCGGTAAAGTTTAACCGTTTCGAGGGGGTATATGATCAATCCAGTGAACTTTTACTTCGAGTGAAGATCAATGATAATTGCTATAGGATCATTACCATATCCTACTTTGTGTGAAATAATGCCACTTTATCCTCTATGGACCTTTGGCATCAATGACTAGGTCATGTGAACTCTAAAGATCTTAAGAGATTAGTGAAGAAAGAGCTAGTGGCTTACCACCGCTTGGGAAACCAACTTCCTCAGTTTTTCATCTTTGTCAACAAGGAAAATAAATTAGAAGTTCCCATCAAACGTTGATTACCATTACCACCTCATGTGTGCTGGAGTTGATACATATGTATCGTATGGGTCCTACTCTTACGTAGATCACAGGTGGTAAGAGATACATTCTTGTGATGGTAGTTAACTTTTCAAGATACTCTATTACGGGGATTATTAGATAAAATTTCGATAAAGTTGAGTTCCTAACAACCATGTGTCGTGTCCTACAACCCTAATATGGTGACCTATTAATCAGATGCGTAATGATAATGAAACTGAATTTAAAAAATCTACAGTGGATAGCTATTGTAATGGAGTGGGAATTAAACACGAGTTTTCGACCCTTTGTACTCCTAAAAAAAATAGGATAGTTGAGAGGAAGAACCTAAAAATTTAAGAGATGGCTTGATCCATTCTTTTTGTAAGAAACATTCCTAGACATTTTTTGGCAGAGATGATTAATATCGCAAGCCATACGGTGAATAGGGTATATCTTTGTCCAAACACGTTACACGGGCCATATGGGTTGTGGATAGGGAAAAAACCCAACCAATTTTATTTTGTAGTCTTTAGGAGTCTTCATAGATTTTGAGAGATATAGATCACTTAGGAAAGTTTGACTTTTGAAGCGATAAGGGAATATTTTTAGGTTATTCATTGTCGAGTAGGTCTTTTAGGGTGTTTAACCTTGGAATCTCTAAGGTGATGGAATCAATAAACGCCATGATTAGAGTTGACGAGTAACCTACGTCTACTGATACCAACCTATAGTGTGAGAGTGATGCACCCCCTATGATGATATCATCATTCCTCGTGCTACCTACCTCAGTGGACCTTGCTCTTGATTTAGAGAATCCATCATCTTTGGTCGAAAGACTCATGACCCTTCTGCTATGCTTGATGATCCCATATTAGTGGTTAAGACTCGCGCTCAACTTGAGAATGTGGTTAGCTACTTTTGATACAACTCCTTAAAAGAGACCAGGAATATGAAATAAATACTCAAGGATAAGCATTGGATATGCACTATGCATGATGAGTTGCTTCAATTTTTCAAAAATGATGTCTTGGAGTTCGTCCCCTGGCCTAGAAAGACATATTTGGTTGGTACCAAGTGAATTTACAAGAATAATATGGATGAGAAAGATACTATTGTTCACAATAATGATAGGTTGGTCACTCAAGGGTACAAACAGATTTAGGGTATAGACTTTGAGAAGACATTCTCTCCTATTTCCAGTCTTTAGTTCGTGTTCTTATACCTCGTCATTCCATGTCATCAATGGTTCAAGTTATACCAAATGGATGTCAAGAGTGCTTTCTCTTACGAAATTCTATAGGAGGAATTGTATATGGAACAACCAAAGGGGTTCAAAAATTAAAAGCACCGAGAGGCATATTTTATCTTAAGAAGGCCCTATATGATTTGAAGCAAGCACCATGTTCTTGGTACGAATTGCTCACTTCTTATCTCTTAGCTCGTGCATTTAAGAGGGGTGGTTAAGAATTTGATTGGTAGGAGAGAGAGAGTGGTATTAGAATGGTTGGAAAGTTTACGTTCTTCTTAGGTTTCCAATTGCATCAACTAGACGATGGGATATTCATATATCTCAATCTATGTATTAGGGACCTAGTCAAGAAGTTTGGTTTAGACTCCACTAAGAACTCACACACCCCTATGAGTACATTAACTAAGATTAGCAAAGACACTTTAGGCAAGGACATAGAGCAAACCCTTTACAGGAGCATGATAGGTAGTCTTCTCTACTTGGACACTAGTCGTCCTGACATTGCCTTTAGCATTAGAGTTTGTTTGCGTTACCATGTGTCCCCGAAAGACTCTAATTTTCTCTCACTTAAACATATCACTAAATACTTGAGTGAAAATATTTCCTACGATAATTGGTATTCCTTTGATACCGATGACCGTTTGTTTGCCAATTCGGATGCCGATTGTGTAGGGAATGGTGATGGTTGTAGGATCACCTCAGGTGCGTGTTTTTACTTTAGGAGTGCTCTCGTCTCTTGGTTAAGTAAGAAGTGAAACTCCATATCTTTGTTCATGGAAGATATGTAGTATATACCACCGACAGTTATTTCACTCAACTTTTATGGATGAAGCAAATGTTGAAATATTTTGGGATTATCGAAGGCAAAATGATTATTTCGTGTGATAATAGGAGTGCAATTAATATATCCCATAATCTGGTCCAACTTCTCTCATAAAGCACATTATGATACGTGAGCATTTTTTTCGTGATCTAGTTGAGGAGAAGGTCATGTCCTTATTTTTATGATCACCGAATGCCCATTAGCTAATATTTTTAAGAAACCTTTAGATTCACTTAGATTTGAGAATCTTAGGAAGTCTTTGTGTATTTATTCTGTGGATTGAGTTCAAGAATTTTGTCTAGTGTAGGTTGGTTATCATGTTCATATCATTTGTCCCTATTGGTAGATTGTATTTGTATGTATTTATATGCTTTGATTTTGAAAAATATTGAAAATTGCAAAAAGAGTTTTGCTTTTTATGAAAAAAATTTGAAGAATTAAAAAAAAAATATTTTGAAAAAGACAAAAAGATTTTTTTATTTTCGTTTTTCATTGTGCATATAAGATGTTTGAATCATCCCTACATTCCATCCATTTTTGTGACTTTTTCATGGTGTTTTGATACATGGCTTCATTTCCTTAGTGTGCTTAATAATGTGTGGCTAGCATTACGTTATTCATTAAGGATTACTTTCTTCATCCTAGACTTTTTATTATATTTTTTGCACACATACACGGACTTTTCGAACATTGTACTTGCTTATCATATGTCGAATATGGTGTTCTCATCTCAATAGTGTTTAATAATGAATCAAATGCACTGAAGATAAGTTGTTCTTGTACGAACCATTGCTTGAATTTAATTTCCTAAAAAATTATTTTATTATAGGCAAGGGAAAGGGACTATTAAAGAGAAAATTCTCTCTTTATTAAAACCCATCGTTTGTAAAAAGAGCCTAAAAGATTAACGACGCACAAAAACAGATGTACCATAGCCGTTTTCTATTTTCATTAATGCTTATTTACACATGAGCATTATGATATCTTAAAAAAATTGAGAGTGAATTATTAAAATATGTGAAAATTTTAGGGTGATAGAATGTAGAAAATCATTGGATTTGCACAACAAACTCTCTTGAAAAATATTAAATAGTTTGGCATTATTGATTTGAAAAGCATTAAAATTCATAGCATATTGATAAGTAAAGTCAATTTCATTTTGTTCACCATTCTCACACCTAAGTTTGAAATTGAGTTCTTTCTATAGAAATTTCTAATTGACATGTTGTTCCTCTATTATAAATCCCTATGTTCATTTTCATATGAAAGATATCCACACAATTTCATTATGTTTTAAGAGAATTTAGTGTTATTCCATAGTGTTATGTATTTGTACTCATTTGTACTTTGTATACATATAATTTTTATAGTTGAAAATAATGAAAAATTTCAAAAATAGTTGGTATTCTTCTTTGAAATTTTATCGCATGTGCTTTAATGATTATATTTGTGATGATAATTCCTTTGGATTCGGGTGATGCTTATTATTCATGCTTAGTCTAACCATTTGTATATTATAGATAAAATGGGGGAGATCAAATTGAGGGGGAGTTAATTTTTCTTCAAACTCTTACACTTTACAATAATTCTATTATTTCATGTGTATAAGTCTCTTCCCGTTTGAGGATGATCTCATAGATAACAGAAGATGAACAATTTCAGTTGAAGACAACCTATCCAATGCCTTTTTGTTTTTATGTTTGGAAGGGCATTGGTAATAAATTGTATTAGGGTTTAATTTGGTTTTAGTTTTGGTTTTCTACCGGAATAGGCTAATGGGGAGATTTGTAGAATTTATAATTGCTCATAGTTTAGATATTTAGGCGTATCCTATTATAAATAGAACACTACAACTGCATATGCTTCCACGATCCTTAAAGACATGTTAGTGATCGAGAATCCTTTTTGAAATTTAAGCCGTTGGAATCTTCATGAGCACAATATGGAAGTATATTGTATAAGCTCTTTGACTTTAACTTAGTCAAATTTATAAAAAAAATTGTTAAGAAATCAAGGTGTGCCAGATTAAGAGATCTATTTATGGACTTAAGTAAGCGTCAAGTTCTTGGAATATCCAGTTCCATCGAGGAATAAAATCTTATGGTCTTGATCAACACCGAGATGAAACTTGTGTGTATAAGATGCATTATGAAAATTTGGTGGTATCTTTAGTGTTATACATGGATGAGATTCTCATAATTGGGAATGATGTGGGTGTATTTTCTACTATAAGAGTGTGTTTGTCTACTCAGTTCGATTGAAGAACTTAGAAAAAGCTAAGCATATCCTTAGGATGAAGCTTATGAGTGATCGAAAAATAAAATGTTGAGATTATCCCAAACCACTAATGTTAATGATGTACTCATAAGGTTTGGCATGAAAGATTCTAAGAAAGAGTTTCTCCCTTTCATTCAAGGAATTTCTTTATCTAAGGATTAGTGTATATAGACACCTGATCAAATTAAGAGAATGATGAATCTATATAATATTATAAAATGGAAAATAAGAGTTAATGTTGAGCATCAACTAGACTATCCACATGGCTAAATTTCTTTACTCCTTTTATGACCCTCTCTCTCATCCTACCTGAATTAGAAAACGGATCCATCTTATCTCATCCATTCGAACTCACCATGACACATCCCCATTTAAAACTCGAGCCATTTACTTTATTATGTTTTGCTGTCAAGAAGACTATTGGATGTCGTCTTTACATTCTCTCTTCCTTCAATCGGATTTCTCTTTCTCAACTTTTCCTATTCTGCCATTATATTCCATCTCTCTCTGTATTGGTTTCTCTCTCTCAACCTTTGCTCTTCTGCCATTATTTTTCGTTTCTCCATTGAATCATGGTCGTCGAGAGGGGTCTCTGCCTTTGGACGTTTTTTCCAGTAGATGTCGTTAGCAACCCTATTGGACACCTTTAAATTAAATCTTAAACTTTATATGGATTTTTCATTTATACACAGTTGTTTGGTTATTATTGAGCATAAATTTCCAGGTTCATGATTGTATGAATTGAATATTATTATTATTTTTGTAAATTCATTTACCTTTTTTAATTATGAAAACGAAAGTGGGATTTAAATTCGCTTTCTTTTTTGTTTTCATTTGTTTCACGATGGTGCTGAGAGGAAAAAGAAAAAACCTCTCACTCTAATTATGATGGGGGGAAAATCCTTTAAAAACTTTATTTGCATATTATTAGGTTGACTTGATTAAGTTTCATATATAACTGAGATCTGAACATTAGTCTAACTTTTGAATTTGATTATGATTTGAAGTTATCCATCCACAGAGTCGTGCATTCTTAATTATACACGATTTAGTAATTTAATGTGAATAGGGAACATAATTGATTGCTCACTTCCCTTTTTTATCACATTTTTCTTTCATATATGTGTAATTTGTAAGGCCTTGTGAAATGGATTGTGTAATATATTTATTTATTCAAATTTTGAGTACTTTATTTTTTTTGAAATGGATATGTGTAATATTGTAAGGCCATCACCAAAATTTTAATTAGATTATAATTATAAATTTTGAGACAAATATGATATATTATGTTATTTTTGGGCCAATTTTGTGTCATACTATGTCTAAAATTGTCACCCTAACCCATAACTATAATGTCAATTATGATATTGTATTAACTGTAGTTTTTAAATGTAACTGTATTTCATATGAGATAAATTTACCATACTCCCGCACATCGTGCGGGATACAAACTAGTATACCCTATGCTTGGACGATGGCAGCCTCGTGTATGTTATAATGTGTACAAGATCAAACATTTTCTTTGACATTACCATAGTAAGAAGATTCTAGTATAAAGTAGGTAAAAAGTACTCTACTATTGTAAATCGCATTCTCAAGTACCTGAAAAGTACTATGTATGATATTCCCAAAGTGTACCCTCTTACTCAGAGTAACTAACCTCGGCCAGTCTCACAGTCGAGGTTACCAGAAGCTTATGACAACCATCAGCAAGGTCATCTCTCATAAGGTCGACCCCAGCCGACATTGCAGCAACCTCATACACCAACCTCAATTGATCCTGAGCCTAGGTCAGAAAAGTCTCACAGGCTCAATCCACTGCCAACGTCACCATCGGCCTCAGCCGACTTTACAGCTACCTCATACCTAACCTCGGCCAGCCCTCCTGGCATAGGTTATCATGGACACAAGGAAACTAGATCTGACTCCACTAACCTGGTATTTGTCCAGGCCAAGGTTACACCAGTCAAGAACACAGGGCCGAGCATTTACGAGCACATGCAAGGTTTGGAACACGTGGACAAATTAGTTATAACCGCACGTGAGGGAATATTGAGGTCATCATTATCTACATAAGATCAGGTAGGTGTCATTCTCATACTGGTTCGATCCTCATGCTCATGCTCATTTCATGCCTGGGGGTACATTACACCCCCTAAGCACTATATATAGAGGTCATCCTATACCTTGTAAAAGGATCTATAATTGCAACCCTAGCTGAAACTCTGTTAGTTTGCACAGTAGAGAGAGAAAGCTTGAGATATTGTATATATGGTCGTTAGTGCCTTCATCTAGTGATATTACACACACACTCACAGTGGACATAGGCCTGATTCGCTAAACCACTTACATACAAGTGTTCATCCTCTTTTCCTCACCTCCTTATACTATATATACACTCTTGTGCGGCCATTGTTATTGCTAGCTTGAGCTTGTTAACACCTCATCTGTTGGTGTTGTTTCCATCATCATCATTTTGGTGTTGTCTCTGGGAACAAGAAGATTCATCACTTCCTTTTTTGCAGCTTAACCTCACCGGAGACTCTGGTGGTGAACCAGGCCTCACCCTTCGCGTGAAGCTGTGCCACCATTGAAAGAGGTCTATCAAGGTAACAAGATCTCTAATATTTTTGTTACAAGCTTTCTAGTTTCATCATATGGAACCAGAGTTATTACCACCTCCTCCACCGTATGGTCTTGAAGGACCTAGTTCCAGCCAGGTACCACCCCAGTCCGAAATGGCTGAGGTGGCAGCATCCTTGAAGTCCTTGTCTGCAACGCAAAAAGCGATGAAGGAGAAATTTGCCTAGCTAATCCAGTATATAATAAGACTTCTCGGGTCTAACCCGAGATGATTACTCCGGTAGCTATTCAACCACATCCCGAGGCTAGGGGACCAACCTACACCTTAGCAAAGGAGGAACGTTGCTGACCCTTGGTGTTTACGCCTAGGGAGGAAAGGAAACCCTTGCCCTAAGGATAGGTAACCGACATTGATGCAGAAGATGCTCCAACAGACTGCTAGGAACCATATGAGGTTTCAAATAACATAATACGTCCTATATAGTATAGATGAGGTTATGGAGAAAGATGAGCTGAGGTTGGTGATGCCCAGCAAAGCGGATCAACTTTGGATCGCTTGAGTAGAGGGTTGGCCTTTGAAAGGCTCGACCCAGTTAATGATCCGAGGCTGAGGTTATCCTAGTTGAGAACTGCAGCTGGATCACAAAGGGAAGATGGTGAAAATCGGCCTCATTATGGCTGACCCCAATATGGTCGAGACTGTGGCCAGGTGGTCAACAACCGACCTTGTGCAGCAGCTAGGGAACCCTGGTTCACCCCTTGGAGGTGGATAGGGACAACCTCAGCCAGGACGATGTTGCTAAACCGTGGAATGACTCCATTTAACCGCTAGAAGAGAAGATAGGTAACCTCATAACAATCTGAGACCCACTGCAACGGGGATTCGCATAGGGCTCCTCATTTGTTGGAAAGATTGTCAACTTCCCAACCCCTACCAAATTTAAACCACCAATGGTGTCTCCCAAATATGATAGAAGTACCAACCATGTACATCATATTAAGATGTATCAGTCTATAGTGGACATTGATTCAATCCCTGATGAAATGAGGTGCCGATCTTTTTTAAGCACCTTAACGGGAGCTGTATACATTTAGTTCACTTCTCTTACTAAAAATTCTATTGAGAACTTTAAGGGTTTGGCTGAGCATTTTATACACAACTTTTGTTTTGGTGTAAGACCTCAAAAGAAGACAACCCAATTACTCTATGTAAAGCAAGGCAAGAATGAGAGCCTCAGAGACTACATTGCAAGATTCAATAAGGAAAAATTATAGGACTTCAGAAGGGAAGTGAACCAAATTCAATAAGTTTGAAGATTATAAAGAGAATATAAAGAGAATATAGCTATGACAGACCTCATTGGAGGACTTCAGAAGGGAAAGCTACTTTGGAAGATTGTTGAAGACCCTCCTAAGTCTATAGTCGAGCTGTTAGCAACGGATGGTAGGGTCATGAACACTGAAGAAGAAATGGATGCAAAGTAATGGAAGTAGTAGTGGGAAATTTCAGAGGAAGAATGATGGAAAGAAGAGGGATGCAGATGACAAGTTTCCACACTACACTCCTCTAACTGTGAACTGCGAACACATCCTCAATGAAATAAAGAATGACTGGTCCTGAGATGGCCGAAGAAGATGAAGGCTCCTCCACATAAGAGGAACAAAAACCTATGGTGAGAGTTCCATAAAGATCATGGTTATCTAATCGACAAGTGTTTCTCCTTGAAGGACGATATTGAAAAGATGTTGAAATCTGGAAAGCTCATGAAGTATGTGGATGGTAGAGCTTCTAAGGGAGGAAGAGATGACCCTAAAAAGAAGAGAAATAATAGGTTCCGGGAAGATGTCCCTACTAGAAGAGATGAGGACTCAGATGATGATGACGATGACCCTGACCTCCCACCAAAGAACAATGATGTCCCAGTGAAGAGGGTTGGTATGATCTATTTCAATGTGAACACCATCTGTGGAGGACTAGAAGGGGCTGGATCAGAGGTAGCAGATCGCGAGGCTCATGTGGTAGAGGCTAAGGCAGTGACTAAAGTCGAGGTTATAAATATGGCATCTATAGAGGGTAAACACGCGAAGAGAAAGAAGGTAGACACGGACACCCTCATAGTTGTCTTCTCATGACTTGATTTCAAAGGTATCTTAGCCCCTCATGATGAATCGCTGGTAATCACCATAAGGGTGCATGGGTGTGAAGTTCAGAGAATCCTCATTGATGGCGGTAGCTCTGCAGATGTTATGTTCTGGCCCTGATTTAAGACCCTAGGCCTCAGTAGAGCCAGGCTTGTCCCTTATCATCATCCCTTGATTAGCTTAAGTGGTGAAAAGGTTCATCCATTGGGTATATATGAGATGGATGTGAGAATGGGAGATAAATGGCCTAAGAGGTTGACCAGAAAAATTAATTTTTTATGATGGATGAAAATGTCTTCACAGCCTACAACCTCATCGTAGGATGAGTAGCCCTCAAGGAATTTGAGGTTGTGCCTTCAACAATCTACCAAATGCTAAAATTCTCGACTTCGTACGGGGTAGGGGAAGTGCAAGGTCTACGGAAGAGAGAGAGGTTCATAAGGGGGCAATAACCACGTACAACATTGATACACTTAATCCTAGAGATGAAATAAAGCTCAAGAAGGGAGAGGTCACATAAGAGGTAGAATCCATCATCCTCAATGAGGAAGAACTAGAAAAAACCATCCAAGTCAACAGAGCCTTAAGGCCTTAGATCAAGGAAGAGCTAGTGAAGCTCTTAAGGAAGAGACATAGTGTCTTTTCCTGGAGCCATGCAGACATGCCAGGTATTGACCCTGAGATTATATGCCACAAACTTAATATTACAGAAGGAGCTAGTCCCATCAAGCAGAGAAGAAAAGTATACTCAAGAGAGAAGTATAATGTCATCAGAGAATAGGTCAGAAAGCTTGAAAAGGCTAATTTCATCAGAGAGGTCATATACACTAGGTGGTTATCTAACACTGTCATTATGACAAAAGCAAATGGGAAATGGAGGATATGTGTAGACTTTAATGATTTGAACAAGTCTTGCCCAAAAGACAGTTTCCCCTGCCTCGTATCGATCAGATAGTGGATGCCACAGCAAGATAAGAGCTCATGAGCTTTATGGATGCATATTCTGGGTATAATCAGATCTTCATGAATGCGAAAGACCCAGAGAAGACAACATTCATCACAGTCAATATTACCTATGGCTACAAGGTCATGCCCTTTGGGTTGAAGAATGTAGGGGCTACTTACCAACGCCTTGTAAATAAGATGTTCGAGGATCAAATAGGCAAGTCCATGGAAAATGTATGTGGATGATATACTGACGAAGAGTCTAAAGGCTGACACTCATATGGCTGACCTTGAAAGAAATTTTAACACCATGGACAAGTATAAAATGAAGCTTAACCCTACCAAATGTGTCTTCAGAGTAGGAGCAGGAACGTTTCCTGGGATTCATCGTCAATCAGAGGGGAATAGATGCTAATCCTGAGAAGATCAAGGTCTTGCTATAAATGAAGATACCCAAAACTATTAAAGATGTTGAGAGGCTAACCGTAAGAGTTTCTACTGTTAATAGGTTCATCTCAAGAGATATAGACAAGTGTCTTCCTTTTTTTAAAGTGCTTAAAAAGGCCTTCAAATGGGATGAGGAATGCGACAAATCTTTTAAGGAGCTCAAGTCCTACCTTAGATCCCCACTACTCCTATCTCGGCCCATTCTGAGGGAGAAATTATATGTATATCTAGCGGTGTCTGAGTCAGCCATTAGTTCTGTAATAGTAAGAGAAGATGATGGAGTGTAGAGGCCAGTATAATTTAATAGTAAAGCTCTTCAAGGGTCTAAACAAAAGTACCCTAGAATGGAAAAATTAGCCTATGCTTTGATACATGCTTATGGGAAAATGAAGCCATACTTCCAAGCCCACACTATGGTCATCCTGACTAATTCCCCACTTAGACATGTCCTCTATAAGACTGAGAAGTCAGGAAGGCTTATGACCTGGGCCATCGAGTTGGTGGAGTATGGCATTATTTATCAACTCAGGGTTTCCATCAAGGGGCAGGCACTAGAAGAATTTGTAGCAGAGTTTACCTGGGAATATATTGAGATTGAAGATAGTCAAAAGGTTGTAGATAAACCAGACAGAAACGTCTTCCAAGATTCGAACGAGGTTGAGTCAAGAAAAGCCAGAGAAAGAATGATTGAGAATGAGGAAGACAGGTACCTCTTCAGGAAAGGGACCCTATCAGAGGGGAACTTCTCTTCAAATGAAGATGCTTGGAACCTCTTTATTTATGGGTCATCCTGTGAAAATGTAAGTGGAGTGGGGTTGATAGTGTCAGCACCAAATGGTACCGATATTGAATATGCCCTGAGGTTCAAATTGAAAGCTTCGAACAACGGGTTAGAGTATGAGGCATTAATAGAAGGACTCTCCTTGTCAAAAGCCCTTAGTGTTGGCCAACTCCTAGTCCACAGTGACTCAAGGTTGTTCATTAACCAAGTCCTGGGAGTGTATGAGGCCAAAGATGAAAGGATGGCCAAGTAACTGAAGAGGGTGAGAATGATGATAGAAAGCTTCAAGGAAGTAAATGTGAAGAGGATACCTTGGTAAGATAATAGTCGAGCTGATGCATTAGCAAGGTTAGCCTCAGTAACAAGGACAGACATAAGAAGAACAATACCGATTAAGATTCTGCTCAATCCGACCATAAAAGAAGAAGAGGTTGCCAAACCTTGCCTCAATTTGACTATGTGAGCCTCATGGATGGATCCTCTTATCAAGATATATTAGAGAGGGTGACCTACTAGAGTCAAAGTCAGAAAGAATAAAGTTGAGGTTCAGAGCTGCCAAATTCTCAATTATGGGAGATATCTTGTACAAGAAGGGGTTCCTACTCCCTCTCCTAAAATGTGTCCACCCTTAATAGGTTCTCCAAATCTTGTACGATGCGCATGAGGGCTCTTTCTCCAGTCACATAGGAGGAAGACCTTTAGTTAAGAGGATAATCACTCAGGGGTACTGGTGGCCAACCTTGGCCAAAGATGCAGGTGCATATGTGAGGAAATGTGATAAGTGCCAGAGGTTCTCCACCATACCACATCAACCTCATCAACCTATGACATCAATCAGCTCACCTTGGCCATTTGTAAAATGGGGAATTGATTTGGTCGGACCCTTGCCAAGAGCTGCAAATAACTATCGATTCTTAATAGTAACAATTGATTACTTCTATAAATGGCTAGAGGCTGAGCCAATAATCATAATTATTGAACAGAAGACCTTCTATTTCATCTGGAAAAACATCATATGCAGGTATGGTATTCCAAACGCCCTCATCTCAGACAATGGAACCCAGTTCAAGAATGTTTCCTTAGAGAAATACTCCGAAAGAGTAGGGATCAAGAAATTATTCTCTTCTCCTGGCCGAACCTAGGCAAATGGTCAGATCGAGGTTACAAACCTAATAATTCTTAATGGGATAAAAAATAGGTTGGAAGAGGACATAGGAGGTATATACTGTGTTATGGGCCTATAGGACGATAGCAAGGACACCAACGGGAGATACTCCTTTTATGTTAGCCCATGGTTCAGAAGCTGTCATCCCTACAGAAATAGGACTTCCCACTCATAGAGTTTAGACCTATGACCCTCAAATCAATGGGGAAGAGAGAATACTTGATCTTGATTTGATTGAGGATAGAAGATAAGATGCAAAGATAAGACAGGCAACCTACCAGCAGAGAACTACGAGATTATACTATCAAAGGGTGAAATCAAGGCCTATAGCTGTGGGAGACCTAGTCCTAAAGAAGACATTGCAAAAGAAAAATAAGCTTCATCCAAACTAGCATGGTCCTTACAGAATAGTTGATGAGGTTGTGCCTGGTAGCTACCGCCTAGAAAATATTGAAGGATAACCTTTCTTCAACCCTTGGAATGCCGATCATTTGAAGAAATATTACATATGATGTTACAGTTATTTTTATCCTTTTGTAATACATGTACCAGCCTATGCAAATGATGTTAATGAAAAGATAGCAATTTCTGTGCCAATACTTTGTTGCATTATGTTTTAACATCATTAATTTGGTGAAATATGAGGTGAAACATTATAATTTGGTGACCTAGGACCTTAAACATCATTAATTTGGTGAAAATATGAGGTGAAACATCATTATATGGTGACCTCAGACCTTGAACATCATTAGTTTGGTTGTAATTTATAACGATAAACATCATTATATGGCGACCTCAGACCTTCAACATCATAGTTTGGTGATAACTTATGAGGGTAAACATCATTATATGGTGACCTCAGACCTTAAACATCATTAATTTGGTGAAAATATGAGGTGAAACATCATTATATGGTGACCTCAGACCTTAAACATCATTAATTTGGTGGTAATTTATGAGGGTAAACATCATTATATGATGACTTACGACCTTCAACATCATTAGTTTGGTGGTAATTTATGAGGGTAAACATCAATTATGGTGACCTCAGACCTTTAACATCATTAGTTTGGTGGTAATATATGAGGGTAAACATCATTATATGGTAACCTTAGACCTTAAACATTCTTAGTTTGGTGGTAATTTATGAGGGTAAACATCATTATATGGTGACTTCTGACCTTGAACATCATTAGTTTGTTGGTAATTTATGAGGGTAAACATCATTATATGGTGACCTCAGACCTTTAACATCATTAGTTTGGTGGTAATTTATGAGTGTAAACATCATTATATGGTGACCTCAGACCTTTAACATCATTAGTTTGGTGGTAATTTATGAGTGTAAACATCATTTTATGGTGACCTCAGACCTTAAACATCATTAATTTGGTGAAAATATGAGGTGAAACATCATTATATGGTGACCTCAGACCTTAAACATCATTAATTTGGTGGTAATTTATGAGGGTAAACATCATTATATGATGAATTTTGACCTTGAACATCATTAGTTTGGTGGTAATTTATGAGGGTAAACATCAATTATAGTGACCTTAGACCTTTAACATCATTAGTTTGGTGGTAATATATGAGGGTAAACATCATTATATGGTAACCTTAGACCTTAAATTGATACATGAATTATTTTGTGGAGAGTAAAATTGGCCAGCAATGGGACGTCCAAAGAGAGTAAGAAATGCTTATCCTCTTCAGTCATTATTGTGCTGATAGCATCGGCAACCTTCAGACTGTGGTCAATGAGGCTATCACTGATCTTTAACTAAGTAAGATGAGCATTGAGGTCATCGTTTGCATAGATGGAAATGGAATGATCCCCTTTCTGAGTCTTGCCCGGCCTCAGATGATCCGGGTCAGTCGTGCTCTTACTCTTTTTGGTAACATCAGCCTGGGATGTGCTGATGTTCTTCTTAGTTGTAGGAGGGGGCACATTTTTGCCACACCTCGCTTGCATCAGCTTCACTAGACCTGGAGCAGACATTTCCCAAAGGTCGTCTCATATGCCTTCAGGGTCCTCTGTAAGAGACAAGTATCTGAGTTAGTAAGTCAGAGATATAAAAAGTAAGAGATATAACTTATGAAAAATTAAGACTTACGAAACTCTATCAAATAACCACCCCCCAAGCCAATTTTGGAGAGCTAATAGGGGGTCATCAGATGTTCATATTTTACAAGATGACCCTGCTCGCCCTGAATGCGAAGATCCTCAACCTTTTGGCAGTTATCCTGGTTAAGTCCAGGGTCGGCTTTAGCAGCAAGGGAGACCTTACCCCTTCTCAGAGGGGTCCTTGGAACCGACGTTCCAAAAGCCTCATTTGGACCAAATTCCTATGCCCCAGAAGCAAAGAAATACCGAGGTTTCCAGTTATGGTTTGAATTTTGGGTAACCAACAACATTTTCTTCTCTGATTTCCTATCTAGTAAGTGGTAATAGCTAGGGTGGTTTTTGGCAGAGGAGGTCACATAACATCCAGTGAAAACCCTAACTGGAAGGTTTGAGTGGTGGACAACCTTCAAAGGATAATGGCGCAAATTATAACTCTCTAAGCATTAGGGGATAGTTGGGAAGGGGAAAGATTTATATGGGAGAGTATAGCTCTGATGGAAGGGGGGATAGGAAGACAAAAGTATAATTTGAATATCTGCTCATAAATGCAGATCTCTCCATCTAGGCCATCAAAGGCCCTCTCATCCCTCAGAGGCTTCCTAAGGATAATGGAAGAGTTTATGGAATAGAGATGCCTAAAAGAAATAAGGTCGTACTCAGTGATAGTACTCTCAATATCGATCGCCTTAGATGTATTAATATCACTTTCTTCACCATCGTCACCATCCCCATCAACATCGGCTTGAGCAGGTGCAGGGACACCACCAGGGAACCTCTGAGCAAACTCACCCCGGTGGCAGCCGATAGAGGAATGGCATCAATGATGGGAGGAATGGCCACACTTGGCCCTATGATTTCAACATCAGAAGACCTATGTGAGGTTCTATCACTTTGGTGAGACGAGGCATGGCTTGAAACCTAGGCTTCCTCAGGTACCTCACCCTGCCTAGGAGAGTAATCCATAGCCTATATTAAAGAGTTTACATATATGGGGTGTGAGGAGGATAACTCAGACTCAGACATCAGTGTTGGGTCTACAGAAACCTCTGCTGGCTCAGCAAGCTCGGTTGGGTCAGGGTAGATAACCTTCGGAGGTGGAGGAAAGATGGGTTTGAGAGGTAAGGCCTCAGCCCTACGAACTTCCTCTTGGGCTAGCTCTATTTTCCTAATTTTCTCAAAGGTCTTCTCATGAAGAGAAGGGAACTCTTCTATGAGTTGGTACAAGGGTTTGAGCACAAGTGGGATGACACTACACTTGAGGACTCAAACCACAAACAATTACACAACTTGAAATAACTCAAACTCAATATCAAAAAGGGAAGTTAGAAATTTTCAAAGGAAGAACATCAAGAACATTCAAGAATACGGTCGCTAGAGAAGGTCACCGGAGGTCCATCGGAAACCTAAAATAGGGCTATCTCTGGTAGAAACAACCTTTGATCTACCTACAACTATTATCCTAGCCTTACAACCACCAATATTTGTGGAAACCCTTGCCGAAAAACACAAAAGCTCGCCAAAAAACACATAAATGATGGTACAATGCCCAGAAATAGAAAAGAGGTTAGAAATAGTACCTGATTAGTCACAAGTGAGGGACGAGGATGGTAGAAATCGAAGAGAACCTTCAAGGTCAGTCATCAATGGAGGTTTGAAAGAAGTTGAAGTCACAGATAAAGCTAAGGCGGGAAGAATTTGGGAAGAAAGGGAATGAGGAGAGAGAAGAGGGTTTTTAAACTCACCTAATGATGGGGCGTGAGTCCTAATGCCTCATCATTCCCTAGGGAACCCAAAGGACAAACCGAAATCATCATGCCTTGATAAGCATGCTACTCACTTCAGTAAGTGACATGTGTCAAGAAAATATTGGCACCAAAAGAAATCCAGCCTCGGCCTTAATTACATACCCCTCGATCATATAATTACATAGAAGACTAAGGGCTAAGGATGATTGATATGCCAAAAGTGCACCCTCTTACTTAGAGTAACTAACCTCGGTCAGTCTCACAGCCGAGGTGAGTAGAAGCTTATGGAAACCATCAGCAAGGTCGTCTCTCATAATGTCAGCCCCAATCGACGTTACAACAACCTCATACACCAACCTCGACTGATCTAGAACCGAGGTCAGCGAAGTCTCACGGGCTCAATCCAATGCAAATGTCATCATCGGCATCAATCGACATTACAGCTACCTCATACCTAACCTCGGTCAGCCCTCCTGATAGAGGTCATCATGGTTACATGGAAACTACATCTGACTCCACCAATCTTGACACACCCCAACCCAGTTACTTATAAATAAGTTTGAAAGTCAAAGTGAGTCAAATCATAATTGCATTAATCAAATCATAAACATGAGTATCCTTTTTCAATATCGGCATGAAGCCATAACACTAAAAACTTTTAAATTTTTTAAAGTAATCGTGCTTATTCAGACTTTCTTAAAGGATAAGTAAGATTAAATTACCCCTTTTTCATTTGACCAAAATTATGGTTTTATGCATCCTTTGATAACACAACCCGACTTCCTAGATTTGGCAGTGACATCACGTTACCTGAAACACATAATCATAGTAATCGTGAGCAAAATAGCCCAGTGAATGCATCACTACTATACTAGAGCATAAAATTAAATGCAATAACTCGTATCTATGTAACAATATAAAACATCTCAACATCTCAACATCTTTTGGTTGTTAATAATCCATAACATCTCTTGGCTATAATAAGTCATAATATCTCTTGGCAATAATAAGCCATAACATCTTTTGGCTATAAATAAGCCACAACATCTCTTGGCTATTTATAAGCCATAACATCTCTTGGCTATAATAAGCCATAATATCTCTTGGCTATAAATAAGCCATAACATCTCTTGGCTATAATAAGCCATAACATATCTTGGCTATAATAATCCATAACATCTCTTGGTTATAAATAAGCCATAACATCTCTTGGCTATTGATAAGCCATAACATCTCTTGGCTATAATAAGCCATAACATATGTTGGCTATAAATAAGCCATAACATCTCTTCAATACACATACATATTATATCCAAAATCAACTCAATAATTATACATATCATATCCATAATCAACTCACTAACGACACATATCATATGTATATTCAACTGAGTAGGTATATCATATCATATTCAAGCCAGTAACCACACACATCATATCCATATTCAACTCAGTAAGTATCACATATCATATCTATAGTTAACTCACTAAGTGTCAGATATCATATATATATTCAACTCAATAACCATATCCATAATCAAGTCAGTAACCACACACATCATATCCATATTCACCTTAGTAAGTATCACATATCATATCTATAGTCAACTCAGTAAGTGTCACATATCATATATATATTCAACTCAATAACCGTATCCATATTCAAGTCAGTAACCACACACATCATATCCAATATCAACTCAGTAAGTATCACATTTCATATCTATAGTCATCTCAGTAAGTGCCACATATCATATATATATTCAAGTCAATAATTACAACCTCCCATATTTATACTCAACTCATCAAGTACAACATATAATATCCATAATCATCTCAATAAGTACCGCATCTCATATTTATAATCAACTCGGTAAATACACCATATAATATCCATAATTATTTTGATAAGTACAACATCTCATATTTATAATCAACTCAACAAGTACAACATATGACATCTATAATCATCTCAATGAGTAAAACATCTCATATTTATACTCAACCCAATAAGTACAACATATAATATCCATAATCATGTATAAATACATCTTACTAGTGAGTACACTCACCTTAGCCACTCCATGTATTTTTCCTTGCCTTTATCTGGCATTGGTTCAACTAGTTCTTCTTACCTTCCAAATATTCATTCTTATAATTTTAGTGTCATCATAAGGATGTTAACAATCCAAAGGAACTTAACCTTAACCGAATTCATATGCATCATAGCATCTCATTCTAATCATTTATCATAAATGAAGTCTTATCAATTTCATGTTAAAATATTTAACATATCCAATCCATAGACCAAACATTATTTAATTTCTTATTGGTAGTCCAATTCTTATCATATAAGGTTCCCAACATAAAAGACAACACATCATTTCATGTTTCCTAGAGCAAGATGTGTCCATTTCTTTATTACAAATCAAATTTACCCTATAGACTCTTTTATCGTTCACTCGACTTCAAAGAATTGTCATAATTTTTTTGCATAATAAATTCCTTTGATATTTTACCCAACATCCATAAACATATGTAGAAATACAAAATTAAAGTTTCATAATTTTTAAAGTTCATTTTCTATGTCAACCAAAACATCGAACACATGGCGGGCATACTATCACTCTTGGGGCATATTTCATACCAGAACTTCAAACTCTCACCAAAGACGCATTTCTGGGTATTTTCATGTGATTTTCGGATATCTGACACACATATGAGTCCTTGTTAATCTCCAATTTTAATCAATCAATTCCAGTAAGCATACAAAAATATATGGAAGTTTGAACACATAATGGTTCTAAACAAGGCCATCTAAATGATTTACACCTTCGGCTTTCTTTAAACGTATATCCATCCATGCATACCCACAAAGGCATGAAATTTTAATAAACAATTGATGATTTATATCCTTTCAATCAGTAATATAAAAAAAAGACGTAATTTTCTAAGAATTTTTCTCCAACTTCTCCTCGTCCTTCTCTTCCTAAGCCTTCCGGTTCCATATCTTTAGGCCAAACTCTCAAATGGATGAGTTTGGATGATGAAGGAGGACTTTTCAAGGGGCTTAAGTCGGCCAAGCCTGGCCCCCTTCTTCCAACCAATGAGATTCATCCATTTGTTATACATATAAGACAAAATACCACTTAACGAATGGACAAATTTGCCCCTGCTTCGTAATTCCAACATAACTTCTTGCGCGGACCTCTATTTTACAAACCGTTTGTTTTGTTACAAACCTAACTCATACATATACAACTATCTAGTTTTTTCTCAAGTCAATTATTATATTATAGTTACCAAAACGAGTCCCGAACTCGAACATTCTTACCGAAGACTTCACAAATTTGGGTTTGTGACTAATTCAATATTTAATAAATTATGAAAGTAGAATTAGAGTAAATAAAATAACTAAACAATATATATTCTAATAGCACATTATCCCCATCCCATACTGTAAGCATGATTTAAACATGGTTTATCATAATCATATCCGGATCATCACAACCTTCCCCTCTAAGAAAATTTCGTCCCCAAAATTTAGGATGAATTTCACTTATCAAACAATTGGGAATACCATTTTCTCATTCCACATTCCCTTTCCCAAGTTGTTTATTTAATTTCATGGATCCTCCACAACACTTTAACTACGGAATCAACTTTATTCCCTAATACTTTCTCCTTACGACCAGGAATTTCAACTGTCTTCTCGATGTACAACAAATCTTCTTTCATAATAAATTCAGCATCCTTATCATTACCCGTAAGAATAATCGTCTAATGATTTCTTATTCATGATAATTAATACCCAACTCATATATTACTTCTCACTATATTCTGCTTTTCAGTATCGTATGATTGTTCTTTAAGTAAATGTACAATGACTTTAACAAGTCATTTATTTGGCACAATAAGTTTACAACCATAATCTCACCCCAATGTTTATTAACATGATATTATTATGCAATATCATTAATACACTCATATTACCCGTTTGGTAACATGGATGTTAATCATAACATCACCACTGAAAACTTTAACCATACCTACCAACCCCATAATACTTATCTTAACTATTATATGTCGTGTTTCTTTCAAATAACTTGAACAAATACCTTAATGTATCACATTGTGGTATCTCACATAACATCTTATCCTTACACATACTTCTTAATGACTCTGTATAATGTCAATCATATTCATTATATGCCATACTCTTAATGATAACCAGTACGTACAATAACAAATACAACTCAATATCCACCCAAACCAGTTGTCAAGATTCCAACCCGATTAGCATCTTTCCCATACCAATACACAACACATACTCTTAAAAGGGCTCTCCAATATTTTTAACTTCCAATTCTTTAACACTTCGTCTCAACTCTGCTATTCATATAAGCATTTCAACACATCCCAGGAGTAATATTCACTAAATATACGCATACTATTAAAAAAATACATCCCATTTGTTATTACTCTTTTCTTCTACTTATCATAATTCAGTATGAACCCATATTTGGATCAATTGTGGTATATTGACTGGTAATTGAATTTCAGACCATTTCAAATATTAAATTTTAAACATATACAAGTATTAATCTTCTCACTTCACCTTTACCCTGTGAATCTTCATTTGATTCACACTCTGATAATTTACCATCTCATACTTTAACAGAATATGGGTTCCCGTACCTCATACTCCCACATAAATGGGCACACCCCAAACCATGGCTTAATAAGTGACACAACTCAAGTTTACATATTCCAGTATAAGAAGGGATTACTTCCAATACTTCACAATTTTCATATACCACATTTTGTCTTTAAATTTTTTTTCCTTCATTGACATGTTTGTCCATACCACAATGAAACAATGCAATGCTTCATACAAAAATAATTGTATTCGCTGTCATCCCCGAATAAACCTTAACATCTCATTTCCTTTCCTGCAAGATCCTTGCATTTCACATCTCGTACAAGAATAAGTATTTATAACTAACAAATGTTAGTCAACAAAAGCCAATTTACTTATGACTCAAAACCATTTCTACTTCCACTGCCAAATCTAGGCGTTCCTCACCCCAGAAACTCTAAAACCTAGGCTCTGATACCAAAGTTGACACACCCCGACCCAGTTACTTATAAATAAGTATGAAAGTCAAAGTGAGTCAAATCATAATTACCTTAATCAAATCATAAACATGAGTATCCTTTTTCAATATCGGCTTGAAGCCATAACACTAAAAACTTTTCAAAATTTTAAAGTAATCGTGCTTATTCAAACATGCTTAAAGGATAAGTAGGATTAAATTACCTATTTTTCATTTGACCAAAATTATTGTTTTATGCATCCTTCGATAACTCAACCCGACCTCCTAGATTTGACAGTGACATCACGTTACCTGAAACGCATAACCATAGTAACCATGAGCAAAATAGCCCAGTGAATGCATCACTACTATACTAGAGCATAAAACTAAATGCAATAAGTCGTATCTATGTAACAATATAAAACATCTCAACATCTCTTGGTTGTTAATAAACCATAACATCCCTTGGCTATAATAAGCCATAACATCTCTTGGCTATAAATAATTCATAACATCTCCTGGTTGCTGATAAGCCATAACATCTCCTGGCTATAATAAGCCATAACATCTCCTGGCTATAATAAGCCATAACATCTCTTAGATATAAATAAGCCATAACATCTCTTGGCTATAAATAAGCCATAACATCCCTTGGCTATAATAATCCATAACATCTCTTGGCTATAATAAGCCATAACATCTCTTGGCTATAAATAAGACATAACATCTTTTCAATACACATACATATTATATCCAAAATCAACTCAATAATCATACATATTATATCCATAATCAACTCACTAACAACACATATCATATGTATATTGCTATAAATAAGACATAACATCTCTTCAATACACATACATATTATATCCAAAATCAACTCAATGATTATACATATCATATCCATAATCAACTCACTAATAACAAATATCATATGTATATTCAACTTAGTAGGTATAACATATCATATTCAAGTCAGTAACCACACAAATCATATCCATATTCAACTCAATAAGTATCACATATCATATCTATAGTCAACTTAGTAAGTGTCACATATCATATATATATTCAACTCAATAACCATATCCATAATCAAGTCAGTAACCACAAACATCATATCCATATTCAACTCAGTAAGTATCACATATCATATCTATAGTCAACTCAGTAAGTGTCACATATCATATATATATTCAACTCAATAACCATATCCATATTCAAGTCAGTAACCACACACATCATATCCATATTTAACTCGGTAAGTATCACATACCATATCTATCGTCAATTCAGTAAGTGCCGCATATCATATATATATTCAAATCAATAATTAAAACCTCTCATATTTATACTCAACTCCTCAAGTACAACATATAATATCCATAATCATCTCAATAAGAACCACATCTCATATTTATAATCAACTCGGTAAATACAACATCTCATATTTATAATCAACTCAACAAGTACAACATATGACATCCATAATCATCTCAATGAGTAAAACATCTCATATTTATACCCAACCCAACAAGTACAACATATAATATCCATAATCATGTATAAATACATCTTACTAGTGAGTACACTCACCTTGGCCAATCCGTGTGTTTTTCACTTGCCTTTATCTGGCATTGGTTCAACCAGTTCTTCTTACCTTCCAAATATTAATTCTTATAATATTAGTTTCATCATAAGGATGTTAACAATCCAAAGTAACTTAACCTTAACCGAATTCATATGCATCATAGCATCCCATTCTAATCATTTATCAAAAATGAAGTCTCATTCAATTTCATGTTAAAATATTTAACATATCCAATCCATAGCCCAAACATTCTTTAATTTCTTATTGGTAATCCAATTCTTATCATATAAGGTTGCCAACATAAAAGACAACACATCATTTCAAGTTTCCTAGAGCAAGATGTGTCCATTTCTTTATTACAAATCAAATCGCCCCTATAGACTCTTTTATCGTTCAGTCAACTTCAAAGAATTTTCATAATTTTTTTGCATCATAACTTCCTTTGATATTTAATAAAACATCCATAAACATATGTAACAATACAAAATTAAAGTTTCATAATTTTTAAAGTTCATTTGCTATGTCAAGCAAAACATTGAACATATGGTGGGCATACTTTCACTCTTGGGGAAGATTTCATACCCGAAATTCAAACTCTCACTAAAGACTCATTTCTAGGTATTATCACATGATTTTTGGATATGTGACGCAAATATGAGTCCTTGTTAATCTCCAATTTGAATCAATCAATTCCAGTAAACATAAAAAAAAATATGGAAGTTTGAACACATAAGGGTTCTAAACAAGGCCATCTAAATGATTTACACCTTCGGCTTTCTTTAAACGTGTATCCATCCATGAATACCCACAAAGGTATGAAATTTTAATAAACAATTGATGATTTATATCCTTTCAATCAGTAATATCAAAAAAAGAAACAATATTTATGGATAGAATTACTTAAGGGACGTTTATATAATTTTCTAAGAATTTTTCTCCAACTTCTCCTCGTCCTTCTCTTCCTAAACCTTTCGGTTCTCTCTCTTCAGGCCAAACTCTCAAATGGATGATCTTGGATGATGAAGGAGTCTTTTTAAAGGGGATTAAGTCGGCGAAGCCTGCCCCCCCTCCAACCAATGAGATTCATCCATTTGTTATACATATAGGACAAAATACCACTTAACGAATGGACATATTTGCCCCTGCTTCGTAATTCTAACATAACTTCTTGCACAGACCTCCATTTTACAAACCGTTTGTTGTGTTACAAACTTAACTCATACATATACAACTATCTAAGTTTTTTCTCAAGTCAATTTTTATATTATAGTGGACAAAACGAGTCCTGAACTCGAACATTCTTACTGAAGACTTCACAAATTTAGGTTTCTGACTAATTCAATATTTCATAAATTATGAAAGTAGAATTAGACTAAATACAATAAATAAACAATATATATTCTAATAACACATTATCCCCATCCCATACTGTAAGCATGATTTAAACATGGTTTATCATAATCATATCCGGGTCGTCATAAACCTCGAACTTGTCCAGGCCGAGGTTGCACCAGTCAAGAACACAGGGCCGAACATTTACAAGCACATGCAAGGTTTGGAACATCTGGACAAATCATTTATAACTGAATCATTCCCCTCATGTGAGGGAATATTGAGGTCATCATTATCTACATAAGATCAGCCAGGTGTCATTCTCATACTGGTTCGATCCTCATACACATGCTCATTGCATGCCTGGGGGTACATTACACCCCCAAGCACTATATATAGAGGTCATCCTCTACCTTGTAAAAGGATCCATAATTGCAACCCTAGCTAAAACTCTGTTAGTTTGCATAGTAGACAGAAAAAGCTTGAGAGATTGTATTTATGGCCGTTAGTACCTTCATCTAGTGATATTACACACACACTAACAGTGGACGTAGGCCTGATTGGCTGAACCACTTGCATACATGTGTTCATCCTCTTCTCCTCACTTCCTTATACTATATATACACTCTTGTGCTGCCATTGTTATTGCTAGCTTGAGCTTGTCAACACCTCATATGGGGGTTGCTGTTTCCAGCTTCATCAATGTAATACGCCTTAATTTTCTTTGAATTAATAAAGAATCAAATACAAATTTTAGGGAATTTTAAATTAATTGATTAATTATTTGGAATTTTAAATTTTCATGCTTTAACTATAGAAATAAATTTTTATTTTTAATAATGGAATTTAAAAGATAATTTATGAAAATTATTTCGACTAAAGAATTTATTTAAGGATTTATGGAATTAGTTTAGTGAATTTATAAAGTAGTGTGATTATTTGTAAATAAATTAAAGTAAGGGTTCAATTTGTAATTATGAAACGTAAATGAAAAGTTAGGCACAAGATTAATACTTGGTTTAATATTTGAGTAAAAAGATAATTAAGAGATAGCTTGTAGAATGGTTTAGCATTAGGGTTCTAATAAATAAATAAAGAAATGAGAATTAGGTTAATAAGGAAAAATAATAAAAAAATTAAATTAAGGGTTCAATTCGTAATTATGAAACATAAATGAAAAGTTAGGCATAAGGTTAATTGGTTTAAGATTTAGGTAAAAAGATAATTAAGATATTTCTTATAGAATGGTTTAGAATTAGGGTTGTAATAAATAAATAAAGAAAAGAGAATTAGGTTAATAATGGAAAATAAAAAAATAGAAATAAAGAAAATAAAATTAAGGGTGTGCATGTCTTATTTTATATATATATATCATACGTACCAAGTATACATACTGATGGCGTAAACAAATTGTTTTACAATATTATAAAAAATAGAATAGAATCCATTAAGAAACACAAAACCATTCAAGCACGACAAAGACATTTTAAGGATTAACAGTCTTAACCAAAAGTTCTAGGCACATGAAAGCGAAAAGAAAAGGATTTAAACACATGTATATGCCACATATAGTGTGTCAAACTAAAATACACAAAAAAAAATATTTTTGAGTTTTTCAAAAAAATTCAACTCAAAAGAAGAACAAAGAAAATCTTTTTGTATGTTTCTCAATAAGATACCATTTGTTACGACATAACACAAAGATAAATATATATAAAATATATACACAAATCATAATTCTAGCATGTGATTAATCATAGAGTATAGACTAGAAAATGCAAAAAACATACATACAACTAGCATAAATTTATCATGAAGCACGAAAAATGCTAGAGTATGCAAACATGCAAGAAATTACTCATAAGATATATCAAGTGAAGAGTCATGTGCAAGTATGCGAGAACCATAAAAAACTGGAAATTTCAAAAAAGGAATATTTTTCATTATAAAAACTCAGAGGGATCTTAAACGCAATAATTTAGAGGTCATCGCTCTCATACCAATTTGATAGTGTGTATAAAGAATATGATACCAGTTGTTGGAATATATGCCCCCAATTCTAAATTTCTTCCTTTTAAAATTTTAAATTTCTAAGTACGAAAGGATGGTTCAACATCTATGGTGATTTTTGCAAGATAAAAACATAAACCAATCACATTATGCCGCAATCTACGAGGAAAACTCAAATGGAAAAAACCTCGAATGACCATGCCTACAAGTCCACCAAATATGGTAATTACAAATACAAGACATATGACATACTTCCTCGACTCGACTCCCTTCAAGCCATGACGCATCTTCTTATTCCAACCTCCGCCTAGTCGACAACTCCGGAGTCCACCAGAATCTTGATAACCACCAATGGGGATAGGTCGCCATCAACTGACACGCGGTGCCTTTCACCGTATGCGAACCCTGCAGCAAATAAACTTTTTCTCCTTTATGGGTAGAGAATGAACTCAAACTCTCTTCATGTTGGGTAGAAAAGGAAATAGGTGCCAAAGACACTCTACAAGCAATATATATATATATAATAAAGGAGGAGGGTTATTTTTGTCCCTCCCAACTAACGGTTCAGATTACACTTTGAGAGATTTGGTCTTTATCAACTGATGGTTGAGATTAACTCTTAGAGGTTTCCTTAGACCCACCCCATGCCCTTTGTCAACACGAGTCTCAAAACTGATGCAGTAGTAGAAATCTGTCAAAAAACCTTTAATATATTATACCCGTACACGCTCCTTGAGACGCAACCCCCTCTTTTACAGTCAAAACATCGAATCTCACAATCCTTGGTACTACAGCTCTCTCTTCCATAACTCCTCAAAACCTTTAACTCCACCTTAAAATATGATATATCTCTTCCATAACTCCTCAAAATCTGATCAACCTCCACCCATGTCTCCAACCTAAGGTCTGTGTTGCTAAATGAATTTTTCTTTTTAAACTTTATGTTTAGCTTCAAGTTTTCCAAGTTTCTCACTCTTCGATCTTTGATTTTGATTTTGGATTGAGTTTCTTGGATCTGAAATTATATGGGCATTTAAAAAAAGTGGCAGGAGATATGTTGGGTGCTGAAGACTTCTAATGGGAATAGAAGACTTCTCTTTTTTCACGGATGCAAAGTGAGATGAGGGGCCTCAATTTGATCTTCATGCTCTTTTCCATGGTTAAGATCTCTCTATCTCTCTCTCCATCATTATGAACGGGTATTTCATTGTATTAATCGTATTTGAGATTTGGGTTTTAGTTTAGCAGGTGACTTCTTCTCACCGTATTTTTTGATTCGGTGATTCAAACTTTGATACGAGTCTGATTAGGTATGGGGTCTTTGATATGTGCATGGAAGTTGTAGGTTTATGAATGGGAGGAAGATGTTAGGTTTTACAAGGCGCCGACAGTGGGTTTGCACCATGGTGTGTAGGGCTGGGGACAGTGGGTTTGCCCATGGTGGTGGGTTTTACAGGGCAGCGACCACACATCCATGGTGGTGTGGTTTTCAGACCTTCGGCAGTGGATTCGTTCAGGGACCATGGTCGGTTTGTGAATAGTTATCTAACAGGGAGGGATGGGGTTGTTGGGTTCATCTATAGTTGTAGGGATTTAAGTTTTTTTTTTCTAAATTTCTTATGGAGTAAATGATTTAAAGGTAAAAAAATGTGTTTTTTTGTTATAATATGGGTTTTCTTTTATCTGTCATTTGTCTATAATGTTTTATAACTTTTGAATGGATTCAATTGAATGCATTCTTTTGGTTTTACTGAACACGGTGGTGGTGATCAAGGATAGGTGCTGGACCCTTTTTCCAGTTTCTTATTTTATCTCCCAATTTAATTGAGATTGGGGCTTATAAAAGTAGGCTAAACAATACTGAAAGCAATGATCTGTGGCAGATTCAAAATGAGAAATGGTTTTGGTTTGATTTGTAGAAATTTACTGTCCATTTTGTTATAACTTGAAACCCTGATGATAATTATTTCTAAATTTTCTGTTTGAGAGTTTTTCTTAAATTTTTTTAAAGCCATTTCATTACACATCTGTTGAGAGTTTTACACACCAGTTGTTGTAAAACTGAAATGGGACTAGATGCTGATTTTGAAGAAATCTATTAGAAACATACCCTTGGGCCTTGCTTTGCTTTATATGTTCTATATTTTTCAAATGCTTTCATCTAACCCTCTCACAACATATACTGTAGGTGATAATATAGAGTTTAACTTCTTTTAAACATTATTTATGGTACTATTTTTTTTAATCTTTATTATTGTTTTCCTATTTTATTATCCACCAATAGTTTTAGTTATATTCAATAATGTTTATCTTTCACAGAGTAGAAAGGAAGAAATTACATGTTCCGTTGTATTGAAAAAAATGGCTTATCCATAAACCTAATGTTTATTTTTTTTTATAAACATTTTTTGTTACCTTAGCCACCCAAGTTATTATATTTCCTTGACACTTCCAACAATGCAAACATTGTCGTAACTTTTTTTGTGTTTTTTTCTTGGCTTTTTGGAAATCAGGATGCCTTTTGGGTTTTTTAAGTGTTTGAGTGGAGGCGGTGGAGTTTGGATCTCAAAGAATGGGTATTTTAGTCTCTTTTTATATTTCTTTCCCATATATTATTTTACTATTTGATTTAAGATGAAAGTTAATCTAGGCAGGATGGGATTGATGATGGCATATAGAGAGGTCTGAAATTACAGGTGCGTGGCTCGAGGCCACTAAAATCTGGACAAGCTGACTGATAAGAAACAAATGGGACGAAACACAAAAAAAAATACTGTTGACAATTCTGCCCAAGGTAGGTTTGTGTACAGAGGTAGCGTGGCTTTAGATATATATAGAGAGACAGAAGCAAATTTTTATATTTTTTTGTTACATTAGTGATGTTTGAATGTTGAGAAATAAATTTTTATATAATATAATATTAGGAAATTAATTATTTAATAGCAAAACATTTTTTATGTATTCGAGAGTGGAATCAAAATTTGTTATGTACCGTGCCATTGGTCGATGGCACTGTTTGTGTTTGGTGTTTATATTTTACTTAGATCGTCTTTGTGGTTGGCAAAAAATTGTAAAATTTCGAGTTTTTTTTTGTAATTTTTTTTATTATTTGTGTTTGGAAAAAAATTATGTTGTCACTTTTACTTAGTCATATTTTTGGTCGTGTTATGTTTTTGTAAATAAATTAAAATATTATTTCATGATAAGTCGTGTCGCATTTAATTGGATTGTGTTCATGTTATGTTGAAAAAATAATTCATATCGAATTCAATTTTAATTGGGTTATGTTTGCACGGGGAAAAAAATACAATGACAAATTTCATGGGGACGAATTTTTATTCGTGTTAAAAAGTACACTAGATAAACTTCATCTATTAATATTAATTGCCAAATTTAATTTCGATGCTCCACAAACTTATTTTTTTGTATGTATTTTGTTTTTATTCATGTTGTATCCTGCAGTCATATAATGTGCCAAAAGTATTATCCGCGGTCGTACTGAGAATTGATAAGTGTGTTGTAAACTAAACATATGTTTGTCGCAATTACGAAAAAATATGAGAAAAAGTACATATTATTGGGCAATAAAATAACAGAGGCACTGCAACAAATGTGCAACTGTGCCATCGACATGGGCACAAAAAATTTAATTATTTTAGTTGGTGGTTTGGGTTCACTAATAGAAATGGGAGAGATTTGTTTTCGTGCCATCGACACGGGAACATCCAACAGTTTTTATATTTGCACTATTGGTGACACGAGAATAAATTTATTACGAGAACAAATTGATCGCCGTGTCATCGGTAGGGGTACAAAATATCACGGGAATAAATTTATCGCCATAGCATCGGCACGGGTATATCCTAGTCTATATAATAAAGGAGGAGGGCTTTTTTTGTCTCCTCCAACTAACGGCTCAGATTAAATCTGATGAATTTGGTCTTTATCAACTCACGGCTGAGATTACATCATTTGTTCACGCTAACTCATTTCCAAGCTAACTCATTTACACGGTGCAAGAGTGTGCCACGTGTCAAATTAAAGCCATGCTTTTCTATTCGGCACATATTCTGCCTGACCCACGCCTGAAAAACTGCCTCACATGGCTCGTGGAGAAGATTTCAACTTTAATTTGAATCAAACTCTACCTCTCTCTACACTTTCACTCTATCTATATTTTCAAAACCCACACTTCAAAACCCACACTCAACGTTTCGAGTTCTCTCCCAATTTCTGTTTTGAAACAACACTGGCGAAGCGTTTATGTTTTGAAACCCAAACTGTGATGGTACTAATGTTTTTATTTATTTACTTTATTTTTTCGTGCAAGCAAAACCATTTGAAGAACTTCACACGAACAGATACAAGACAAGGTTCCGTCTCCGTCTCCGTCATTGTCCCTGTTCTTCCTCTCCTGCTTCACAAGAACTTCGATGGATCCATCTCCATCGTTGCCCCTCTTCTTCCTCTCCTGCTACAAGACAAGATTTCCTTTTTTATTTCTTTCTTTTTCACTTTATTAATTGTTATATAACTATCACTCCTCAAACCCTTTTTATTTTAGGGTTTATTGTTGATGGTCAAGATTTAAAGCTTCTTTGGTGCCCATTTGGGGTTGTTTTGATGTCCCATAGCGGAAGAGGGTAGTGGAGTGGTGATTTTGTCAGTTTGTTTCTATGTTTCTAATTTCATTTTGTCTTCTGACTATCTCAGGTTACAAACATGTATTTTCTCCACATCACATTTTCATTTTACATTTTTTTTGGTTCTGATTATGTACTAATTTTCTTGGTTTAAAAATGAGATTTAATTTCAATGTTTGCATTTGTTGAAATCATTTGCTGCAGCGAGTCCCTTTTGCTTCACTAAAACAATAGTAATCATGATTATGATTTGTCTTTGTTTAGGAATATGCTTTTTATAAATTTTGTTTTTTGGGAACATATATCATTTGTAGTTGGAAGTACTAATTAGTTTGTTAAAAAAAACACTTAAATAGTTAGATTAACTTCTTTTGCCCATTTATTCAGTAGGCCGACCCCCAAATAATTTATACTTCCAATTAAACTGGAAAAAATCCAATGGTTGTCACACTATGATATGAAAAACTATTTTTTCTTCTGTATTAATATTGTGTGTCCATGTCTTTTTTTTTACATTTTTACTTTATTTTCTATTTTCAATGCTTGGTTCACATCTACTATTTTCATATCTATTTTTAAAAGATACGGAACATCACTTTCTTACACTTTATCATACAAAGATGCACATCCACGAGTCAGACAAAGTTGTATGATGGAAGACTGCTGAACATTATTTTGGGGTCCAAATATTAATTATTTCCTTTTCTTGCAATTCATTTCATCTGTTGATTTATTAGGATCTAAAGAAAAACCAAGGCAATAATGAGGATCAAGGTAAGTTTTCTACGGTCTTGAAAGTTTACCCAGATAAATCTTCTATTCGTTTCGTATCATCTTCATGTATTTATTTCCCTTTTCAAATTCTGTTTTTATGTGTGTTTCCCAAATGCATCTTTATGTAAGTTTATATGCTAATGGTTGGAGGAGAGATTTCTTATATTTCAAGTCAAGGTTCCCAAATCATTAATATGGTATCCATGTTTTGGGGTAAAAAATCTAATCCCTGACAGATCTTGGACCAAAATTATAATCGTGTTACACAACACTTCATACAAGTAAAACTACTTAGCGAGATGTGTCATTGGCTTGCACTTGGATCGTATTGTCTGCAAAATATATATTGTTTATCACACATGGCCTATGCACTAATAGGATTTTTTTTTTATTATTTACCATCTCAATTATTTTCACTATTGGGGGACATATGTTATTTAATCAAAGTTTCTACAGTTTCTCAAAAAAACAATTGTGGGTAAATTGTAGGTGACATCCAGGAAAGATCAAGGGCAGTGCTCGACATGCAGAGCCGATCAATAACTGCAATAGACGATTAAAAACAGTACTTAACAAATATAATTTGTCCAACATGCATAATCCTGGATGTGGAAAAGGAGCGGGCGTAGACAGATCAAAAACTGCCAAAAGTTTGCATCCCACACAAATCTATATTTTATGATAAGATATGTATGTCTTAACTTTGTGTTTTTTTTTTGGTTTATAAGCATGTCAACTTTATTTTTTTTAGTATTAAAGAGTGTTTAATTCTATTTGTATTCAATTTGGTTTCCATACTAACTGTTTTTTTTTAATTATTAATTTATTATATGGTCTCAATTGTGTAGTTGGATAATTAATGCCATCAGTACAGTTGAACCTAACGGTTCTAAAGCTAGAACTTAAAGGACGAAATTGGCATCTCTAATGTAAACATACACTATGAATAAACAAATCATAAAGGTAAAAAATTAATGGACAAATCAATGTCAAGGAACATCTAAACTGAAGTCTAGGTCCTAATAGGTCAAATCAAATTATTACCGTTTGAAAATAAAACTCCTAAAGAACTAATTCGGACAACCCCTAATTATTCTAAAAGTTGTGAAAATCAAAAAAGGTTTAAGCTACAACTATGATTCCATACCATCCTATAGCTAAAGAAGCTATAACCTGTTAATTGTTAACCAAACTAATTCATTTGGACTACTGATGGTCGAAATCTAAGTGGTAAGGGTACAATAGATGGAAGACTTAGATTTCCCTTCAGGACCAATTAATCAAGTTTTATACCTCATATATCTAGGGATTGGTAATTGTACAATAGATGGCGTAGATTTCCCTGTCAACCCTATTAGCTGTAAGCATCGACAAAATCACTGCAGAAGCACATGGCTCAATGTACTTTTATAAAAATTGAGTTTTTACCTTTCAATTTATTTTTTAATGTGTGGACATGTTTAGGTATCAAAAGTAGAGAGATCTTTGATTGGTTGTATTATATTTTAAACATGATGAATACATATCTTGATATATATCTATGAATAATTTAAAGATTTATGTAATAATAGAGGAGGTTATTGTTTTAATTTAGACAAAAACCCATGATACGACCAACACGAGTTGTAATTTTTACATGAATACGACACAACTTTAGTATAAAAAATCTCGGGGAGAACAACAATTTGAAATATTTTTTTGTTGTTTCGTATTATTGTGTTGTGTTTAGAATTATCACCCATACTAATTTAAAAAATAATATTAATCGCATTAAAAATTAAAAGCCATTTTACTATTTAAAAATCATTTTTCTCCTTTACGCTGTAACTTTTGTCACTACCTCTTCAAGTGGAGAATTACAAGACCAAAGAATTACATGTCAAAACATATTCCGCCTACTAAAGAATTACATGTCATAACATTTGACATGCTTCAGTCGTAAATAAGAAAAATTACAAGCCCAAAGAATTTTTCTTATTTACGACTGAAGCAGGTCAAAACATATTCCGCCTACTAACTATCGTATTTTATTAGTTTGGTGTTGATGACTTGAAATTCTTAAGGTGTTTACACATTAATTCTTAACTTTACGTTAGTTTGTTTCATTTTATCACAGTGTCTTATTTTGTCAAACTTAGTTACTATTACGAAATATCCGAAACATTTTTTCAACCGTGCCATCGGCACGGGTACACCCTAGTATATATATATAAGAACTTGGATGAAACAAAAACCAATTAGACTTTTTCTTGGAATAATTTATCTCTCAAATCCTTAGGAATTATGAAAAAAGTTCTAAGGAAAAACTTATTCCCTCACTTCTTAAAATACGGTAAAACAAAGTGGGAAAGTGGGTGGTTGAAAAACAAAACTGAAATCTCGATCGAAGTTTGTTCGAATGAGTTCGTTCGAACGAAACTTCTAACGAGAAAATATTTTTTCCTAGAATCTCATTTCAAATCTTGTTCGAACGATGTCATTCGAACGACCTTTCTAATGAGATTTTAGACCATGATTGTAGAGAATTTCGATACGAACGTGTGGCCCCTAATTTCCTGCACTCTTAAGCACACCATCAAATGCATAAGGAATATAACAATTTTAAATGCCATATAAATAAATACTCCCCCTTAAATAACTCTCCCACTTTATCTAACAATGATTTACCTAGAAAGATAGCGCTTTCCGTCTAAGTTAGGTTTCCTAAACTAAAGGTTTAGATATCATTTCTCACCCTTTTTTGTGCAGGAATAGACAAAGGACAAAGAATTAAAATTAACTTATTTCTCCTTCAATTAGAGCAAAGACCATTTCTCCCCCTCAAATCTACATCTACTCAACGGATACGAATTAAGGACAAACAAGTTAAACATGCAATGGTGCATAAAGTGATAAGAACAATAAAGCATATGGGCAACAAAAATAATTCAACTAATTCGCAACAAGGATAAATAAATACCAATTTATGATGCGAGAAAAAAATTGATATCAACTAACATGTTTTTGAACATAAGCATGGGATATCAACCAAAATTCGCAACAAGATAGATACCAATATGAATTTAAATGCATATATGGACTAGCTAGCACGACAAAGACTCAAAAACAAAAATAATACCATATATATATATATATATATAGACACACACACACACAATGAATATCACTAGAGCACACGCACATATACATAGGTATAAACACCACAAATGACATAAGATACAATAAGAGTTTCACACTCGTATGGAAAAAATGTGTTCAAATACATGTGGTAAACGAAAGTGTAGGGGTTTGAACTAGTAACAATTAAATTATGAACCAACCACTTAAAACTCGTTCATGGAGTTCTCATTTGATTGCAAAACTTATCACATTTAGATATAGCCTTATGTGACAATATAAATTGAACTCAATGAACAAACATACATAATGCACGTAAGCCTAGAATTTTGATGATTCTACAAACCAATAGAGTCATGACAATAAAAGCATAACTAGGATACAAAGTCATTGTGCAAACCCGTTGATACATCAAACGAAACTCCTCATAATTTACTTTTTCTTTTCTTTTGAACATATCAACTAAACTAAACAGGCCTGGGCTAATTTTTTCTTTTATAATGCCATATTTTTAAGGCCAGAAATTCAATGGTGGTTTGTCACGCAAAGTAATTTTGTCTTTCGCAACCCAAATCCATTGATAAATAACTATAACACGATAAATATTTTTCTAAGTTTTTACATCCATGAAATGGTTATTACATGAATAAATCTTCCATAGTCATAGAAAAATGTAGATGACTAATTGATAGGAGAACATCTCACTTAGCTCAAATATACATGTGAAGTTTAAATGTCAAATGAGCTCGTGCATGTATGAATAGAGGCATATAAAAATAGAATCCATTAAGCAACACAAAATCTAACCACTCCATATAAGCATGACAAAGAACATTTTAAGGATTGACAATCTCAACCAAAAGTTGTAGCCATGTGGAAGCGGAAAGGAAAAGGATTCAAATACAAGTATATGCCACATAAAGTGTGTCAAACTAAAATACACAAAATAAATCTTTTTCGAGTTTTTTGAAAAATTTTCACCAAACAAAAAAAATTCAACTCAAAAGAAGAACAAAGATTTTTTTTTTTGTATTTTTCTCAATAAGATACCACTTGTTACGACTTAAATAGAGAAAAATAAATACAAAAGATATACACAAATCATAATTGTAGCATGTGATTAGTCATGGAGCATAGACTAGAAAATGACAAATATACATACAACTAGCGTAAATTTATCATGAAGCACAAAAAACGCTAGAGTATGCAAACATGCAAGCAATTAATCATAAGATATAGCAAGTGAAGAGTCATGTGCAAGTAAGCGAGAACCATAAAAAATTGGAAATTTTGAAAAAGGCATATTTTCCATTATAAAAACTCAAAAGGATCTTAAACGCAATAATTTAGCGATCCTCACTCTGATACCAATTTGAAAGTGTGTATAAACGATATGATATCACTTGTTGTAATATATGCCCCCAATTTTGAATTTCTTCCTTTTTAAATTTTAAATTTTCAAGTGCGGAAGGATGGTTCAATAACAAATTTAAAAATAACTAATCTTTTCAAAATTCACAATTAAAATATTATATTTTAATATCTTCAAAACAAAAACTAAACTTGAACAAATATGTGAATTTTTCTTAACTACAAATTTAATTCAATTCAAGTGCTAAAATTTTAATTGTGCTCAAAATTAAAATTAACAAATATTTTAAATTTTACTTAAATATTAATTCCAATTCAAGTTAAATTTATGCCAAACAAACTTAAGCATATATTTAGTCAAATTAAATATCCCAACTTGAATTAAATTAAATTAAAATTACCCAAACTATCCAACCTTAAATTAGCACCAAATTAAACAAATGTGAGATTTAAACCATTTTTTATCTTGTGTATCCTAGCATGCATCCATAGTGATTTTTGCAAGTTAAAAAAAATAAACCAATCACACTACGCTGCGATGTACGAGGAAAACCCAAATGGAAAAAATCTCGGATGGCCCTGCCTACAAGTCCACTAAGTATGTTAATTACAAGTAGAAGACAAACAGCTTACTTCCTTCCTTGACCCAATTCCCTTCAAGCCATTACGCATCTTCTTGTACCAACCTCCATCTAGTAGACAACTCCAGAGTCCACGGGAATCTTGGAATCCACCAATGGAGCTAGGTCACCATCAACTGACACACGGTGCCTTTCACTGTATGTGAATGCCACAGAAAACAAACTTTTTCTCCTTTGTGGGTAGAGAATTAACTCAAGCTCTCTTCTTCTTCGGTAAAAAAGGAACCCGGTGCCAAACATTCTCCAAGCAAGATATATATATATATATATATATTTAAGAACTTGGATAAAACAAACATGGGTGTAAAAATCTTGATTTTTTTTTTAAGATTAAAACATTTTAAATACAAAAACCAATGAGAGTTTTTTTTGGAAGAATTTAGGTCTTAAATCCTTAGGAATAATGGAAAACGTTCCAAGGAAAAACTTATTCTCGCACTTCTTAAAATATGGAAAAACACAGTGGAGAAGTGAATGGTTGAAAAAAAAAACTAGAAACAAACTGATGAAACTAAAATCTCATCCGAAGTTCATTCAAACGAGTTCATTCGAGCAAAACTTCTAACGAAAAAACATAATTTCTTTCTTGAAATCTCGTTCGAACGAGGTCGTTCGAACGACCTTTCTAACGAGCTCGCTCGAACGACCTTTCTAATGAGATTTTAGGCCTTGATTGTAGAGAATTTCGATAGGAATGCGTGGCCGCCAGTTTGGTAGTTTTCTAATTTTTTTAAAATTAGTAATGATTTTTCTATGGAAAGGTGTCCGAAAATAAAATCTTTAGATAGTATGAAGTCAAAAAAAATTAACAAAAATACTAACACCCAAAATAATTTTCCAAGCTCCTATATATATATATATATATATATATATATATATATATATATATATATATATATATATATATATATATATATATATATATATATATATATATATATATAGTATTCATACCTTTGGAGACCTTGAAAATTATGACAAAGTTGATGACGTGAAACTTGGCATGAAAACCGACACTAATGATGAAACAATAAATCTGGGCCGCTACGTCTTCAACTTCTTCAAATGCGTCATAGTCTTGATAGGAAAGACTGCTATCCTATGACTCAAATGGTTTTGTCCGAAATTAAGTCAATACTACAAATAGACTCAATTGGAAATTTGTGTCCTTACATAATTAAATTTATAATGATTTTTATAATTCCTTCCCCATGATCAAATTGTTTGATGATTTGTGGTAATTTTATAATTCCCAATAAAATAAGTAAAGTCCTCTTTGGATAATAGTATATGATATTCATGCCTCACCCCATTCCTTTCAATAATAAACTTTGTGATCTGATTCAAAGAAATAAGGAAAAAACAAATTTTTATATAAGACATTAAATGATTAGAATCATGAAAGACAAATATGTTTAATTGAATGGAGAGTGGAGATACATTACTCTTTCTTGTATGACCCTACATATGGAGCCATTATTATTGATATTATGATGGAAATAATTGAGGTGTTTATGGTGGAGGTAGGGGTTCCGTCTCGTGGAGCTTGGTGACCCCAATGGGGACTAGGGCCCAGACACGATTATGATGATATTATTGGCAATGTTTTGGTGTGCTTATGGTGGAGGATAGATTTGATTTGTAATGGAAATTTATTTATATTCTCATTTAGTTTATTCATTATTTCATATTCATATAGAGACTCTAGTTAGCTCCAAGGGGGTGTGGGGACTTGATATGTGCATGATCTTAAAAAATGTTTTATTTAAAATTGAAAAATTAAAATATTTATTTTCTGAGTCACATTAAATGATGTGGGTTATAAATGTTATAAATTGTAGACTTACTATTTAGTTCCATAACTATCATTGGGTAGTGTAACTATGTTATATTGTGATGGCCTCACCATCGTGGTTGAACCGCCTTTCAGGTACCCATGATTTTTCAGCTTAACTTCCCAGTTCCTACTGCACTGATTTCTGCTTCAGTTCCTTCACTGCTATCAAGAAGTAGGTGTCATATTATTTACATTTGGAGATATTTGAGGATTATGACATTAGTTATAGTATGTACTCGTTTAACTATTGACTTAGATTTCTAGTCAGTTGGTTGTGGATTTTTTTATCGTCTATGTTTCTTTGGATTTATTACATATTAATGAGTTTTAGTTTACATATCATTATATTTGAGTAGTGTTGTCTTCCTATTCGTTTAATTTTGGGGACTTATCTTCATCTCATGCTTATAGAATTTTCTATATTTTTTGGGTTCTCTCATGCTAAGGATGGTATTTAAATTGTTTTTGACAAAATGGAGTATTTAATAAATAGACTTGATAAACCTAATATTAAAAAATACGGGGTCTAACTGAATAGGAACTAAATGATCGTTTACTCAATGGATAGTCTAGTACTCATCGGGTACACGACCATGTACTTTGATTCAGATATATATTCAAGGAAGTCAACCATAGTATACATGTTTAGATTAGGAGTTAAAGCCATATGTTAGGGGAGTATCAAGAAATCATGTATTGTTGATTCTACCATGGAAGCCAAATATGTTTTTTCTTCAGAGGAAACAAAACAAGTTGTTTGGCTCCAGAACTTCCTAAGTTACTCGGGTGTAGTTCTTTCAGTGTAGTCGTCTATTAAACTTAATTGTGATAGTTGTGGTGTTGTTTCAAATTTGAAAGAACTAAGGACTCATAAGAGGGAAAATAAAATTGAGTGCAACTATCACTTGATACGAGAGATCATGAATAGAGGCAACATCCACTTGACTAAGACTACATCTCAAGACAACTTGGTGGATCATTTTACAAAGATCTTATAAGCTAAGGCTTTTGATAGTCTTGTGGAGGGAACGGGTTATACATGTATAGTCACATGGATTTAATATTATGTGGTATATTGTTGGGGTTTTATTATTAAAACCATGTAATGATATTAATTTAAGTTCATAATATTGTTTCTAGTTCATTTCCTATGTGTGAGAGTGGCTTATATTTATCATTTAAATATATTATATGTAAAGGTTGTCAATTGGACTCAATGTGAATTCGAGTGAGTTGGGTTCGATGTTGAGAGAGTAGCTACAGTGGAAATATTGCGACTTCTCAAATAAAATCAAATTTTAATTAATCCCAAATTTTAGTTAAACCCTAAATCATCCATCTAGATGATTTATCTAATAAAATAAAGCATGCAGGATAAAACAAACACTTTCAGGAAAAATCAAACACATGCTTGTGAGGAAAGATCCCCCAAAGGGGTAAAACCATTTATTTTCATTATAATATTGTAACAGTACAATTTTGGATTACAATGAAAATACAAGTGACTAAGAATCACCCTCAGGTGTCGGATTCTGTAGTCATCTGCTGGAAATATCCCTTTCCAGGAGGGTTGCAATGAAGAAGAGAAACGACTTCTCCATAAGTTTGTCGGCTAGAATTTTCCCTTTCTAGGAGAGCAGCAATGAAGAAGAAAGACGGCTTCTCCACAAGGGTTGAACAATAACAAAATTGTGTTCTAGGGTTCCAAAATATTCACAAAAGTAATTGGGATTTTTGTGTGTGAATCAAAAAGATGTTTGGCACATCAAAAATTGAACTCTTGTTGTGTTTGTACTCTTAAAAACGTTTTCTCAAAGACTTCAAAAAATACACCACCGAAATAGTTATATATATAGGAAAAATAAGTTGGTGGTAAAACCAGTTACGGAACTGCTCGAGTTTATCCCAGGAGGATCGGTCCGGCTTGGAGGCGGATCGGTCCGACCTCGAATCGATTCTTTTAAAAATTGGCTTCTTTGGTTCGCTTTCGATCCAGGGTTTACTGGATCTGCAGATAGCGGATCGGTCCGGTTGAGGGGCGGACCGGTCCGGTGGTGGATCGGTCCGGTATAGAAGCGGACCGGTCCGGCTTCCCAGAAAACTAAAAAACTTTTAAAAGCCTCATTTTTCTTGAAAATTTCCCAAGACTAAATACTTTTAAAACACAAATTACTTCTAATTTTTATAAAAAACATTTTATAAAAATTTCCCAAGACTAAATATGAACTTTAAGGAACGTAAAAACAAAATTTTACCAAGATCATTCTCGCAGAGGCTATGATGTTGAAGACACTTTGATATTCGGATCCGTTGATGTAGATGCGATCTTGAGTTTCTTCAATGGTGTAACAGCGTACGACATACAAATTAACAATAGACAAAAATGTCCTTACAGATGTGATCATAGGAGATCGAAATTTAGGTTCATGTAAAATCGGCCAGTTCACAATCTAGATAGGTAGTTAAAATCCTATCGGTATAGCTCCGAGTGGTATTCAAAGAAGATGCCGAGTAGTTCGAGAACTTATTTGACAGTTCAAAGAGGAATATGATTAGTTCATTCAAGAGTGCATTGAATAAGACCACCCATGAGATTCGTGTCTAAGTGCTCATTAGATTAGACTTGGTCAATCTCATAACATTTTAAAATGCTGTAAAGGTCCATAATCTTGAGAATTTTAAGGATTCGAATGCATGCGTAATTATTTTTTTAAGTATTAGTTAAAAGATAAAATTTCATTGGATATTGATCTAAGAAAATTGGAAAATCCTTGTACAAGTAGTTTTGAGATCATAATTTAGAGGAATCTGCGTCGAATAAAGATCTTGGATTGTGATACCCCCTTGATAGACTTATAAGCAATGTTTCAACCACTAAACTTGACTAGTGGGTTGTTTTTATATTTTGGTAGTGTTTCAAATAATTTAAGTTTATGAATCATGGAAGATATATAAGATGTTTGTTAAAATCGATTAGTGGAGAACTGATTTATCATGGTAGGTTTTGTATACTTAAACCAGGGGATCATATTATCTACCATATCTCTGAGTTATTTTGAGACAAATAAATTCTAATGTAGTCGTAATTATTTAGTGGAATAAATTACAATTAAATAAATAAAGGAAATAAATTACGAATATATAATTTGTGTTTTTTGAGTATTTATTCAGAAAACAATCTAACTATTTGGTATTCAGTCCCTAGTGTAGTCCATATACCCTAGTACCAAGATTATGCTCTCTGAAAACCCAATTTAACTCAAGATAATGACTTATACCTAAATATTTGTGTAAGGTGATGTTTTGAGGTCCATATTCATTACTGAGGATTAGAGAGAGAGAAAATATACTATTTGTGTTTTTATAACATGGCTTAAAGAAAGAGTTCCACATCTCACTAAAAACCTAAGGTACTCATCTCCAAAGGTGCCCACACATATGCCCTATTTGGGAAGGATCATATACAGAAATATCTAAGGATTTCAACGTGTTCAAGAAAGATTTTGGACAATAAGAAAAGGTCAGCCCCTTCATCTTCTTTAAATAGTTTTTCTCCTTATTCGTATCACTAACAAGATCCATTAAGGTATTGTGATCTAAACCCTAGGTTTAAACATTAAACCTACTTTTTGTTATTCATTTTATATTGTACGGTTGATCAAAGTTTTTGGGCTAAATTTTTTTCGCATATATCGATCCCAGACATGATATATAAGGTGTTCTATGGACCAAGTCCATGGATTTCTATCACCGAGAGCACAAGGAGCTATTGCATAAGCAGCGGTAGCATAGGTGGGTCAACCTCAGGATAATTCGAGACATGGTTAGTGGGGTTCGTACGGTATTTTCTTTGTTTATAGTTATGACTTATATATCTATATAATAAGTTACAGTGGTGTTTTCACTATTCATAATATGGGGAGACACTTCACGGTTCAGATCGAGGCTAACAAGACACGAAATGAAGGGTTGAGATTAACTTATCTCCTGCAATACCCTTTTTTCCCCTCAATTTTTTGGTTCCCTCTCTTTTATTACTTCCTAAACTTACAATTTAATTCAAAATTGGGGGTATTTTGGTGAAAATGACCATGCTTATCTATTTCTCTCACAACACCTCCCCTCACAACACACACGTTTCTCCCATTCTCACATAGACCTCACAAAACAAACCCTAACAAATTCACTCTCAGCTTCATGCCCTCCCTTAGCTACACGTTGCCTCCCGCTCCTTCACCACCATCCCAGCTCCAAGGCTTCTGCATCTGATATATGCTGTCACCCTAACCTCCTACTGAGTTCACCACACCACCACGATCTCTCAATGCCGCCTAATATCTCACTTACTCCATCAGGTATATTGTTTAACCTAAAATCGCGCATGTATACGGTTTCCCCTCTTGCCTTTGAGAGTATTTTCCGAGGTAATTTTGAGACTTCAAAGCCCTATTAATGTGTGAATCAATGTTTTTGACTTCAAAGCCCTATTTATGTGCGATTTTCTCCAGATCTGTTGTTGATTTTAATTTGTTATTGATTTATGATGAGTATTTATTTTGTTGATGATTTTTTGTTAATCATCTCAGGTATATGGTTTCCCCTCTTGCCTTTGAGAGTATTTTCCAAGGTAATTTTGAGACTTCAAAGCCCTATTTGTGTGTGAATCAATGTTTTTCACTTCAAAGCCCTATTTGTGTGCAAATTTCTCCAGAACTGTTGTTGATTTTAATTTGTTGTTGATTTATGATGAGTATTTATTTTGTTGATGATTTTTTGTTAATCATTTCATGTCTGAAGTTACAGAATAGGGGTTGTGTGGTGAGATCCACACACGGATCAGACTCATTACTAACCGGTACTATTTCTTGCTATATTACCTGATTTGTGTGGTAATTTTATTTCTTTCTATATCATCTGAATGGTTCTAAGATCGATTGATTCAAATTCTTGGGCCATTATTGCAACTCCCTCCTATTCACTATTTTTTATCATTATTGAATCTTGGTTTCTGAGTTTGTATCTGTACAGTTGTATTTTTTTATCATTATTGAATCTAGGGGTTCTATTTGTGGAGGTCTATAGTCTTGAGTTCCAGTTTGTATGTTAATTTCTCATATTTGTATGGTAGTTTTTATGGTAGTTTTGTGTTCCTATTTTCATATTTGTATGGTAATTTTCAAATTTGTATAGTTTTGTTTCATCATTGTCATGTATCTGAGTCCATTTCATGAATGATGTGCATGCCTCAGATGTTCCGTGTCGATTCTATGTTCGAGTCTTTAAATAGATCTGTACGGTAATTTTGAGTATCATTTTCAGATTCCATTTCAAATAATTAATTTTTATTTACTACAATTTTGTAATGGAGTGATATTTTTGTTTCAATTACTTGAATTTTATATTAGAATGATATTTTTGTTCAAGAATATTTTGTGGTAATAATTCTCTGATTCTACCAAGGATCCCACTACGCTTTGTTTTTATTTAGCTTCAAATGTTCGCACTATATTTTGTTTCAAATTTAAGATTTTTTTTTCATGTACAGTGTAGTGTATGTTGTGCAATATCCGATGTTTTACTGAAACAAATGTTTTACTCAAATAGCTAATTGTGATTGTTTTAGACAACAACATGTGCCTTGGCACGTTTAACTGATGTGTATGACATGAATTTTTAGTGGGATTTCACATTTGGTTCATCGATCACATGTTTTGTCGACTCGCTCCCATTTTTGTTTTGTAAATCAGGTACCAACATGGGAATGTTGTTGATCAGGTACCACTTTTTTAGAGTGCCATGCACATCCATGTCAATTATATTTTGAGAGTGCTGAGTTTAGCTTTTGGGTGACTAGGGTTGGATCAATTAGATCGATCAGAACAACCTCAGCCGAAAGTATGTCGGCAGGGGAATTTTGGCAATTTTTTATGGTAAATTTTGAGTAAATGTCATACATTGTATGTTTTGGTGCTCATTATGGACCCAATTTCATGCAGTATAATTAAATTGAAGCGAATCAGTGACTCTCAAGTATTTTTACATATGATGAGCCGAGATATATGACGTCTTTAACGAAATTAGAGTTTTAAGGGAGATAATTTCATCTCTCCATCGCTCTCTTATTCATGAAATTAGGGTTTTTAGTGCCCTAATAATAGATCTAACAAATATTTTAACTCTGTATCATTTTTTCTATTTAGAAATCACATATTCAAATATTTTAACTCTGCATCATTTTTTCTGTTTAGATATTGATGCAGTGACTATATGATATTATGCCATAAACTAAAACTTATTGTGCCATTAAGTTCTTCAATAACGACATTTGCGTCCTCAATTGTTTGCATTGTAACAAATGCAAAACGACAGCTTCTTCCAGATTATTTATCATACATGCTCTATGAATATAGTCATAACTGGTATCAATAGTATAATATATAGTCATAACTGGTTTATACTATACTAATGATATTTCAAACATGGTGTAGCTCTGAATGATAGGAAGCCAAAGTTGTGGTATGAGTCTGTGTTGTTAGATTCAGAGAAGGATGAGTTTAAGAAGTTGTACACAATTTCATTTGCATATTCCACATATTAACATTTGTAATGTATGCGATTAGATGTATATGATAGTTTTATATAATCTCATGTTGCCCCTATCTTGAAACTAGTTGGTTATATATAAAATTCTAAGATAGTGACATGAGTATTTTATTAATAGTTCTTAACATATGCTACAATTTTTATGTAACTAAGTAGTTTAGAACATATGCTATAACTATGTTCCCTTTTCATTTCTGAACAGAGCTTCCATTGTGAGAATAACTGTTTCTAGCTTCTGATGTCTATTTTTTCAATTTTATTTTTATTTTTCTTGGTTTGATTTGAATAACAAACAATTTATGCCCACCTCTCTAGCATTTGATAAAATCCTTGGTTTTATTTTGATTTTATTGGACGAAATAGATAATTTTAATTGGTGGTTTGTAGTATTTTATTATGTGAATATAGATTTGCATATTGTAATTTTAAGGCTTTTTTACCTTGAATTCCATTTGATTTTAGGAATACATTATACAATTTTTTCAAGAATTACTCTAATCATATGGTCCTTTGTTTGCAAAATAGCGTAACCAGCCCCTAATATACTTCTATTATCGACAATTTTTGTAGGTTGACTTCGAGATGTCACTGATGAGGTATCTCAAATATCAAGTTTTTTGGTGTAAGATTAATAATAACATTCTGTCAAATGTTTGTCCAAATGTTTGTCGACTTCATGGAGTTACATGTGGATAAAGATATTGTCCGAGTTATGTATTTTGATGAAGCCGATGTTGTTAATAGCAGGACGAATCCAGTTGGAGGTTTGTGCGGCCAGGATTATCAGTGTTATGGCCTAGGATTATCAGTTTTGTGGCCTAGGATGTGGACGGGTGCTTAGTCAAAATGATGTGCACGGGTGCTGGAGCCAAAGGATGTCACCCTCTGAATAGACGATGGTACCCTTTGTTTGGCCCTCTGTTCACCCAATGCCACTACCACATGACCATTGTCGCAAAAAAACTATTTAGACCCTTCAAGCCGGATGATATCGATAGAGGTCCATCATTTTCAGTGTATGATTCTTAACCCCGGATCTATGAAGACAACATTTTTATTTTACGATTCTTAATTTTTTTACCCATAATTTCAATGATTTGCAGATTTAATGTTTGATATTTTACCACTAATTTAATTGTAAGGTATACTATTTTGCAGATTTAATGTTTGATGTTTTGTTGTTGATGTGATATAATGTTTGCAGATTTTGTAATGTTGTAGTCATTGTTAGAATTTGTTTACTACTATGAAGCAAAATGTATATTATCTACCATTCTTCTGCATGTTCTAAAATATATAAAATCAAGGATTGATCCATATGAAGATCATGTTTGCACAAAAAAAAAATGGAGGTGTATACCCAAAGCATTGTTTGTTGATTCATATGTATCCAAAAGTAAAGTTGTCAATTAATTAACCGATACATACGTTCATGTATTTGGAGTATCAGATATAATTAAAGGTGCAACACTAATGTATATGAACAATATTCACATCCAATATTCCAATTCTTAGTGCACGATCAGTGCACGTGCATGTATTTGGATGTGATATTGGAATATTCACATCCAATATTCCAATATTCAAATGTGTAATACCCTGTATTTTTATGGTATATTAATTTGGGGATTTATTAAATTTAATGTGAATTAATTATTTAATATAAATTCGGAAATTAATTATGTTATAATTATTAACGTGATGAGAGTTAGTAATTATGGGAAATTTGTTGAATATTACTAATGAGCAAAGTAATATATAATATTGGTTATATTAAATGTCACGAGTGAATAAAATGACAATTTTGAAAACTTGAGTCGGGACGCGCCCGTGTCGCGTTGGGACTAAATATTGATGAATAAAAGTGAATATATTATAATTCACTCATATGGTCATTTTAAGTGCACCAAAGTGTCCGGAAGGGTCGAGATAGTCAGAAAAGTGTACCCGGGGGTTTAGTTTGGGTCTCGGGGTGTTTTTAGGCTTAATTAGTACCCTGGGAGGGCATTTTGGACATTTCGCATTTTTGGGTAATTAAACCCACGAAATTTCAAGGGATATATCATATGTCTAAGGTTTCCCTCTAGGGTTAAAACAACCAAAGACAAGTGACGGCCATAGGAGAGGGAAGGAGAGAGCTTTCAAAGCAATCCAAGGCTCAAAATCCATCCGTTTTCACCGCCACCACCACCAACGCGTAGATCGCGCGATGGGGAACGCATCCACACCAAATTCGTCATCAAACCAGAACTCTGAAAATCCCAGGAAAGTGTTTATCTTGCTTATTTTCGTTAATGCATCACTCATGTTAGTCTAGGGATGATTAGGATGAGTTTATGGAAGAAAATCCAAATTTGAGATAGGAAATCGCCTGTAGTAATGATTTGAATGATATTTTGGAAACCCCTTCACATGTAGAGGATTAAACCACGAAATTATGATGTTTTAAAAGAAGAAAATTCTGGAAAAGATTGATTAGAACCATGTTAAAGAAATTCTAGGGTTTTTGAGATTTTTCTGAAGTTTCTGCCTATAAATCCATGATTAGTGACGAAAATTTGCATGCTTTACGTAGAAGATACAAAAAATGAGATTATAATGTTAGTAGTACAAATTTTTGGGCGATTGGGAATGAAAAGTTTGGATTTGGAGGAGGTTATGTGATAGAACTCGTAAGTGATTAACTGCAGAATTCACCATACCTGTTTGATCGATCGATCGAGCCAAGAGCTTCGATCGATCGAAGGTTCGATCGATCGAGCCCCAGACCTCGATCGATCGACCCCTTATGGCAGACTCATATTTCCCCTTTTTAAATTAGTTGAATTCAATTTAATAAGAAATAATCCTTGGACACCCTTATTAAAATGACTTGGGAGATAAAGAAGACAAGTAGGACTTATAAATAATTATGGGACCTTTAATGTAAGACGAGAGTTGTGTTTTTGAGATATTTACATATACGGGACAATGAAATTATGTATTAAGGGGAGAGACGCGTAGGATAGTCACGTTGGAAATTAGATGAGTACCTACTGAATTCTACACTTGGGAGGATAGAGTCCATGAGTGTTACATAATAAGATGGAATGACCCCTCAAATTAAAGTAAGACATGAACGGTTATACGTGAGAACTAAATAATGAGAAATAAGGATAAATATCGTAATTATGGGATTAGAGATGTACCTAATTTGATATGGTAATAATAGTATAGTTATATGACTGTGTTTATGACTATACTATCTATGTGTGAAAATCGTGCCCGCGCTACTTGCTATCCCTGAGGTTAGCCCGCTAGGACAGTCTTATCTCGATGGGACCTTTATGAGGGATATTGAATCGTACCCTAGAAGATAAAAATCCTTGGTACAGTCTATCGAATCGATAGTTCAGACGATCCTAAGAGACGTGGGGGCATGTGTTATCCTCTCAGAGACTTGGAATCTATGCTTCGCCTCAATATTGTTTGTGTATGTGTTAATACAGTTCGAGAGTGATTACGAACTTGTATTTCCCTTAGTACGAGTGATACGGGGATTGGATAGCAGAGTATGCACGCAGCATAATTTTTATGTGGGGTGATGTTAGAATATATATATATTATACGAGTATTTAATATATATATGAAATTATGAAATTTGGAACTGCCTACTCTGATGTGGTAAGTAAGACATGTATGATGACTCAAATTGGAAATACTTGTTTTGAGAAAAAAAAGTATAATATATCCCTGGGAAACTTTATTAATAAATAAAGTTAGAATGAGAGTTTTGTTATTAAATGAAATCTTCCTTTTAAACAACTATATTGTTCAGTTTTAAATCTTACGAGTAACCTAAGATAAGTTAAACCATTGGGAAGTTTAGTGCGATATAAGATAAGAAAATCCGTTGGGAAGGTTAGTGCGATAGGCGTGCACATTAAAAGGGAGGTGAGAATTTCTGAGGATCATTTTTTCCAAAGTTTGTCACGAGCACGGTATAGGGAAGATTGGGTAAAGATTTAAATTCGATTAAGTTAAAACTATATGGTGAGACTTGGCGTATAACATCAATAGGGATTTTTTTTAAATGTACTGTATGGGCGGTACTACTTAGATTTCTTGCGATGTGAGATTTATACTCGGAGTTGAGCTTACCGGTATGACTTATATTCCTGAATTTCGGGACGAAATTCTGTTATAAGGGGGGAAGTATGTAATACCCTGTAATTTTTATGACTTTTAAAATGGGTTATATTTTAAATTAATGGATTAATTGGATTTTATTATTAATTAATTCATTTGGGTTTTATCCGAATTGTGGATATTAAAATGGATGATTCTAAATATTACTTGAAGATATTTAGGTAATATATGAATGTGATGCCATTGATATGGCAGTGTGATATTAATTCAGTAAATTGAATTTTTAGTCGGTCGCGGTATGAGACGTGTCGGGACTAATTTTTTAAATTAATAAGGAAACTTATTTTTACATCAACCTTATAGTCGTTTCGACTGCGTCGTTGCATTCGGAAGGGTTGAAATGGTCATAAAAGTCTATTTGGATGTTGGATTTTGGTCCCAGAGCATTTGGAAATGAAAAGACAACCCAAAAGGGCATTTTGGTAATTTTTACAAGGGGGATGAATAGTGATTTCGGGTTTTGTCTTATTATAAATATTTGGAGATTAGTGTACGTAGGTTCATTTCATCTCTTCTACACAAAATTGAAAAGTCATCTTCTTAAAGAGAGTGAAAGGTTGCCTGGAAAGAAAAAGCTTGCCTGGAAAGGAGGAGAACCAAAGATCAAAGGTCACCACCACCATCACCACCTGTGTTATTCAACTCCAAAGGATCAGAACTTCATTAGAGGCAAGTGTTTGATATTTGCAACTTAAGTTTGTATATTGTCCATGTTAGAATAATTATGAAAAGAGATGATTTTTCATGTTTGGAAGACATAATGGAGTTGTTATATGGATTTCTAGAAACCGAAATGATATAGGAAGTAAACTCATGTTGTAGGATGATAATAATCCCCGAAATAATCATATATCTATGGAAGAAAAATCTGAAAACCATTGATATATTCTTGAAGTTAATATGTTGATAATTTTCTGGAAAAAGAGGATATAAACATGCTTTTAATCCAATCTCTTGATGAATCTAGGATGTTTAGAACATTAGAAATAATTCATATATGTTGATATATCATATAGTAGAGATTATAAGCCATTTGGGATGTTAATATGAAGGTTAGAATGAATAAAAATGGTAATCCCCGTAGTTGTTGAATTGCAGAAAAATCAGGTTGTGACCTGAGGGATCGATCGATCGACCCCCTGCCTTCGATCGATCGACCTCCCCGAAATTCTTATAGTTGTTTATTTTAAATGTTGGTTATTATCCCAAATATTTTGTAGATCTTTGGTGATTTTTGATTGGATATTATGGGACTTAGAGAAGATCAGTAAGCCCTAGATAAGGTTTGGATTGATTTGATTGGGATTTAATTGATTAGAAAGATGATAATTAAATTGAAAGAAATTTCGGTTGCTAGACGCATTTGTTGGATTCTAATTGGTATCCATGAGGATTAAGGATAGGTCCAGTAGGGGAGATTTAACATAACACCTGGGTACCATTAGGGTTACAATTTGAATATCAAGGACTGAGTTTAGTACAAGCGCTTAGCGGTACGACTCCTGGATAGAGATGGGAATTTAGACCACATTTGGCTGCAAAAGGGGATGAGGTTATTCCGGTTACGTATTTAAAGTTGACGGACCTCCATGTTCGACAAAGTTAAGTAGTAGTGTATTGGATGGGTTCCTTGTTTGGATTTCGCTTTGCGAGACGTTCCGCGCATGATCCTTAACGACGTCGGGAGTGGAGAGATGTTAGAGGATGCGAGGATGCTGGTTTAGTTGATAAGTTATGATATTTAAATACGTAGGATTTGAAAGATATAATGCTACGTATGGGAATTATCTTAGGGTTGTGTGATTACCTTATTGATATTATATTGTAGGTATGATAATACCTATTTGATTGATTTATGATTATGTGTATGATATACCTAGCTTACTTGCTAACGACGGGAGGTTTGCGCATGAGGGAAGTCATATCCTGATGAATCCATGGGATCTTTGATTTGTCGCTCGAGAATATAGGTCTATGAAAGACTTATCAGGGAGTTGAAAAAGGTCACGATACGAAACAAGTATCCGTTGCCTCGAATTGATGATCTGTTTGACCAGCTGAGGGGAGCAACTTTATTTTCGAAGATAGATCTGAGGTCGGGGTACCATCAACTACGTATTAGGGAGAAGGATGTTTCAAACACTGCTTTCTTGACGAGATATGGGTCCTATGAGTTCAGGGTGATGCCATTTGGCATCACAAATGCTCCATCCATGTTCATGGACTTAATGAATCGTGTGTTCAGAGAGTTCTTGAATCAGTTTGTCATCGTCTTCATAGATGACATTTTGATATATTCACACTCTGAGGAGGAGCATGCCGAGCACTTGAGACAGGTTCTTCAGACTCTACGAGAGCATCAGTTGTATGCTAAGTACGAGAAGTGCGGATTCTGGTTGCGAGAAGTACAGTTCTTGGGGCATGTTGTTTCTGAACAAGGGATAGCCGTTGACCCGCGTAAAGTGTCAGCGGTGAGGGAGTGGGGACAGCCCACAACACCGACGGAAGTGCGTAGTGTCTTGGGGTTAGCCGGATACTACAGGAGATTCATTTGGGTATTCTCCCAAATAGTGGGTCCATTGACGAACCTCACTCGCAAAAGGGTACCATATGTTTGGGCTGATGCTTGTCAATTAGCATTCGACGAGCTGAAAGACAAGCTTACTTCAGCGCCAGTCCTTGCTTTACCGAAGCCGGGTGTGGAGTACCTGGTTTACACCGATGCCTCTTTACAGGGACTTGGGGGAGTACTTCAGCAGGAGGAAAAGGCTATAGCTTTTGCCTCCCGCAAGCTTAAGTCGCATGAGAAGAATTACCCCACCCACGACCTGGAGTTAGCAGCGGTCGTTTTTGTATTGAGAATATGGAGGCACTATTTATTGGGGGAGAAATTCCGTTTGTTCACAGACCACAAGTCACTGCATTACCTGTTCACTCAACGAGAGCTGAATATGCGTCAGTGCAGATAGTTAGAGTTTATGAAGGACTGTCAGTTTGACATACAGTACCATCCGGGGAAGGCCAACGTAGTTACTGATGTGTTGAGCCGTAGACCGGTAGACGAGGTAGCGGACGTCTGGAAAGCAAAATGGAAGGAGTTAGGCCACCAGGACGCAGTAGCCCGTTCCTTTATATCTTTTATGACAGTGACACCCGAGATTGTTACGAGGGTGATACAGGCACAGACCGCAGACTCGTTTTTCCAGGAGCAGATTGTACGACTTTTAGCTGAGGTTCTGAGTCCTATTCTATTAGCTCTGATGGGGGTTTGAGGTTTAATGGGAGATTAGTGGTTCCAGAAGGAGCATAATTACGTCATGCAATGATGACCCAGTCTCACGAGTCCTGATTTACGGTGCATCCTGGAGGAGATAAGATATATCAGGATATGAGGCGGCAATACTGGTGGAGTGGGATGAATAAGGACATTGCTGAGTTCGTGTCCAAGTGTTCTACCTGCCAGCTGGTAAAGGTGGACCATAACAAATCGTGAGGGTTGCTTCAGCCATTGGAGGTACCCATGTGGAAGTGGGAGAGTATTTCCATAGACTTTATTACAGGGTTGCCTACATCACAACGGGGCCACGACTCTATCTGGGTGATTGTAGATCGTTTGACCAAGGTGGCTCATTTTTTGCCGATGCGGACAGACTATACCATGGGTCAGTATGCTCAGTTGTTCATTGCTGAGATTGTCAGATTACATGGGGGTGCCCCTGAATATTGTGTCAGATAGAGACAAGATTTTCGTGTCGCGTTTTTGGGAAAGATTTCAGGAGGCTATGGGTACTGAGTTGAGGTTGAGTTCATCTTATCACCCACAGTTAGATGGACAGACAAAGCGTACTAATCAGATGTTGGAGGATATGCTATGCATGTGTGTTCTTGATTTTGGAGGAGGTTGGGAGCCACATCTTCCACTGGTAGAGTTTGCTTATAATACCTCTTATCAGTTCACTATTGGCATGGCTCCATTCGAAGCTTTGTACGGCAGGCCTTGTCGTTCCCCAACTTGTTGGCTCGAGGTGGGGGATAACAAGTTGCTAGGACCAGAGGTGATTCAGGAAACCTCCGCATGGATTGAGATGATCATAAGTCGCATTCGAGTAACCCAGGACAAGCAGAAAAGCTACGCCGATGCGAAACGGTTCTTCCGGGAGTTTAATGTGGGGGACCAAGTGTTACTACATGTATCTCCTAATAAAGGAGTGATGAGATTCGGGAAGAAAGGGAAATTGGCCCCGAGGTACGTGGGACCATTTCCCATCGTCGAGAGGATTGGTCCGGTAGCATACAAATTGGGACTGCCAGAGCATTTGCATCGCATTCACGATGTATTCCACATCTCGTCGTTGAGACGATATCTTCGGGATGATATGGCCCATACCCACATTGCAATAGATGAGATAGACTTACAGCCTGATAGCTCTTACGAGGAGAGACCGGTGGCCATCCTAGACCATAGCGAGAGATGATTGAGGTCGAAGGTAGTTCCACTTGTACGGGTCCAATGGGAGCACCATAATGTGGAGGAGTCCACTTGGGAGTGCGAGGCAGATATGCGCGAGAGATATCCAGATTTATTCTTACCAGGTACGCCTTATTTTTCAAATTTCGGGACAAAATTTCGTTATTACGGGGGAAGTATGTAATACCCTGTATTTTTATGCTATATTAGTTTGGGGATTTTTTAAATTTAATGTGAATTAATTATTTAATATAAATCCGGAAATTAATTATGTTATAATTATTAACGTGATGAGAGTTAGTAATTATGGGAAATTTGTTGAATATTACTAATGAGCAAAGTAATATATAATATTGATTATATTAAATGCCACGAGTGAATAAAATGACAATTTTGGAAATTTGAGTCGGGACGCGCCCGTGTTGCGTCGGGACTAAATATTGATGAATAAAAGTGAATATATTATAAGTCGCTCATATGGTCGTTTTAAGTGCGCCAAAGTGTCCGAAAGGGTCGAGATAGTCAGAAAAGTGTACCCAGGGGTTTATATTGGGTCTCGGGGCGTTTTTAGGCTTAATTAGTACCCCGGGAGGGCATTTTGGACATTTCGCATTTTTGGAACATAGGGAGAATGACAGGAAAAGGGATGGAGTTAGTAGATACCATGATAAGAAGAAAAGTTAACATAGATTGTTTACATGAAACTAAATGGGTCGGTGAGAAAGCTAGAGAAATAGAAAATACAGGATTTAAATTATATTGTACAGGAAAACATACAAATAAGAACGGAGTTGGAATAATAGTAGATAAAAACTTTAAGGACGATATCGTAACCGTTATTAGGAAAGGTGATAGACTTATACTTGTAAAATTGGTATTAGGTGAAAAGATAATTAATATTGTTAGTGCTTATGCACCTCAAGTAGGATTAGATGAGCACACTAAAGTACAATTTTGGGAACAAATGGATGAACTAATTCAAGAAATACCCCTAGGTGAGAAAATATATATAGGTGGAGATTTTAATGGCCATGTAGGAGAAGATCGTGTAGGATATGAGATAGTGCATGGAGGACATGGTTTTGGAGATAGGAATGACGGGGGAGAGTCTATCTTACATTTTGTGATGGCTTATGATTTTGTACTAGTAAATACATGTTTTAAAAAGAGGCTTGAACACTTAATAACTTATAAAAGTGGAACACATAAGAGCCAAATAGATTTTTTTATTACAAGTAAAGGAGACCGATTAACGTATAAAGATTGTAAGGTTATCCCAGGAGAGAGCTTAACCTCACAACATAGGATAATGGTGTTGGATATAAATATTAAAAATCAATCACGACTGCGAAAAGTGAAGATTAACCCACGAACTAGGTGGAGAAATTTAAAAGGAGAGAAATTAGAACTATTTAAAGATAAAGTATTAAATGAAGCAACATGGAATTGTGAAGAAGAAACTAACATAATGTGGAATAAGATGGCCACATGCATTAGGAGAATATCAAAAGAAATTCTTGGAGAATCAAAAGGAAAAGGGGCACAGTCTAAAGAAACTTGGTGGTGGAATGAAGAAGTACTGAATATAGTAAAAATTAAAAGGGAGTGCTTTAAAACATGGAATACAAATAGAAATGAAGAGAATTTTGAGAAATATAAATGGGCTAAGAAGGAAGTTAAGAAAGTGGTAAGAGATGCTAAGTTAAAAGCGTATGATGATCTTTATATAAAATTAGGAACACAAGAAGGGGAAAAAAGTATTTATAAGCTTGCTAAACTTAGGGATAGGAAAACAAAAGATTTTAATAACGTTAAGTACATCAAAAGTGATGATTCGAGAGTCCTAGTCAAAGATGATGAAATTATGGAAAGATGGAAAAAGTACTTTGAGAGGTTATTAAATGGAGATAATGGGAGTAGATTAGATATAGAGGAACTTAGGGAGACTCGAGAAGATATATTTTTCGTAGAATTAGGACAACAGAGGTCAGGATTGCTCTAAAAAAGATGAAAATAGGGAAGGCTTTAGGACCAGATGGTATCCCTATTGAGGTTTGGAAGTGCTTAAGGGAGGATGGAGTATCATGGCTTACAAAATTATTTAATAGAATTTTAATGACTAAGAGGATGCCCGATGAATGGAGAAAAAGTATTTTAGTAACTATTTATAAAACTAAAGGGGACATACAAAGTTGTTCAAATTATCGTGGTATTAAGTTAATGAGTCATACAATGAAACTTTGGGAGAGAGTGATTGAATATAGATTGGGATTGAAGACAACAGTATCTGAGAATCAATTTGGGTTTATGCCTGGGAGGTCAACAATGGAAACAATCTATTTATTGAGGAGATTAATGGAGAGGTATAGAGAGAAAAAAAAGGATCTTCATATGATTTTTATAGATTTGGAGAAGGCGTATGATAGGATACCCAGAGATATAATATGGTGGGTTCTACATAAAAGAGGAGTGACTCGGATATATATTGACATGATCAAGGATATGTATGATGGTGCGAGGACCACAGTAAGAACATCAGCTGGAGAAAGTAGTGAATTTTCAATTACGGTAGGGCTACACCAAGGTTTAGCATTAAGTCCTTATCTATTTGCTCTTGTTATGGATGAGTTGACTGGATAAATACAAGATGAGGTGCCATGGTGTATGCTATTTGCAGATGATATTGTTTTAGTCGATGAGACTAAGATGGGGATAAATGCTAGGTTGGAATTGTGGAGAGAAATTTTAGAAACAAGAGGATTTAAAATAAGCGGAACTAAAATAGAATATGTGGAGTGTAATTTTAGTAGTAATAGGAGGACAAATGGATATGTGGTGGAATTGGAGGGTCAAGAAATACCTAGAAATGATCATTTTTGTTATTTAGTATCGATTATACAAAAAGATGGAGATATTAGTGATGATGTTACGCATAGGATTAGAGCAGGCTAGGTTAAGTCGAGAAGTGCGACCGACGTTCTGTGTGATAGGCGTATACCTTTGAAGTTAAAAGGAAAATTTTATAGGACGGCCATTAGACCCACCATGTTATATGGGACAGAGTGTTGGGCAATCAAGAAACAAAATGTGCAGAAAATGAGTGTGGCGGAGATGCGAATGCTAAGATGGATTTGTGGTAAAAGTCGAAAGGATAAAATTAAAAATGAACAAATTCGTGAAACGGTAAAAGTAGCTCCTATAGAAGATAAATCGAGAGAAAATCGACTTAGATGTTTTGGACACGTCAAGCGTAGACCAATGGATGCTCCTGTAAGGAAGAGTGATTTAGTTAGTATTGATGGTAACCCAAGGGGTAGAGGTAGGCCTAAATTAAATTGGTGGGATATTATAAAAAAGGACATGATATCATGTGGTTTAACCAAAGATATTGCACTGGACAGAATGGAATGGAAAAATAGGATTCATGTAGCCGCCCCCAAATAATTGGGAAAAGGCTTTGTTGAGTTGAGTTCAGTTCAGTAAACCCACAAAATTTCAAGGGATATATCAGATGTCAAAGGTTGCCCTCTAGGGTAAAAACAACCAAAGACAAGTGACGGCCATAGGAGAGGGAAGGAGAGAGCTTTCAAAGCAATCCAAGGCCCAAAATCCATCCGTTTGCACCGCCACCACCACCAACACCAATGCGTAGATCGCGCGACGGGGAACGCATCCACACCAAATTCGTCATCAAACCAGAACTCTGAAAATCCTAGGTAAGTATTTATCTTGCTTATTTTTGTTAATGCATCACTCATGTTAGTCTAGGGATGATTAGGATGAGTTTAAGGAAGAAAACCCAAATTTGAGATAGGAAATCTCCTGTAGTAATGATTTGAATTTTATTCTGGAAACCCCTTCACATGTAGAGGATTAAACCACGAAATTATGATGTTTTAAAAGACGAAAATTCTGGAAAAGATTGATTAGAACCATGTTAAATAAATTATAGGGTTCTTGAGATTTTTATGGAGTTTTTGCCTATAAATCCATGATTAGTGACGGAAATTTGCATGCTTTACATAAAAGATACATAAAATGAGATTATAATGTTAGTAGTACAAATTTCTAGGCGATTGGGAATGAAAAGTTTGGATTTGGAGGAGGTTATGTGATAGAACCCGTAACTGATTAACTGCAAAATTCACCATACCTGTTTGATCGATCGATCAAGCCAAGAGCTTCGATCGATCGAAGGTTTGATCGATCGAGCCCCAGACCTCGATCGATCGACCCCTTATGGCAGACTCATATTTCCCCTTTTTAAATTAGTTGAATTCAATTTAATGAGAAATAATCCTTGGACACCCTTATTAAAATGACTTGGGAGATAAAGAAGACAAGTAGGACTTATAAATAATTATGGGACCTTTAATGTAAGACGAGAGTTGTGTTTTTGAGATATTTACATATACGGGACAATGAAATTATGTATTAAGGGGAGAGACGCGTAGGATAGTTACGTTGGAAATTAGATGAGTACCTACTGAATTCTACACTTGGGAGGATAGATTCCATGAGTGTTATGTAATAAGATGGAATGACCCCTCAAATTAAAGTAAGACATGAACGGTTATACGTGAGAACTAAATAATGAGAAATAAGGACAAATGTCGTAATTATGGTATTAGAGATGTACCTAATTTGATATGGTAATAGTAGTATAGTTATATGACTGTGTTTATGCCTATACTATCTATGTGTGAAAATCGTGCCCAGCTACTTGCTATCCCTGAGGTTACCGCGCTTGGACAGTCTTATCTCGATGGGACCTTTATGGGGGATATTGACTCGTACCCTAGAAGATAGAAATCCTTGGTACATGCTATCGAATCGATAGTTCAGACAGTCCTAAGAGACGTGGGGGCATGTGCTATCCTTTTAGAGACTTGAAATCTATGCTTCGCCTCAATATTGTTTGTGTATGTGTTAATACAGTTCGAGAGTGATTCCGAACTTGTATTTCCCTTAGTACGAGTGATACGGGGATTGGATAGCAGAGTATGCACGCACCATAATTTTTATGTGGGGTGCTGTTAGAATATATATATATTATACGAGTATTTAATATATATATGAAATTTTGAAATTTGGAACTGCCTACTGTGATGTGGTAAGTAAGACATGTATGATGATTCAAATTGGAAATACTTGTTTTGAGGGAAAAAAAGTATAATATATCACTGGGAAACTTTATTAATAAATAAAGTTAGAATGAGAGCTTTGTTATTAAATGAAATCTTCCTTTTAAACAACTATATTGTTCTGTTTTAAATCTTACGAGTAACTTAAGATAAGTTAAACCACTGGGAAGTTTAGTGCGATATGAGATAAGAAAATCCGTTGGGAAGGTTAGTGCGATAGGTGTGCACATTAGAAGAGAGGTGAGAATTTCTCAAGCGAGTGTCGCACCAATATGTTGTTGCATTGGCCTGTAAACATTTTAAATACTTACTAAACAAATTTTAAATCATTTACACTATCGGGCTCTGACTCGTTTCTATTTCTCTTTCTCTCTTGTATATATATGTATATATTACAGGTGCCCAGCCACAGGGGCGTCTTGGGTAGGATCCCTTGTAAGGAACGCGCTTCAACTTAGGTGGGAGTTGCAGGCCTTTTGCTTAGACGACTTCATTTATTTGACTCCACTCCTAGCATATTCATTTAGTGGGGCATGTGTCGCCCTTTCCATTATTCAGTTGTTTGTTTGTACTTTGTGATTTAGTTATTTCTAGTATTGTCACTTTGGGATTTATTAATGTCTGAGTGTTTTACTTTAAGTTTTAATGTTGGGATTTAGTTGTTGAATGTTTAAATTATTTGAATTATATGTTCCAGGATTATTGTGGTGTGATTCTTTAATATTGAATTGTTGTAAATAATTAAATCTTTGATTTTAAAATAAAATTTGGAAAGTAATGTTTAAAAAAAATGGTTTTGACACTTAGCTTAATTAATTAGGGTGTTTAAATTGGAAAAGTTATTTTTTTACGACAGTGATGCTAAGAATGAACAGTGATCGCCCGGTATTTAATTAGGTGGGGTGTCACAAAATGTACATCCATCCCTTATGATTTATGGCAGAAACTAGGATGGTTATCCTTAACAAACATTTCTATACCCAGATGTTCAGCAAATGGAACATGTAAGGACATTTTTATCATGTCCGAAATGTGTCATTTATTTATGTCGTATGCCGTCACATTTGGCACGTCTCTACACGATCTCATATGACGGGATCAATTTGAATTCTAGGAATCAAGCATTTATTATCTCCATCATGTGTCCCTCATCTGCCTCAACGACTTCACGTTCCATGATTTTAGGCTCGTAATGAAAGTGGTATGCAAGAGAAGTCAAAATAGTGCAACAAGGCTTGATAGGGAAGTTCAAGGGAAATTTGGTAATTTTACAGCCACCGTCTGAAGGACTGGTCAACTGGAAAGTTGAAGATCTTACCGCAACAAATATATTGGAAGAAACGACACCTCAATACGAGCTACGGTGAACAAGTTATGGCCCGTTCAAAATGGAGATATTTCCAAGAATCTCCTTGGAATTTTTTCTAAGTAATGAATGCCCCTTTGACCAGCCATTGTCCTCGAACCCAGCCTGAACCAGTTCGGGGGGCGAACCGGTTCGCAGGGTACCCGAACTGGTTGGGGGTCCCTGTACGCTGGATAGAATTTTAGTGTTTTAAATTCGCAAAACTCTTCATGTGTTTTCCTATTTAAACCAACTTCGGGGGAGCTATTTTGCAAGACTTTGAAAGACAAATTTGAGAGTCCAAATACCTCAAGTCTTCACCTTTTTGAGTCCCAATACTAATGTTTTGATTCACACAATTCTTCCAATCCTTTGTGAATCAGTTTGCAACCCAAGAACACATTCGTGTGTCTGTTCGTACTCTTGTGGAGAAGACCGTTCTTCTTCTTCATTGATGCCCTCCATGAAAGGGAAACTTCTAGCCGCCGACTACAGATCCGACACCTGTGGGTAACTCTATGTCATTGCATTTTCATTGTAATCCGAAATTGTATGTTACAATATTATAGTGAAAATAAATGGTTTTGCCCCTTTGGGGGATTTTTCCTCACATATATGTGTTTGAATGTTCTTACATGATTCATCATCATATTTAATCACATATAGATGCATGTTTTGGATTTAATTGACAAAACCTGAGTTTAATTAAATAACTTCCTTATTTGAACGCACGCACACTCTCCTAAGAACATAACTGTCAATATCCTTTTCGAATAATCTGTGGAGTTTGAGTGAAATATTTGTTAGCATCTGCAGGGGGTTCATCTACCTAGAACTGAACATAGAAGATTTGACAATCATTCTATCATATTTAACACCTCATTAGGTGGAGTACCACCTGATCAGTACATGGGCCGAATTTTGCAGTGCCCATAATTTTCACGTTGGGTGAATGCTTATTTTTTGGACAATATGGTTGCTAAGTTGCATGTACCTGCATGCTCCCTCATTCTCAATTGGTAATTGTCCCTTCTGGAGAGGATTTTGCATAGTTAGAACATGTGTAATTATCTCCACATGAATGAAATTTATTACCTTGGGCTATGGGATTTTTACACACGAGTGTTCGGAGTATTTCAATTTATCTAGTGAATACATAAACAAATATGATGGTAAAAAGTCATCATGGATGAAATGTGGTCAAATCTCTTAATATGCATTGGTTTTAATTTTTAGTGGAAGAACATTCTCATATTTGGATATTTAACTTGCATTTGTATCTGATTAACTAACTAATATAATAAAAATATAATTTGGATTATTGGATTAGAAAATGTCAATTCATATTTGGATAATTAACTTAGATTTGGATAGGATTAGCATCTGATTGATTGACAGGCCTGCTGCATCCACTCACATTTGAGTACTAAGGATTGCCGACCTTGGTACTATTTAAGATGCGGGGTTAGGAGTCTATGTATGTCCTTTTAAGTTTTGAAAAACTTCTATTGCATTTCTTATATTGTATGAGATTTAAAGATTTGTCAATTTGTTAATTTTTTGTTTTTTACTGTTCTGTTAAAGACTTGGGTTAAAATTAGGCCTTTTAACTGCAAAATCCACTCCATCATGTTTTTCATCAACCTAAATCATCATCTCTATTTTCAAGTTTTCTAGGTAGTCAACGATCTTTGAGAGAGTCAGTACCATAGATGATTCGGTGATCACCTATAACATTTACAAGCATATTATTCTTAATGCTGAAAAATCCTTCTGTGTCAACTGCAATAGTAGGCTTTAATGCTCCAACATGCATAATAGTCCCCTGGCCTGGAGGAAGGATAGCATCAAGCCTATCCACTCAAAACATCCCCAAATTGGAAAAAGGTAGCATCCACTGGAAAAGGTATTACACATGATATTTTCTAACCTGCTATTGAGGACAAAAAAATATGCATTTTAAATTTATAAAATAATTAATCTATGTTACTTATAAATTTTTTTTGTTTTGGTTTTGTAGTGAAAATAATAGACAAAATGTCTTGCCCATGTATGCAAGCTTTAAGAGAGGCATGACTCTATAAATTCTATTTAGTTAAAATGTATACCCTGTAGTGCATCATCCTCTGTAGTCAAATTTTAAGATCAACACCCTTATTTCAACTTCATATTGATGTGATGGATGCAAGGTATACACAATAGTTAATTTTTTATAATAAATAGAGTAGTTCACTTGAAATATCAGAAAATTATGTTGACTCAACCTATTTTATAGGTAACCCATGTGGAATTGAAGTTTTTTTTTTTAGGGGGGGGGGGGGCATTATTCAAGCTTGAATGGAAGACTTGGTGTTGTAAATAGGGATACAAGTTATAGCACTGTGATTTGTTTTCTTTTGCACAGTTGCATAGTTCTATTTGTTTTCTAAACTTCAATTCCAAATGTATCCCTATTTTTTGTTCATGAGCATTTTTTCAAATTTTATTTCTCATGATTATGTGCTTTTGATGAATGACTATTGAATGAGTAGTGCTAATATTTTTTCATGAGCTTTGACATGTTTGTCCCATTTTTCTTTGACAACTTTGGCAGATTTGACAGCTTCAACTTTAGAAGATCTGAACTAAGATGTGAGGCAGCTTTCTACTACTATGTACGACGTGGGACCCGATCGGTTGACCTCAAATGCCGAGTCAACTTCAAACCCATATGGCGTCCCCATTGGCCGTGAATATATCGTAGTGACAACATACATTCGTCGCCTTCTTTCTAATCTTGGGAAAGGGCTGATAGAGATGATGGAAGAAACCTCAAGTGTACATTGTACATACAGGTGATTGACTAAGCTTGGTTTATTTTTTTATGTATAGGTGAATATATACAGGTGAAGAAATCTCAAGTGGACACTGTACCTCAAGTGCACCTCATGGGCTGATAATATTTTTTATGTACAGGTGAAGAAACCTCAAGTCCACACTGTACCTAATTCAGTTGAATACAACCTTTGTATATAAATTCTTTGCCCTCTCTTTTAAATATGAAGGCCCTGAATATTTTTTTTCATTCTCTTAGTGATGATACGAGAAATTGGCCATAAGACCTTCTCGTACCAGCAGGTCAAGAGTGATGTGTGTGTTAAACACGTAAAGCAAGCAAACAGAGAGAAGACAAGATATAGAGTGGTTCAGCCTCTAAAATAGGCCTACGTCCACTGTGTTGCTCCGTTCTCATTATGTGCGTTGCATTGTACAATATAATCATGCCTATAGAGGCGTATAAGTATGAGAATAAAGGAGAGTACATGACAGTATTGGAGATTCCGGTGAGCCCGTGAGGTGGCTGTGATGCAGATCCTTGGCCTCCAATGCCTATGTTGGGGTGATGTAGAGAGGATCTGTGTTGTAGTTCCCCCGGTGTGTGTGGAACCGATCCCTATATTCTAGGTGAGGGTCCTCTATTTATGAGGAAATGTGTTGAGTCAGATGCCCTGAGCACGTGGCGTATACCGAGTTTACGACAGTTGTGGATAAAGGGGGGTGCAGCTTGCAAGGCAAGCAGTGTTGCAAACTGGAGGACCGCGCACCCTAAGGTGGTATGCCGTGGCCTATGATGGAGAGGGCCGCACCCTAAATGAGCTCTAGCCGCGCCCTGAGTGAGGTTAGGCCGCGCCCTGTATGAGAGAATACATCCGCGGTAGGGTGCTATATTTGTACTATCAATAAGCCCCCAAGCCGTAGTGCCAAGGGAGATCAATTGGGACTGCGGCTAAGTAGTCTAGGTGCCGCGGCACTACCAAAGCGAAGATTCGTCTTCCGCGCTCCCTTATATAAATTTTTTCTGGCAGTGGACTTCATTACGTTTCCAAAACTTTTGAGAGCACATCGCGAGTGAAACTCTGCACTTTCTTCCTTGCTCGTTCCGGCGACTTTTCGAGGCGGCGTGTGGCGGTTCAAAGTGGTCTGTAGCTGATCTTTGCGACTTTATTCATTTCCAGGTGATTTTTCAACCACTATTTACAGTTTTCTTCCCTTATGATACTTTGCCTGGTTCATTTGCTAGAAATCTAGGGTTTTATTTGTTCGTTTTGCTTTTTCCACATATGCTGCATATGAAATATGTAGAACTGTTCTTGATGTTCATGATCGAACACTCCGTATTCTGTGGGTTTGATTCTAAAAGTGATTAGATTTAGGTAACCAAATTGTTTAGGATAGAGGCCGCGACATGGTAGGATTTCAATAATCTTTTCCGTGAACTGGTACAATACTTCTGCGTCATACCGTGCCAAATGGCCACGGTCCCTCGAACTATCATCCGCGGCATCAAATCACCACCTTTAGTAGTCTTGGAATAGCCTTAAAACTTTCATGAACCCAAGACATTCATGTTAAATAACTATAGCTGCTGCTAGAGCATAAAGAGTGGACTGAAAACTTAGGAATGGCCATGGCCAGGAATGCCCTAAAAGCAATTCTATCTTATTACCGCGGCATTCTATGTTCCTCTGATATGGATGTGGTCGCGGCTTGTTCGGACAGTACGATCCCATTAGACATTTTTTGATTCAAAAATACCCTTCTGCGACTTCTTAAAGTCTTACAAATCATACTAGCTGCGGTGCCTAACTGCGAACTCTGCTTTTCAGGTACTGCTGCAGCCATATGAGCTTTGACCCAGACGAGTTCCTGAGAGGCTTTTGGGCAAAGCATTTTGGGACCTCTCGCCCCGAGCTTACCTCTCTGCCCCCTATAATATCAGTTGGGCCCTACAAACTAAAATATTTCCCGAACTGCGTGATAATCGACTCAGACTCCGCGGACTCTGCATCTGGGAAGGATTCCCAATCTCCGCCGATGGAAGAGGAAGCCAACTCAAGTACACATCCAATGGGTGTAGGAGACAATGTCGTGGCTGTTAGAAATAACCCAGGAGGAACATCTGGGAGGGCTGAGAGACCCCTTACCGCGCTTGATATCCGCGACTCGATGAACCAAGATTAAGTCGAGAAGGTTGCTGAGGCCTTAGAATTTCTAGAAAATTTGACGTGCTCGGCCCCTACCGCGAACCAAAGACCGTGCACAGTTATATCCGATGATGGAATTTGCTTCCCGTTACACGCCTTCATTTATGGGCTGCGGCTACCAGTCCCAGTTCCTATCCGTCGCCTTTTTCAGGCAATGAACCTGGCCCCGGCACAGCTGGACCCTAATGGTTGGAGATCCGTTCTCACTGTAATTGTCCTTTGGGATAAATTGTTCAAAAAGGACATCACTCCTGCGGAGTTCTTTCACTTCTACCGTCCAAAGGAGAACACCGTGAAATTCGCGGGGTATTATTACCTCTCTAACCGCGGCAGGGATGAGGCCCTTTACACTGGGAGACCGACCAGTGTGAAGAATTGGAAGGGGAAATATTTTTACATCTTCGGTGAAGGCTGGGAGATGCATCCCGAGGAGAATGAAAGAGAGAGAACATATAAAATGCCGCGGCAGTGGGGGTCACCATCAAAATTAGGTATAAGATTACAGCCGCTTCCTTTTTATTTCACATGTAACTTCCACTAACTTGAATCGTCTTTTCTTTCTACAGCCCTTGACAATCTGCATTTGAACAAGCGGCAGGAACAAAGGGTTGCTGAGGCCGCAGAGGTTTCTGCTGAGCACAAGAATTTCAGCACATTCGTAACGTCAGCAACCATTTTTGAAGCAGGATTTTTCCAAAACAAATCCATTCCTCAACAAATGGGTGCGGAAGGTAACTAACTGCACCATAATTTTTACTCCGCGATCGTTTATTCTCTTGAACTCAAACTCATGCCATTCCTTTTCAGGCGAAGAAGTTGACAGGGAGTTGCTAGCGACGTAGCTAGCGGAGATGGATGAGGATGCAGTCGTCCTAAATAATACTGCGCGTAGCAGGAAGAGGAAGAAGTCCAAAGCCAAAGGACCTGCCGCGACCCCCTCCGGAGAACATAATGCAGCCCCAGCCGTGGTCGCTGCCGATAAGGCTACTGATCCTGTCGCGGATTAGGTGGCCAATGATGAAAACCCTGCACCAGACCATTTTGATGACGACATAGGGGAAAACTTGGCCGCGGCTGGCCTGATGTCAACTAAAGTGCCCCTTCAATCATCCTCTCCTCCACCGCCAACTGTAGTGGCGGTTAATGCTAACTTGCCACCTCCTCAATTCCGCTGAGAGTCTGGTCCAAATGGTAGACCAAGGCCTCAATTAAGGCAGCCTGACCCAAATTATTCCTGGGAAACTACCGCAAAGGCTGCGCGGAGGATGAAGTGAGCCTTGGATGTCGCGGCCCTTGAAAGGCTAGTTGGAGAAGATCATGAAGATCTGGAGGACTGTGGCCTCCATAGCCTTCTGAGGGTACGTACCAATTGTCATTTGACTTTGCATCTCATATTTTTCCATATTTTCTAACACCTTTTCTTCCAGGTCGTGGATGTTATTGTGGTCCAGAAGAGGAAGTACGAGGCCTTATATAGGTTGAAAGAGGCCGAGAAGAGTGCACATACCGCGGACTTGCAAGCTGCACAGACTTCTGCTTTTGAGGCGGGGAAAAAGTCTTTTGCCGCGGCACTTCAAGAAGCCCATGTAGACCTTGAGAAAGCCGTCAAGGCGAGGGGGAAGCGGAGGAGAATTTTAAATAGGCCGCGGAATCCCTGAAATCTTCGCAGGCCCAGACTACGGAGGCCGCCCGTGTTGCGAAAATTTCAAATGCAAAGCTTTCCCTTCTCCGGGAGAAATATGAGGAGCTAGAGGCCAAGTCCGCCCGGAAAGATGAAGATCATGCCGCGGCAGTGAAAAAGTTGGAAGAAGATCATGGTGACGCCCTCCAGCTAGCCATAGATCATGCCGTGGAGTCATTCAAAGGCTCCAAGGATTTCTTCCTTATCAATAGCAGGGCATACCTCCGCGGCTACTAGGAGCTGCGGCAGAGATTTATCAGGAGGTTCCCTGAGGCCGAGGAGGATGTCCTTGCATGGAAGTTAAGCGATGCCTAACATCAAGAGTGCATCGCTGAACTAAAGGCCGCGGCAGAAGAGAGGGCAAGGCTCAGGGCCGAGGCAGAGGCAGAAGCCGCGGAAAGAGAGACCGAGATTGCCGCGGGCGGTGATGATGATGATGATGACACAGCCTCTTGAACTCCTAATTTCTGTTACATCATTAATATAGGGATGTATCCCTCCCTTTTGTAATCTTTGAACTTCTTTTGTGCCTGCGGCCTTCATTATGTAATCTATGGCTTATTAATACCAAGGCTGCGACCATATTTTTACCATTCTAATTGACTTCTTAATGTATTCCTTGCTCTTTTATATTGCATGACTTACATTGCTTGCTATAATGAATTGTTGTACGTTACTGCCTCATCTCTGAAAATGCATCCGCATCCCGACAGACGTAACATTTCAAGTCCGCGGTCAGAGGTCGATTTCGTAGTTTGATTTTTTGTCAATGTCTGCGTCCATACAAATGGTCTTAAATCTCTGGCATCGACTGCTGCATTATGTCAGCTGCATACAAGCCGCGGCTCGTTATTATGTTGCGTCATGTAAACATCTTTGCCTGATTGCCGCGGACATGCTTTCAAGGCTAGGACTTGCTGATTACATGGATCTCCAGCTGCTTTCATTGCACCCAATTATCTGAACCGTTTATCTTTTGTTATCCCATAATAACCAACATGAAATATACGAAGAAATCTTTCCTTAGACTTGGTACAACTGATTCTCTTCTACCGTCGCATTCGACATTGTAGCTTTCTCATGCTTCAAGATGTTAGTGCCTTACCATTTTCATGAATGAGTGGCTTCTAGGGCTCTGTAACCGTACCGGTGGGATGTGACACATTTCTGGTTTATCTGAACAATGCTCCTCTGTCGACATATGCTGGAGTTTCCAAGTCTTCTTGGGCCGGGTCATGTCACCAAGCCCTAACATGCGAGACACTATCAAGCCTCTCTAGGTTGGGTTATGTTATTAATCCACCCACAGCTAATATGCGAGACACTATCAAGCCTCTCCAGGTTGGGTTATGTTATTAAGCCACCCACAGCTAATATGCGAGACACTATCAAGCCTCTCCAGGCTGGGTTATGTTATTAAGCTTCCCACAGCTAATATACGAGACACTATCAAGCCTCTCCAGGCTGGGTTATGTTATTAAGCCACCCACAGCTAATATGCAAGACACTATCAAGCCTCTCAAGGCTGGGTTATGTTATTAATCCACCCACAGCTGCTGATGTATAGAGAGTCATCCTTGGCTAGATAGTATAAGCCTCCCGGCCCGATGACGCATCCCAAAGCTGAGCACGGGATTTGTAAGGCCCCGTGACTAATGAAAGCTCCTTTAGTCTTCAGATGCTTTCGTGAATATTATCATCATATGATAAGATGTATTTGCACATATATAAAGGTCGTAATCCCTCCATATGCGTGTCCCAAAATAATAATAATCTTCCGAGATAATTTTTTATCCTTCCTCTGGAATCTGTTTAAGACACAAAGTCTTTTTGTTAGATAGCAAGTTATGAAACCAAGAGAAATATCAGATATGGAAAAATTTCCTAATTCATATGTTTATATATGTCTAATTTAGCTAATGACTTTGTTAATAAAACATAAGGTCTTAAGTATTAAGGCTACAATTGAGCTTCATAAAACATAAACAGAAATAGTGGAAATTGGAAAGACTAAGGATGAGGTGAGGCATGCAGCCTCTGTCAGGTCCGGCTGGGTCCTTTATGCATTCTTTAGGAATCGCTGCAGCATCCCTTGACCAATTAGCCTTTCAACTTCGTCTTTCAGAGCATAGCATTGCTCTGTGTCATGGCCATGGTCCTGATGGAATTTTCACCAGGTAGCTTTGTTCCTCTTGTGAGGTGGAGCTCTCAACTTTTCGGGCCACCTCAAAAGCTAATCCTCTTTGATGAACTTAACGATATCTTCAACCAGGAAAATCAACGGAGTATAGATACCCGACTTCTTTTCTGATTTCTCTGCCCTCCTTTTCTGACTCCTACTGGTTGATTCCGCGACTTCTTTAACTGCCGCGGCAGACAAAGATTTTTCCTCCGAAACCGCGCCTATATTTTGAGAGGCCACGGCCTCTAACATTAGCACCCTCTGTGTTAGGTAATTGATCTGGGTCTGAAGTGATGCATGGATGTCATAGAGGTGATTAAGGTGATTGTACAGTTGCACAATCTCATCCTTGACTTCTGCACTCTGGCTGGATCCTCCTTCCATTTCTGATCTTGTTAGGCTTTATAAAGTATATAGAATCTGAGACGAAACTAACAGAAGTGAGTGATCACAGGAATATTGAGAAGGGGAACTTGAACTGCTCCATGATATGCTGAGGAGGCCGCGACAAGTATGCCACACAAGTGTACTATCGTAGCCCTTTAATGTTATTCACCAAGGTCGAGCGGAAGGCAACTTAAGTCCTTCCCACAGTGATTTTGAACTGTCGTAATAGATCCACACCAGTGGGGGTCGCGGCCTGAGATATTGTTGAACTTACAGGCCGCACCCCTGTCTAGGCAGGGGAAAAATCCAAACTGATGTCCAAGACAGGAACTAACATTTTATCCCTCAATTACACGAGGGAAACCTACTAGGGTCCATTGATGAGAGAATTCCCTTGAGGTGCGCACTACGACACAGCTTCAATGATAACCCCTAGATCATAGGTAGATGGCAACAAAAATGGGAATAAATATAGCCGTTCCCTAATCATCCACCTTTTCGGGACTAAAGCCCACCATGCCTTTTAGCATTATCTAGATGGAGTGATATCACATGGGTATGTAAAATAGATCCAAAGTCATCAAATGAAGATCCAAAGACAGATCCAGAAATATGAAATACCCGTTGAAGGGGGCGAATGTAAAGCGGAGCCCAATAACCAGTAACCGACCCGTGAGAAGATGATCCATAGGACCCTCAGGGATCGAATAAGGTGTTTAAGAACTCATATGTGTAGAGAAACAAGATTGAAATACTTGTTTTCCCACAGACGGTGCCAAACTGATGATACGAGAAATCGGCCATAAGACCTTCTCGTACCAGCAGGTCAAGTGATGTGTGTGTTAAACATGTAAAGCAAGCAAACAGAGAGAAGACAAGATATAGAGTGGTTCAGCCTCTAAAATAGGCCTACGTCCACTGTGTTGCTCCGTTCTCATTATGTGCGTTGCATTGTACAATATAATCATGCCTATAGAGGCATACAAGTATGAGAATAAAGGAGAGTACATGATAGTATTGGAGATTTCGGTGAGCCCGTGAGGTGGCTGTGATGCAGATCCTTGGCCTCCAATGCCTATGTTGGGGTGATGTAGAGAGGATCTTTGTTGTAGTGCCCCCGGTGTGTTTGGAACCAATCCCTCTCTTCTAGGTGAGGGTCCTCTATTTATGAGGAAATGTGTTGAGTCAGATGCCCTGAGAACGTGGCGTATACTGAGTTTGCGGCAGTTGTGGATAAAGGGGGGTGCGACCTGCAAGGCAAGCAGTGTTGCAAACTGGAGGGCCGTGCACCCTAAGGTGGGATGCCTCGGCCTATGATGGAGAGGCCCGCACCCTAAATGAGCTCTGGCCGCGCCCTGAGTGAGGTTAGGCCGCGCCCTTATGAGAGAATACATCTGCGGCAGGGTGCTATATTTGTACTATCACTTAGCACTCAACTTCAGAAATTTATTAGCACTGGTTTGGTTATAATGTTGGATTTTTTAATTAAATAAAAAAAAGACGGGGATGAATTAATTTTTTGGTAAAAAGTTGTTTCATAGCAGTAGTGGCATCTTTTGAAACCAAACTCGAGACACTAATGGCCTCTGATTTTGCTGCTGACTTGGTTTTAATATATCTATATGCATTAGTTTTAGATTGTTGAGAAATCTGACAATTTTAGACATTAATAGAAGCACTACTTTTAAGTGTTGTTTGGGTTTCATTTTGAATCGCTGGGTTTCATTTTTAGCTAAGTTAAGTGTTGTTTGTTATTGAATCGTTATTTATTGAATCCCATGTTATTGAATCGTTGTTGAATGAATACCCTGTTCATTTTGTGTTGTTGATTGAATCGTTGGATTAGCTTCTATACCTAAGTTTTTTCCTTATGTGTCGTTCATTTTGAGTTTTGGAAGATAAGAGTTTGAATAAAATGGTTCATCATTACATGAGATTCTGATTGTGAGTTTGAATGATTTTGATCATTGATGATGATGATGTTATATGGTAATACGATGTTTTTGGACGTGTTGTAGTCACAACGCATTGGAGTACCTAAGTCGTGGCATAAATTGGATCATTTCAGGTCTGTTTATAAATAAATTGGATCATAGATGGTTTTCTTTTGGACCATCTGTGTGTTTCTTTCATATTAGGTGATTATGCAACAAGAAGATTAGAAAATGTGACAAATTTAACTGATATGTTAGGTGTCCATGGACCAAATCAGGAGATATCTTTTACCATAAGTACAGTATGGTCGTGCCATCTTTTACCAACGCAAGATGCATTTAAAGAACGTATGGATTTGAGAAGAAATAAGTGGCTCTAGAATTTTTGAAACATAACAAGAAGCTCAAATATACGAGGCATTTGAACTAGGATGTCAAAATGACATTTCAACAGGTAGTATATTATTGATTCATTCTTTTTATTAAAATTTATCAAATCATCTATCCTCCTGGTTAAGATCAAACAAGAACCTATATTTTATATTTCATAGGGCCTGCATATTGACTGGCTACCTTTTAGTATGTTGTTGTATCGTAAATCTTCATGTTTTCAAAACCTTCTATGAATTTCTTCAAATAAAATAAATTCATAAGATCTATATTAAATTTATATCCGTTGACTTTGAAATATCCTTGATAATTTATTCCTTTAACAGTGTAAATCACCAGTCGATTTGCATAGACTTAAAGGATCTATAAAGTAATTTAATGTCAATTAAGCCCCCAACTCTTTTAGTTTGATTCTTTTTTAACAAGAATTGTATTTTTTTAATTGCTTACTTTTGACTTTTGGTTCAAATGCATGGCTAAAGTACTCAATAATTAAAGGAGATTGAGTGGAAGAATGAGGAAAATCATTAGTCTAGAAGAAGGGTTAAATATGTTGGAAGGGGGTATTGTGAAGGCCAAGATGAAGTTTTGTAGATGAATTTTGACCTTTTAAATATTGTTGAATTGATCGGTATCCCTTAAGTAGGGTGGATAGTCCAATAAACAAAGGAGACTATGTCAATTTTTTTTTTTTAAATTTGATACTTTGCCCTAAATCTATGTAATTGAGTATACTTGGATTGTGTTACTTATAAGAGGTCCAAAACGTACTATTTGTTTTGTTTCATTAATTTTTTATTTCTTAAACAGTGTGGATAGTCCCATAAACAAAGTGTATTCTGCCCAATTTTTTAAATTTTTTCTACACATTTTTATTGTAAAAGAAAATTTTATGACTTAAATTTAGACGATTCAATACTTTGAAAATATACACTTATAACATATAAAACATTTATTATTTCTATTATACACGAATTTATACTTTTTAAAATTATATGCATGCCTTTGTAGAAAATTTTTGCCGTTTCGCAATTACGTACTTTCAAATTTTTTGCCATTTCGAGATTACGTACTTTTGAAATTTTCAGCGTGCCTTCAGGCACCGGAATACCCTAGTCTATATATATGAGATGTATGTATATGTTTCTTATGGGTCATGTGAATGTGGGATTGAGTGTATAGACACCCTAGTCATGGCATCTATGTGAGCCTTACTTTTATCGCATGATAATATGTGGGTTGGGTAGGCGTATATGAGCCTATGTTATTTGTGCGGATTACATTCCGACATTTATGCGTTAGTGAATTTCCAGGATGGAATTCCTGTATTAGGGGGATGATTATAATACCCTGTATTTTTTAGAATCGGATTTAATTAATTAAAATGAATTATGTAGTCAGAATTTGAATTAAATAAGAAAATAGTTAATTAAAATAAATTTAATAATTTTTAGCTAATTAAATGAATATTTAGGACATTTAAATAATTACTTGGTAATTTGGGGTTTTGGTAAAAACCAAAGGGTCATTTCATTCTGTTTGGAGGTTCTTGAACTCCAAGTTAGGACTTTTTAAAAGTCAATCAAACGAGGTATTATTGGTTGGTTTAGAGTTTAAAAATTTGACAACTTTTAATTAAATATTATTTAAGATAGGAAAATAAAGGAGAGAGAGAAATTGCGTTCTTAGACCCTTTATAGTGGGTGTACCACCGCTAAAATGGGTAAGTGGCACCACTATAGTGACTGGGAGCGAGAAGAAGAGTTTGGCAGGGGACTTTTGCATGGGTTTAAGGCAGTTTGGTTTCCTTTTAAAGAAGGATGCTAGCACTTTAATTTTTTTTATATACATGCACTCTTTCCGCCTAAATAAAAGCTACATTCCCTTATTCCTTTAACACCTAAACTCCATTAAAATAAATTTTGATCCAAGTTTTGAATGGACAAAGAAGAGCAGTTGTAGAGTTTTTGAAGAGGAACAACTTGGGCTAATAAGATTTTTCGGAACACATTCATAAGGCAAGAATATAACTAATTTTCTCCTTAAGCATTATTTTATTTAAATGTTACATTAACCATAATTATCTATATTTTCTTAATGTTATTAGAAATTTAATTAGGAGAATTGATGAGCTAAATAAGAATGGTTTGTATGAACTCATGGAATTGGATATAACACTCGGAAGCTAGCATGTTTAGAATAGTGGCTTGTATGATATTATAAAGTGGATTGTTTCCAATGATAAATTTTATATGAACTTCGAAAATATGCTAAGTCTTGGGAAATCAAATACATAATGAATATTGTTTAGAACATTAAAAAATATTGTTGAAAATTATCAACTTGCATGTTTAAACAGTTTTATGCTTTGATTTAATTAAATATCACCAAAAAATGAATATTGGATTTTGACAACTTATTGGGATATTGTGTAGAGACTTAAAATCATATAATGAAATTGATTTAATTCACGCAAAATAGGATTTTTGTAATTATGGAATAAAACAACACGACATTTGCTTAGAGAATGTAAAAGTGGTAGAATTGTAATATGTTAAAACAAGGACATCATTGGGATTATTGGGTTGAATACTTTAGTTTAATAGTTTGATTTATAATATTTTTATTTTAATTTCTCTAAGTTTGGGACTATAGAGTGGTCACTTTTATGATTATTTTTTCTTTGTAGGTATGGGACTATAAAGTTGTCACTTTTATGACTGGTTCTTTTCTAGGTATGAGAATAGGTAACATTTGTGGCTTTTGGTATTTCCTATGTATGGTAGGAGAAGATACGAATTATCTTGATTATATTCTAGGTGATGGGCCATTAAATTGTTATGGTTTTTGATATTCTTAGGTACGAGACTAGGAGAGACGTATGGTTTCTTTTGATCTGCATGTTCAGGACTAGGGATGGCTTGGCTTGTAACGCTCTAGTGATTTAGGTGCAAGTGGTAAATAATGAGAAGATAATAAAATCAATGATCATATAAGTCATACCTCAAATAATAACGTGTATTAGGGATCGATGGAGTGTGGCATCATTGTATGCTTTATAGTATTTTTATTGTATACACTATATACATGGGACATACATTGTCTAAGGAATTTTCATAGGATTTATGTCGGCTTCACGTTATGTTCAAGTTCTATGTTTGATTGACCATGATACTATGCGAGAATTAGGAAAATTGATTATAGTAATGATTTTATGTGGGTATTTTGACACACCGCTTATTAAAATAAGAGGTGGCCAGCCCAGTACTCCAATAATTACAAGAATCATCGATGGTCCATTCTTAGCATCACTGAAGTACAATAATTATACGAGATAACCAGCAAATATTTTAGAAAACGGATTGCCAAAATTTATTTTGTAGGTTAATGAAAGAAATTTAAACAATCTAATTGAAAAGAAGGTGGATAAAAATAAAGATAGATAATAAATCAGCAACCACAAAACTCAAAATAACCGAATAAGTCGTCGGTTAATAGACCTTTACAATTAGGTTACACCGAGTATTAAAGTATAATATCACATTATATAATACAAGTACAAAGCTTGAGCAACACGCCCGAATGTGTAACCGATCATAACTAGAATACAAAAGGATGGAAGCGTCTATAACAATTTATCCCGTTACATCCGCAAGGTGTTATAGCTCCTGGACACTGGGATAGAAAACTATTGCGGCGGAGAACTTGGGAGAATATAAGATTCATGCAAAATAAAGAGACATAAACGGGTCAGGGTCCAGTTTAAAAATAGATTCACAAAGTGAATAAAGTGCATGATAGTTATGAACATTTTATCATCATAAATAAGTTTATCTCTCCCTCAGCAAAGAATGATAAGAATTCTCCCCTCTCAATCTAAAAGCACAACCTAGAGAAATATCAACGATAACGATCAATAATCATGTGTGCGTGAGAATATGGATAAAATCTTAATTGATGAGATTCCATTTCCATTTTACATAATTTCTCTTCACCATTCCTTTTCTCATTAGGAAAATTTTTCAGAGAAATTTATTTCATAAAGAGCTTTATCATTAACAAAGTCCCACCTTATTACCGATGGTTATATTTCACAATATATAGCGATTCGAAGGCCATCCTTCCAGGTTTCCCCACTGGATGTGCCCCTAAATTGCTATCATCTTCCAGGGCCTATCACCAAGACAATCTGGGCATCCTACATCGCGTGACGTCGGGAAGCAGCCATATACCTTCGATAGTGAGTCATAACCACAACCGGAATTACCTCACTTTAAACAATAATCACACAATAAATAATAACCGGTCCTATGGACGAGGACTATATTCATCTTGCATTCACTAGCCATGGGACTTCACCTCATGCGCGAAACTTCCCCTATGATAGCATTTAGAGAGGTGTGTAAAATCAAATTATCATTCATATGTTATTCCCATTTTAAAATATACATTAAGTCTTTATCCAGAGCCATAAGTGTTTAATGTCATCATTATTAGATTCAACGTTTAATAAATCCTCCAAATTAATCTCCGAGAGATATTGACGTTACAATAAGCCACTAAGTATAGTATACCTCATTCACGTCTCTAAATTTCGACAATTATATAATCCTTCTCTTCCCTAGTCTCAAACTAGTTTACATAAGAAAAGGCTACCATGACGTCTATTAAATAATCCCCAAGATAGGCCCAAGTATCCCCGTTCAACTATAGAGTAGTAATATACCCAATATAAGGCTCTAGTACACTTTATTTCCTCCTAAGAAAAAGTTCCTAGGTCCTAAAACTACAATAACAGGGTTACAAACTAAGTTAGAAAAATATCCCAAAACAGTAAGAATTCTGAATCGATTATCCCTGGCCGAATCGATTAGATCTTGAAAGTGAATCGATTCGGATAGGCTGAATCGATTCGGTCAAGAGGACCCAACATTCTGCATATTGCCGAATCAGTTTGGATAAGCCGAATCGATTCGTCCAACACTGACCTGTAGCCTACCCCTTTAGCGAATAGATTCGCTAGGGGAGAATCGATTCGCCTGGGCCAGGATGCCCAATTTCGGCTATGGAGTTTAATACCTCAACTTTTCCCAACTCATTTATCCTCCATTTTTACCAACACCAACCAACATTAATCCAACCAAAACACTCCTATATACATACTAACTACTATAATCTACACAATAGTTATCTAAAACAATGTTTGAGGGTTCAGACACTACAATTTCTTTAAAACTCATATTTGTTCAATTTCTCCCAAATACACAACTATCACTACAATTTATTCACCTTAATCATATATTAGCAAGTAAGAAACTTGCTTGAAGCTGAAATCTCATATTCTCTTTCGGTAGATGCAAGATCAAACCCAATTTCTTCAATTCTCCTTCTTCCTCTTCTTTTTCCCCAAATTCTCTTACTCTATCTTTCTCTCTAGGTTTAGGTGAGAAATAAAAGGGTTGCAAGACTTAATCGTGCCCTTAGCATTAATTCCCATCTTTAAATGTTAATACACCATTAAAAGGACTCGTAAGTACATAATTAAGTCATAACCTGCCTAAAGTGCCCGGAACCCAAAAATACCATTTGGCACTTATTTTGACTATCTCGACTATTTTGGGATTGACCACGCCCTGTAAATTGGCATCCGGAGTAATAAAAAATTATTTCAAGTTCCAAATTTATTTTAAACCATAAATGCTATTTAAAGCACAATGACATAATAAAATGCAACGTGGTGCTATTTACATGCACTCAATTGTAAATGTGCAAAATCTTGTAAATATTATCTTTTAAATCAATTAAAATAATATTTACTCCATTATCCAATATTTTATATAATTACCTCACATGTTAAATCAATATAGAATAAATTAATCAAAAGTAAGGGTTATTACATACTCCTCCCTATAATAAAATTTTTCGCTCAAAATTTAGGCATACCTTGTAAAAAGAGATGTGGATACTTTTCGCCCATATCGTCCTCACGCTCCCACATTGACTCCTCGTCATTGTGATGCCCCCATTGGACCCGAGCCAAGGGCACAACTCTAGATATTAGCCTACGCTCCCCATGATATAAAATTTTAACGGGTTGTTCTTCGTATGAAATATCGAGCTACAATTCGTTATCATCTAAATGGATGGGCCAGTGAGCTCCTTCACACCTCTTGTACTTTTTCAAGGATGAAACATGAAACACATCATGAATCTATTGTAAGTGTTCTGGTAAGGCTAGTTGGTAAGCTACTGGGACTATTTTAGCAATAATGGGAAAATGGCCGACATAGCGCGGCACAAGCTTTCCTTTCTTCCCAAATCGCCTTATACCCTTCATTGGCGAAACTCGCACCGAAACTTAATCTCCAACCTACAACTCCACATGCCTTCTATTCGCATCAGCAAAACTCTTTTGACAATCTTAAGCGATTCGAATGCGATTGCGAATAAGTTCAATCTGTGAAGAAGTATCCTAGATCTTCTCAGGTCCAAGAAATTTATTTTCCCCTACTTTCAACCAATAAGTAGGTGATCTACACGGTCGGCCATATAATGCTTCATAGGATGCCATCCCGATAGTAAATTGGTACGAATTATTATGAGAAAATTTATCCAAGGGAAGATATTATTCCCAACCTCCTTTGAAATCAAGCACACACATTGTAAGCATATCCTCTAACATTTGGTTGACTCTTTCCGTCTTCCTATCTATTTGAGGGTGATAGGAGGTACTTAACTTCAATTCGGTTCCCATAGCTTCTTGGAAACTTCTCCAAAAATGGTAAATAAAAATTATCTCGATCGAAGACTATATTGATGGGCACCCCGTGGAGTCTAACAATCTCCACAATAAATAGCCGAGCATAATGAGCAGTATTGTAGTCTGTACGTACCGATAAAAAATGTGACGAATTGGTTAAGCGATCGAAGATAACCTAAATGGAATCATGACCTCTTTGTGACATTGGTAATCCCGTGATGAATCCATCAATATGGTTTCCCACTTCCATACCAATATTTCTAATGGTTGTAACAATCTTGTCGACCGCTGATGATCTACCTTCACCAATTAATAAGTAGTACATTGGGAAACAAATTCAGAAATGTCCCGTTTCATACCCGCCCACCAATATTGACGGGGAATGTCTTGGTACATTTTGTCTCCACCAGGATGTACTGCAAACATGGACCCATGATATTCTGTCATTACGGCCCATCTCAAATCCCCTTCAACAAGTCTCCCATGGAAACGTAACCCACCCTCAGAACTTATAGAGTAGGATTCCGCTCCCTCGGTTAACAATTGATGTATACGGTCCTGACAACCTTTGTCTCATCCTTGAGCTTCAACAACCCTTGCTACGATCGTAGGCATAACGGTTACCACTGACATAAACGCCCTTGTAACCGCGTCCTCTTGGCTAAGTTCTTTCCATTTAACCTTACACACGAGTGCTAATTCCCCCTCGGGTTTCGACTCAATGCATCCACCACAACATTAGCCTTACTCGGGTGATAATGAATATCGAATTGGTAGTCTTTCACGAACTCCAACCATCGATGTTGTCGCATATTCAAATCTTTCTGCGAAAATAAATATTGCAATGATTTATGGTCCGTGAAAAGACTAAACTTCTATCCCAGGAGGTAATGTCTCCAAATATTCAAGGCAAAAATAACTGCAGGAAGTTCCAAATCATGAACTGGATAATTCTTCTCATGGGGCTTTAGCGTGTGAGAAGCATAAGCAATAGCCCGATGCTCTTGCTGTTGCATACCTCCCAACCCTTGCAGAGATGCGTCCGTAAAGACCAAATATTCCAACCTCGGCCTCGGTATCGCAAGTACTGGAGCGGAAGTCAACTTATCTTTCAGCTCATCAAAAGCTAGTCGACAAGAATCATTCCAAACAAACCTCACTCCCTTTTGAGTTAAATTTATCAAAGGGCTAGCAATTTTAGAAAAAACCTTGATAAATCGGCGGTAATAGCCAACCAAACCCAGAAAGCTGCGAATCTCTATAGGTGTCGTGGGCTGAACCCATTCCCTTACCATAATAACTTTACTCAAATCTATCGAAATACTCCGAGCTATCATAATGTGACCCAAAAAATGCACTTCCTGTAGCCAAAAATCACACTTCTCAAACTTGGCATACAATTGATGACCCCTTAACGTCTGCAGGACCAACCGTAAATGCTTAGCATGGTTAGCTTCAGTTTGAGAATACACTAGGATGTCATCAATAAACACGATAACAAACTGGTCCAGGGAATCTCAAAACACTCTATTCATAAGGTCCATAAACACTGCAGGAGCATTGGTTAGCCCAAAAGGCATAACGAAAAATTCATAGGACCCATATCTAGTTAAAAACGCAGTCTTGGACACATCATGTTCTCGTATCCGCAGCTGGTGATACCGCGTCCTCAAATCTATTTGAGAGAATTACGATGCTCCCCTAAGTTGATCGAATAAATAATCAATTCAAGGTAGTGGGTATTTATTCCTGATGGTAACTTTATTCAACTCCCGATAACCATCTCTCTTCTTCACAAACAATACAGGAGATCCCCATGGTGACTTACTATGCCTAATAAACCCCTATTCTAACAACTTCTGAATCTGATCTCTTAACTCCCTCATCTCAACTGGATCCATACGGTACAGAGCTCTAGCAATCAGTCGCATTCCCGGTGCTAAATCAATCAAAAACTCAATCCCCCTACTTAGAGGTAAACCCGGTATTTCCCGAGAAACATCTTCAAAGTCTCTAACAACGAGAATCAAATCTAAGGAAACGACTATATCACGAGAAGTCTCCTCTGTAATGCAATACAAATAAGTGCTAAAACCATCTCTGAATGAGGCATAGCCAATAAAAACATTTGTTGCCCCGAAATGGCAAAGACTATACTCCTCCCATAACAATTTATAATCACACGGTACTTCACTAGCCAATCCATACCCAAGATAGCATCATACCCGACCATATCAAGGACGAGTAAATCGGCCTCAAAACACAAATTACCAAAACTTATTTCTACCCTTTTACAAATAAAAAAAATTAGGGAACCATCACCCATAGAGGACTTGACACTAGTGAAAGTACTTTTTGCATATTTAATTAACTCTGTCGATTGAGAAAAACTTCCAAAAATAAACGAGTGTGTCACACCCGTATCAAATCATACACGCCCCATATGACCATGAATGGGAAACTTACCCTCGATAGCTGGCGGCGCTGGCGGGGCAGGAGGAAGCATAGCATCCTGCATATGGTAGACATGCCCATACTATAATTATCCCTGTTGTGAAGGGACAACTGGATTAGGCAGTGGTGGCGGTGGTTGTACCTATTGATGTTGTGGAATTTTAGGAAACTGTCCCACAATCAACTGCGGATACGATTTCCTATAGTTACCCAACTCTCCACATTGAAAATAACGACCCATAATATTTTCTTAATTCGGCCCCTATTATTTATGAACTACCCAAAGACTTGGCCCGGATGGCCTCAACCTCCATTGTTACCCCGACTTGCCTAGCCTACCTGCTGTTGTTGCTGGGCACCTTGATCGTGCCTGAAAATATTGCCACCGAAATTAAATCCCCCGAAACGTTATCTTTTGGACAAATCCCCTTGTTGGGTGTCCCTTTCCTTTTGCTTACCTCATAATGATTGGGACGAAGGTAGTGCTCCCTCTCCTGCACCATTTCCTCCTGGCTTACTCTCTTTCACCATAACTGAAAATTTCTTACTTCGTTGTACATGCAATCGATGATCTTGACAATGAAGTAATGCGACGTTCATTACATCCCCGAATGTTTGTAAAGCTGGATTCCCCAATAAGTTTTGTCGTATCCTCCAATGTAAGCCTCCAATGAACTTTGATATTCTCATTTCCTCCGGATTTAGCTCATCCAGCACAAAACTAGCCAAATGCGTGAATTCCTCCTCATACTCTGCCATCGAATGTTCACCTTGAACTACATTTTGAAGTTTCCTCCTCATTTCCCTTTAGACTGCTGAAGGAAAATACTTTCGGTCAAACAAAACCTAAAAGTCGGTTATAGTCATAGTATCTCTTTGTTCTAGCGTGGTCATCGACTCCCACCAGTGTAAGGCTGCTCCAACTAGTTTAAAAGTAGCAAGGATTTTCTTCCGTTCCTCACTATAATCCACCATGCGAAGATGCGACTGCACATCCTTCTTCCATTAGTTAGATACTATCACGTCGAAACCACCCTAAAATTTTGGGGGATGACCCATCAAGAAATACTCTCTGACTCTTTCCCACGGAGAAGGTCCCTCGAGAGCTTGTACCTCCTGAGCCCTTGGTTGTTGGGCTTGGGGAATTTGCTGAACCATGGCAGTCATCATAGCGTTGACCACCTGGGCTACTATATTGGCTGCTTCAGCTGCATTTATAGTTCCTTGTTATGGTAGTGGATGACCTACATCATCTTCTATAACTCTATTCCTTCTCGCAGGGCGACCACTCTTAGGAGACATCTGAGACGAAGATACAAATGAATTAGAAAAACATTTAGAACAATTAATCTTTGCAGAAGATCACAAATATAGACAACCAAAATAGTCCTAACTATAAAACTCTATATTAAAGAACGCTACGGTAGAACGTGACAAGTTCTCATAGGTCCTAGAGACTCTAGAACCTGATGCTCTGATACTATATGTGACATCCCGCTTATTAAAATAAGAGGTGGCCAACTCGACACTCCAATAATTACAGTAATCATAGATGGTCCATTCTTAGCATCACTGAAGTACAATAATTATATGAGATGACCACCAAATATTTTAGAAACCGGATTGCCAAAATTTATTTTGTAGGTTAATGAAAAACATTTAAACAATCCAATGGAAAATAAGGTGGATAAAAATAAAGAAATATAATAAATCAACAACCGTAAACCTTAAAATAATCAAATAAGTTGTCGGTTAACAGACCTTTACAATTAGGTTACACCGAGTATTAAAGTACAATATCATATTACATAATACAAGTACAAAGCTTGAGCACCACGCCCGATTGTGTAACCAATCATAACTAGACTACAAAAGGGTGGAAGCGTCTATAACAATTTATCCCGTAACATTCTTAAGGTGTTACAACTCCTAGACACCGGGATAGAAATGTCAACACGGGCGTCCTTATGGCGGAACACCTGGGCGAATATAAGATTCATGCAAAATAAAGAGATATAAATGGGTCAAGGATCGGTTTAAAAATAGATTCATAAAGTGAATAAAGTGCATGACAGTTATGAACAATTTATCATCACAAATAAGTTTATCTCGCCCTCGGCAAAGAATGATAAGAATTATCCCCTCTCAATCTAAAAGCACAACCTAGCGAAATATCAACGATAACGATCAATAATCATGTGTGCCTAAGAATATAGATAAAATCTTAATTGATGAGATTATATTTCTGTTTTACATAATTTCTCTTCACCATTCCTTTTCTCATTAGGAAACTTTTTCAAAGAAATTTATTTCACGAAGACATTTATCATTAAAAAAGTCCCACTTTGTTACGGATGGTTATATTTCACAACATATAACGATTCTAAGACCATCCTTCCGGGTTTCCCCATTGGATGCGCCCCTAAAAAGCTATCATCTTCCAGGGCCTATCACCAAGACAATCTGGGCATCCTACATAACCACACCCGAAATTACCTCGGGAAGAGGCCATATACCTTCGACAGTGAGTCATAACCACACCCAAAATTACCTCACTTCGAGCAATAATCACAAAATAAATAATAACCAGTCCTATGGCCGAGGATTATATTCACCTTGCATTCACTAGACATGGAACTTCACATCATGCGTGAAACTTCCCCTATGATATCATTTAGAGAGGTGTGTAAAATCAAATTATCATTCATATGTTATTACCATTTTAAAATATACATTAGGTCTTTATCCAGGGCCATAAGTGTTTATTGTCATCATTATTAGCTTCAACGTTTAATAAATCCTCCAAATTAATCTCTGAGAGATATTGACGTTACAATAAGCCACTAAGTATAGTATACCTCATTCACGTCTCTAAATTTCCCCAATTATATAATCCTTCTCTTCCCTAGTCTCAAACTAGTTTACACAAGAAAAGGCTACCCTCACGTCTATTAAATAATTCACGAGATAGGCCCAAGTATCCCCGTTCAACTATAGAGTAGTCATATACCCAATATAAGGATCTAGTACACTTTATTTCATCCTAAGAAAAAGTTCCTAGGTCCTAAAAGTACAACAACAGGGTTACAAACTAAGTTAGAAAAATACCCCAAAACAGTAAGAATTCCGAATCGATTCTCCCTGGCCGAATCGATTCGATCTTGAAAGCGAATCGATTCGGATAGGCTAAATCAATTTGGTCAAGAGGACCCAACATTCTGCATATTGCCGAATCAGTTTGGATAAGACGAATCGATTCTCCCAACACTGACCTGTAGCCTACCCCTTTAGCGAATAGATTCTCTAGGGGAGAATCGATTTGCTTGGGCCAGGATGCCCAATTTAGGCTATTGAGTTTAATACTCCAACTTTTCCCAACTCATTTATCCTCCATTTTTACCAACACCAACCAACATTAATCCAACCAAAACACTCCTATATACATACTAACTACTATAATCCACACAATAGTTATCTAAAACAATGTTTAAAGGTTCAAACACTACAATTTCTCTAAAACTCATATTTGTTCAATTTCTCCCAAATACACAGCTATCACTACAATTTATTCACCTTAATCATATATTATCAAGTAAGAAACTTGCCTGAAGCTGAAATCTCGTATTCTCTTTCGGTAGATGCAAGATCAAACCCAATTTCTTCAATTCTCCTTCTTCCTCTTCTTTTTCCCCAAATTCTCTTACTCTATCTTTCTCTCTAGGTTTAGGTGAGAAATAAAAGGGTTGCAAGACTTAATCGTTCCCTTAGCATTAATTCCCATCTTTAAATGTTAATACACCATTAAAAGGACTCGTAAGTACATAATTAAGTCATAACCTGCCTAAAGTGCCCGGAACCCAAAAATATCATATGGCACTTATTTTGACTGTCTCGACTATTTTGGGACTGACCACGCCCTCTAAATTGGCATCCCGAATAATATAAATTATTTCAAGTTCCAACTTTATTTTAAACCATAAATGCTATTTAAAGCACAATGCCATAATAAAATGCAACGTGGTGCTCTTTACATGCACTCAATTGTAAATGTGCAAAATCTTGTAAATATTATCTTTTTAATCAATTAAAATAATATTTACTCCATTATCCAATATTTTATATAATTACCTCACATGGTAAATCAATATAGAATAAATTACTCAAAATTAAGGGTTATTACATATCATGATATGTGCGGTGTCAAGGATTATCTGAATAAAAAAATAATTACAGTTAATCGATAAATCTAACAATAGTGACGACTATTCTGTGGATATATATATCACGATATGTCCAGGTGATAATATGGACCATGGGACTATAGTGATGTAGGAATTTTTTTGGGATGATATGGTTAGCATAACATGGTTGGCTATAGTGGTGCTAAAATGTGTGACACCCCGCCTAATTAAACCTTGGGTGATCAAGCCTTAATTTAATTTAAACAGGTTTCTTAAATGGTTCATTCTTAGCATCACTGCCAAAAGCTTTTTTTAATTTACTAACCAACTAAGTGAAATTAAGCTAGTGCCAAATTTTATCTTCCTTAAGCAGAATAACAACCCATACCAAACAATACAATTTCCGCAATACTAAAACAATTCGCATAATTAACTGAATACAGGTAAAGTTTTGCCAAAAACCACGACTACGAAAACCAACTAAAAATCCAAAATCAGAATAACTGTAAAAGTAAAGATTGGACAACATGTCCCAACTGAGAGTACTACAACTGAGATCCTACACTATAACTGAAAAAAAGAAAACGTCTAAACAATCCCTGCAACATCCACACGTGCTGCAACTCCCAAATCCCTGGGATGAAATCTTGATGGGTGTCCCTGTGGCTGGGCACCTAAAACGTTTTAAAAAAAATTACATAGAAAGAGTTAGTACTCAAAAACATTTAAAAATATTTTGCATGCAGTTATCACAATTGAGTTATTGATTACACGTATTAAGACTTCACAGACCCCTTGGTATTTCCTCACCTCTCTTCTATAGTGCACGCCTAACGATGGTACTTAGTTCACCTACATACCCAAGTTAACTAGATCAGAATACCCCAATGCACGTATTCCCTTGCTAAGACCCCATAACATACTCGCAGTAATTTAATAGTCCATATCTCATATGTTATAAACGTAGCTATCTTACTTACTTCTCATTACGCTTATTCTTTTAATAATTATATCGCTCTGCTTAATTATTACGAAGATATTTTCAATTTATCTAATTATCTACTATCATAAGTTAGTAGATTATGCATATGGAACACATTTATGACACAACATGTATTAAATATTAGTTATCACTAATATATCCTCTTAACACACATAAAGGACTCTTGGTTCGGAATAATTCATCGATCGCAAGTGAGATTTGGTTCGGAATGATCCATAGACCTCAACTATATATATATATACACACACACACACACACACACACACACACACACATATTCTGGTTCGGGACTCTTTCATCGCGACACCAGTTTTAAGGTTTGGTATGGCATTTTACATCGACCCCAAACACATAGTAACTTTATGTTAGTTCAGAATATCTCATCGACCCCAACATAATTAATTTAGGTATAATTCTCTTAATCCAAAAATTCATATAATTTAGTAGGTACACACCCGACCTATCAAATCATGCCCGTACGTAATATATTTTACTTATATTCACCGTACCTATTAATTTATGATTTATTTCACTATCGCATTTATTCGACTATTCACGTAACTATAAGGGTCCTAGTTACCCCTCCCTTGATTCAGTGGTTAATCTATTTCTAACCTACTGGTATTTTTTCGGAATTAACTCTCACTCTTTTCGTAACTAAATTCTCACATTCCCGACACACGACTCAATCGGTTACCTTCTCGTCAGTCCATTTCTCCAAATTTCACACTCAATCATTTATGAAGAAATCTCACGGTACACCTACTGGTATCTATTAAGTCCCTTCATAGGTAAAATTTCATCACTAAGGTTCTCATTAAGTGACGGTAATTGAAAAGAAATTTATCCACAAAATTCTCTAAGGTACAGCCAAGGTCGATCGATCGATGGGATATGGTCGATCGATCAACTGCTCAATCGATTGACATTCAATGGTCGATCGATCAATCGAGCAATGACCCAGATCGTCTTCTTCATGCGGGTTACACCATTTTTGTTTAACAATCTTCCATGATAATTCACCATACTTGCAACTAACGATTTTTAATCATTCCTACATATTCTGGGATGATTACTAACGATTTAAAACAACAAAATCATTACAAATTTTGTCCAGATTAACTAAAAATCTTCCTATCATTCAAGAACGCTAAAAATATAATCTTTCCACCTTTTCATCATAAGTCCAGATTTTTAGTTCGATTTAATCATCATGTCTTCTATGATATCAGATTATTTGGAGTTTAAAAACGCTCTACATGCAATCCCTATCAATCATGGATCATATTCAAGTGTTTCCTTCCAAAAATATCATAAAAATCATGTTCTTCCTAAAGTTCATATATGGGTATTATAACTCAATTTATTTTGCAAATAACCACTTGCCTTTTGTACTGTAGGGTCTGATTTCATGGTTGCTGTTGATGATTGAGGATTTTTATCCTTCAATCCTTCTTCCCAACAAGTTGGTAGTGAAATCTCCTTTGAATTCTCCCTACTTCCTTCTTTTGCCTTAGGAAATTGTTTCTCTCTTCTCTCTAATGGCTATGGCGTATTTCCCTCTTCTCCAATCCTTGTCTCCAACTCTTATAATCTGACTTAGGGTTCCAAAATTCGTAGGTATCCTCACCCTTAAATGTAAAGAGACCAAAATTCCCTCGTATGGTCCCGGTTTAGCCCCAAAATGACCCAACACTAAACTAGTACCCCCGGGTACACTATTTTGACTAATTCGACCCTTTCGAAATCATATGTGGACTCTAAATTACCTTTTGAGTCTCTTAAAATATGTTTCTCATGTCACCTTCAATTTTTCTACGCGTGACACTCGGTCGAGATAACTCAGGTACGTCCATATAAATCGCTAGGCCCTACACATCAACATTCAATATTTACTATTCAGATTTAGTAAATTTTTAATCGTCATATTAATCAGTGTCTAACTTTTATTAATCATTATTATTACTACATCACATTAAATTACTCCACTCACATAATTTAATTTAAAACGTATCACATTAAATTACTCTAGTCACGTAATTTAAATAAAACGTATTTTCCTAACTATTCAGAATTACGAGGTATTACATACTTCCCCTCTTACAAAGGAATTTCGTCCTCGAAATTTAGAAAATAATTGTGGTGAATAATTCTGGATACTGTTCTCGCATATCCTCTTCCCATTCCTAAGTAGACTCATCCATATTGTGATATCCCCACTGTACTCGCACTAAGGGTACCACCTTATATCATAGTTCACGCTCACTATAATCGAGAATAGTCACGGGTCTTTCCTCATAAGAGACATCTGGCTGCGAGTCAATCTCCTCCAGTGGAATGTGCCATAAGGCTCTCTCACTCCTCTTGTATTTCTTCAGCGACGCCACATGGAATACATCTAGTATTCACTGCAGATGCTCGGGGAGTCCCAATCTGTAAGCTACCGGTCCCACCCTCTTAATGATAGGAAACGGTCCCACATATCCGGGTGATAACTTCCCCTTATTGTCGAACCTCATAATCCCCTTCATAGGAGATACCTGAATTAACATCTGGTCGCCCACATCTAGTTCCACGTGTCTCCTACCGGCGTCAACATAACTCTTCTGCCTATCCTGAGCTATTCGAATATGTCCTCGAATCAAATATATTTTGGAAGAAGTCTCCTGTATAATCTCTGGTCCCAATATCTTGTTATCCCCTACCTCTAACCAACAGGCGGGCGAGCGACAAGGCCTCCCATAAAGTGCCTCGTATGGGGCCATACCGATAGAGAATTGGTAAGAGTTGTTATACCCAAATTCTACCAAAGGAAGGTATTGCTACCATCCTCCCCCAAAATCTTGTACGCACATCCTCAACATATCCTCTAACATCGGGTTTACCCTTTCAGTTTGACAGCCTGTCTGCGGGTGATACGTCGTACTCAACTGCAAGTCAGTGCCCACGGCCTTCTGAAAACTCTGCCAGAAATCTGACACGAATATTTTGTCTCTATCCGACAAAATATTAATAGTTACTCCGTGCAGCTTAATGATCTCTGAAATGAATAGCTGCGCATTCCGCATCGTATCATAGTCCGTACGAACCGACAAGAAATGAGCTACCTTAGTCAGCCGATCCACTATCACCCATATGGAATCATAACCCTTTTGGGAAGTTGGTAACCTAGTAATAAAATCCATTGAGATACTCTCCCACTTACACACGGGAATCTCCAGTGGTTGTAGCATCCCCGAAGGTCTCTGATGGTCAACTTTTACAAGATGACATGTACCACACCTTGAGACAAACTCTGAAATGTCCCGTTTCATACCTGACCACCAATATATTCGTCGCATGTCCTGGTATATTTTGTCCCCACCTGGATGTATCGAAAACTTGGACCCGTGTGACTCTGTCATTACGGCATGCCTCAAATCATCCTCCTCGGGTACTATCAGTCTACCATTAAGCCATAGTCTGCCCTATGAGCTGATAGAGTAGGACTCCGCCCCCTCGGCCAGTAACTGTCGTACTTGGTCCTGACAAAACGGGTCCTCGGCCTGTGCCCTCACTACCCGCATAACACTCTCGGGAGTGATAGATAAAATTACCATGTATTCTCTAGCTATATCATCCTCGTGTCGAAGTTCACTCCACTTCGCCTTCCAGATTTCAGCTAGATCTCTGGTAGGCCTTCTGCTTAACGCATCCGCCACCACGTTAGCCTTACCAGGATGATATTGTATATCAAACCGGTAGTCCTTCACGACTTCAAGCCACCTCCTTTGCCTCATGTTTAGATCCTTCTGAGTGAAAAGATACTGAAGTGACTTATGATCCGTGAATAGAGTGAATTTCTCACCCAGAAGATAGTGTCTCCATATCCTTAATGCAAAAATGACCGTTGCCAACTCGAGGTCATGGGTGGGGTAATTCTTCTCACGTGGATTAAGCTTTAGGGACGCATAAGCTATATCTTTCTCTTCCTGCTGTAACACACCCCCAAGTCCCTGTAAGGATGCATCAGTATAGACTCAGTACTCCATTCCGCTCCTAGGCAAGGCAAGAATGGGTGCTGATGTTAACTTGTCCTTTAGCTCATCAAACGCTAACTGACAACAGTGACTCCATACGAAGGGCACTCCCTTCCGAGTCAGGTTCGTCAAAGGACCGGAAATTTTTGAGAATCCCTTGATGAAGCGAAGATAATAATCGGCCAACCCCAAAAAGCTACGAATTTCGGTCGATGTCGTGGGTTGTCCCCACTCCCTCACTACCGATACCTTACTCGGGTCAGCAGCAATGCCTCTTTCGGATACAATGTGGCCTAGGAACTGAACCTCTCGAAGCCAAAATTGACACTTCTCAAATTTGGCGTACAACTGATGGTCTCGTAATGTCTGTAGAACCATTCGTAAATGTTAGGTGTGTTCCTCCTCCGTGTGAGAGTAGATTAGAATGTCGTCTATGAATACAATCACAAACTAGTCCAAAAATTCCCTAAACACCCTATTCATGAGATCCATGAATACTGCAGGCGCATTACTGAGCCCAAATGGCATTACCCTGAACTCGTATGACCCGTACCGTGATAGGAAAGCGGTCTTAGGTACATCCTCTTCACGAATGCGCAATTGGTGGTAACCCGACCTCAAATCCATCTTTGAGAAGTATGCATCCCCTCTCAACTGATCAAACAAGTCGTCAATCCTTGGTAACGGGTACTTATTACGTATCGTCACTTTGTTCAGCTCTCTGTAATTTACACACAGACGAAGTGAACCATCCCTTTTCTTTACAAATAAAATCGGCGCACCCCACGATGATGTACTCCGCCGAATGAAACCATGCCCTAAGAGCTGCTAAATATGTTCTCTCAGCTCTCGCATCTCTAAAAGAGCCATGCGATACGGTGCTCTGGAAATCGGTCTCATCCCCGGCACTAGGTTAATAACGAACTGTATCTCCCTGCTGGGTGGTAACCCTAGACCTCCTCGAAATCCCTCACAACTGGGATTGAGTCTAGAGAAAAGATAACTCCATGTGAGGTCTCCTCCTCAATATAATATAGATGAGTGCGTGATCCTCCCTCGGGGAGAGGTATCGCCACAAGGAACATCTCCTGTCCCGGGATGGAAAATACGATAGTCCTCTCGTAGCAATCTACCATTGCCCTATAATGAGCCAACCAATCCATGCCTAGGATGACGTCATAACCCTCCACATCCAGCACTAGGAGGCCCGCCATTAGACTCAATCTCCCGACCATAATATCCACACCCTTACAAATCGAATGTATAAGGGACCCACTACCCATCGCTGACTCCACGCACATAAGATGAGTGTCAGCTGTCGCTAAGAGGCCGGCTACCCGTGCAAATCTAGTGGCAATAAATCAATGCGTTGCCCCCATATAAAAAAAATACTACCCTCAAGTCCATGAATAGGAAACATACTCGTGACTGCCGGCGGTGCTGGAGGTGCTGGCTGAAATGGAATGTCACGGACGTTGAACACACGCCCGTAGTGCATTTGGCGTGGCTGCGGGTCCTGTGTTGTTACTGGGGCTAACGGAGCCTACTGCCCCTATTGGGCACCCTGTTGTTATGCCCTGTCTTACTGTGGACAATTTATACTCTTTTGACCCTACTGGCCACATGTGAAACACTGACCTGAAATCACCCCTGACCTTGGCCCTGTTGGCCCTAACGTTGGCCCTGTCGACCTTAGCCTTGTTGTCTTCCATCTTGGTTCCCTTATCCCTCTCGGCCCTGAAGAACTGGCTGCTGGGGACCATGCTGGACCTGTCTATCAAAGAGATGCCTCCCATGCTTAAACTTCTTGGCAGAGTTCCCCTGTCGGGAATCCTTCCCTAGCTGGACCACTGTTTGCTGTTGTGGTGTGTTGTTGCCACTACTTCCATCCATTTTTTCCGGTTGGCTAGGCTCACCTCTCTTGTATCCCCTCGCATGAAAGCGGTGATCCTGATAGTGTAGTAGAGCGGCATTGACGACATCTGTGTAAGTTACCAACGCCGGATTACCGATCAAATGCTGCCTTATTCTCCAGGTAAAGACATCCATAAATTTTGATTTCTTTCGCTCCTCATTGCTGACCTTATTTGGCACAAAGTTAGCCAAACAGGTGAACTCATCCTCATAATCAGCAACCGAGCGATCACCCTGAACCACGTCACTGAATTTCTTCCTCATCTCTGACTCTACCGGTGGAGGAAAATACTTGCGGTCAAGCTGCATCCAAAACTCAAAAACTGTCATTTCATCCCTTTCTTCGGCGGTGGTAACTGACTCCCACCACTATAAGGTACCTGCCGACAAACGTAAAGTGGCTACAATTTCTTTTTGTACCTCGGTGCACTCTAGCATGCGCAAGTGGTGCTGGATATTTTTCTTCCAGTTGAACGCCTCTATAACATCGGTACTACCCTGGAACTCGGGTGGATTCCCTTTCTAAAATGTCTCTCTGACTCGCTTCCAAGTAAATGTCCATGCAAGGGTCTGAACTACCGGTGCCACGGGGGGTGGTACTCGAGGCTGAGGAGAATGTGCAGCCATGGCCCTCATCACTGTCTCGACTGCCCGAGCCACTATCACTGCAACCTGAGTAGTAAAAATCAACTCGGGTGGGGTGGTGGCAGTGGCACCTGTGGATCCTGATGAGCCTCTCTCACCTCATCTCTGGCTTCAGCCCTCTCCGCTCGCTGTCTCCTCGGTGGCATATGAAATTAGAACAAATTGTATAAGTACATAGTTTATACAAAATTTTAAGAGCAGATGTACGATATCCCAAAAGCGAAAAGTGAATCAACAGTCCTAATAGTAGGGCTCTAATACAATCAAACGTTACGCGGAAACATAGTAAGCCGTACAGATCCTATGGATACTAGAACCTGATGCTATGGTACAATCTTTGACACCCCGCCTAATTAAAGCTTGGGGGATCAAGCCTTAATTTAATTTGAACAGGTTTCTTAAATGGTTCATTCTTAGCATCACTGCCGAAAGCTTTTTTTAATTTACTAACCACCTAAGTGAAATTAAGCTAGTGCCAAATTTTATCTTCCTTAAGAAGAATAACAACACATACCAAACGATACAATTCCAGCAATACTAAAGCAATTCGCATAATTAACTGAATACAGGTAAAGTTTTGCCTAAAACCACGACAACGAAAACCAACTCAAAATCCAAAATCATAATAGCTGTAAAAGTAAAGATTGGACAACATGTCCCAACTGAGAGTACTAAAACTGAGATCCTGCACAAGAACTGAAAAAAAAGAAAACGTCTAAACAATCCCTGCAACATCCACACATGCAACAGCTCCCAAATCCCTGGAATGAAATCATGTTGGGTGTCCCTGTGGCTGGGAACCTAAAAGGTTTTTAAAAAATTTACATAGCAAGAGTTAGTACTCAAAAACATTTAAAAATATTTTGCAAGCAGTTATCACAATTGAGTTATTGATTACACATATTAAGACTTCGCACACTCCTTGGTATTTCCTCACCTCTCTTCTATAGTGCACGCCTAACGGTGGTACTTAGTTCACCTAGTTATACTACCCAAGTAAACTAGATCATAATACCCCACTGCACGTATTCCCTTGCTAAGACCCCAAAACATACTCGCAGTAATTTAATAGCCCATATCTCATATGTTATAAACGTAGCTAACTTATTTACTTCTCATTGCCGTTATTCTTGTAATAATTATATCATGCTGCTTAATTATTACTAAGATATTTTCATTTTATCTAACTATCTACTATCTTAAGTCAGTAGATTATACATATAGAACACATTTATCCCACAACATGTATTAAATATTAGTTATCACTAATATATCCTTTTAACACACATAAAGGACTCTTGGTTCGGAATAATTCATCGACCCCTAGTGAGAGTTGGTTCGGAATGATCCATAGACCGCAACTATATATATATATATATATATATATATATACACACACACACACACATATTCTGGTTCGGGACTCTTTCATCGCGACACGAGTTTTAAGGTTTGGTTTGGCATTTCACATCGACCCCAAACATATAGTAACTTTATGTTAGTTCAGAATATCGCATTGAGCCTAACATAATTAATTTAGGTATAATTCTCTTAACTCAAAAATTCATACAATTTTGTAGGTACACACCCGACCTATCCAATCATGCCCGTACGTAATATATTTTACTTATATTCACCGTATGTATTATTTTACGATTTATTTCACTATCGCATTTATTCGAGTATTCACGCAACTCTAAGGGTCCTAGTTACCCCTCCCTTGATTCAATGGTTAATCTATCTCTAACCTACTGGTATTTTTTCGGAATTAACTCTCACTCTTCCCGTAACTAAATTCTAACATTCCCGACACATGACTCAATCGGTTACCTTCCCGTCGGTCCATTTCTCCAAAAATCACACTCAATCATTTATGACGAAATCTCACGGTACACCTACTGGTATCTATTAAGTCCCTTCATAGGTAAAATGTCATCACTAAGGTTCTCATTAAGTGACGGTAATTGAAAAGAAATTTATCCACAAGATTCTCTAAAGTACAGCCAGGGTCGATCGATTGATGGGATATGGTCAATCGATCGACTGCTCGATCGATCGACATTTAATGGTCGATCGATCGATCGAGCAGTAACAGACCCAGATCGTCTTCTTCATGCGGGTTACACCATTTTTGTTTAACCATCTTCCATGATAATTCACCATACTTGCAACTAACGATTTCTGATCACTCCTACATATTATGGGATGATTACTATCGATTTGAAACAACAAAATCATTATAAATTTCGTCCAGATTAACTAAAAATCTTCCTATCATTCAAGAACCCTAAAAATACAATATTTCCATCTTTTCATCATAAGTCCAGATTTTTAGTTCGATTTAATCATCAAGTCTTCTATGATATCAGATTATTTGGAGATTAAAAACGTTCTACATGCAATCCCTATCAATCATGGATCATATTCAAGAGTTTGCTTCCAAAAATATCATAAAAATCATGTTCTTCCTAAAGTTCATATATGGGTATTATAACTCAATTTATTTTGCAAATAACCACTTGCCTTTTGTACTGTAGGGTCTGATTTCGTGGTTGTTGTGGATGATTGCGGATTTTTATCCTTCAATCCTTCTTCCCAACAAGTTGGTAGTGAAATCTCCTTTGAATTCCCCCTACTTCCTTATTTTGCCTTAGGAAATTGTTTCTCTCTTCTCTCTAATGGCTATGGTGTATTTCCCTCCTCTCTAACCCTAGTCTCCAGCTCTTATAATCTGACTTAGGGTTCCCAATTTCGTAGGTCTCCTCACCCTTAAATGTAAAGAGACCAAAATGCCCTCGTATGGTCCCGATTTAGCCCAAAAATGACCCAACACTAAACTAGTACCCACGGGTACACTATTTTGACTAATTCGAACCTTTCGAAATCATCAATGGACTCTAAATTACCTTTTGAGTCTCTTAAAATATGTTTCTCATGTCACCTTCAATTTGTCTACGCGCGACACTCAGTCGAGATAACTCAGGTACATCCATATAAATCGTTAGGTCGTTCACATCAACATTCAATATTTACTATTCACATTTAGTAAATTTTTAATCGTCATATTAATCAGTGTCTAACTTTTATTAATCATTATTATTATTACATCATATTAAATTACTCTACTCACGTAATTTAATTTAAAACGTATCACATTAAATTACTCTACTCACGTAATTTAAATAAAACATATTTTCACATTAAATTACTCTGCTCACGTAATTTAAATAAAACGTATTTTTCTAACTATGCAGAATTATGAGGTATTACAAAATGCATATTATTTAATATTGAGAAAAATAATGAAATGTTTATAGAAACACAATTAAAAAGTTTGATAGTTCAGTTAGTTTAATTCAATCAAATTGCTGTTAAAATTTCTTATCGTTAGCTAAAATATTATATTGCCATATTTCACTCATTTAATGCTTATGACTAAGTTCAGGTTAGGATGTTTTTAGCTACATAATTTGGATATTAGGCAGATCTGCAACCGAATATATATTTTATTGATTTACTTTTATTACCCTTCTTGAAGTTTATTTTGTGAAAAAAATTTATTTGGATTTAGTGAGTCCTTCAACTCAACTATTGTATTATCCTTTATTATTTGTAAATATTATGTTGATGAAATTATATAGTTTGGAGTTTTATAATATCGAAGTTTTAGCACAGTGATGGATCTTAATATAGTGAATTATTTAATTATTATGATTTCTCTCAATTTATATCCTGGAAAAAAAGTTCTAAATGTCTTATAATTGTGAGATGCTAAGAATGGTAATTTAATTATAAGAATCGACATATCTGAGTATCAGGTTCTGGTCCACCTCGATAAAAAAATATTTGGGTTTTAAAAAATTAATGTAATTTTTTTAAATGGAATAAAGGGCTTAAAACGATGTGATTCTTATCATGCCTGAATAAGGAGAAAAGATGAGAGGAAGAAGGGACACAGAGAAGGGCTACGATGCGGGATTTCAAGCCGTGATAGTGGACCCTAAGCCGCGATAGTGGTACAAAAGGGTGCCATAGAGGCCTCTTCGGCCTCAGGGGTGAGTCTTTCAACATGGAATGAGGTGTTTAGAGCATTTTAAGTTCTTCTCGCAGCCCAACATAAGCTTGTCTAATTCTTTTTTTCAAGGAGTTATTGAACCAGGAGGACTCTACTCAAAGAAGAAGACGTGGCCATGATGGAAGGGGACTTTGTTTCTGTCTTTTTATAATTGGATGTGTTTGTGATTGGTCATATCTTTATCATCTCATATTTGTTTATTAAATTTTTAAGTAACTTATTAAATTAATAAGGAAATGACATTATTATGGATAGCAGGGATTTATTTATGTGACCGAACCAGATCATGATTTTTCTTAAAAATCAATATTTTTGTTCTTTTCTAATATTAAAATGAATTGGTTTATTAAAATTTGGTCTTCGAAATTTTTTTTTATTAAAAAAGATTTTATTTTTGGAGAACGAAAAATTGAAAGACCGAATAATTGAATTTTTAAAAGAAATTGGAAAACTATCGATGATTTAATTCGGGAGTTAGGAATTGAATAATTTTTTTTAAAAATATTTAGTTGGATAGGGGTTTCAACATAAATATCATGGTATCCATTTTTGTTTGAAATATATGATGTAGTTAATTACTCGTGTTAGGAAAGGATTTCATCCATAATTAGGGTAATTATTCGTGACATCATGATACATTGAAGATTCTGAAGTGATAATACTTTGAAATGAATATGACTGAGTTCGATCCCCCCAAACAGGAAAGTTATAAATGAGTGTATTTAATTTAGAGAAATGAACTAATTGTATGTACTTAAACATAACTAGTTATATCCTAACCAACACACGAACTATCTCTACTTGCGTAACTATGAGATATTGTGGCCATCCCGAGCTTGGGGTCGGGGTCTACGGTGGTGGATCCCTCCTTTCTTCCCCCGCTCTTCCTTTATAGGGGCACTTGGCCGTCGTCGATGTGGGGTGAAATGTAGAGATAGAGTCGCCAACTTATTTTGCACAAAATAGGAAAAAATAAATGTTGCCACCTCGAGAGAATGGCATTAATGCCAATACTGATGCTTGCGAAACCAAGTAATTCGAAGGTCTTGGGACTAAGTTACACAATGGCAAGGTGTTAGGCACACATCCCGCCCTTTCGGTCTCTCATGGGAATGTGTTAATATTCTCCTATAAAACTCCATGATGTGTGTGTTTATGTGAATAATATAAATGGAGGGTGGAATCACTCAATTCGCGTCATGGCTAAAGGCAGAGCGAGGTCATCCTTAGGAGCGTTCCCAAAATAATAATAAAAAATATGATGGAAGTGTTTGTCGATTCAAAAATTATTGGGTATGAATGATTGCATATCTTAAACAATACAGAAGAAAATAAGAATATAAGATGTATATATCATGCATATATGATAATACAATAACAAATGTAGGTGGGAGGACTCGAGTCGAGGGATTCACCCAAGATGCCTGCATAGACCGACAGCATTAAAGTCCATATAGTTTGAAAATAATATGAGGTGAGTTTTAACCCATAAATCCAAGTGAGACCTTATTTATATGTATGTATAGAAAAATGTGTTTTAGTATGAGAAAATGTGATGAGAAATCAGCTTTTGGAATTTACAAAGGAACCATCCTTTTCTTATATTGGGTTTTTCTATGAAAATAAAGTATGCGCGCATACTAATAATTAAAATTTAGAATTAAGAAGTGTGATGTAACGAAGTTAAATACTAACGCGAAAATGATGTATCTAATGCTAAATTAAGAGGATTTAAAGGAAAAAGAGGGAAAAATGGACCTCCTTATGATGACTTGAAGTATATCTTCCTTCCAAATGCGCTGACCTCAAGGTGAAGTGATGGTGGTTTGAGGAGGTGGGTGGGATTTTACTCAAAAGAATATGAAAGTAATGGGAGGAATGTGGTGAATGGGCTTTTAAGGAAAGAAGAACGCTGAATTTGAGGGAATTCTCTCTGAGAGGAATGTTCAGGGGTGTTGAGGTGTGTCTTTCAAAGTGAGGTTATGAAATTTATTTATAGGTACAAGGAGGGTGCCGATCAACATGGTCTTAGACCTGCCTATTAACAAATAGCCCTAGACACATTGTCAATAGGCAAGGTCCTAGGGTTGCCATTCGACAATCTAAGGTTGGTTTTGCAAAAAAATGATCATAAAATATGAAACACAAATCATAATCATGCATGGAGCAGACTATTATAAAGGGTATTTAGACCCCTTTAGGAATTCATTAAGTCACTCCCGAGTTCGAGAAATGATTAAGGTCAAATAGGGCCCGGAATCACCGTTTGTAACTAGATAGAATATTCTCAAAGGAAATTGGATCATTTTTCTGAACCATAAGTCCAATTTATGTAAGGGATGGCCCGTTGGAAAGAGGATTCAGATCCCTTTGAAGATTCATTAAGATTCCTCTCAGGCGAGGAAGTTGATTGGGGTCAACCTGGGGCCCGAGATCATCCAATGGCCTCCATATCAGTTTTCAATAATAAAATGGATCATTCATGCGAACCATGAGGTTGATTTGTTCATGGGCAGACAGTTAGAAAGGGGATTTAGATCCCATTGAACATTCATTGAGATTTCTCTCAAACAAGAAAGTTAACTAGAGTCAAACGAGGTTGGGGAGCGCTTTGTGGCCTCTAGATTGGTACTCGGAGTATGACCTACGATTTGTGTTCGATGAGTGAGTCTTAGGTACCTAAGAAGGTGCTTAGGAGGCTCGTAAGATGGGATGTGTATATATATCCCCTCAACGGGTGAGCTTGGAATAAGTGAAGATCGTCGAACGATAGACACCACAGCGATGTTGGGAAAAATGTTTTTTAGGTCGATTTTGAGGCCTAGAGGATGAGGTTCACCGATTCAGCGAGTCGAGGTCAATTCTAGGGACCTAAGGAATCGAAAATGACTGATTAAAGGGGTAGGGTCAGTTCTGAGGACTTAAGGAGATGAGGATAACTGATTTAGTGGATCGAGGTCAGTTTTAAGGACTTAAAGAGATAAAGATGACTGATTCAGTGGGTTGAGGATAGTTTTTAGGACATAAAGAGATACATATGACCGATTTAGTGGGTCTATGTCCGTCCTAAGGACCTAAAGAGATGAGGGTGATCGATTCAGTGGGTCTAGCTCAGTTATTAAGGACTCAGATACGAGGATGATCGATTTAACAGGTCGAGGTTAGTTCTGAGGACTTAAGGAGATGAAGATGACATGATTCAAAGGGTCGAGGTTAATTTTGAGGACCTAAAGAGATGAGGACAATCGATTCATAAGGTCGATGTCAGTTCTAAAGACCTAAGGAGACTAAGACGATTAATTCAATGGGTCGAGGTAAATTGGGATGATCTAAAATTTTAGCGACCAATTCTAAGGACCGAGGTTGATTCTGAGGACCTAATTTTATAGTGACAAATTCTGAGGGCTGAGGTCAATTCTGATAACCTAAAGTTATAACGAGCAATTCTGAGGGTTGAGGTCAATTCCGAGGACCTAAACTTGTAGCGACCAATTCTGAGGATCGAGGTCAATTATGAGGATCTAAAGTTGTAACGCGGGGAGTTAATCTCCTGGGGAATTTTTTAAATTATATTAAGGGAGGAGATGCACCAGTGGTTTTGTTGGGGATTATGTTGCTTTAAGACTTCATTGAGGAAGGATTTATCTTTAAGATATCCGGTTGGGGATTATGTTGTCTTAAAACTACACTGGGGGATATTGAGGCTAGGTAATAGTATACTTAAATGTGAACGCATCATTGGTATGCTTGTGGAATTTGTTAAGGCTAGGTTTGCAAGGTTAATTTGGTTAGGGATTTATGTGAGAGATAAGGTTGGAAAATTAATTTGGCTGGGTATTTTGAGAGTTTATAAGGGGCTTGGTGCTCCAAATATGATTTGCTTGAGAAAATTGAGGTTCTATATTTTTCTACATTTTTGAGGCAATTTTTTATACGAAGTTTAGAGGGAGGTACCGATAGGCAGTCCTCGGTGGTGCCAATCGACAAGGGGGCGAACTCTTGGGCTTCCTTGGGAAAGGGAAAAGACATTTGCCGACCGACATGGTCAGAGGGAGAATCCTCACTATATTTCGCACCTTTAAGTGTTTGAATATCTTACTTTTTCTTTCTAAAATCATTCCTAAGTCCTTTTTACATCAAGACTTCAAATGGAAAGGTCAAGTGAGGAGTATGACAATGCGTAATTGGTCGTTGACAATTGGGTTGGCCTGGAGTTGCAGTCCAGGGTGCCTCTTACCTTGGGCAATAATAATGTCTTTGATATGTTTGATTCTGTGGATGATGAGCATACTCGTCTCCATGAGATGGAACACCACCATTCATCTAGGGTGAGGAACCCTAGTGGCTATGGAAGTGTAGTGACTTTTGGTATTCCATTTCATTTTTCTCTTCTTTTTTGTGTTAGTGGGGGATTTTTCTTCTTTTTAATTTGCATATTGACATCTTTCCTTCGACTATCTAGTCTCGGGGGATGACGGGGTTAAAGGAGGTTTGGGAGAAGATTCCTAGTGCGGTACACTAGATGGTTTCCTATACGGGCTTTGGTTGCTTAGCGAGGGCTTCGGATGAGATATGGCATTCTACTATGATTTTGTGTTCTTCAGGAGAGAGGTGGTGGGGCATTACACACACCTTCCATCTTAGCTTTGGGGAGATGACAATGACTCCCATAGATGTTCAGTAGCTGATCGGGCTAGACTGTTTGTTACCAGAGGAAATAATTCTCTCGAGGAGGTTATGTGTTCCATGAGTCTTAGTGGTTTTGAGGATGCTGACTTTGTTGGGGATGTCGCCTTAGGACTTACTGTAAGGCTACTATTGGTGATAACGGATTTGACTGTGGATACCCAAGTTGCTTCGATAACATCCTGGATGTCTTACTGGCATAATCCCGTAGTGGTGATACTTGGTGGGACCGTGAACAACCTGGATTCTTGGAAGGAGGGCCGTTATGACTTTTTTAGGGGGAGCCTCGTAATGCTATTCATGTGGCTTGTGGAGAGGTTTCTCCTGGCGGACCTTCCTGAGGACGCTTTGGCAATTGGGCCCAATTTATTTGTCTATATTTTTTTTAGTTGTAAAAGATGATCACTCATTTGCCCAAAAAAATGGGCAAGTAGGTCCACATGGAGAGGGGGCCTCACCACGAGCAACCCCCCCCCCCTCCCCCCCCCCCCCCCCCCCCCAAAGAGTGCACTGGTCAAGACAAAAGAGTACACAATTGGACAAGGAGGACCACCACAAGGATCTCCTCATCCCCAAAGCATGAGCAATCACTGAAAGGAAGTTTGGGCGAGGAGTCCCACTATGAGGAGCTTCTGATCCCAAAATTCTCAGAACCTCATAGAGAGGAAATTGGGAGAGGAGGCCCTCCATGGGGAGCTCCTCGTCCACAAAAGTTTAAAGAACACATAAATGAGGTTTGGCCGAGGAGACCCACCACGAGGAGATCCTCATCTCATCCCCCAAAAGTCAAAAAATAATAGGAACGAAGTTGGGTTAAGGAGACCCACAAAGAGGAGCCGCACGTCCTCAAAGTCTTTAACACAGACGAAATGAATGAAAAATAAGGACCTTAGAGGGAAGCTCCCTATCCTACCATCAAGCCACAGAAAAAGGCCAAGGCAAGGGGACTCATTGCAAGTAGCCCCCTCTGTCCCAGTTGACATATCACATAAATAAAAGAAGGGTGGAGAGGCTTACCCAGAATGATCCCTCTACTCCCAAATGATTTACTTAAAAGTACTAGTGGGTGAGGAGATCCACTTAGAATGATCTCCTCCAAAAGACTTGTTACTTACAAATATGTTAAAGAACTGATATTTTACTTTTATACAAGTAGCCTAGTTGAGCAAGCAGGGATCAATAAGGAAAGTCGAGATCTGTTGGGAGTTTTGGATTGGTGGCTTAGGAACAAGGTTTGTTGGGCAAGCTCAACCACTTAGCACTTTAAGATTGAGATAATACTAGTATAAAGATCTTAGGGCTCACTCAGTCCTTGCACAGTCACACCCACTTATAACTAAAGTAAGCAACTAAGAGGTTTCTTGCAAGAAATAAATAGTCTATAAAATGATTTTAGAGGAAGTGGTCCTTGAGACCTCCCCTTAAGTTTATAAAATATTTTAGAGGATGTGGTCCTTGAGCCCCTCTCAAGTTTACAAAGTTTTTAAAACAAGTTACTTTTTGAAAAGATATTTACCAAATCAGATATTTTATCATTTAGTGCAAACATATTTACTTTTTGACTTTAGTTTACACCAGGTGGCACCTGTCAGAGGGGACATGCGACTGCACATAAACAAGGACATATGGTACATTGTAGACCTTGTTCCTCACCAACCCTCTCAGTTTTGGCGCCCAAAAAGTGCTGACTCAACCCTAGTGCCCAAGTATAAATAGTACCCATGGGCAAGGCCAAGTCACAATCAAAAACTCAAGTCACATCGTTACTCTATCAAAATCACACCACACCACCCAGTGTCTCTCCTTTCTCTCTCTCTAGTGCTAAGTGCTTTGTTCCTTCCCTCCACGCTGACAATCATCATTCCCAAGAGTTTCTATTAAGAAAAGTTACTATTAATGTTGTGAAATTCATCTTCTTGTAGGGAGTAGTTCTTGCTTTGGTTCCATTTTTCCCAAAAGGAGAAGGTTTTACGAGGTGCTTCTTTAGAAGTTCTTGAAAACCTTGAGGACAGAGCTCATTAAAGTGGGTCACGCCTCACCCATTTCAGCATCTTACCAGACTCCAGTCACGATACCCTCTTACATTAGGCGACTCTGCTAGGGAGGTATCCTCACTTTTATAGATATAGAAGGTTTTTACATTTCTAAGCAACTAGTTTTTTTAAGACATTCCACCTTGGAATGGAACTCAAAGTGATTAGACCACTACGGAGGATGTGGTGGTGACCGGAGCTAAAACACTTACTCCTTAGGGAGGTCATACCAACTCACCGACAGTAGTTCTTATGACAGGTATGAACCTTATGGGCATGCTTTTTGGGGTTTTAAAACAAAACAATTTGGACCTGGTAAGTTTGGGTCAAGGTTGTGTAACACCATCAGCTGCCCCCTCTGGAGGGACAGTGATTTCATCGAAAGTGGCTCCATCGGAGAAGGTGGCATCAGAGCAAGTTGTGGCACCATTAAGTTCACCAGTAGCAAAGGGCATGAGTTTGGAGGAATCTCCTTCCAAAGCTATTACTATAGAGGATGTAAGGAAGCTGCTTTCCTCCTCTCAGAGAGAAGCACGTCATCATACGAGGAGCTGTAGGACCCTTACCCACAAGCTGTGAATGAGAATCCACACCTAGAGGGGTACATTCCACCAGAATTTATCAAGTTCAATAGAAAATGGGAGATTCCAAAATAGAACGTGAAGAGATTCATCGAGTACCTAGGACTGCATGGAAATGAAAAAAAATTAACGTTTAGGGAGTTCTCCAAGACCCTTATAATGAAGGCCTACATGTGGTAATCCTACTTGGCACCAAACAGCATCCCCATATGGAAAGAAATGCACAGGTAATTCCTCCAAAAGTTCATTATAATAGAGTATGAGTTCATATTGAGACACCTGGTGCAGGAGAAGCAAAATCCTGGTGAGAAATTAATGCAATATATTAAGCATTTTTGCGAGAGGGCACTGGATTTCCATTAGGAGGTGGCAGAGGAAAGGTTTCTTCAATTATGTGTCGAGGGGCTCTTGGAGGAATACAAGATCCATTTTGTCAATGAGAAAAACTTTTAAATATTTTACTAGGGCTACCAGCAATATAACCAGGATAATCAAGCCTAGGTTCTCAAGTTGGAGGACATAAGTTCCACTGACTTCTAGAAGATTTCAAGTCTCGGGGAGGCAACTAGTAAATTATGTGGATGGAAATACAAAGGGAAATAAGGGAGGGCCCCGAATCTAAAAATAACAGCCTAGGTAACAAAAGAAAGTTCAGAGAGGATACCTCACCATCGCTACCTTGCAGAATAGTGAAAAAAATGGATTGTTATTGTACATTAGTACGATAGGGGGTATCATGTCCGCCTCATTTGAATGGGTAAATCCCAACAACAGCTGACAAAGCTAATCCTAAGTATTGTGAGTTACATCAAAGGGCGCAACACTTCACTAAGGACTGCTACTATCTAATGAGGATTGTTAGCAAGAAGGTGGCCAATGGGGTACATTGAAAATACCTTTGATCGATGTTAATGAGAATCCACTCCCAACATATCACTTTAGCACTGCTAATATGGTAGTAACGTATGATGATGAATCAACTCAAGATCTGATGGATTGGGAAGGTAGAGAGAAAATATGCGAAGAGTTATAAGGGATAGCACTTAACAGTAAATAGATAACTAAGTAGGAGAGGAGGCACAAGGAGTGGTTGTTCACTCCTGGATATAAAGAGGTTAGAGGTGAGGAGGTCAAGCAAGTGAACCTCCTATAACGAAAAGCATATGTAATTCTTGCTCTAGACAAAGGAGGGATATTTGAGGCAGAGTACATCTGTAATGACCACATATATGAAGTGGACTTAGACTCTAAATGTGAAGCTATATAGAGGAGTCCTAAGTGAAAGTGGTTCTTTAACCAAATTAGAGTAAAATATGACACCAGAGTAGTCATAACAAGAAGGGTTTTGGAAGCAGCAAAATAACATGGAGACCCATCACTAAATTGGTAGGGTCCAGACTGATCAAAAGATACACTTTTGAAGTGGCCTTCTCGAGGCAGACATGCAGTGCCCTATTTCCACAACCGCTTATTTTTCATGACAATTATGATCAATGAAATCACCTTACCTAAGGCATTGATGGATGAGGGGCATCTATTAATTTTATGCCAATCAGTACGTTGTATGAAATGAAGATTAATCAAGAAAAGATAGTACCTGTGTTGTTGGTGATTTTAGTATTCGACGACATCGGTATGAAATCCCTACAATATGTGAACAAGGATATAAAGTTGAAAAATATCACTTCCCACATCATGTTCCAAGTCATCAACGCCAATACCAGTTACTAGTTTCTCATCGAAAGGGAGTGGATGAATAGCAATGAAATATTACCTTACACATACCACCAATGTGCAAAGACAACATTCAAAGAATAGAGATCATAATCAAAGAAATACAAAAACTCTTTTCCATTGAGAAGGCACACTTGGTGGATGATACATTCTACACAGAACTGGACGAAGAAGGAAGAGTTCTGCAACAAATCTAAAGAAAAGGCAAGTGGTTGGTGGAGGTACCCAACCAAAGAAGTTTGCCCAGGATCATTTTGGGGAGAAGGTGATACCCCATAAAGAAAAATTCTAGAGGAAGGTGGATGAGGTAGCCAAACCTCCTCGAACTTGTAAGAAGATGGTCCTACCTAATGGGAAAGTCATATACCATTTATAATGATATGTGTTCGTGATGTTCTGGGATGAAAGAGCCGACACAACACCAGAATGATTTGTGGTGGATGAATCCCACATCATTGAACATATCGAAGAACCAGAATAGGCTCAAGAGTGCATGCAAGATGGACCCAGGGAATAACTGCAAGAGTTATAGGAAATCAATTTGGGAGTAGAAGGGGGTGAAATTAGACCCTCTAATTTCTAAGATACTGAACCCAAAGCAGAAGGGAGAGATCATTAATCTACTCAAAGAGTTCACTGACGTATTTTCTTAAAAATACACGGAGATGTCATGGATTGATCCTGAAGTGAGTTCCCATAAATTAAATGTTCTTCGTAATGCTCTTCCAGTCAGGAAAGCAACCCGAACGTACAAAACTAACTTCGACCTAAAGATAAAAGAAAAAGTAGAGAAACTATTGGTGGCAGAGTTCATTAAGCCTATTCAGCATCCTATGTCTCTCTTTAGCATTGTAACTCGTGGTGAAGTAGGGCAAGAATCAAATCTGGATTTATGTGAACTTTTGTGACTTAAATCGGGCATGCCTTAATGATGAGTTTCCCCTACCCAGTATAGATAGCTTAGTTTATGCTACTGTATGCCACGATATGTAGAGTTTTATGGATGGGTATGTTGGCTATAATCAGAATAAGATGGACCCGAAAGATGCGAAGAAGACTGCCTTCTTCATGCCATTGGGAAAGTTCTACTATATAGTCATGCTATTTGGATTAAAGAACATTCCACCTATTAGCGAACCATAGTGGAGATCTTCTATGATTTATTTCATGATACTAGAATTCTATGTGGATGATCTATTAGTGAAGTACAAAAGAGAAATCAAGCATATATAAGACCTCTGGAGAGTGTTGGAGAGGTTCCGTAGGTATAATATGTGGATGAACCCCTCAAAATGCGACTTCAGGATCACAGCGGGGAAGTGTTTGGGATTTATTGTGAATAGGTAGGGGTGCAGGTTGATGTAGAAAATAAGAAGGCTATCATGATAATGCCATCTCTAAAGAATCATCGGCAACTTAAGAGCTTCTTATGGAATGTGTCCTACCTAAGAAGGTTCATACCAGCACTAGCGGAGGTGACCCAACCATTTATACCCCTATTGAAAGGTAGAGCCAAGTGGATCTGGGGAGATGAATAGAAGAATGCCTTTGAGCAGATCAAAGAAATTTTAGCCTCTCCATCCACGATGATCTTGCCGGATGATGGGGCATTACTGCTGCTCTATCTCACTTCAATTAAAAGGTCCAAAGGAGCACTGCTGGATTAAGAGAATGAATGAGTACAGAAGCTAGTGTATTACTTATCAAGGGTGATCTCGGGTATAGAATCCAGATATGCTAACATGGAGAGACACTGCCTTGCCCTGGTCTTCGTCGCTCAAAAGTTATGACACTACCTACTAGCCTTCACATTCTATATAGTCACTAAGTGTGACCCTATCAACTACCTCCTAGCACGAATGGTCTTGGTAGGAGGAGCAGCGAGATGGTTCTTAATTTTGTCAGAATACGATATGAAGTGCATAGTGCCCAAAGTAATTAAGAGTCAAGTGGTAGTGGATATGTTGGTCCACTTCCCAAGTGGGAATTTTGAGCCCCCCAGTGAAAAGGTACCTGGGGAGAATTTCCAAACATGCGTGGCAGAAGAGATGGAGAAGTGGGAAATGGAGTTTGATGGATCTAGTTCTCAAGGAATAGAAGGTACGGGCATTATACTCTCAAACAGTAAGGAGAAGATCACCCTCTCCTTCAACCTAGACATTAAATGCTCAAACAATGAGGCTGAGTACGAGGCTCTAATTTTTAGAATATTAGAAGAACTACAAATAGGCATCGGGGTATTATCCATACAAGGGGACTTTAGCCTGGTGGTGAAACAGGTTAATGGGGAGTTCTCCTTAAAGCATGCTGACATGGCACCCTACAAATACATCTTCTAAAAGTTATTTGGGAAGTTCCTTGAAGTAACCGTTAAGTAGTATGCACGGACACTGAACATGCATCCCGATGCGCTAGCCATAATATCCTAGAAATTAGACATGGGTCGACAAGAAGCAATAATCATAGTACATATGAGAACAATGCCTACCATAGTGAAGTCCTTATTTACAAGCAATGAGCCGGAAGATTAGAGGTACCTAGTTGTGAAACAGCTAGAAATAAGAAAAGGAATAATGGAGATATTAGAATTGGCTAACTACCACCTGTTGTAAGGAACACTTTACTTCAAGATCCGTGGAGGATTCTTAAAAAGGTGTGTTAAAGAAAAGTAATCTACAAAGAGGTTGGAGGAGATGCATGAAAAGCATTGTGGGTACACCAATATCCCACTTTATCGTCGATTGTATCAGGGGCTACTATTGGCCAACCATTTGCACAAAGGCTGCTCGTCTACAACAATGCTATTTAAAGTGTTAAACCCAATTCAACCAGACAATAGAGGCTAATTTTATGGAACTTTGAAGATTGGAGGCATCCATACATAGCCTATCTAAAAGCTATTGAGTTTCCAACAAATAGAGAAAATGAAATTTATCTCTAAAAGAGAATATCCTAATTTCATCTATTAGAAGGAGATATCTATAGGAAATGCTATAACAATAAGGTGTTAAAATGTATAGACAAAAAGGATATGGGGAGAGTGTTTAAGGAAGCTCATGAGGAGGTGCCAAATTGTATGATCAATTGATGACGTTGGGGTACTACTGGCCAACCATGGTGGATGACTCCATCGATTCTATGAAGAAATAAAGAGCCTGTCAAGTGCATGAAAACATGGTACATTCCCCTTCAGTGAGCTTACAAAGCCTATTATCTCCCTACTCTTTCCACACATGAGCATTTGACTTCGTTGGAAAAATTAGCCCAGTATCTCGTGGAAAATATTTTATCACTGTGGCTACGGAATTGTATACCGAATGGGTGGAGGCCATTACTCTAAGAAGATTGACTACCCATGTGGTAACCCAGTTTAGCAAGGAGTATATCATATGTTGGTTTGGTATACCCAAGGTGATTCTAACAGATAATGGGAAACAGTTCGTATGCAAGGGCATGGCTCTTCTCAAGGATGAATATAAAATTATGCACAATAGCTCAACTATCTCGTACCCAAGAATAAATGGCTGGGCAAAGTCCATAAAAAAACCTTAATCAATATCCTGAAGAAGATGCTAGAAGACATGTCAAAGACATGTCGAAGACATGGGATGAGAAGTTACGTATAGTGTTATCGAATTACCTCACTTCAAAAAGAAAAACGATCATATTTACTCCATTCTAACTTGTATATAGGACAGAAGTTGTTCTATCGATGGAATTGGTGGTGCCACTAGCTAGGGTCTCTCTAAGTAATGGGCTCATCCCAGATCCATGACATGTGTAGTTAGAGGAACTAGATTAGTATAGAGACAAAGCAAAGGATAACTTTAAAGTTTACACCCAATAGTTGTCTATAGCCTACGAAAACCTAGTCAAGCTCAGATAATTCTAGGTGGGGGATTTGGTCCTCCACGCATCTACTCATCACCTTTGCGGTATGTCAGCATCAAAGTTCAAACCCAATTGGGAAGGCCCCTTTATGGCTAATGGTGTAGATAAATTAAGGTACTGCCAAATCTCAGAGCCGGAGAGTGACTATGTCATATCCATCAACTGCAAATGGCCGAAGAGGTACTATGCATAGTTTTTGTTAAAATTCATTTATGTAAAATAATTTGAGTGGCTTGCACTCATACCATAAAAGATCCTTTTTTGTAAAAATTATAGAGCAACACCATCTTGTTAAAAATGCACAATATGAACAAAAATGAATAGCAACACTTTTTTTCTCACTTTATGGATGATTTTTCTTATTTTGGTTACTTACCTGTAGTATGAGGTAAATGCACAAAAATAATTTTGAACAAATCTCTATTAGGATAGATTAGAGTTCCTGACAAAAGAAACTTTCCTCATCACACTCGAGGGTACATATATTCCAATGGATAAGTATATTGAGCAAAGTCTCTATAGACAAATCTTTTCTTACATCACCAGACCAGCAGGAGGTTATCTTCTTAATAGTAAAAAGAGAGAACATGTTTGATTTCTTTTTCTTATTTACTCATATTACAATAATATTTATAGCTTGTAGAACAAGTTCTAACCTTTGTTCTCGAATTTTTTTTAGCATTGACTAGTTCACAGGAATTGTGGAGAAGGGGGACTACACCCTCTCACTCTAAATTTTGTTTAGAAAAGAGGATCGTAAAAAATTCTCTTGGAAAAAGGACCACACATAACAGGTTCAAGATTTATAAAAATATATAGCCATTTTTATTCATAAATTATATATAATGCTTATAGAGAGGAGAAAAGCTAACCCTTTTCCCCCAACTATTCCCTAAGAAATGTATGTACATAGAAAAATACCCCACAGTTAGAGGGGTTGTTCTGAAAAGAAATATTAAATTTCACAGATAACATGCAAGTACCCCGCAATTAGAAGGGGCAGTTCTAAAAAAATATTAACTTGCGCAGATAAAATGTAAGTACCTCGCAGTTATAAGGTGTAGTTATAAAAAAATATTAACTTGCTGAGACAATATGCAAGTATCCCATAGTATAGTAAGAAGATATAAAAGTATAAACAAAAGTTGAGAATTTAAAGAATAATGGAAGCCAACAAAGGTCGTTTAATTAATAATGTCAACAGTTCTTTACATATGGAAAAGTGTACAAAATGAAATCTACATAATAAGACTATTTACTCACTAGACAAGCTAAAGAATAAATATGTCCGGGAGCACATGTCTATGTAAGAAGGACCGGTATCACTAACAAGTTGCTCATCTAACCTAGGCATTTGTTCCTCATCCTATGCATCACCGGCCTCTAGCTTGGCTAGCTTGGCTTGGAGGGACTAAATCTGAACCTGGATCCGAGATGCCCCAGCCTGACGCTGCTGTACCCTAGCCTTCCAGGAAGTATGGAGCTTTATCATCTGCCTAAAAGTATCACCAAGAAAATAAAGGATGGTAGTGTCAGTCCAGTCAAGTTCAAAGTGATATCATCGTTGAAGATCATGAAGAGACTGGAGGAATATAGAGGTCCTTTGAGTGGTCATATCGGTAGGAGAAGTAAACAAGTGGAGATGGATGGCCAGAGCCTTCTGGTTGAAGATAGTGAGACTGTCAATATTCAGGACACTCTGAGATGTAAAGGTCTCAAGATGGTGCTCCAAAAGCATCTTCAACACCTCTCGCTCATGTGTGCGGAACCTCGAGGGAAATTCTGAGTGCCACAGCTCACTCATAAAAGCTCCTAGAGCCTCCACCTTAATATCATCGTAGCTTGTATTCTAAGACTCAAGCTCAGAAAGAGGGAGAGAGGAATCCTTGCCAAAATCGGCATCACTAGTAGCCTTAGAGCTCTACTCAGCCTCACCAGTCGCCTTCGCAGGTTCAGCGACTGGATCCTGTAAATGGACAAATAAAAATGGACAATCCATAAAGAAGATAAGGAGAAAGTGATAGAATACTTATGCTTAAATTGAAAAAAAGATTATAAAAATCTTACCCCGTAGCCCAGAGGGTCTGAATACTGCCACTAAATATGGGAGGCACCATGTGACCCTGAATACCTGCCAAATAAGAAATAAATAGGAGTTAAAATTTCCCTTGTTAATAAAAGAAGAGAAAAGTATTAATTCTAATAAATAGAAATTAACAAGGTATGATAGTTTAATACCTAGGGAGTGTGCAGTACATCACTCACCATATGTCCCACAGAACTAGGGAAGACCGCTTTGTAAATGTGAAAACAAGGAAACAAGGGTTTGAGGATGATCCTACTTGCGCAGGTAAAATCAATAATCAAGGGGAAATTAAAAAAAATTATGGTATGACAGCATAATACCTCTCTCGCAGTAACTTCCCTTGGATGTTCTATAGTCACAGGAACAGCTGCGGTGCTAACTTAAAAATAAGGAAACAGGCTAGTGTCAACAAACACTTACATTTAAAATGTAGGATTAAAAGGTCTAAGTAGACCAAATACTTACCCTCGGTCTCTCCTCTAAGACCTTATCAAGAGACCCCATAGCAGTATGAATAAGAACAACACTCAAGATAACAAAGTAAGAGGGTGTCAATAGAACCTTGTGCAAATAACGTGAGTCAATGAAAAGAAAAATACACATAGTATCACATGTAATGGGTTAGTCTCCTCTGGTAATCTATCCAAAGCCTCCTTAGACACAAAAACTGACGTAGTGTTGACCCAAGATCTCAAATACAGGTCCTGCAGATAAAGGGAGCACAGTTACAGACACGTAAGAAGAAACTTTATAATGTTCATATATGCAATAAGTATAGAAAAATTATGTGTAAAGACTAACATACAAAGGAAGTTATTCCTGCAGAGCTAGGAACATGCCCCCTCAGACAAGGGGACTTCAACTAGGCTGGCTAAGGCAGCCTTCCCTATAGAAGTTGAGGAGAAACTCATTGTTAGTGCCTCTAGAGCTATCTATGTGGCCCTCATCAAAGGCGTCACGGATGAAGAGGCCTCACTGGCATCGACCTACAAATAAAAGAATGACATAAATAATTACAATTTGGTCGTAGTAATAAGAAGAAAAATATATAGAAGAAAATCACAGACAAGTTAGAATGACTATCGGGAGAGGTGCTATAACAATGCCTCCCACAGAGACAATGGTTGCAGGAGCTTTCCCAGCAGTAGTAGGGTCTACTAAAAGAGGAGTTGAAGAAATGATTGGTGAAGTAGTAGAACTACCCAACTGAGACACAAATGAACAGAAACAAAGTATGAAGGTTAAGTCCCAATGGCAAAAGAAAATGAGTTAGGAGAGGAAGGATTCAAAACAGGCATACCTGAATTCTTTCTAAGGAAGAAGAACAAAAGAGGACTGGTGGGATGGTCATGGAAAAGTAGAGGCCTAATCATCACAAATTTGTCAAAAAACAAAGCATAGATAAAGAAAGAAACTGAGCCTAACAGGAGTAATCAATACCTAATGGGTTGAACTGGCCAGCGTCGCAGGCTCACTAGAGGCGATAGTGAAAATCGATAGAGAAGGTATAGGCTTCATATAGGGCTTATTGTCCATAGGAATGAATACCTTGGAGATGGGAATCCTCCCTAAGGGTGATAGAACTGGAGCAGTGCCTCCGATGAGCTATGCCACCCCCAGTAGAAGAAGGGCCACTGGAGAATAATCCCTATAATAAAGAGAGACAAAGACAATACAATTATATATATATATAATAAAATTGAATAGATAAAGACAATAATGGTTACAATCTCAAAGTACCTTAGATAACATGGCAAAATAACCAACCATCGTAGAGGAGGTGGGAAGTGAGGAAGTGGAGCTAAGACAAACAGTCGCCTATGTATACAATATAGGAAAACTTTAAAAATATATGGGTCAAAATTTAACAAGTCAAAGAAAGAATTCCGAAGAGATAATGATTACCCAGACTGAAGAGGATGATATAAAAGAAGTCCTCACAATCGTCAGGAACACATAAGATAGCTGCAAAAGTTAAATGAAAGAGCAAACCATATCAATAAAGTCGAAAACAAAAACATTAACTAAATAGGGATGGAGTAGCAAACCTCTATAGACAGGCTCAAAGATTAGACCAACATGGATCTCCTGACTCTAGGAAAGGGCCCCCAAGAAAGAGGCAGAGGCAAGTCACTCACCGCAATAAAAATACCATGCAAATGCAATAAACATAAAGACAACTTACATATAAACTATGAAAAGTATAAGCATACAATAAGTGGTGAAAAAAAGTCAAGAAAAAAGACTTACAACAGTCGAGCGGGAAGTCTGACCATATGGTAGATTCCCAGTAGTTACTGGTGGATGGGGAATCTATTATAATACCCTCACTGGAAGGCTCTCCCAAAATTGGTAACAAAGAAGAAGCATAAGGGTTTTGATCATTGTAAGGATCATGGACACTCATCTCATTTGAAGAAGAACCATCGGGGGGATGATTCTATAATCAACTAGTTCCTCTTCAAATGATAGAGAAGGGGAACCAGCAAGTGAAACCCCAAGAAAGTTAGTTTCACTAGGTAAAGAGGAGTAAGGTGTAGTAACTTCACCAATGGGAATGAGCATAATAGCAGGCTCCGAAGCAGATAATAATAGGGCTTCATCGCCCTACTCTCGCATAGTCCGGTATGTTTCCTCTACTCTAAGGTCATCGATGTCAGATCTCTTATCTAGTGCAACAAAGGGAGTAGTAACCTCAACATTATTTCTCTTCTTCTTCCTGATAGCACTAATTCTTAATAGTGAGGGGGAAGCAAGGGAAGTAACAGTAGCAGTAGTAGTGGCAGATGGAGCAGTAGCTAGTATAAAGTTGGAAACATCCACATCAAGATGTTTCCTCTTAGATGTAGGTGTATCTTTTGCCTTGCCTTTGACTTAGGCTTGGCAGGTTGAGGCTCAGGTTGTTTAGAATAAATAGACTCGTCGATAAAGGGCCTCACTAAGATTAGGGGGACCTACTCCAGTGGGCGTCGGATATAATGCTTCGGTACCACAATGACCTTTGGGTTCTTTTGCCTCAGTAACTGTCATTGTTGGGAATCTTCGTGGAAATAGTCTTATGGGGGACATCCTTCATACAATTGTGAATGAGAAGGACATTCCTCTTTCAAAGAGTGAACCATGAACGAGTGAAGGTAGGCAAGTAATCTCGAGAAGGCATAAATAGAGCTCCCAGATGGCTAACCTAGTGAAGAATCCCTTTGAATGTAAAATTGGCAAAGGGCTCAAGGTACAACTCAGAGGGGGAGATGCTCGAAGGATAAGTAGGAGTGTAAAACCCCTAATCATAACCAAATTGCCTCTTTACCCTCTCATAATGGTAAAACTCTACACCTAGGCCAAGGTCAGTCAATGAAGGCAAGGGGGTTGGGGTCAAGTCCTCTTATATAATGTTCCTAGTAGATTCATCACTATATCCATACCGAGGTCGGGGGTTAGGTTCTCTGGAGGTGGATCCCTCCTTCTTTCCTCCCATCTTCCTTTTTCGGTGTGCGCACTAGATCGCATCCTTTATAGGGGCACTCATCCACTATCGATCTGGGGTGATATGTAGGGATAGAGTCGCCAGCTTATTTTGCACAAAATAGGCAAGAAAAATGTTGCCACCTCGAGAGAATAACATCAAGGACTATATTGATGCTTATAAAATAAAGTAGTTACAGGGTTCGGGGATTAAGTTACGGAATGAGAAGGTGTTAGACACCAATAACCCCCTTTCAGTCTGTCATTGTCTTGTGTTTATCTTCTCCTGTAAAAATCCATGATGTGTGTATTTATGTGCATAATATAAATCGAGGGTGCAATCACTCAACTCGCGTCGTAGCTAAAAGTGGAACGAGGTCATCCTTAGGAGTATTCCCAAAATAATAATAAAAAATATGATCTACGTGTTTTTGGATTGACAAATTATTATGAAGGAACGATTGTGTATATAGGATAAGACACAAGAATATAATATGTATATAACATGAATATATGATAATAGAATAACAAGTGTAAGTGGGAGGACGCGAGTCGAGGGATTCACCTAAGATGCCTACGTAGCTCGATGGCATCAAAGTCCACGTAGTTTGAAAATAATATGAGGTGGGATTTAACTCATAAATATAATCAGGAACTTTATTTATACGTGTGTGTAGAATAATGTGTTTTAGTATAAGAAAATGTGATCAGAAATCCCCTTTGGAATTTACATGTGAACCCCTTTTTTCCCATTTTTGGGGTTTTCTATGAGAATAAAGTACGTCTGAATACTAATAATAAAAATTAAGAATTAAGATGCATGATGTAATAAAGTAAAATACTAAAGAAAAAATGAAGTAACTAATGCAAAATTAAGAGGATTTAAAGGCAAAAGAGGAAGTAATGGACCTCCTTACAATGATTTAAAGTAGATAATCTTTGTAGATACACTGACCTCAAGGTGAAGTGCTGGTAGTTTCAGGAGATGGTTTGGATTCTACTCAAAAGAGAATGAAAATGGTGGAACGAATGTGAGTAATGGCTTTTAAGGAAATAACAACTCTGAATTCGAGGGAACTATCTCTGAGAGGGATGTTCAAGAGTGATGAGGTGTATCTTTTAAAGTGAGGTCATGTCCTCTATTTATAGGTCCAGTGGGGGAGATCAACATGGTTCTAAACCAGCCTATCGATAAAGAACCCAAGACACACTACCGATAGGCATATTTTGGGGTTGCCATTCGACAGTCTGAGGCAGGTTTTCCGAAAAAATGGCTGTAAAAAGCAAATTGTAAGTCAGAATTGTACATGGGGTAGACTAGTAGAAAGGGTATTCAAATCTCTTCAAGAATCTATTAAGACACTCCCGAGTTCGAGAATCGATCGAGGTCAAACGGGGCCTAGAAAAGCCCATAGGTCACTAGATAGGAGATTACAGGAGGAAAATGAATCATTTGTCCGAACCATAAGTTCAATTCGCACAGGATGGACTGTTGAAAGGTAATTCAGAAAGATTTGATGATTCATTGGGCTTCCACTCTAGCGAGGGAGTTGATTAGGGTAAACACGGGACCCGAGAGAATTCGATGTCCTGCAGATCAATTTTTGATAATAAAATGGAATATTTGTCCGAACAGTAGGCCCAATTCATGCATGAGGTGAACAATTAGAAAGGGTATTCATAGCCCTTTAAATATCCATTGAGCTTTCGCTCGGACGAGAAAGTTGACTGAAATCAAACGGGGCTCACTCGGGAGCACACGGTGGCCTCTAGATCCATACTCGGTGTATAACTCAGGGCTTGCGATGGATGAGTGACTGTTACGAACCTAATTAGGTGCTTAGGAGGGTCCTACGATAGGGTGTCTACAGATATCGACTACTCAATTATGTTGGAAAAAGGTTTCCTGGACTATCCCTATATCATAATTGGAAAATAAAAAGCATGACTAGTTTAAGTTGAGGCGATTTTAGATCCTAATGAGAAATCTCACTTGACAGTGGAACTAGGATGATCGATAGGATTAATTCTAATTGGCGGTAGAGGGAATCCGAAATTAAAATTTCATTAAAAGTTAGTTATCACATCTTTAACTGGAAATTAATTTTTTCAATGATTCTAATATTTTAAAAATGGTATCAACTTCTCACCCACTTGTTTTTAGTCTTAAAAATAAATATGTATTAATTGGAATGTATTCCAAGGACTAAAAATAGTTCTTAAAATTGTTGAACTAAGGCAATGATAAATTTATTCATTCACGATCCCATTTAATATTTTAAAATTATGATGTGATTAGTTCACCCTGTTATCACAAGCTTTCCTCCCCAATGGTAATCATGGTATTTTAAAATTTATTGGAGACTTAAATTAAGTGTAAGTATGATAGGTTCCACACCATGAAAGTTCTATATGAACATATATAATTTTAAATAAGGGACCAATTGAAATTTCTGAACAGGGATGTTTGTTAATGACCTTGAAGTTATGGATCATGTTCTTTTAATGGTTTTCATATAAGAGGAAGTATGGATTCTTAGAATAGAAATTGATGAAGAAACCAAATCAAATTTGCAATGCAATAGTGAGCCTCATCAAAAGCTGAGGCATGGTGTTAGTTGTTGATAAGTACTCAACTTTTTCCCTAAGGGAGGAATAAATAGAATGCTATTTGTTAAGTGCAATGGTATATGGTTAAGAAACTTCATAATCTTTGTGCAGCATCCAAAAAGATAAAACCTAGTGTTTTCTCTACAAGTGGTTAGAGCATTGACAACAATGGTATCCTATTTTCGTAACAAAATAAACAAAGGATGAGGTAATCATTTTTTTCTCTTCGATAGTGGAAACATGATTTGGTATCCGATATATAAGTACTTAGTGTATGGATTTGGGAGCTAGAAAAAAGATCTGTAATTATTTATGAGGTTCTAGGTAACCGGACAATTACTTAAAGGAGATATATTCCTAATAATAGACAATAATAGTAAAGAAATAATATTAGTAGTAGGGTGTAATGCCCCATACTTTTGAGAGCATTTTATTCCATGTGTGCTTTAAATTATCTATTAAATTGGGAAATTAAACTAGTTTTGATAAATATTAGATAGTGAGTTTTGGAATTAATATTTATGATTAAAATTATTAATTTGAGTGCAATAAGAAACTAATGACGTGAAAATTATTATATTGTCATTTAAAGAGTGAAGTGATGGATGATTATATTATATCATTTAGAGAGTGAAATCGACGGATTAAATGGTTTGAGGGAGACGTGTACTATATGCACGTGTCAAATTCAGTTAATGAAATATTTGAGCATTTTTATTTCGTTAACTCGAAAGGCCTTTTTTAGTGTTCCGATGATTCAAAACGTGTCGAAATATTCCAAAATAGATACTCTTGGGAAATAATTGAGTTCAAAGGCTTGTTAGGCATAGTATAGCCCGTATAGGGGCATAGTTGTCTTTTTACCTTTAGGGCTTAATTCAAATACAAAATTCGTGTTTTAAAATGGGGTATTAGTAGGTTAGTGGTGTGGACAGAAGCTTCCATTAACCTTTATTTAGTGGGATTAAGGGAGACAACAAGAGGGAAGGGAAAAGAAGAGTAATAGGGTTTGGAGAATAGAGAAGCCATTTTCGAAATTAAATCAACAGGAACGTGTCAATCTTCGATAATAATCCATCAATTCAATTATTTACTTCCTTTAAATTTTCATTTTTCCATTAATTATGTTCATAGTTAGGAAGAGTTAAATCATAAATTAGGAACGTAATCATGGAGGCAATAAGGAGGATTGATTTGTGAGTTAACATATTAAATTGATTGACGATTAATATAAACAAATTTTAGTCATTAAATTTGTGAATATTCAATGAAAAAGATTAACTTTGACGGGTGTTTTGGAATGATGGGTTAAACATATAATTTAATTTAGAATTTATGAATTGAATTAATAAATAAGAATATTTTGTTGAATAAATGTTGGGTTCGGGTTTCAGTCATGTTTAAAATACATCTGGGGTGATTAGATATATGTTTAGGATCATAATTTGTTGTTTTGGGATGCGTGGGAACATTATTTATGGATTTGTAAGGTGTAAAACCGATATTGAATACGAAAGGCACTCCAGTAAACCGAACCAATTTGCTGGGGGAGAAAGTTGGTTCACTTGACCAAACTAGTTTAGTCTACTACGCGAACCTATTTGATTTGCTAGCCTATCCCTACTTTATCTTAAGTTGTTTTTGAATCATTAATGTTGGATAGATGCGCGTATAAGTTTCGAGAATGGATTGGTATTTCCTTGGAACATTATTAGAGGGTTGATGTGTGTTTTAGGCCAACTATTAGTTGGATTTATGTGCGGTGAATCTAATAACAAGTGAGAGAACACTTAGTCATTATAGATTGGAAATCGAGAAATTGGGTTAGACATCGTTATTGGTAGACTAGTATGATGTGGGATTTCCTATATGTAGTCACTGATATATATATATATATACACACACACACATATTAAGGGATTATCTATATATATGTGTATAATTATATTTGAAACATACCTACTCGGTAGTGCTATCATTAGGAGGTTGCACGTAGTGGGGAGTCCACCTTAGCGTTGACCAGCATGTGTTGGATTGTTTCCCGAGGTTATTATTATTTCATGGCCACTGTCCACGAGTGAGGATAGGTATTGGTTTGGAGATCAACTGGGATAGATGTGGTATGGTTGTGACTTCCGGACGTATGTTTATGATCGCCTTCACTATTTGTGTTCACCTTTTGGGTTCGGTGGTGAGATTTTGACTCACTATACCGTTGTGGTATCTGGTATACCTAGAGCCTGAAAGCATGTGGGGATGCATCCATGAGGCCCTACTTCGGGAATGTTGTATATATGTATATGCTGAATTATATATATGTAGGTATATATAATATAGTTGTGTGATTAACTAATTGTAGCATGTATGTAACTGAGTGCTATTTATGATGATATGCCTAGTGAAGGTAGTGCATATTTTCTAATAGTGATTATTAGAGGTATTGGCTATGTCAACAAATATTGTCCTAGTTGGACCGGGTAACGTGATTAGGATAATCAAAATAAATGTGCCAGGCGCGCACTGTAGATGAGAGTTGAGGAAAAGCCTCATGTGAGTGTGACCGGATGTTAATTATGAAGGTAGTACATTTCACATTCACATTTAAAGTATTTAAATGCATGTAAATATTTTTCAAATGCTTTTCGTGATTTGACCCATTATCAAATATTTTCAAAACCTAGGTATTCAATGGCAGGGATCGTAGTGTTAGTCTCTTAATCATGCCATTGCGTGCAGTAGATGTAGATACTGTGAGATTTTATTATAACAGACTCAATTCCTTTTATCTAGATTAGATCCAGTATCTCAGTATTCTCCTTTTGGGTGTGTTGACCATAGATTTTTAAGAACTTTCCTATTTATTTTCCGTTGCATATTTAGATTGGGATTATTTATGGTAACCAATGATTTATTCGGTTTATGTTATCTATGATTACTCTTTTATCATTACTATTGTCATTTTAGTTATTTCGTACTTATGATGGTGGTATTTAATTAATAAAAAGATTAGTGGTTAGAATGAAAACAGGTTTAATAAGTTACTAATTTAATAATTTTTATGACAGTGACACTAAAAATGAAATCATAATTGATTCCTGTTCAATTTTAATATAGTCTAATCAATCACTAATAGAGTAGACTGGGTGTCGCAGTTGGTACCAGAGCATCAGGTTCTAGTATCCTTTAGGATCTGTTCTGGCTTACGACATTTTCAGCATTGTGTTCCTTTGATGTAGAACCCTATATTTAGGATTGTTGTTTACATATTATGCATTTTCGTTCTTCTGTTATTGAAATATATTTAAGTGGAATCTCATTTAATTTTTGTTTTGTTTTACATTCCAAAGACCAGGAGAGGGAGACTAGGAAATTCATTAAGAAGGGTCGTAGAGAGGGAGGCTCAGCCGGAGCCGTAGGAGGCCTAGGGAACTATGACCACAACAGAGGTTGAAGTCATCGTAGAGCATGAAGTTAATGCTGCTATGACATCCATGTCACAGCACCTGCCTCGGGCGCAGCTGTAGCCACTAGTGGCAGTACTAGTGGAGACTCACACATTGTCGTCCGTGTGGGAACGAGTGAGGGAATCCACCAGAGTTTTAGAGGAGTGCAGATGTGGTTATGAAAAGCCAGTAGAAGAAAGTTATCTAGAGGGACCTTTATATGATTGAGTGTAGTGACACTCAAAAGCCTGTACTAGCTACTTTTAAGCTAGTTGAGGCAGCTTAGCAGTGGTGTGAGTCGGTTACCACGTTGAGGAGGGAGATACGATGCCCAATTAGGAGTTTTGGGTATGATTCAACAATAAGTTTTTCTCATTAGTTATGTAGACTAAGATGGGGAGGAGATTTTTAGACCCCATAAGAGCATCGGACAATGCTCGATTACAAGGAGGAGTTCACTCATATAAAAAAACTTTGTGCTAGACGAGTTGAACACCGAAGAGAAGAGAATGATAAAGTATATGGGGGGCTCACATGGAGGATCCAGAAGCATCTACTAGGTAACATGACATTAAAGACTTACACTCATGTCATTAACTCCGCATTACTACACTACTAGGATCATTTTTTTAATCTGAGGGGATCAAAGAGGTTAGGAGAGTTGAGCCAGTAGGGTAAGACTAGAGGCAGCATTACTGAAAGGGCACAACAATAACATGTCAAGTAGCTAGAGTGGGTTTCCTAACAAGGGAACTCGGCTATGAGTTTTAGACCAGGTAATAGTAGGTGCATGTAGGGACATTAAGTCCAACAACTTAACCCTCGGGGCTAGCAGAACTAGGGTAACCATAGTGGAGGTCACTAAGGTCGACTATATAAAGGTCATTAGGACAAATAACCGGATAGACTCATTAAAGCTAGTAGGTCCAAAGGCCAACCGACTTTTCTAAGAGGTGTTTCATATATGGGGAGCAGGGAGACATGCATCGTTCTTTTCCCTAATAAGGTAAGGGATAAGTAGAAGGATGTACATCAGGGGCAGTAACTGTCATATCTACGGTCCCCACTAATAATTCCAGTAGTGCCACCTCAACAAGGGCAGTTGCAGTGTGGGTTTACAATGTCCGTGAGGAAATTGTGCCACAAGCTCCGCTAGCAGTTGAGGGTATTTTCCTATTCATAAGCACATAAGACAAGTATTATTTGACACGGGAGTGCCATACTCCTTTATGAAAACTAGATTCATGCGAGAGTCGGGTTTAGTTGACACGCTGATATTATGATGAACACAGATTCACCATTAGGTAACAAGGCTTTCGTTCATTTCATCAAGAGTGGAGTGGGTATGAACATTGGGAGGCCATGTTTGGTAACATAATTTCTCATTTTGGAAATGTTTGAGTATGGCATTATATTGGGGATGGTCCGGTTAGTGATGTATAGAGCGATGGTGGACTATTATAGTAGGACTATCGTGTTCGCTATTCCAAGGAAGGATGTGTTTCTTATGGCAATGCCTCATCTCGAGGGAGGATCGAGCATTCATTTATATTACATAGAGGAGACTTTGAAGGGTAACATCATCTCGTTAGATTCGATCCCGGTGGTTAGATATTTTATGATGTTTTTAGGAGATATACGAGTTACTACCGAGTTGGAAGATTGAGTTTGTTATAGACTTAGCATAGGAAACTAGACCGATAGTGCATGCATCATATCGTATGGCTTCATTAGAGATGAAAAAAATTAATGGATCAGATTCATAATAATTTATGGTAGGGATTTAACCGTAGGAGTACCTCACCTTGGGGTGATACAGTACTCTTTATGAAGAAGAATGAAGGGTTGTTGAGGTTGTGTATTGACTGTCGATAGTCGAACAAAGTTACGATTCGAAATAAGTACTCGTTGTCATGTATCAATGACTTGTTTGATCATTTGAGAGGAGTATCTGACTTTTCAAATATTAACTTGAGATTAGGGTACCATGTGTTGCAAATCAAGGAGAAAAATGCCCTTAAGACTGCATTTTTTACGATATACGGGTCCTACGAGTTCAAGGTTATGCCATTTGGGCTAACTAATGCAGTGGAAGTTTCCACGGATCTCATGAACCCAGTGTTCATGTATTTCTTTGATTGTCTTATCATTGTCTTTATAGATGACATCCTAGTTTGTTCTCGAATAATGGGAGAGCACGCAGAGAATTTGCGAATGGTTCTTTAGACTTTACAGGACCATTAGTTGTATGCCAAATTAGAGAAGTGTGGATTCTAGTTATCGGAGGTACAATTATTGGGTCAAATACTCTTCCATAAAGGACTTTTGATGGATCCAAGTAAAGTGTCAGTAGTGAGGGAATGGGGTCAGACCACGACAATGATATAGATTTTTATGGTTTGAGGGCTACTATTGCTTATTTATTAGAGGGTTTTAGAATATTGCGACTCCCTTGCATAATTTGACTCGTAAGGGCAAACCTTTTATTTCAGATGATCATTTTCAATTTGATTTTGATGAGATGAAGGATAATTTTACTTCAGCACTAGGGCTCACATTGCCTAGAGGAGTAGTGGAGTACCTTATTTTTATGGATGCATCCCTACAAGGACTTGGAGGAGTCATACAGTAGGAGGAGTGTGCTATAGATTTTTCATCTCACAAGCTTAATCCCCGTGAGAAGAACTATCCCACGTACGACTTGGAGTTAGAAGTAATTATATTTTCTTTGAGAATTAGGAGTCAGTATTAATGGCGGGAGAAATTCCATTGTTCATGAACCACAAGTCACTATTGTATATTTTCATGCAAAAGGAGTTGAATATGAGGTAGTGTGGGTGTCTTGAATTTGTAAAAGACTACCAGTTCAAGACTCAGTACAATTCGAGAAAGGCTAATATAAAAAATAATGCATTGAGCTATAATCCTACGAGGTAGGTTGTGAAAGTTTTAAAAGCGAAGTGGGATGAGTTTCGTCAGGGGGGGGGGGAGGTCATTAAGGGTTATATAGCAGTGGTGACAATCACACTTGAGATCATTTTTACGGTTATGAAAGCATAAGTAGGAGATCCTTCTTATCAGGAAAAGGTGTGATTGTTATTTGCAGATGAAGAGTCCTACTCAAACGGTTATGAAGGTGTCTTACACATTAATGATAGGTTGATTATTTCGAATGATGAGGACGTACATCACATAGTTATGGAGGACTCACACGGGTCGGGATTCTCAATTCATCCAGGAGAAGACAACATGTACCAGGATACGAGAAGGTAATATTAGTGGGCTAGGTTGAAGAAGGACATCGCAGAGTTTGTGTCCAGGTGCCCCACTTGCAAAATGATGAAGGGGTATCATTAGAGACCAGTCAGGATTTTGAAACCATTGGAGATTTTGGTGTTGAAGTGAGAGAATATATCGATGGATTTCATCACGGGATTACTGACATCACAAGAAGGTCATGATTCCACCTGGTTCATTATGGACTACTTGATTAAGGTAGCTCATCTATTACCTGTTCAGGTTGAGTATAAGATAAGGAAATATATCAAACTCTTCATTATAGAGATAGTGAAACTACTTGCAGTATCTCTCAGCAATGTTTCTAATTAGGATAAAATCTTTGTGTCCCACTTATGGCAGAGCTTTCATGAGGCATTGGGTATGGAAATGCGTTTGAGTACGATATATCACCAGAAGATCGATGGGAAGACATAAAGGGTGAAATAGATGCTCGAGGATACGTTGAGGATGTGTATTCTGGATTTCGAGGGTAGTTGGGACACATACTTACCATTGGTGGAGTTTGCATACGATAACTTGTACCAATTCACTATTGACATGGCACCTTTCAAGGCCTTATAGGGGCGACCTTGTCATTTGCCAGAAGTGATTCAGGATACATCAACGGAGATTGAGATGATGTGGATTCATATTTGGGTACCATCAAAAGAGTTATGCGGATGCAAACTAGGGGAACTTAGAGTTTAATGTAGGTGATCAGTTATTATTACGAGTATCCTCAATGAAATGAGTGATATAATTCGAGAATAAAATAAAGTCGGCACCAAGATATGTGGGTCCTTCTATCATCATTTAGAGGGTAGGTCTGGTTGTATATATACTAGCCTTACTAGAGCACTTATAGTGAATTCACATGTGTTACATGTGTCATCGTTGAGGAGGTATCTCAGGTATGAGTTGGCATACCGCCATATCGCATTAAAGGAGATAGACTTGGAACCAGACATTACTTATGGGGAGAGTCCAGTTACCATTTTGTATCATAACCAGCGAAAGCTTCGATCAAAGATGGTACAATTAGTATGTGTGTCGTGGGGATGGCGACAAATCGGCCTGAGAGAGAGAAGATGATATGCGAGAAAAGTATCCAGAGCTCTACATGTCAGGTGCGCTCAAATTTTGAGGATGAAATATCATTTTTAGGGGAGAGAGTTTAATACCCCATACTTTTGAAAGGATTTTATTTAACATGTGCATTAAATTATTAATTTAACTGGGAAATTAAATCATTTTTAGTAAATATTATTTAGTGAATTTTGAAATTAATATTTATTATTAAAAAAATTATTTCTGTGTAATAAGTAAATAGTGATGAGGAAATTATTATATTGTCATTTAGAATGTGAAAATGATGGATTATTATATTATATCATTTAGAGAGTGAAAATGGCGGTAAAATGGTTTAAGGGCGATGCATATTGTTGAACGTGTCAGGCGCGGTTAATGAAACGGTTGAACATTTTAAGTTTTGTAACTCGAATGGCCTTTTAAGTATGCCAGTAATCTGGAACAGGTCAAAATATTCTAGAATAGGTATTCGGGGGTTATAGTTGGGTTCCTTGGGATTATTAGACATAAAATGCCAACATAGGGACATAGTTTTCTTTTTACCCTTAAGGCTTAACCCAAATACGAAATTATGGTTTTAAAATGGGGTATTAGTGGGTTAGCGGGGTGGATAGAAACTGCTATTAACCTTTGTTTAGTGGGATTAAGGGAGAGAATAAGAGAGAAGACATAACATAAAGGGAAGAGGGTTTGGATAAGACAGTGGCCATCTTCGGAATCGAATTTACAAAAACATGTCAAGCATCGGATAATCATCCATCAAGGAGAGTGTTTACTTGCTTTAAATTTTAATTTTTACAGTTAATTATGTTCATAGTTAACAAGAGTTAAATCTGAAATTGAAAATGCAATCATAGGGATAATTAAAATGATTGATTTGTGAATTAACATAGTAAATTGATTCAGGATTAATATGAATGAATTTTAGTGATTAAATTTATAAGTATTCAATAAAAGGGATATACTTTTATTGGTGTTTTGGAATGATAGTTTAAACGCTTCATTGATGTTAGAATGTTTGAATTGAATCAATAAATAATAATCTTTCGTTGAATAAATGTTGGATTCGTATTTCGATCATGTCTAAAATACACCTGGGATGATTATATATATGTTTGGGATCATACTTATCTTTTTTACGGAGCCTTAGGACCTTAATTGATGGGTGTGGGAGGTATAAACTCGAGGTTAAAGAGGAAGGGCAACCCAACAAATTTAACCGGTTCGTTGGGGGAGAAAATTCATTTTCTTAGCCGAAATGATTTGGTCTGCCAAACAAACCAACTCGGTATGCTTGCATGTCCTAACATTATGCTGCAATGTTTTTGAACCATTAGTCTTAGGTAAATGGGTGTATGAGTTTTCAAAATGGGTTGGGATTTTCGTAGAACATTATTAGAGGATTAGTGCGTGTTTTGGGCCAACTATTAGATGGATTCAAGTGAGACGAATCGATAAGAAACTGAGCGAACACTTAATAACGATAATTTGATAATCAAGAAGTCAGTTTGAACTTCGAGATTAGTATAGTAGTACGCTATGTGGTTTTCCATAGATAAGGAACTCTCTCTCTCTAGAGAGAGAGAGAGAGAGAGGAGAATTCTCACCTACATCATGCTTTATACATCATCCATACATCACACCTAGTTGTAGGCCTTTAAAAAATCATTTTTTTTTTATTTTTCTCTTGAAATAACCTTCCAATAAACCCATGTTCCATAAATTAGTTAAAATACATTTTGTAGCTATTTTTAAAAAATCCACAAGAATTGCTTAAAATACCTTATATATATATATATGTGTGTGTGTGTGTGTGTGTGTGTGTGTGTGTGTGTGTGTGTGTGTGTGTGTGTTGTGAAAGTACCTGGATATATGTGTTTGAAACATACCTACTTCGTAATGCTATCGTTAGGAAGTTGCGCACAATGGGCAGTCCACCTTGGCATTGACTAGTAGGTGTTGGGTTGTTTCCCCAGGACATAGTACTGTTGCATGACCACTATCCATGAGTGAAGATAAGTATTAGTTTGGAGACTAGTTGGGACTAATGTGGTATGGTTAAAACTCCTGGACGTATGTTTATTACCGCCTCCATTATTTGTGCTTACATTTTAGGTTCGGTCACGAGATTTTAATCCCGTGGCCCATTTATGGTTTGTGGTATCCCTGGAGTCTGAGAGCATATAAGGGATGCATCCATGAGGACCTAGTCTGGGAATACTGTAGATATGAATATAGTGAGTTACGTATATGTATATGTATATGTATATGATATAGTTTTGTGATTATCTAATTATAGCATGTGTGTAGTTTTGTATTATCTTTTATGATAAACCTAGTGAAGTAGTGCATATTAGCTAATAGTAATTGTTAGCGGAATGGATATGTTAAAGGCTATTCTCCCAGTTAAGCTAGGTAGCATGATTATGATAATAAAAATAAATGTGTTAGGTGTGCACTGTACATGAGAGGTGGGAAAAAGTCTCATGTGAGTGTGACTGGAAGTTAATTATGATGGTAGTACACTGCACCTTTACATTTAAAACATTTAAATACTTGCCAAAATTTTGAAATATTTTTCAGGCTATAACCCGTTGTCAAATATTATCAACCCTAGGTATTTAAAGACATGGACCGCAGGGTTTTTCTCTTCATCATACTGTTGCATGCAGCAGCTATGGATGCTGAGAGATTTGATTGTAGTCGCGTCAATTTCGTTGATCTAGATAAGATCCATCATTTTAGCATTTTCCTTTTGGGTGTGTTGCCCGTAGATTTTTAGGACATTTCTTGTTTATTTCCCATTACATATTTATATTGGGTTTTTGTAAATGACATTTTATTCAATTTATGATATCAATGATTACTCTCTTATTATTTTTATTGTCCTTTTAGTTGATGCATACTTAAGATGGTCGTATTTAATTGATAAAAAGATTAATGGTTGGAATGAAACCGGACTTAATAAGTTATTAATTTAATAATTGTTACGATAACGATGCAAAGGATGAAATTATAATTTATTCCCGTTTATTTTTTAAAAAAATCCCGATCAATCGGTGTTAGAATAGACGAGGTGTTGCATAAAGTATAAAAATTTAGTTTTTGGTGGAGACAAAAAGATAATGTTGGAAAATTATTATATATAACTAGTTTTTAGAAGAAATTTTGTTTTCGATACATAATTTTATTTGAATAAATATTCGATAATTTTAATGAACTTGTTTTTTATCAAAACTGACACACCCCTTATCTGTTTTGGTACATTAGAAAATAATTTATATATTGTAAGGATTGTCCCATTAATATTGATAAAGAGTTAAATACATAATATTAATGGACAATCATTGAAGATAAAGTTTCCTTCTTTGTTGAACCAAACAATTTTTTTTACTTAGAATTAGGTCATTTTAATCTAAATGGAATACGAAGACTTGTATGAAATGGAAAATCGAGTTCATTGAAAGTGGATGAAATTCTTCACAACTTTGATTTATGTGGTCCTATGACAATCCAAGAAAAATGTGTTTATGAGTACTTCATTAACTTCATTTACGAATACTTAAGGTTTTAATATGTTTACCTCATACAACACAAGTTTGACGACTTTGATTACAAGTGTAAAATGATAAAATGTATCATAAGTTAGGTAAGTTAATTTAAAACCGATGATATAATCATGGGAGACTATACCTCTTAGGAGAGTTTAGATATCATTTATTAAAGGTGGTGATTATAACCCAGTTGTTCACAAGGGTGTTCCATTGTGAAATATTGTGGTGGAAATAAGGAATATGAATATTTTGGATTTAAAAAGGGCCATGGTTAGTTACTCGGGACTACAAGATTCTTATTAGGATTTTACATTAGATATGTTTATATACATTCTAAATTTATTTCCATCAGAATTGGTCTCTTTGACTTCCACTGAAATATGGAATAGGTGCAAGCTCATTCTAGAACATGTTCAAATCTCAGAGTGCTTGACACTTTTGTTATAAATGGAGCCGAGTAAGTTGGAATCAAACACATAACTGTCTCTTTGTTAGTTATCCCAAATGCTCAAATGTGGTTTATGTCATATTCCTAACTGCAAAAAACTCATTGATGATATCGATATCCAATTCTTGAAAAAGGATTATATAACAATCCACGGACCAAGGAGTAAGCCATACTTATGAGAGAATAATGAAACATCATATATCTAGTGTTGTTAGGACACTCATATAAGAAGAAATACAACATGATAATGATTGTATACTACCTAAAAATAGTGGGGATATTACTGTTGATTGGGATGCGCATATCATTTATACTGTATGACAAGTAGAGCTACGTCGTAGTGAGAGATTCAGGATCCATCCTGATAGGCTAGTGGTTTTTAGGTTAAAATTTCAACGATATCCCAAGGAAACACGAACTAGATCATAGGAACTACAGTGAGGCATTCATAAAAAAGGAATTTATTTTGATATATTACATGTAATCAAATCAGGTTTAGGAGGATCTCAACTTCCTGATGGGATAAAACCCATCAGGTGTAAGTTGATCTATAATGAGTTCAATGTTGGATCGATGGGAAGGTAGAAAGCTTCAATGCAAGGCTTGTTAAGAAGTAATTTATGAAAAATAAATCGATTGAATATGAGGAAACTTTCTCTCTCGTAGCTATATTAAATTAGATCAGAGTTGTTTTAATATCATGATTATGTGCTTGAATGGTAGTCTTGACAATTTCATCTTTATCGTTCAACCCAATGGATTCATAGTACAAATCTAGGATAGAAAGGTATATATTCTTCAAAAGTCCATTTGTGGACTTAAGCTAACATTCGGGTCTTGGAACGTTCAATTTGTACACGCAATCAATTTATTTATCTTGATAAAATTGTGAATAATTCTTGTTTAAATAAAAAGTATGGAAGAAATATGGTGGTCATGTTAGTACATGTTGCGGATAATAATCTCCTAATTTTGAACCAACGTTATCCTAATATGCACAAGAGGCTAGGGGTTGAGATGGGGCCAGACATTTTTCTTTGGACCTTTGCAATATGTGGAATGGATTAAGTCGACCCACTATCGATGACAAAAGAGATATTTTAATTGGGGGTCGTGGAAGTAGACTACATAAGAAGTGGGTGGAAGTTAAACCCTTAGTGGAAATGGCCAATGTCAAAGTGTTCCATTTCATATGGAAAAATGTCACCTGTAAGTAAAAAAATACAATATGCATTCATAACAGATCACGATAACCATTTAAAAAGAGCAGTTCTCGGACTACTATGTTCATTTAAAGGTTAAGAAGCAACATTCTGCTCCTGCCCATACCTAGTGCAACGGGCAAAACTGAGGTTACCAACATGATGCTACTTAAAGGGATGAAGCGAAGTTTGAATAATGCTAGGGGTAACTAGATCAATGAACTTCAGAGTGTATTACAAGCTTATGAACCATGCCAAGTACAACCACAATTCAAACCTTGTTTATTGTTGATGTAAAAAATTAGACTAACTCTAATTATTCAATCACAGATAAAAATAAATAATACAAAAGAATTTTAAAGTGGTTCAGCCTTATAAGAATGGCCTACATCCACTGTTTTTGTTATTGCTGACTATTTGGGAATTCTCGATAACAGGTTTTACCAAGAAATTCTGAGTCCTCTTACAATGAGGATGATACAATGTATTTATAGCCCTGAGGCTGTACATGTGAAATTGTAATACATAGTTGTCAAATAGGCGTGTACATCTGTATGATAATAATACGCATTAATGCGCAATCAATCTGTTGGTTATTCGGATATGAATGTGTTGTACGAGATGCAGCTCGAACTGCCTAAGTAGCTCGGTATACATGAGTTGTTGGATTCAGTAAAGTTCCTCGGAGAACACTTGTTGCTCGGAGCGCCTGAGTTGGTCGGGGAGGTTGAGTTCCTCGAAGTCAATGTGTTGTTCAAAAATGTTTATAGGTGTCATGTAGATTAACATGTGTCTCCACATAATTAGTCCACGTCAGCAGAATAAATTTGGTATCAACAGAAGCCCCCAATGTTTCATAGTTCGAGATTGAGGAGTGTGGAACATTCTTCTCGATATATTGCGGGATTAAATGGTCATCCTGAATTTTAGGAGTGTTTTCCTTTTATTTATTTTTCCTTTTAAATTCATAGAATCAGACTTTTTAAATTTTCTAACTGCTTCGATCTCCGTGCCCTTTTTGTCCTTTTAACCGCCGGTAGCACAAACGTCTTTCTTTGTAATCATTATTTTTACTCCTTCCCAAGGTAAGGTATTTAAGCGTTGCAGAAAATCCTATCGTCTTTTCCTTTTTTAAATCTGTATCTTTGAGTTCTCCATTTTTTCTCTATCTTGTGCGTTCATTCCTTCCACCGTTCGTTGTCAACATATACATCCTTTTTCTGTAAGATCTTCTTCCTTCTCTTTTAGTTCCTTTATTCACCATGGTTTACCCTGTTGAGTCACTTGATAAATTTTGTTCTGATTTTTCCATTCCTTCCTGTGTCATTTTGGAAGAACTTTCTGGTCCTTCTGATTATTTTCGTTTTGCTGAGGGACATTGGTTCCCCAATCTCTTTGTAGCCGAATGCGTCTTTTCTTTTCCGCCAAACCCCTTGTGTTTAGAATTTTGTCAATATTTTGACGTGGTACCTGCGAAAATAGCCCCCAATACATGGAGAATAGTTAATGGAGTCCATAGGTTAAATCAGATTCATGGAACTCGTATAGGAATTCCAGAAATTATGTTTTGCTATAGATGAGCTGTCAGCAATAGCACTTTTTATTTGAAAACTTAGTTTTTAAATAGGGCTTTAGTTGTCAATCTCCCAGATGCCAACAGGGATTACTTCGAGCATGGGGTTGTTATGAAAAATTGGCAACATGCTCCATTAACTGATAATGATGTATATCAGGGTCCTAGATTCCCTCCCTATGGCAATGGGATAAGTTGTTTTTATTTTATTTTATTTTATTTTTGAAATTATGTTTTCTCTGTGTTTGATAAAATGCGTCATTAATATTTTAATTTTTGTTTATTCGCAGTTGATAGCAAAAGAAGGTCTCCAAAAGAAACAGAAGTTAATCTAAAGCATCTGAAACTTATCTGGGGTTTACACCAAACTGTTACTGACGAACATATCAGATCAGCCTCATACCTGTTGCAGTATAAGAGTTATACTTCGTCTTTTACTGCTCGTCCAATGATAAGTGACATAGAACCAGCACCAGTTCCTGAAGATTCTTCTCCTGAATCGCATATTACTCTCAGTGACAGAATAAAGAGAAGAAGAGCTCCTGCCATTTTTGATAAATCTGCCTCTACTGCTAGAGAGGCAAAGAAAAGCAAGCAGGATGTCCCAGAAGAAGGGACAAGAAAAATTGATACACCCCCTCCAGCTGCTACTAAGAAGGTTGCCAAGAAGCCCCCTGTGGCTCCGAGCAAGGTCGTTGTTGTCTCTCCTCCCAGCGAGGTTATAGTTATATCACCAATCAAGAGCACATCCTTGGTCAAAAATGTTCCTGCTCCCATGAGGAAGTTGAAGAAGAGCTCCTCGAATAAGTTGGTTGAGTCCATCTCTCAGCCTCTAACTACTGGAAGTGGTGTTCCCACTTTTGTTGCTCCGAGCTCTGCCATGAGCTCGGTAAAGTCTTGGATTATCCCCGATATCCAAGGTGTTGAAGAAAATCTTTCTCGAGAGAGGGTTACTACCTTGGCAGCTCAACATATTGCCTCTGTAAGTATTATCAATTTAAACTTTCATTTTTCAATATTATGTCCTTGCACTGACTTACTATTATTTTCTTTTTCCAGTTGGTAACTTGTTTCAACACCATTCTGAAGAAAGATGAAGCTATTAAAGCTTCGAGCTCCTCATCAGGTGTGGAGGAGGCTCTTGTAGGTTTGTCACAGTCCTTAAAGGATTCTCGTCAGAAGTATGATGAAGATAAAGCCTCTTGGGAGAAGAAGCTCAATTCCACCGAGCAAGAGAGGGATCAGGCTATTGAAGTCTCCAAGGGGTTGGAGAAGAAAATAAAAGACTTGGAAAGGGAGAATAAAGAGCTCGAGGGGACGCTCCAAAATGATGGAGAGCTTGAAAGTAAATTGAAGTCTGTTGAGGATGAGTTAAACAGGCTTCGTGACGTTGGCCGTCAGAAGGAAGAAGTTGAGAATAAGATGAAGAATGTCAAGGACCTCCTTAGGGAAAGGACCTCTTCGGAGAGAGAAAAAGGGAGAAAAGCTGTTAAGAAATCTTTCAACGCTGGCTGAGATAAGGGGTGGAATAAGGGTTTAGCTGCCATGATCTCACAAATGGAGTATGGCAGCCTCAAATACTTCAGGGATGGTTGGGTTGCTTCTGTGAGAGAGATGAATGTTGATGAGAGTTCAGACCTATTTCAGCGACACATTCTTGGCCCCCTCCTTCTCCCGGGGAAGAAGAAGAGGATGAAGCGGCCTCCGAGGAATCCTCCATGGTGAATGGAGATCATATTTCTCATCCCCCAGTTGTCCAGACCTCCTGCAAGCAACTTCAACCAACTAGCATTTCAACCGAGCATATTCCAACACTTTTCGAGCAACCTTCTGTGCCATTCGAGCAACCTACCTCTTCGTCCCAGCCTCCCGAGAAAATTTTAGGAGACAAGGAGAAGGTGTCGAGTTGTTCGGACTTTTTCTCTTTGCTTTTTTGTTAAATGTAACTCTGGGCTATGTACTTCTTTTATGATGTAATAAAATTTGGAATTATTGCTCATATTACTTCTCTTCTTCTTGCTCTGTTTGCACTCTTATTGATTCTTGCTATCTCTTCTCTTTACTAGTTTATGGCTAGGATAGAATTGTTATCAGCTCATGATATAAAATTGCTGAAACAATGCAATAAATACTTTAAAGTTAGTCATACAGATATGACTGAAGCTCAAATCATTGATATCCTCGGTCTAGATGATTCAGAGTGAACAGTGGAAGCCTACCATTATTTAAAATGCTTGCTCGACCGTGAAGTTGCTAATAATGTGGCATACTATAAAATGATTGAAGATCTCTAGGGTACCCTCGAGGAACTTCAACAGCAGTACAAGGAGTCTACTACCCTTCTTCACTAGGGATATGAGAAGAAGTATCAGCAACTAAGTGCTGATAAGGGATATGATAAGTTGGTTTCTGCCTATGACATGAAGGAGAGAACTCTGAAGACCGAGGTTGAAGAGCATAGACAGATCACAAAGTTACTGGAGCAGGAAAACAATAACATGTGAGGAGAGATATCTCAATTGAAATCTGAAGCGTCTTCCTCGAATGCTTTGGTCCCTGTCAATGATGAGGGTTTCTCTTTCTTAGAGGCCGAAAAAGCCAATTTGAGAGATGAATTGGAGACTTTAAATAGGACTGGGTCTTCTACTTCTGCTCGGGGACGATCAAGAGCTACTCGAGTTACTGTTAAAGAAGATAGAACACAAACAGCCTTGGAGAATCAAGCATTCCAATTGATGGCAAAGAACCAGGCATTAGCTGAGATGTCTAAGAAGATTCAAACCTTCGACGAGCAACTGGCTGCCCAAAATTCTTCCTTGGAGAATAAAACGAATCTGGTAAAGAATCTCCATGAGCAGTTAGAAAGATTGACCTACCAGTTTCACAAGCAGCTTAGAGAGTTTTGGATGGCTGGTTATAATTAATCCCTCTATCATCTTGATGATCGGATCTAGTAATCGAACAACGAGGGGTATAAGCAATGATAGTTGAATGCCTTGGGTGTGCTGCAGTCGGAATAGGGTCACTATTTATGGGATTACCATAATCCTAGGTTGCTCGACCTGCCAGTGCCACCTTTCAAACTTGATATGAGCTGGATTCCTTCTCGGTCCATTCCACAATGACTAATTTCAAAGTATCTCGGTGACTACAGTCTTCATTCTAACTTCGAGATATCTCGCCCGGAACACCTTCTTGATCGGCCATCTGTGATGAACATCAGGATGGTCAAAGATCTCAATTTCATAAATTCCTCCTATGCTTTAGACGATCCTCCTGCTGGTGAAGAACTTATTTCAAAGGCACAAAGGAAGAAACCAATAGAATAGGATTCCTGATGTAATAATTTCTTATGTATTTCATTCTTAATGTATTTTGTTCTGGATTTAATGAAAAACTTCTAGTTTTCTTTGCATTCTTGATTGTCATTGTCTCAGAAATATTCTGTAAAACATTTCTTTTATTTACTAATGAATGTGCATGAATATCTGTTAAAAAGATAACAATATTTTGTGCTATTTTAAATTGCCGACCAACTAGAGTTGGTGAAAATTTTATTATTGACTATTCGGAATTTGTGACAATCATTTAACGATTAACTAAAGTTGGTGATAGTTTGTTTCCCGACCAACTTAGAGTTGGTGGTAATTTAAAATGTTACAAGTATCAAAAAATTTATATTATTTTTTATTGTAATGACTTATCACTTTTTAATGCCAAGCCATCAGATGACTTTTATCACACAATCCTGCTTTGTTTAATAAAAATGTTCCCGACCAACGGTAGTTGGTAGATTTTCATTCCCGACCAACCTTAGTTGGTGGATTTTTATTCCCGACCAACCTTAGTTGGTGGATTTTTATTCCTGACGAACCGTAGTTGGTGGATTTTTATACTCAACCAACCTTACTTGGTGGATTTTTATTCCCGACCAACCGTAGTTGGTGGATTTTTATTCCCGACCAACCTTAGTTGGTGGATTTTTATTCCCGACTAGCCTTAGCTGGTGGATTTTCTTCCCAACCAACCGTAGTTGGTGCTTCTGGGCTTTTTTCATTCCCGACCAACCTTAGTTGGTGGATTTTTATTCCCGACCAGCCTTAGCTGGTGGATTTTCTTCCCAACCAACCGTAGTTGGTGCTTCTGGGCTTTTTTCATTCCCTACCAACCTTAGTTGGTGGATTTTCTTCCCAACCAACCGTAGTTGGTGATTCTGGGTGTTTTTGCATAGTGTGTAGCACTATTATTCCGAAAAATTTTCAACAAAAAGGAGAGAATTGGGCAAAAGATCCAAAACTTTTATTCATATTGAAGAAAACTGCATTATATAGGAATTCCCAACTACTGATAATATTTGCGAAGATGCTCTGCGTTCCATGAATTTTTAAACTCTTCCCCTTCTAGAGTTTCAATCCTATATGTCCATGGTCGAACAACCTCTGTTACTCTGTAAGGCCCATGCCAATTAGCTTCCAATTTGTTGTTCTTTTGAATCACTTTCTTTAGCACATAGTCTCCTTCCTTCAGATCGCATTTCTTCACTCTCTTATTGTAGAACAGAGATGTTCGTTATTGGTATGCAGCATTCCTGATTGCTGCTTCTTCTCTAACTTCCTCGAGCATATCCAAGTCTAGCCTTCTCATTAAGTCGCTGATAGGGGAATTGAAATTCAACACTCTGTGTGTTGGGAGGCCCAGCTCGGCAGGTATAACAGCTTCACTTCTAAATGCCAGCATGTATGGAGATTCTCCTGTTGCTTCTCGGGGAGTAGTACAATAAGCCCACAGTACAGAATGTAGCTCGTTGATCCAATTTTCCTTTGCATCATCCAATCTTTTCTTCAAACCATTCAGCAGCGTCCTATTTGTCACCTCAGTTTGTCCATTGCTCTGGGGATGGCCTAGTGCAGAGTGGGTCTTTAAGATGTTTGACTGATGACAATAGGCAGCGAACTCCTCGTTGTCAAATTGAGTTCCATGGTCTGTGATGAAGGCATGAGGGAGACCATATCTACAGATGATGTTATTCCAAATAAATTGGTATACCTTATCGTATGTCATATCAATGAGAGGCTCAGCTTCAACCCATTTAGTGAAGTAGTCTACCGCGACCATGAGATATTTAAATCTTCCCCTGGTAGTCGGAAGTGGCCCGACCAAATCTACTCGCCACATGGAAAATGGCCAAGGGGAAGTAATGGGTGTTAACAATGCCTGGGGAGTTCTTCGGATAGAGGAGAAGCGTTGACATTTGTCACGTTTCTTGGCATAGGCCATACAATCAGCCCTCATCATTGGCCAATAGTATCCTTGTGTTATTATTCTTCACAAAAGCGTCTGACCTGCTACATGGGCTCCACAGGACCCTTCATGGACCTCTTCAATAAAGTCTTTCACCTCGGAGGGATGCACACATCTCTGCAAACCTTCTATGATTCCTCGTCTATATAGAATACCATTAGTCAGTACATAACGAGCAGCTTTAAATTTTAGTTTCTTGGCCACGAGTTTATCAGTTGGTAATGTCCCCTCTTCAATATATGCCTTGATAGGATCCATCCAAGATGGCTCTAAATCAAGGGTAATAAAGTTTATCATCAGATTTTCATCTATGCTCCAACTAGCCAAGACTTCTATTGGGATTGTTCTTCGTAGCTCGGTGTGTGTGGCTGAAGCTAACATAGCTAAGGCATCCGCTCTTGCATTCTACGATCTTGGTATTCTAACTATTTGTACTGCAATTATGCCTGATAAGATCTCCATATCTTTTGCGTGATACTTGATCATTAATTCTCATTTAGCTACATATATCCCCAACATTTGATTCACGATTATTTGAGAATCACTAAATACGATGACCTGTTCTGCCCCTATAGTTTTCGCCAATCTAAGACCTGCAATCATAGCTTCATATTCAGCCTCATTATTAGAAGCCTTGAATTGGAAGCGCAAAGCATACTCCACATCGACTTCATCCGGGCTATTCAAAATAATCCCTGCTCCACAGCCTGTAGTACACGAAGATCCATCTACATACAAATTCCACACAGGTATATCCCTATCAAACTCTTGGTTGGAAAGAGTTCCTCGATTGAATATTTATTTCTTTCTTATCTCCTCCTCTAGCACTTCTTGCTGTTCGTCGACCTTCTTCTCCTGCTCATCAACTAATTTAAGTTGATCGGGGTTTAAATTTGATAATCCTGTGACATCCACAGGTTGGTTGGTATTCAGCTTCTGCTCCTCGGGGGTGTCAGGATAAGTGAACTCTGCTATAAAATCTTCCACTGCTTGACCTTTGAGCGACGATCTAGGCTCATAAATTATATCGTATTCACCAAGTTCTACTGCCCAGTACATCAATCTCCCTAATTTTTCTAGTTTATGAAGAACTTGCCTCAATGGCATATCAATATACACAACTATGGTGTGAGCTTGGAAGTACGACCTCATTCTCCTACTCGCCTCGATCAGTGCTAATGCCAACTTTTACAGTCTTGGATATCTGATCTCTGCTCCTCGAAAGGCTTTTCTAGTATAATAGATCAGTTTTTGCACTCCATCTTCCATTCTTATCAATGCCGAGCTAACTGCATTCTCCAAAACTGCCAAATACAAGTACAATCTCTCTCCCATCACTGGCCTGGACAACAGTGGAGGTGCTCCCATGTATTTCTTTAACTCTTAAAAGGCCTTCTCACATTCGTCATTCCATTCAAATGTTTTTCGGAGTGTTTTGAAGAATGGGAGGCATCTATCAGTTGCTCGTGATACAAATCTGTTAAGTGCTGCAACTCGCCCTGTGAGACTTTGCACTTCCTTCTTCATCATTGGAGATCGTAGCCCCAATAGAGCTTTGGTCTTTTCAGGGTTTGCTTCAATACCTCATCGGTTGACAATGCACCCGAGGAACATGCCTTCTCGTACTCCGAATACACATTTCGTAGGGTTCAACTTCATTTGATATTTATCTAGCTGATCAAAGGTCTGGCCTAAGTCAAATAGATGATCAGTAGCTTTCTTGCTCTTCGTCAGCAAATCATCAACATAAACTTCCATATTGCAACTGATTTGTTCTATAAACACCTTGTTCATCAGCCGCTGATATGTTGCACCTGCATTTTTCAAACCAAAAAGCATAACATTATAACAATAAGTTCCCCTAGGGGTAATGAAAGAGGTACTTTCCCTGTCTTCAGGTTTCATTTTAATCTGGTTATAACTATAATAAGCATCCATGAAGCTCAACAGCTCATGTCCCGAGGTAACATCCACTAATTGATCAATTCGGGGCAAAGGAAAATGATCCTTTCGGCATGCCTTGTTGAGGTCGGTGAAGTCTACACACATCCTCTATTTGTTGTTCTTCTTCTTCACCATCACCACATTTGCTAACCAGTCTGGATATTTCACATCTTCAATAAAGCAAGCTTTCTGGAGCTTCTCGAGCTCCTCTTGTATAGCTTGGTTCTTCTCGGGGCTTAACACTCTTCTTCTCTGCTTCACTGGCTTGATCTCCTTATTCACATTGAGCTCGTGACATAAGAAATTTGGGTCTATCCCTGACATGTCCTCGTGACTCTATGCAAAAGTTTGTTTTTTGTTTTTTAGGAAAACTATCAATTCCTATTTTAGTGAGGTATCCAATAACGAATCTATTTGAGTTGTTCGTTCTGGGTGCTCATCATCCAGAACGACATTTTTAGTAGCTTCTACCACCTGACCTTTCATGAGCTGCGACTCGCCTCTAGGATCTAATATTTCAATCTCTGCACCTTCATCCACTTGGTAGGTAGTAGTCTTTTTCCTAGATTCCTCCAGTTATTCTTGCTCGGCAGATGAGTAGTAGTATTCCCAAGCTACTTTTTGGTCACCCTTCACAACTCCTACTCCAAACTTGGTTGGAAACTTTAGGCATTGATGTACAGTAGATGGTACTGCTTCAAACTTCTTTAAACCTACCCTTCCCATTATGATATTGTAAGCTGATTGAACATTTTTAACCATCACGAAAAAATGCACTCTTTTTGTTCGACAAGCAGGCCACGTACCGATGAACATATCCAACTTGATCGTCCCAAGTGGAAAAACTTTCTCGCCAGCAAAACCCAGGAGGGGCCTGTGATAAGGCTCCAACTGAGACAACTTTAAATTTAAGCTGTGGAAGCATGAGTAGAACATGATATTCGTCGAGCTACCATTGTCCACTAGTACTCTTGAGATCATCACTTCCTTTATCCTCATTTTGATTACTAGTGGGTCATCATGACGATACAGCACACCTGTGAGGTCGTTCTTCGAGAAATCGATGACCAATTTTCTTTGTTTACCTTCCTCGGGTGATCATCCTGATCTAGATTTATTCATTGAATGTATGAACAAGCTTTAGCCTCATTGAGGTAATCTTTCCTCTCTACAGTAAGGTCTCCACCTCTTGCATCTCCACCTGTAATAACATTACAATAAAATGATCCAAAACGAATTGAAAATACCTCACGTTCGGGTTGCCTCGGTCTTTTGGGGAGGTCGGGGTAGTCTTCTGGATCATCTTCATGGTCTCTTTTCTTATCTTCTTTTATTCATCGAGGAGATCTAGACCTCTGTCTTGCTTGGTCGTTGTTCTTTCCTTCATTTCTACGATCAACATACTTGGCCAGCTTTCCTCGTCTGATAAGTGCTTCAATTTCATTCTGAAGAGCTATAAAATTTTTGGTCGTGTGGCCATGGTCTTTGTGGAACTCTCAATATTTGGCCTTATTCCTCTTGTCCGGATCTATCTTCATTTTCTCTGGCTAGTTTAGCTCCTCGATGTTCCTGATTTCTTCCAGAACATGGTTTATGTCTACTTTCAAAGGAGTATAATTTTCAAATTTCTTCAATATTTCCCATGATGGCTTTGCTTTTGACTGCTTGTCGCCACCATTGTTCTTCTGCTCTTTCTTTTTAGCCTTATCAACCTCCACCTTGGTCTCTTTATTGTCCATATTCTTCTTCGCAGCCATAGCCTCCTTGACATTCATGATTTTGGCCGCTTTTGCCATTAATTCTGACATGGTTCTGGGTGGATCTTTGGCCAGAGTGTTGTATAATTTGTTGGGCAGCATCCCACTCATCAAAGCAGTAATCGCTATCTTTTCATCGTAATCAATAACTTCGAGCTTCTCGTTATTGAAATGAGTTATATAATCCTTGGTGCTCTCACCCGCTTTTTTTCTAACACTTAACAAGTGTGCTACTCGTTTAACTGGTTTTGCTCCAAAACAAAAATTTCCAATAAAGAGCTCGTCCAGTTGAAAGAAAGTTAAAATCTTACCCAGAGGAAGATTATTATACCATATTTGAGCAGATCCGGTAAGAGTTCATGAAAATGCCATGCACCTCATCTCATCTGGCACAGCATAGATGTCTGCAGCAGCTTGGTATTATTCTATGTGAAGGACAGAGTCAGTTTTTCCATCATATTTAGGAGTCACAACAGGTTCTTTGAACTTCGATGGTGTGGGAAAATCCACAATTGCTTGGATAAAAGGTTTCCCTTGGACAAAAGTTCTTTATAGAGGATTATTGGCCTTAGCCATTTCCCCTAGTCTATCCTCCAGCCTTTAAATAGAGCCTTTCCACGCATTATTTCCCTCCTCGGGCCTGTTGGTTTGAGCAACTGATCATGTTGAATTCGCTTCCTTGGATCTTTCATGACGAGCAGTTGGTCGTGATTGGGCAGAACCCTCTCTTAGGTCAGATGGTCATCGAAAGTTCCTCGACACAGTCTTAGGAGGACATCTATTCCTCCTAGGGCCTAATCGATCAAAAGGAGAGACCCTACTTAATCTCTCCAATGCACTAGTCCTTTCTAGAGAGAGTGTGATGTGTTGCTCAGTATCTGTGGCTCGTACTAACGAAGTTCGACCAGGTTGATAAGAAAAATCATCAGATCTCTCAGCACGATATGAATCGGCACGTCTAGATCGAGATTATTCTGAGAGTAATGTTCTCCTAGAAGGCAACCGTGTATTTCTTTGAACGCTTCGTTGTCCTGAATGGGTCGGCGCTCCTCCCTGGATAGTTTGCATGAGTTGTCGCATGGTTTCTTGCATGGCCGTTTGGCCCTGGGCCAAATTAGCCATTATTCCAGCCAGATCTTGGACATTTGGAGGAGCAGATGGATTTAGGGTATTTCCAGCATTTCGATTGCTGGATTCAGGATTATCAGCCATTGGTGATGTATTATTTTTGGTGAAAAATGATAATTACAGTCGTTTCCCACAGACGGCGCCAATCTGTTGATGTAAAAAAGTAGACTATCTCTAATTATTCAATCACAGATAAAAATAAATAATACAAAAGAATTTTAAAGTGCTTCAGCCTTATAAGAATGGCCTACGTCCACTATTTTTGTTGTTGCTGATTGTTTAGGAATTCTCAATAACAGGTTTTGCCAAGAAATTTTGAGTCCTCTTACAATGAGGATGATACAATGTATTTATAGCCCTGAGGTTGTACATGTGAAAGGGTAATACATAGTTGTCCAATAGGCGTGTACATCTGTATGATAATAATAAGCATTTAATGCGCAGTCAATCTGTTGGTTATCCGGATATGAATGCGTTGTACGAGATGCAGCTCGGACCGCCTAAGCTGCTCGGACCGCCTAAGTAGCTCGGTATACATGAGTTGTTCGGTTCAGTAAAGTTCCTCGGAGAACACTTATTGCTCGGAGCGCCTGAGTTGGTCGGGGAGGTTGAGTTCCTCAAAGTCAAGGTGTTGTTCAAAAATGTTTGTAGGTGTCATATAGATTAACACGTGTCTACACATAATTAGTCCACGTCAGCAGAATAAATTTGGTATCAACATTTATGTTGGCATTTTGCATCGAGGTAGTGGTTCCAACTGAGATCAGCTTACCTAGTTAAAGAGTGCTAAAATTTAACCCCCAAATGATAGATTTAATGTGCAGGCTTGATCTGAACCTACTTAAAAAGTTCAGGGAACATGCAACTTTGAGATTAAGATCCTACCAATACAGAACTACACAATTCTATACCAAGAGGGTGAAGATGAGAAACCTAAAATAATGTGATTCAGAAAAGTGATAATCTAGAACCGAATTGGCAAGACTCGTAATGAGTTTCGGAGTTAATTCGACCAGGAACATATAGAATAAAAATCCTAGAAGACCAGCCATTCAAAAACCCTTAAACTCCAAGCACCTGAGGAAGTATTATCAATAGAGACGAGATGATTTTAGTTTATAGACACATCACCCATTTAAATAGTTTTTAATTACATGTATTCAAAGTTTTTATCATTATTGAAAGGCTGCAATTATCCTCTTTACCATATGTTTATCTACAAATGATTATGTAATACCCCGTATTTTTAACGATTTAAATAATTATGTGATTAATTAGTGTTATGGGAATAATTAGGCGATTAATTATTGTTGTCGAATTAATTAAATTAAATGTGAGAAATTAATTTGTTATTAATCCGGATTTAAATAATTATTAACCAGTGTGCCAAGGGTTAATACTTATTGTTGTGAACTATTGAATATTACTATATGATATGTAATATGGAATTATGATATTTGATAAATTGTCGGAAGTGAGAAATACGGCAGTTTGGTAATTTAAGTCTGTCACGCGTGTGAGTCGTGTCGGGACTAATTGAATGGAATAAAAAGAAAATTTATTTTTTGTAACTCGTATGGTCATTTCGAGTGCTCCGTTAAGTCCGGGAGGGTCGAGATAGTCAAAATAGTATACCCGGGTGTTTAGTTTGGGTCCCGGGGCGATTTTAGGCCTAACCGGCACCCCGTAGGGATAGTTTTGTAATATGGATTTTTGGGCTAAATTAATGGACGAAAATTAGGATTAATTATATCAGCAAAGGAAAGTTCATTAGGGTTAACAGGTCACACAAATCAAGAACGGACATGGAGGGTGTGAGGTAGAGCCAAATTCCAAGAGAGAAGGCTCATTTGGCGTCACCTTGCACAACCGTGACCACCAACGTGTAGATCGAGAAGAGAGGAACGCGCACATACCAACATCACCAACAGGTTAGACCATCATATTCGAGGCAAGTGTTTATTACTTGCTTTCTTTTAGCAATAATCATGCTCATGTTAGAATAGGTGAAATTAATCATGATTTATATGTTAATTGGGTGAAAATTGGAGATCTAAATTATGATTAAGGATTGGTTTAATTAGTGGATGGATTTCCTTCATGTATGTAGAGGATTAATCACATAGTTTGATTATATATTGATGAACTAATTTGGGTTGATTAGGTTCTGTAATTGAAATTTTGGAAACTAGGGTTCATGTGAATTAATTTGGGGGTTTTATGTAAGTATGATGATTAATAACGACTTAAGGATCCTAGGATGATAGAAATGATCTATAACCTGTTAGGGGTTGATGGGTATTGATGATGAGTTGTTGGCAATTGAATCTTAGAGGTTTTAGGTTCAAAAATGGAGGAAAAGCGCTGAAGTTTTGTGAAGAAGACGAATAGTGCAATCTCGCGCGATCTCGCGCAAAGTGGTTCAAACGAGATGGAGATCTCGTGCGAAGTCATTCGAGCGAGATGGCATCTCGCCCGAAGCCGGTCGAATGACACGTGGAATTCATTCAAATGACAACCCTTCTGTTTCGAACGACATAGGGGATTTTTGGGGATTTTTCTCAAAGTTTAGTTTTTACTTTGCCGGTTTATTGGAGTGAGAGAAACTGCCAAATAGTAAATTTAAATAAGATGAAATTTCGAGAAAGTATGTGAGAATTAATACTTTAATTATTTCGATATAGAGAGAATGTACCTTGGATATTACGAGAGAGATAGTAATCTAATTATTTAGACTATACGTAGTAACGAGGTTAAAATACGTATGAGGAGTATATATGTAGGTTGGAGAAATACCTATAAATTATAATAGGATGTGTGTATGCCTATTATGTGATATTATAGTTAAGAGCACTAATGAGTGATAACTCGGGGGTGCACAAACTCTATTATTAAGTGTACTAATGGGTGGTAATCCGGGGTTACAAAGATGATTATTGCTTGGCGCACTAATGGGTGATAACCCGGGGGTGCTGGATTAATATTGATAGGTGCATTAATGGGTTCTAACCCGAGGATGCAATATTATATTGTTAGGAGCACTAATGGGTGATAACCCGGGAGTGTTGAATTATTATTGATAGGTGCATTAATGGGTTCTAACCCCGGGATGCATGATTTCCAGAATATGTGCACTATTGGGTCTTAGCCGGGGGTGCAGGATTAGTATATATATATATGTATAGGGATGATGTGACTATATATATATATATATATATGGACTTGTGAATATTGCTATTGTGTTAAATTAGGAGACTTGGTAATAATAATAATTGTTACATTGCACCAAGTAGTCTTAACCTAAGGGTGTAGGATTAGTGTATATATATAGGGATGATGAGACTATATATATGTATGAGTGTACTTGGGTAATTTTCTACTTCGTGAGACTAGTAGATAAAATGAACATGAGAAGTAAAATAATCTTAGTGAACAAAAAAATTAACGATTTAAATGGTGAATAATGAAATTCAGTATGTGAGATAAACTGTCTGATTAGCATATTGAATGGGCGATATGGGAATACTACTAGTGAGCATAGTTAGTATTAGTATGGTTTCTGACTAGTTAGACTGGGAGGTATAACTAGGGGGATATTAGATGTACATTAGGCGTGCACAATAGACGAGAGGTGAGAAACTCATGTGAGAGTTCGATAAGTAACATGCGTATAAGACTTATTTTAAGAACCAGTTTTAAATACTTGCTGAAATATTTTTACACATCGGGGTCTGACCCGTTTCTTGTATCTCTTCTCTCTTTTGCTATATATATGTATTATATCAGGTGCTCAGACACAGGAGTATCAGATTTAGAGATTTGGATTGCTTGACGTGCTGCAGCTGTTGTGGAAGTTGTAGGTCCTTGGAGTAGACGCATCTATCCTTTCCATTCAGTTTCATCTAGACTTTTTATTTAGGGCATATGTTGCCCACTTCTAGTTCTTTCATCAGATATATTGTATTCAGTTTAGTTGATGGTTTGGAGTTTTGAACTGAGAGTTTTACTCAGTCTTATTTATTTCAGTACTTGATTCATGTTCAGTATTTATTTGCATTCCTATATGTGCTGAATGGTTTATATTTTAAAATTTAATAGAAATGGATTTACTTGGTTTTACTAAATTGGAAATGCTTTGACACCTAATTTAATTTTATAATAGGTGATTAATATGTTAAAAAGTTTTTCGACATTGATGCTAAGAATGAGCTAACTGAATATCCTATTTTAATTTGGTAGAGGAATGATCCCCTATATTTAATTGGGCGGGGTGGCACAGGTGGTATCAGAGCATCAGGTTCTAGTGTCCTTAGGATCTGTGCGTCTTATTACGTTTCAGCGTATCGTTCTTTGATGTAAAGCCTTATGATAGGATTGTTGTGTCCCCTTACGTATGCGAATTATGTTATCCTGCTACGGATCATAATGGAGGTGACTCATTATATGAAATTCGATATGATTTGAACCCCGAACATTTTAAAACGACCAGCGACGGCCATAAGAAGAACTGCGGGAGGAGGAGCTCAACAGAAGACATAGAGCAATTGGGTAAAAGTGATTGGGACAAAAATCATAATGAGAATTACTTAAGTAAGAGATAGTAAAAATTGTCACTCGAGAACTATGGGTTCCCAGGACACAGTCATAGATAACGATGTAGTGAATTTAGGGCCACCTAGAATAGTAAATAAAGGGGAAATCAGAGGGAATCCTTTGAAAACCCATCAGTGAAGATGTAGAGAAGAAAATGAGAAAGTGTAACAGACCAGCGGAGGTAGAAAATTAGAAGGCAATTGTGTAGAGTAGGGCGTGACGACACTCATAATTAAATTTGAAGTTAAAAGCTATAGCTCTTAGCAGCATCGTGTAGTGATTAGAGGCAATCACCATATATAAAGAAGTGTGTTTGAAATTTAGAGAGAAATTTGAGTACGATTTGACTGTGAAGTCTTCCATTCGATGTGGTAACAAAATGTGAGTGAAATTTTGATGTTTAACACAATGGGTAAGATAGAAAACGATCGTGAGAGAAAGGTTGAATTGCATAATGAACCTCGTACCTGACAGAGGGGTATAAATTATCCAAAGGGTTTATAGTTGATAAAGGACCCGTGAGTAGAATACCAATATGGATGAGAAATCCATCTAGGATGACTAATTTTGATGTCATAGAAGTTATACGATTGCTAGTGATAGCAGTCCTTCCAAGAGAAAGGAGTAAAGAGGATTAACGAACCTACTGAAGAGCAGAAACTGAATTTAAGGGTGTTAGTGAAACCCCACATGAGAGTATACCCAATAGGGAACTCGGTTAGATGATTTTAAGTGAATAAATTCAAGAGGATGATGAAGTCAATCAGGCTGTAGAGGCCAACCATAGTTCCGAATAGCTAGCGTAGCCAAAGGGACAATGGAAGAATAATTGTGAGTTGAGATTGTCGGTCCGAGAGAAGGACATTCCCAAAATGGCCAGTGGGACCAGTGACAAGGAAATGGTTCATGAAGTTTTCCTTATGTGAAGGAATTAGGACTACAAATGTTGAATGTGTCCACAATTGAGAAGTGAGACCGAAGATATTAGAAATGGTAAATTGTGCCAGTTAGGCATAAGAGCTGGAGGGGTGAGACTTCCAATGAAGGAATTCGGGGTCAAGATAATTAGGCCCAGGAAATATATAACTCGAGAATGATGGGTTCAGCCTGGACTAGTAGAGTCCTCGTTAATAGTAGCATGCAGTATGTCAGAGTCTACAGGACCCAAGATGTAAACGGGAGTTTTATAAAGCTATAATTGAGGCCTAGAGAGTTTGGGCCAACGTTTTAATAATGGGCGTGAAATCCAATAGATGGGATAAATTTTCCAGGGTGAGAGTGGACAAATATAGGATGAAATCCTAGGATGTATGACAATGTCAGATGTTCATGGGTCGTGATGGAAGCCACGTGCTGAGACCCTGTGATTGGGCGAGACTGGTGAGGTTTTGCTTCTTCCTTGTGAGCAAAGGATAGATTCTAGTGACATGGGTGTGCCACAACTTTTATGTAAATTGGAAACCCTAAACTTAGCGTGCAGGTCCAGTTTAGTGGGAACATTAGTTTTAACAGTCTTGTTACAAACGTATTTCTCGTTGGTAGCAGGGCATTTTGATGATTGCTCGTGAGTGAACCGGGCGGGCCCTAAGAATGTGTTTTGTTATTATAATTTACTACTGCATTGAGTCAGATTTAGTAGAGTTTATTATGGTAACATGTAGTGAATAATTATCGTATGGTTAAACGATAGTAAATATATAGTGTTATGACTGCCGTGCCGGATACTCCGGGAAGAGTGATCTTAGTTTTTTGCGGCGCCACCTGAAATAGGGTTAGGCCCAGATATGAGTATATATGAAACTTTCATGGTATTATAGACCTCAGTGAGTGTAGTGTCTAATTATATGTGATTCCCGAGCATAGGGATTTATTTGTCTGTTAAGACTTAGAATACATTGTGTTCTTATCGAGCGGCGAAATATAACTCATTATATATTTATAGGGCCAAGTACTTGGGATAGTTAGGGCGCCATGCTTCATGTTACCTTTTAGGGACATGAGAGTGGATGAGTAAACTTTTGTGTCACAATACATAGATTGTGGGAAAGTACATAGTATGTACTGAAGGCCTTACGGACCTCAACAACCGACTAGGTTAGATAGTAGTGTATTGGGGGGTTCCTTGTTTGGATTTCGCTTTGCGAGACATCGCACGCATGAAACTAGCGAACGTCGGGAGTTGGAGGGAAGTTTGGTCGATAGTACATAAGTTTTGTATGCGTAATTATTGTACGTATACGAGAATATATTTGAGAGTTGATAATTATTTTATAACTTAAGGCTAATAGAGTAGCCTGGCCTTAGTATTTTTCGAAATAGATGAATGATGCCATTGAAGGATTGATTAAGTTTTGACTAGTGGGGTGGTTGAGAGTACCCCTGCCACATCAGTATACCGAGTGTGTAAGAATTGAGGTAAGAAAATTTTAATGTCTTTGTATAATGATGCGCAAGGCATAGGGTGTATGGGTGCCCTGGTGATTGAATCAGGTAGTGGATTATAATTAGCATATGAATTCGATAACATATAGTCGGGCAAGCCGAAGATTATTCACGAAGTTTTGTCAGAGACTTACGTTTTAAGATAAATTGAAATTTATTCAAGAAAGATGAAATGTATCAGAATACAAACAATAGTGGTGATGGGTTACGAAGTAGGTTAATATTGCAAGGGTAGTCTTGCACTGGGTCACCTGACGGATTGAAAAATGGTGGACAATTCGAAACTGATAGGGGCTCCTTCCACTAGAGATTGGAAGAATATCCCCAAGGATCTTCTCATGTAGTTGAGATGGTGAGATTATAGGTACTAATATGCGATTGAGTACGACCTAATACCCACAAAGGGATGGGCAGGATGAGCGGTCTAACCAGATGCGGGAGAGAAAATTTTATGTGAACCCTGAAATATTAGAGGAGGACGGGAGCAGTACCTTACACTAGTGGAGTTTATGTTCAGATAACTCCTATAAGTTCACGTTCGGGCAGAGTGTCAGCAGAAATATGGCATGGTAAACATGGTTGTTGTCCTACTTGATAGTTAAAGGTGAAGGACCAGTTATGATTACAAATTTCAGAGAAGAATCGATATTAGCTTATATATTATGTGTGAAATATATATTTCACAGCCAATTTACTTGTAAGCACGACACGAGACGAAGTCATATGTATATGAAAAGAGGATAGATCTACTAAAGTGCAAATAGTAGAAGGCTAGATAAAGAATATCTAAAATAATGTTGAAGTAGTAAAACTTAAGCAGAAAGGCTTGGGAAAGAGCCTATATGACGGGGTAACCTGGAGTTTAAAGCAAACACATGTGTAGTGTTCATTATTAAGGGTATTCGATAGCGTACTATATGGGTGGTACGGAGTAGCTTATTTGTGAGCGCTGGGAGGCGATGCGCAATATTTTTACAGCGTTGTCTGTACCTGGTATAATTTTTTTGAATTTCGCAACGAAATTCCATTGTAAGGGGGAAAGTATGTAATACCCCGTATTTTTTACTATATAAATAATTATGTGATTAATTATTATTATTATGGGAATAATTATGCGATTAATTATTGTTGTTGGATTAATTAAATTAAATGTGAGAAATTAATTTATTATTAATCCAAATTTAAATAATTATTAACTAGCGTGCCAAGGGTTAATACTTATTATTGTGAACTATTGAATATTACTATGTGATATGTAATATGGAATTATGATATTTGATAAATTGTTGGAAGTGAGAAATACGCCAGTTTGGTAATTTAAGTCTATCACGCGTGTGAGCCGTGTTGGGACTAATTGAATGAAATAAAAAGAGAATTTATTTTGGGTAACTTTTACAGTCACTTTGAGTGCGCTGCTGAGTCCAAGAGGGTCGAGATAGTCAAAATAGTATACCCGGGTGTTTAGTTTGGGTTCCGGGGAGATTTTAGGCCTAACCGGCACCCCGTAGGGGTAGTTTTGTAATTTGGATTTTTGGGCTAAATTTATGGATGAAAATTGGGATTAATTATATCATCTAAGTAAAGTTCATTAGGGTTAACATAAATTCGAGACAAGTGTTTATTGCTTGCTTTCTTTTAGCAATAATCACGCTCATGTTAGTATAGGTGGAATTAATCATGATTTATATGTTAATTGGGTGAAAATTGGAGATCTAAATTATGATTAAGGATTGGTTTAATTAGTGGTTCGATTTCCTTCATGTATGGAGAGGATTAATCACGGAGTTTGATTATATATTGATGAACAAATTTAGGTTGATTAGGTTCTGTAATTGAAATTTTGGAAACTAGGGTTCATGTGAATTAATTTGGGGGTTTTGTGTAATTATGATGATTAATAACGAATTAAGGATCCTAAGATGATAGAAATGATCTATAACCCGTAAAGGGTTGATGGTTATTGATGATGAGTTGTTGGGAATTCAATCTTAGAGGTTTTAGGTTCAAAAATGGAGGAAAAACGCTGAAGTTTGGTGAAGAAGACGAACAGTGCAATCTCGCGCGATCTCGCACAAAGTGGTTCAAACGAGATGAAGATCTCGATCGAAGTCGTTTGAGCGAGATGGCATCTCGCCCGAAGCCGGTCGAACGACACGTGGAAGTCGTTCAAACGACAACCCTTCTGTTTCGAGCGACAAGGGGAATTTTTTGGGATTTTTCTCAAAGTCTAGTTTTGAGTTTGTCGGTTTATTGAAGTGAGAGAAACTGCCAAATAGTAAATTTAAATAAGATGAAATTTCGAGAAAGTATGTGAGAATTAATACTTTAATTATTTCGGTATAGAGAGAATGTACCTTGGAGATTACGAGAGAGATAGCAATCTAATTATTTAGACTATACATAGTAACGAGGTTAAAATACGTATGGGGAGTATATATGTAGGTTAGAGAAATACCTATAAATTATAATAGGATGTGTGTATGCCTATTATTTGATATTATAGTTAAGAGCACTAATGAGTGATAACTCGGGGGTGCACAAACTCTATTATTAAGTGTATTAATGGGTGATAACCCGGGGGTACAAAGATGATTATTGCTTAGCTCACTAATAGGTGATAACCCGGGGGTGCTGGATTAATATTGATAGGTGCATTAATGGGGGCTAACCCGGGGATGCAATATTATATTGTTAGGCGCACTAATGGGTGATAACCCGGGGGTGTTGAATTATTATTGATAGGTGCATTAATGGGTGTTAACCCGGGGATGCATGATTTCCAGAATATGTGCACTAATGGGTCTTAGCCGGAGGTGCAGGATTAGTATATATATATGTATAGGGATGATGTGACTATATATATATGGACTTATGAATACTGCTACTGTGTGAAATTAGGAGACTTTTAATAATAATAATTGTTACATTGCACCAAGTAGTCTTAACCTAAGGGTGCAGGATTAGTGTATATATATAGGGATGATGAGACTATATATATGTATGAGTGTACTTGGGTAATTTTCTACTTCGTGAGACTAGTAGAGAAAATGAACATGAGAAGTAAAATAATCTTAGTGAATAAAAGATTAACCATTTAAACGGTGAATAATGAAATTCAGTAAATGAGATAAACGATCTGATTAGCGTATTGTATGGGTGATACGGGAATACTACTAGTGAGCATAGTTAGTATTAGTATGGTTTCTGACTAGTTAGACCGGGAGGTATAACTAGGGGAGATAAGATGTACATTAGGCATGCACAATAGACGAGGGGTGAGAAACTCATGTGAGAGTTCGATAACTAACATGCGTATAAGACTTGTTTTAAAAACTAATTTTAAATACTTGCTAAAATATTTTTACACATCGGGCTCTGACCCGTTTCTTGTATCTCTTCTCTCTTTTGCAATATATATGTATTATATCAGGTGCTCAGCCACAGAAGTATCATATTTAGAGATTTGGATTGCTTGACGTGCTGCAGCTGTTGTGGAAGTTGTAGGTCCTTGCAATAGGCGCATATATCCTTTCCATTTAGTTTCATCTAGACTTTTTGTTTAGGGCATATGTCGCCCACTTCTAGTTCTTTCATCAAAGATATTGTATTCAGTTTAGTTGATGGTTTGGAGTTTTGAACTGAGAGTTTTACTCAGTCTTATTTATTTCAGTACTTGATTCATGTTCAGTATTTATTTACATTCCTATGTGTGGTGAATGGTTTATATTTTGAAATTTAATAGAAATGGATTTACTTTGTTTTACTAAATTGGAAATGTTTTGACACCTAGCTTAATTTTATAATACATGATTAATATGTTAAAAAGTTTTTCGACAGTGATGCTAAGAATGAGCCAACTGAATATCCTGTTTTAATTTGGTATAGGACTGATCACCCTATATTTAATTGGGCGGGGTGTCACAGATTATTTATACGTTTGAAATCATTTTTTGATGAATATAAACCTTAACTTTATCTGTGGTAATGACAAAGGATACATAATTCCTAATATTTGCTTATTCCACTCTAAGAATATCCCACCCTCCTGAATTATCTTAAACTCTAATAAGCTTATATCTATTGATATAAAGAAGAACTAGTTCTTTAATCTATGTCGGTAATGATAATGGTTATAAAAATCAACTAGAGTTTGGTTCAAATGGTTATAGTTGTTTCTAAAATGATACGGAGTTGCATGCCCAACCTGAGCTTTTTAGAGATTTGAATGCTGAAGGAAAATTCTATAAGGATAAATCTACACTTCTATAAATTTGTGATGGGGGTAAAAGATCTAATATATTCCATAAGAAGCATGGTAACTATAGGGGAGAAACCTCCTTTCTTCCCTAAAAATGATAACTTATTGTTTGATAATCCTTCCCAGCTCCAGTAACATATTACCTAATACTTTTCTCATCCTTATGAAACTCAGTAATTGACTACCACTAATATTATTAATAAATACATCCCCTCTATTTTTTCTAAGGAGGATAGCAACATGTTTTTTGCTATCCCTTCCAACCAAAACATCAAGCAAGATATGCTTGAGATGACCTACAAGTCCGCTCTTGGCCCAGATGGATTCAGTGGTATATTTTACAATACTTGGAGATTATTAGTGATGATGTTTGCAAAGCTCTAAAGGAGTTTTTTTATCAATAACTGGATCATGTGTGGTTTTAATGCCAAACTTATTACCCTTATTACAAAAAAGCCTAATGCAGATACTCTTAGTGCCTTTAGGCCCATTGATATGGTTCTTTGTCTCCAAGATAATCCTAAAAATCTTAGGTGACATGCTGAGTAAGTCTATCCCTAAGGTTATTTCCTCTAATAAGTCTTCCTTTATTAAGGGTAACGGGGTCCATGATTCAATTTCTATAGTCTCTGAAAGTTACAGAATTCTTAATTACAAAGCTTTTGATGGTAATTTGGGCATTACATTTGATGTTGGTAAAGCTTTTGATACTTTGGACTAGTCTTTTCTCTTGAAAGTGTTGAAGAATTTTCATTTCAATCACACTTTTTCTAAATTAGATCACGGTGATGTTGAACTCAACTCATTTATCCATTCTTATTAATTAGAATCCATGTGGATTCCTCAAATTCTCTACGCGAGTTCGACAAGGTGACCCGTATCCTCCTTTTCTTCATTCTTAATGAAGTGGTTCTAAGTATAGGAATTTCCCATTTGGTTCACGATGGAAATATAAACCTTATGTCCTATCCTAGAGGTCTACTCCCACTCACCACCTTTATGATAATGAAATTATTATTTCTTCTAAGCTTCTTCCTCCTCCCTAAAAAATCTCATGCACATTTTTAGAGAGTCTGAATATAATTATGGTCAGATCATCAAAAAATATATATGGTAATTCTATTTGGGATAAGGATCTATCACATAAAATATTCTATTATCATAATTATTGGCATTTCAGAAGGATCCTCCTCTTTTATTTTTTTGGGATTTATCATTTTCAAAGGCAGACCTAGTGTTGCCCATTTATGACCTCTTATGGATAAAACTAGGTACAAATTAGATGGGTGGCAAGGGAACCCTTTCTCCATTATAGGAAGGGTCTGAATGATTAAGATTTGTACTCTCCCCATTACGCTTTATATCTTCTACATTTATATTTGGCCCTCAAGTCTATTAGACATGCTTTAATGTTGGGCTAGAATTTTTTTGCCGACTAGAAACACTAGCAAGATGGACGTTATTACTGTGTCTTGGGCTATCACCTTATCCCCTCTATCTAATGGTGGTCTTGACATGACCAACCTAAAAATTTAAAATATGGATGACAATATGAAATTCCATTGGGACATTTTGCACTCCAATTCTCCCTGTCACACACTTCTTAATTCCAGATTCAATCTGTTCTTGAACAAGGCTACTTCTTATAAAATATTTTATATTTGATTGGGTTTCAACACTTGTATTTCCTATATTAGACTTAATACTCAATGGAAAGTTGGTAATTATCAAAGTATTAAGTTTTGGCAAGATAATTTGATGGGTTCCACCATTCTGAAGTAAACTTCTTTTGAGAATGACTTATATTCCTTTGGTAGGATCAAAGTCTCCCACGAAATTGCTAATGATAGACAGAATTTTTCTCCATCTTTCAACTCCGTATTTGAATACATATCCTCAATAATCAATAAAATTTGTCTACTTCTATCCTATTCCCCTAACTCCACTACACCAAAATAGGAAGATGGTCACGAATTAGGGTCTTGACCAAGCCTCCGGGTCATGAATCCACTCTTTGAACAAAATGAGTGTGACCAAAATCATTGTTCACAAACTTGATCCTGAACAAAAGACACAGTCACGGACCCGAGCATGGTCTAGTATACAACCTGCTAGTCACGGATAAAGGTAGTGACCAACTTTGAATACAACCACAAACCTACTTCATGACCAGGTTTTAAACCTTAGTCATGTACCTAAGTCATGACCAATCTTCTACACATGGTTCAATGTGGTCACGACCCTAATGTGTGACTAGATATTTATTATAAAAAATATTAAATATGGTCATGGTTTAAGTCCGTGACCATATTTATTTGAAAACAAAATATGTGCGATGTTTACTCTCAAATCGGGAGTCTCGCTACTATATGATCAGTTCCTATGAGTTACGTTGGTCAAGTGCGAAGTGTTTGTGCCCTTTACAGGGGGCTATTCGAGGTTTTCGCCCACTGGCAACAAGTTTTCAAGCCTAAGTGTGCCTATTTTCATATTTCGCTCCTATTCTCAAAAGGGGGTCCCACGACCATGCAGTCACTTGCTATGAGTTACGCCAGTCACGGTGAGGTATTCGTGCTCCTTACAGGGCCGTTTGGGGGTTGTTCAGGGTTTTCTCCCAGTAGCGGCATATTTTCAGGGCTAAGAATGTCTATTTGCAAATTCCAGTCCTACTATTAAATTAAGAGCCACATGACTATGTGATCAATTGCTACGAGTTATGCTAGGCACATGCAAGGTGTTCGTGTCCCTTGCAGGGCCGTTTGGGGGCTGTTTGGGATTTTCGCCACTAGCGGCACGTTTTCAAACCTAAATGTGACTATTTTTTTATTTTTGGTCCTATTATCAAAATGGTGTCCCTGCAACTATGAGATCAGTTTATACGAGTTACATTAGCCATGTACGAGGTGTTCGTTCCCCTTACAGGGCCGTTTGGGAGTTGTTCGAGGTTTTCGTCCACTAGGGCACGTTTTAAAGCCTAAGTGTGTCTATTTGCAAATTTCTCTCCAATTCTCAAATTGGGAGTCCCACGACTATGCGATTAGTGGGTAGGAGTTATGTTAGTCACCTGCAAGTTGTTCGTGCCCCTTATAGGGTCGTTTCAAGGTTGTTAGATGTTTTCACCCACTAACAACACATTTTTAAGCCTAAGTGTGTCTTTTTGTAAATTTCAGTCCTATTCTCAAGTCGGGACTCCCATGATTATGCGATGAGTTGATACGAGTTACGTTTATTACGTGTGAGGTGTTCATACACTTTGCGAGGCCGATTGGGGGTTGTTTATGATTTTAACCCACTTATGGCATCTCTTATGTGCAAGTTTGGTCCTATTCTCAGACTGGGAGTCCTATAACGATGCAGTCAGCTTTTACGAGTCACATTGGTCACATGCTAGGTGTTCATGTCCCTTGCGAGGCCATTAGGGGGTTGTTTCGGGGTTTTCTCCCACTAGCGGCACATTTTAAAGCCTAAGTGTGCCTATTTGTAAAATTTTGGTCCTATTCTCAAACTAAGAGTCCCGTCAGTACATAATTAGTTGCTATAAGTTACGTTGATCACGTGTTAGGTGTCTGTTCCCCTTGCGGGATCCTTTGGGGACTGTTTCAGGATTTTCACCCACTAGTGGCACGTTTCCAAGCCTTAGTGTGCCTATTTTTAAATTTAGGTCCTATTCTCCAACTGGGAGTCCCACGATTACGTGACTAGTTGTTACGAGTTACATTTGTTATGTGTGAGGTGTTCGTACCCCTTGCAGGGTCGTTTTTTGATTTTTATGGTTTTTGCCAACCTGTTGCATGTTTTCAAACCTAAGTTTGCCTATTTGCAAATTTTGGTCCAATTCTTAAATTGGTGGTCCCACAACGATGGAGTTAGTTGTTATGAGTTACATTGGTCACATGCTAGGTGTTCATGCCCCTTGTGCAGCCATTTGGGGGTTGTTTTGGGGTTTTTTCCCACTAGCGGCACGATTTCAAGACTAAGTGTTCCTATTTGCAAAATTTTGGTCCTATTAGTTTTTACGAGTTACACTGGTCACGTGCCAGGTGTTCGTGCCCTTTGCGGGTTGTTTCGAGGTTTTTTCTCTTTAGCGGTACGTTTTCTAGCCTTAGTGTGCCCATTTTTAAATTTTTGTCCTATTCTCAAATTGGGAGTCCCGTGACTACACGGTCACTTGCTACAACTTACATTGGTCACGTGTAAGGGGTTCGTGCCCTTTACGGGTCTGTTCGGTGGTTGTTTAGGGTTTTTTCTAGTAGTGGCACATTTTCAATCCTAATTGTGCCTATTTTTAAATTTTGTCTTATTTTAAAATCGAGAGTCCCACGACTAAACGATCAATTGATACGAGTTTCATTGGTCACGTGTGAGGTGTTCGTGTCCCTTAAGAGGCTGTTTGAGGGCTTTGGAAGTTTTTGCCAACTAGCGACACATTTTTAAGCCTAAATGGGCCAATTTTCAAATTTCGATCCTATTATCAAATCGGGAGTACCACCACTATGCACTCAGTATCTACAAGTTACGTTGGTCCCGTGCGAGTTGTCATGGCCCTTACAAGGCCGTTTGGGGGTTGTTCAGGGTTTTTGCCCACTAGTAGAATGTTTTCAAGCCTAAGTGGACCAATTTAAAAATTTTGGTCCTATTCTTAAACTGGGAGTCCCACGACTATACAATTAGTTTCTATGAATTATGTTGGCCACGTGTGATGTGTCTGTGTCCCTTACAGGGCCGTTTGGGGGTTTTCTTCATTTTTTACCACTAGGTACACGTTTTCAAGTCTAAGTGTGACTATTTGCAAATTTCTATCATATTCTCAAATCGGGAGTCCCAAGAATACACGATCGGTTACTAAGAGTTACGTTGGTTATATGTAACATTTTTGTACCCCTTGCGGGGACGTTTGGGGGATGTTTGGGGTTTTCGACTTCTAATCACAAATTTTCATGCTTCATTGTGACTATTTTCAAATTTCGGTCTTATTCTCAAATTGTGAGTCCCGCAGTAATGTGTTCAGTTGCAACTAGTCATATTGGTCTTGGATTAGGTGTTCGTGCCCTTTGCGGGGCAATTTGGGGGTGGGAAGTTCAGGGTTTTCGCCCACTAGAGGCATGTTTTGAAGCCGATGTGTGCCTATTTCAAATTTCGATCCAATTCTCAAATAGGAAGTCTTATGACTACGTAATCAGTTTCTACAAGTTACGTTGGTCACATGTGAGGTGTTCAAGCCCCTTGCAAGGCCGTTTGGGAATTGTTCAGAGTTTTCACCCATTACTGGCACATTTTCATGCCTAAGTGTGACAATTTGTAAATTTCAGTCCTATTCTCAGACTGAGAGTCATGCGACTACGTGCTCAGTTGCTACGAGTTATGTTGATCATGTACGAGGTGTTCATTCTCCTTGCAGTTCTGTTTGGAGGATGTTTGAGGTTTTCCCCCACTAGCGGGATATTTTCAAGCCTAAGTGTGTCAATTTTAAAATTTCAATTCTATTCTCAGACCAGGCGTCCTGCGATTATGTGGTCAGTTGCTTTGAGTTACCTTGGTCACGTGCGAGGTGTTTGTGCCCCTTGCGGGGCCGTTTGGGAGTTATTCTGGGTTTTTCCCCCACTAGTAGTAGGGTTTTCAAGCCTAAGTGTGCCTATTTACAAATTTTTGTCCTATTCTCAAACTAAGAGTCCCCCCGACTACGCGGCCAGTTGCTATGAGTTATGTTAGTCATGTGAAGGTGTTTGTACCCCTTGTGGTGCCATTTGGACACTGTTCGGGGGTTTTCTCCAACTAGTGACATATTTTTAATCCTAAGTGTGACAATTTTCAAATTTCAATTCTATTCTCAAATCGGGTGTCCCTCGGCTACAGAATTACTTGCTAAGAGTTATGTTGGTCACGTGTGATGTGTTCGTTCCCCTTGCGGGGCCATTTGGGCCTTGTTCGGGGTCTTTTCCCATTAGAGGTAGGTTTTCAAGCCTAAGTGTGCCTATTTGCAAATTTTAATCCTATTCTCAATTCGGGAGTCCGTGACTACATGATTAGTTAATACGAGTTACGTTGGTCATATACGAGGTGATCGCGCTCATTGCGGGGCATTTGGGGGTCGTTCGGGATTTTTGCCCACTAGCAACATGTTTTCAAGCCTAAGTGTGCCTATTTTCAAATTTCAAATCTATTCTAAAACCAGGATTCCCACAACTACGTGATCAGTTGCTACGAGTTACATTAGTAACGTGCGAGGTGTTTGTACCCCTTACGGGTTCATTTGGGGGATGTTCGGGATTTTTACCCACTAGTGACACATTTTTAAGCCTAAGTGTGCCTATTTACAAATTTTGGTCATATTCCCAAATCGGGAGTACTACGACTACATGGTCTGTTACTATGAGTTTCATTGGTCACGTACGAGTTGTCATGCCCGTTGTGTGATCATTTGGGGGTTATTCGAGTTTTTTGCCCACTAGTGGACGTTTTCAAGCCTAAGTGGGTAAATTTGAAAATTTTGATCCTCTACTTAAATTGGGAGTCCCGCGACTATGCGATCAGTTTCTACGAGTTATGTTGGTCACGTGTGAGGTGTTCATGCCCCTAACATGACCTTTTGGGGACTGTTCAAAATTTTCACCCACTAGTGGTACGTTTTTAAGCCTAAGTGTGCCTATTTATAATTTTTTGTCTGATTCTGAAATTGAGAGTCTAGTGACTACGTGGTCAATCACTACGTGTTACGTTGGTCACGTGCCATGTGTTTGTGCCTCTTGCAGGGACCATTTGGGTTGTTTGGGGTTTTCACCAAGTAGCGGAACGTTTTCAACCTAAGTGTGCCCATTTTCAAATTTTGATCCTATTCTTAAACCAGGAATCCACGACTACATGGACAATTAGTACGACTTATGTTAGTCATGTGCGATGTGTTCGTGCCCCTCGCGAGGCCGTTTGTTAGTTGTTCGGGGATTTCGCCCACTAGCGGCACATTTTCAACCCTAAGTGCGTCTACTTTCAAATTTTGAATCTATTCTCAAATGGAGAGTCCTCCAACTATTCGGTGAGTTATTACGAGTTACGTTGATCACGTTCGAGGTGTTTGTGCCCCTTACGGTGTTGTTTGTAGGTTGTATGGGGTTTTCGCACACTAGTGGCATATTTTCAAGCCTAAGTGTGGCTATTTTCACATTTCGATTCTATTCTCAAAGTGAGTCTCCTACGACTACAAGGTTAGTTGTTATGAATTACGTTGGTCATGTGCAATATGGTAGTGCCCCTTACAGGGCTGTTTAGGGGGTTTTTGGGGTTTCCCCCACAAGCAATAGGTTTTCTAGCCTAAGTGTGCCAATTTTAAAATTTTTGTCCTCTTCTCAAGCAGGGAGTCCCGTAACTACGCGATTAGTTAATACGAGTTACGTTGGTCACGTGCGTGGTTTTTGTGCCCCTTGCGGGGCATTTGGGGGTTGTTCGGGATTTTCACCCACAAGCGGCACGTTTTCAAACCTATGTTTGCCTATTTGCAAATATTTATTCTGTTCTCAAACCAGGAATATCCTAACTATGTGATCAGTTTCTACAAGTTACGCTAGTCACATGCGAGGTGTTCACACCCTTGCGGGGCCATTTGGGGGTTGTTCGGGGTTTTCGTCCACTAGTGGCATGATTTCAAGCCTAAGTGTGCTTATTTGTAAATTTTGATCCTAGTAAAAAATCGGGAGTCCCACGATTACATGGTCAGTTTCTACGATTCCGTTGGTCACAAATGAGGTGTCACCCCATATAGGGTCGATGGGGGGTTGTTTGTGGTTTGTTACCACTAGCGGAACGTTTTCAAGCATAAGCGTGCCTATTTGAAAATTTCAGTCCTAATTGTAAATCGGGAGACTCGCAACTATGCGATCAGTTGCTATGAGTTACGTTGGTTACGTGTGAGGTGTTCATGACCCTTACGAGGCCTTTTGAGGACTATTCGGTATTTTCACACACTAGCCGCATGTTTTCAAGTCTAAATGCCCCAATTTGTAAATTTTGATCCTATTCTCAAATCAAGAGTCATGCGATTACGTGGTCAGTTGATACAAGTTATGTTTGTCACGTGTGATCTATTCATGCACCTTACGGGGCTGTTTGGGGTTTTCACCAGTAACGACACAGTTTCAAGCCTAAGTGTGCCTATTTTCAAATTTTGGTCATATTCTCAAACTGAGACTTCAAGACTAAGAGGACAGTTAGAACGAGTTACATTGGTCATGTGCGAGGTGTTCGTGCCCCTCACAAAACCGTTTGGTGGTTATTCGTGATTAGGGGTGAAAGTGGTACTGGTTTTTACCGTACCGTACCGTTTTTGTTCGAAAAAAATGGTTTTGGTTTCATATATTAAACTACCAGAAATCGGTCTTACCGAAACCGAAATTACCGCAACAAAGTTTGTTGGTTTTGGTTTTAATATTTAAAAAATTGATTTACCAAAATTATCGCACCGAATTTACCGAAACAAGAAAAAATCGTACCAAAATTACTGTACCGTACCGAATTTAATTAAACCAAAAAAAATCGTACCAAAATTACCATACCGTACCGACTTTACCAAAATTAGCGTAACGAATTTACCGAAACAAGAAAAAAGTCGGTTTTGGTTTTGGTTTTAATATTTAAAAAAGTTGGTTGGTTTTGTTTTTGGTTTTGGGGGCTTTTAGTGTTGTTTATCGAAACCCAAAAAAATCGAAACCAGAAACTAGAAAAAACCAGAATTTACCAAAACAAAAAAAAAATGAAATTACCGAAAAAATTGAAATACCAGCCGGTTTTATTTTGGTATTGATTTTAGTGTACTGGTTGGTAAATTGGTACGGTTTGGTTTTACCATCCAGAGTTTGGTTTTGGTTTTGGTATTGGTATCTACTATTTGCTGACCAAACCGTACCGTTTACACCCCTATTCATGGTTTTTGCCTCTTAGAAGCAAGTTTTCAAGCCTAAGTGTGTCTATTTGTGAATTTCAGTTCTATTCTCAAACCAGGAGTCCCACCACCATGCATTCAGGTTCTATGAGTTACGTGGGTCACGTTTAGGTGTTCGGCCTCTCGTAGGTTTTCAAACCTAAGTGTGCCTATATGTAAATTTTGGTCCTATTCTCAAACCGAGAGTCCCGCAACTAGTCAGTTAGTTGATACGAGTTATGTTGGTCACATGCGTGGTGTTCGTGCCCCTTGCGGGGCATCTGGGGGTTGTTTGGGATTTTCACCCACTAGCGGCACGTTTTCAAGCCTAAGTGTGCCTATTTTCAAATTTTAATTCTATTCTCAAACCAAGAATCCCATAACTACGCGGACAGTTGCTATGAGTTACGTTAGTAACGTGCGAGATGTCCATACCCCTTGCGGGGCCATTTGGGGGTTGTTCGGGACTTTTGCCAACTAGCAGAACGTTTTCAAGCCTAAGTATGCCTATTTTCAAATTTTTCTTATATTCGTAAATCAGGAGACTCTTGAATACGCGATTAGTTTTTACAAGTTACGTTGGTCACATGTGAGATGATCATCCCCTTGAGGGCCTCTTTGAGTATTGTTCGGGATTTTCACCCACTAGACACACGTTTAGTACGTCTATTTATAAATTTCGGTCCTATTCTCAAATTGAAAGTCTTACAACTATGCAGTTTAGTTGTTACAAGTTACGTTGGTCACGTACGATGTGTTCATGCCCTTTGCGGGGCTGTTTGGGCATTGTTTGAGGTTTTAATCAATTAGCGGCACATTTTCAAGACAAGTGTGCCTATTTTTTACTTTCAATCTTATTATCAAACCGGGTGTTCGCGACAATGGTGTAGTTAGAACGAGTTACATTGGTCACGTGCGAGGTGTTTGAGCCCCTCACGAGGTCGTTTGGGGGTTGTTAGTGGTCTTCGCTCACTAGAAGCACATTTTCATGCCTAAGTCTATCTATTTTCGAATTTGGATTCCATTCTCAAACTAGGATTCCCACCACTATGCATTCAGGTTCTACGAGTGACGTTGGTCACGTGCTAGATGCTCATTCCCCTCGCAAGGCAGTTTGGTGGTTGTTTCGGGGGTTTTGCCCACAAGCGGCACATTTTCAAGACTAAGTGTGCCTATGTGAAAATTTTGTTCTTATTCTGAAATCGAGAGTTTTGTAACTATGCGGTCAGTTGCTACAAGTTATGTTAGTCACGTTGGAGGAGTTTGTGCCCCTTGCGGGACTGATTGGAGGTTGTTTGGGGTTTTCTCCCACTAGAGGCACATTTTCAATCCTAAGTGTGCTTATTTTTTAATTTCAGTCCTATTCTCAAACTGAAAATCCTGTGACTACTCCATCACTTACCATGAATTACGTTCGTCACGTGCGAGGTGTTCGTGCGCCTTGCAGGGACGTTTGGGGGTTGTTCATGGTTCGTCACTAGCTGTATGATTTCAATCCTAAGTGTACCTATTTATAAATTTTAGTCCTATTCTCAAACTTGGAGTCCCGTGACTACACGGCCAGTTGCTACGCATTTTTTTAGTCATGTGGGAGGTATTTCTGCCCCTTGTGGAGCCGTTTAGGAGCTTTTGTGATTTTCACCCACTAGCGGCACATTTTCAAGACTAAATGTGTCAATTTACAAATTTCAATCTTATTCTGAAATCGGGAGTCCCACCACTACAGAGTTAGTTACTCTGAGTTACGTGGTCACGTGCGAGGTGTTCGTTCCCCTTGTGGGACCGTTTTGGGGTTGTTTAATGTTTTCACCCACTGCCGATACACTTTTAAGCCTAAGCGTGTCTAATTATAAATTTCAGTCCTATTCTTAAAATAAGAGTCCCACGGCTACTCGGTCAGTTTCTACGAGTTATGTTGATTATGTGTGAGGTATTCGTACCCTTCCTGGGGTCATTTAGAAGTTGTTCGGGGTTTTGACTACTAGCGGTAAGTTTTAAAGCCTAAGTGATTATTTGCAAATTTTGGTCTTATTCTCAAATCATGAGTCCAGTGACTATGCGGTCAGTTGCTATCAGTTACGCTGGTCATTTATGATGTGTTTGTGCCCCTTGTGGGGCTGTTTGGCAGGTAGTTCAGGGTTTTCGTCCATTAGTGCCTCGTTATTAAGCTTATGTGTGCCTATTTGCAAAGTTTGGTCATATTCTCAAATCAGGAGTCCCACGACTACACGATCAATTTCTATGAGTTACGTTGGTCACGTATGAGGTATTCATGCTCCTTGTGGGGCCATTTAGGGGTTGTTTGGAGTTTTCACCCACTACAAGCATCTTTTCAAGACTAAGTGTTCCTATTCGTAAATTCCAGTCCTGCTCTCAAACAAAGAGTCCCGCGACTATGTAGTCAGTTGCTACAAGTTATGTTGGGCACATTTGAGGTGTCCATTCGCCTTGCGGGGCTGTTTGGGGGTTGTTCGGAGTTTCCAAACATTAGTGGCATGTTTTCGAGCCTAAGTGTGCCTATTTTTAAATTTTGGTCCTATTCTCAATCCGGGAGTCCACAACCACTCGGTCAGTTGCTACGAGTTACGTTGATCATATGTGAGGTGTTCGTGCCTTCTTCGAGGATGTTTGGGGTTGTTCGGGCTTTTCGCCCACTAGAGGCGCGTTTTCAAGCCTAAGTGTGCCTATTTCCAAATTTTGTTCCCGTTCTCAAACTGAGAGTCCCATAACTACATGGTTAGGTTCTACGAGTTATGTTGGTCACACGCTAGGTGTCCTTGCCTCTTGCGATGTCCTTTGCAGTCTATTCGGGGTTTTTGCCCACTAGCAACATATTTTCAATCTTAAGTGTGCCTATTTTTAAATTTCGATTCTATTCTCAGACTGGGTGTCCCGCGACTATGCGATTAGTTACTACGAGTTATGTTAATCAAGTGAGAGGTGTTCGTACCCCTTGCGGGGCGTTTGGGGTTTTTGCCCACTAGCGATAGGTTTTTAAACCTAAGTTTGCGTATTTGCAAATTTTTGTTCCATTCTCAAACTGGGAGTCTCGCGACGATGCGGTTAGGTTATACGAGTTATGGTTGTCACGTGTGAGGTGTTCATGCCCCTTACAGGGATTTGGTGATTATTTGAGATTTTTTCCCACTATTCTCAAACCAGGAAACCCACAACTATGCGGTTAATTTCTATGAGTTACGTTAGTCATATGCAAGGTGTTTGTGTCCCTTACAAGACCATTTGGGAGCTGTTCAGGATTTTCAACCACTAGTGGCACGTTTTCAAGCCTAAGTGTGCCTATTTGTAAATTCTGGTCGTATTCACAAGTCGGGAGTCCCATGAGTACGCGATCAGTTGCTACGAGTTTTATTGGTCACATGCGAGGTGTCTTGCCCTTACGGGGCCATTTTGGGATTGGTCGGGGTTTTTGCCCACTAGCGGAATGTTTTTAAGCCTATGTGTGTCTATTTTAAAATTCTGGTACAATTCTGAGACTGAGAGTCCCGTGACTACGCGATTAGTTGCTACGAGTTACATTGGTCATGTGTGAGGTGATCATGCCCCCTGCGAGGCCTTTTGGGAACTGTTCGGGTTTTTTAACCATTAGTGGCACGTTTTCAAGCCTAACTGTGCCTATTCGTAAATTTCAATCCTCTTCTTAAACCTAGACTATGAATTATGTTGGCCACGTGCGATGTGTTTGTGACCCTTGCAATGCCAATTGGGGGATGTTCGTAGTTTTCACTAATTAGCTATATATTTTCAAGCAAAAGTGTACCTATTTTCAAATTTTAGTCCTATTCACAAAACGGAAGTCCACGACTACACAGACAGTGGGTACGAGTTACATTGGTCATAGGCGAGGTGTTCGTTCCCTTCATGAGTCCGTTTGGGGGTTGTTAAGGATTTTCCTACTAGATGCACATTTTCAAGCCTAAATGTGCCTATTTGCAAATTTTAGTACTATTCACAAATCGGGAGTCCCGCGACTATGCGATCAGTTTCTATGAGTTTTGTTGGTCGCGTGCAAGGTGTCGTGCCCCTTGCGTGGCCATTTGGGGGTTGTTCGGGATTTTCACCCACTAGTGGTACAATTTTAAGACTAAGTGTACCTGTTTCAAAATTTCGATCCTATTCACAAATTGGGAGTCCCGCGACTACGCAATCAGTTGCTATGAATTTCGTTGGTCATGTACGAGGTGTTTGTGACCCAACGAGGACGTTTGGTGGTTGTTTGGGGTTTTTCATCCACTAGTAGAATGTTTTCAAGTCTATGCCATCCAATTTATATATTTTGGCCTTATTCTAAAACTAGGAGTCCCTCTACTATGTGATTAACTTCTTAGAGTTACATTGGTTGGGTGTGGGGTGTTCGAGCCCCTTACGGGGCCGTTTGGTGATTGTTCGGGATTTTTGCCCACTAGTGGCACGTTTTCAAGTCTAAGTGTACCTATTTGTAAGTTTTGACCCTATTCTCAAGACCGGGGTCCCACGACTATGTAGTCAGTTGCTACGAGTTACTTGGTCGCATGCGATATGTTGTGCCCCTTGCAGGGCAATTTGAGCGTTGTTCGGAGTTTTCGCCCACTAGCGGAACATTTTCATGCGTAAGTGTGACTATTTGTAAACTTCGATCCTATTCTCAAATTGAGAGTCCCTTGACTACATGGTCTGTTGCAAAGAGTTATGTTGGTTACGTGTGAGGTGTTCGTGTCCTTTGTCTGGCCGTTGTTGGTTATTCAGAGTTTTCGCCTAATAGCGGCATGTTTACAAGCCTACGTGTGCCTATTTTAAAATTTCATCCTTATTCTCAAATTGGGGGTCCCACGACTACGTGATCAGTTGCTATAAGTTTCATTTGTCACGTGCGAGGTGTCCATGCCCCTTGTGGGGCTGTCTTGGGGGTTGTTCGTGATTTTCGCCCTTTAACGGCATGTTTTATAAGAACCGTGAAATTCTTTATACCATAATCTACCTACGACCGTGTTTTAAACCCTCATATGATGTGTAAAATCTGATGTCTTCTAAAGAAGAGAGAAATTATGTTTGAAAACGTACAACTTTTTTAATTAACTTAAACCCCTTGAAGTTTTAAAAAATTACAAAAAAGCCCTTGAAATTTTCAAAGTAAGATAACTTGAGATATATTTAACCCGTAAACCTAATCCTTACATCAAAGTAAAACTTTAGACCTCAACTAACATAAAATTACAGTTTCACACTTGGAAACTTTCCAAAATAACTAAAATACCCCTAAACTTTACAAAAAGTATACTTTTAGGGTTATAAAATAATTATATAAACAATGAAGGACTAAAACCAAAACCATCTTAAATTTTATTTCAAATCATGTCCATATGTTACCCCCACGTCAACATAAGAGGTTAAAAACATATGGAAAACCCTATGAACCCATGTGCATCCCATTTACCCACAACTAAACCTCATCTGAACTAGTTCAAATCCACCTCCTTTGAGTTCCAATCAAATCTCGCTTGAAATAGTATGCGACCCAAGCAATAACAACTCTCCCCATAGTTAAGTTTTAAATATGGAAATTTCCATAAATTCAGGTAACTCTTCATTTCATGATTCATTTTCAATTATTTTAATTCTAGTAATTTTCTGCATAGTTCATATAGTTAGAACACTCATAATATGCAACATTCTACATGTAGAATGACCTAGGATAGTAAAAAATTAATAGGAACACCATTAAAGCTTGAGATTTAACGGTGAAACTCAATATACTACCATAAATGTTTCTTTGAAGCCATATATAACTTCATTATAACCTAAGGATCCCGATTGTAATGGTTAAAACCCATGAATGTTCATGTAGAGCTCAAATTGATCAAAAGTGTTTTTTGCACTCAAAAGCGGCAAATTCTAAATTCTCACTATACAATCCATCATAATATTTGAAACCAAAACCAAACCACTCTCATTTATAGTAGAAATCAAACCCAATTCATAAGAGACATTGCCATACTCTAGAAATCCATGAAAGCTAGGTCAAATTTTCATAGAAAAACACAATTTTAGAACTCGAGTTACAGTGAACATCAATACATGAAACTTATATATTTGGATTCCTCATGACACATTAGGTTAAGTTCATTAAGGAATGATCTCAAATCGTGTAACAACGAAGGAGAAAACCTCGGTCAAAATTTGAAACCATAAAAAGTCAAAATCGAGGGGTTGAAGATGAAGACCTTATTTAGAAACCTTAATCACATGCGTGAGGGCGTGTGGCCAATCAGGAAATTCTGATTTTTTTCTCCAAAAATTTTATGAAAATTTTCTAATCAAAATGGTATAAGATAAGACCATGTTTGGATATTCCAAGATCAAGTTACGTAAAATAAGATTTTTATTTAATGAAATTTCTTTAAAATTAAAAAACAACCCCTATCAACTTTTCCAACTTATGATTTTGATCCCCAAATTTTGCACATACACACATCAAACTATTTTAAGATGAAAACACTCTTGAACCAAAGTTCAATAATGAGCTTAAGGTTAATATTTTAAAGTCCTAAGATAATTATAAATAAGCCCCCTAAACTTTAACAATGACAGATTTAAATACAAAATTGACTGATTAACCCCTAATAGTCATATACCACACATTGTATAACAGAAGAGCAAGCCATAATTTTTCCAAATATTCCAGTGTGAAAGCAACTCAACCGAATACCAAGCAAGTATGTTTTTTCTTACCTTTGAAGTATTATACTTTGCGTATTTGAAATACAGCTATTGACATCACTATGTGATATCCCCATTCACTCTTAGTGTGTGCATGTTATTATACTTCCATACTACATATTTTCTTAACCATCATCAGTATTTGAATTTATCACCAGAATTTAAATGTAAGAATCAATTTTAACCCTTCACATCTAATAACTGATATCATGTACCTTATTGATTCAGTTTGCCCTAGCACTTTGTGAAATTTTTACTATAAACATCAGTATTAACTAGAAAGTAGACTGATGTGTTATCCCATGAAACTTTCTACTGGGCCTATTAGTCTCAAATGATTGGGAGCCATGACTATTGCGACATATGTATGAGTGCCACTTTAATTGTGTGCATAGCGGATTACTTTTCCCCAAAAGTTTTGGGTTGAGTGATTATTATAAGTTAACTGGTGTCTTAATTACTTCTATACCCTTTAGTGAACTAGTAAGAATGGGATTATTAGTTCAAAAATCTTTGATTTTATTTATATAATCCTAACTAAACTGGCAATGAACCGTATTTCCTACACAGACTAATCATTATAGAATTATGAATTTCAACATTTTGATGTTTTATAATCTTATAAATATGGAATTATCAGCTTATTATTGTCAAAGATTTAAACATTGATTCTATACACACTACAACTCTCATTTATATCTATATCATTGTTATAGAACTTGTGGAACCTGCTTAGCATATTTGTGCTAATTCCTTCCTTCTCTAGATTAACCATGAGAAAGAACATAGTATATCTCCCTATTAGAGACATAAGTTGGTCATCTATATATGTATGTGATAGTGTGGGCAAAGATTAAACCAGACGAGTAAGAGTGGCACTTTTTAATTTTCTACATTATCGTGTGCACTAGAAACGTGTAACTCACCCCTGCGATGGTTCAACCCTCTATGACATATTAATAATGAATAAAATTTATGTTATCCCTCCTTAGCTTTAATTCATTACTTTATGTGTACTTCTTGTTCATTCATACCGAAAACCAGGGTGTGATATGTTTTCAAGCCTAAGTGTGCCTAATGACAAATTTCAGTCCTATTCTCAAACTCTTGTGAATACGCGGTCAGTTACTATGAGTTAAGTCGGTCGCGTGCAACCTGTTATTGCTCCCTGTGAGAACGTTAGGAGCTGCTTGAGGTTTTCTCTCACTAACGACACGTTTTCAAGACTAAGTGTGCCTATTTGAAAACTTTGATCCTATTCCCAAACTAAGAGTCCCGCGACTACGTGGCCAGTTGCTTCGAGTTATGTTGGTCACGTGTGAAGTGCTCAAGCCTAAGTGTACCTATATAGGAATAAAACATTTCAAATATGATGCATATCAAATATATATAAAATTTAGTTAGAGTAAATAATCCCTATTTCATGCGATCTAAGAAGGCCATTAAGTAGAGTCTTTTAAGTTTGTGATTGGACCAAATTAATCCTTGCCCCCCCCCCCCCCCCCCCACCCCCCCTCATATTCTTGTATATGTACATTTTATGATTAGTTTCACTGATACAATCTTCATAAAATGATGAAAATTTCAACATTACCAATATCCTCAGAATTTGGAAACTCGAAGTTAGTGATGAGGTTGTTTTGTTCTGAAAATTGAAAATTCCTATTCATTGATGTACTTGAGTTTCATCAAGGATAATTTTTATAATATAACAACCTTGTAACTAACTTAGAGTTTCAAAATTTTGAAGATATCAATAATGTTGATTTTGTCCCATGTAAAATGCTAATTTTCCTTCATTTTATGAAGATTGTATCAATGAAACTAATCAAGAACTGTACATGTACAGGATCACGTGATAATTGTGTTGGGACAATTTGGTCCAAACATAAACTCAAAAGATTTTATTATCAAACCGAGCATCCCGTGCAAGGTGTTCGTTCCCCTAAACATTCATAAATAAAATTAAACACCTGTAAATAAAATTAACCATTCATAAATGAAATTAAACATTTATAAATAAAATTATACATTCATAAATCAAACTAAACATTCATACATCAAACTAAACATTCATAAATCATATTCAACATTCATAAATCAAACTAAACATTCATATATAAAACTAAAGATTTATAAATCAAAGTAAAGCACTAATATAGTGTCAATATTATAATAGGATACAAATAAGATTGACACGAATAAAATAACATTTTGATACTCAATCTTCCTCTAAAATAACTAAAAGATAGTTCAAATTAGGTTTGCCATCAAGAACTGACATCAATTATTTTGGATCCCTTGATATGTTTGATGGAATAATGATATCCTTAAGTGCATGCACAATAATAGACCAATTGTCATCCTTTATGAACTTAAAATAGAATACCTTCTTTACGTTTATTGTAACAACTCGTCCTTTTGGAGACAATTAAAGTTCATGATTGAATATAAATTGACAATTTGGAGAATTTCTTGAAATAGTGATTTTTGGGATTTTCGAGGATTTAATGATTTTTTATGGATGTTGTGGTTATTTTTGGGACTAAATCGGTCGAAGTATTTTAATTATACATCGACGTGGAGTAAAGCGACAAAAAGGTAAGATTTGATTAGAAAACCCGCATTAAGTTATATTGGGTTAGAATAGTGATTTGCGGTCAAGTACCTCGGATAGAAATTTCGACTGCACCGTGAGTCTCGAAATGTCCAAGATAGTCAGAAAAGAGTGTCTGATTGTCGAAATTGAGTTTCGAGGGATTTTAGAGTTAAACGGGCTCGTAATTGAGTAAACCAGTTATTTTTGGGCTTTAAGGGGTTGAACCCTTATTTTTCTCCCATATAAGTCAAGAGGGAGAGGAAGAGAAAGAGAAAAGGAAAGAAAAGAAAAGAGAAGAGAGAGAGAAGGAGGAGAAAAGAGGGTAAAAGGGGGAACTCCGGCCAAACTCCGTGGGATTCGGCTCAAGGTTGTCGGATTTCATCCTCCAGGCAAGTGTTTACTTGCTTTATTTCAATTATGCATTTATTTCATATCATAGTTGGTAGAACCCTAAAATAAAAATGGGGAAAACTTAGATATGAGTTTACATATTGATGTAATGTAAACTCTTGATGCTTTTTAGTATTAAAACCATGATAATGGAGTAATAAATCGAATTGAATTGGGAGAAATGTCAAAGCTAGGGTTTTTGGGTTTTAAGATCCAAAACCTTAAAAAGTAGTTTAATACCCAAAATTTATGGAAGAATTAGTTGTAAATCAGTGTTAGGATGTTATTTGGGTTGTTGGGTGAGACTAGAAACCATAAAAATGGAGTTTGGGTTGTTATTGGGTATTTTTGGAATTGAAAAATTGCCCAACCTGTAGCGCTCGAACTGGTCAAATCGATTCGGGTCCAGGCTGAATCGATTCGCCTAAGGGGAATTGGGTTTCTGCAGTGGGTCGAATCAATTCCGGGTGAGGCCAAATCGATTCTCCATTTAAGAACTATTTGCATATTACTTTTCGAATCGATTCAGATTGGGGACCGAATCGATTCACCTACCCGAATCAATTCGCCAAAGGACCAAATCGATTCGCCTTGGTCAGAATTTCCAGTTTTCTCCCTTTAAGAGAATAGGGAGTTAAATTACCATTTGGGATTTTTATGGGGGTTCCTAGTTATGATATTGGGACTCCTAAATAATAGTTTTGAGGGTAAATAAACCTCAAGTTGGATGAGAAGGTCTTGAATTGGTGTAGGGCATGATCCGAAGGATAAATCCCTTGGATATTTATAGTGGGCATTCAGGCCCCTATAATTATTCATATAGAAAGCATAGTTATATACACTTTGTTAGGCAAAGTCCTATGAGGTGATTAGATTGATTTGGGAATATAGAAATATATGTTTTCGCTTAGTGTGGAGTATTAGAATTGGAGATATCCAATAAATCCTTAGTTTGGATTAAAGTAAGTATTACTTATTAAAGTAACAAAATACCTTGGGTTTAGTATCATGCATATATAAATGCTTGATTATGATTCTTTAAGAGAATATTTGGGATTATTGGTCATCGTTAGATGGATTGCTCGATATGGCTATTTGTATATATTCGAGGAGGAATATATGGTCTATGTATACTATGTGATTCAAGTATATATATAATTTGAGATAAATGATTTTGAAAAAAAAAATGTTGATGTTTTCAAAATTGAAAAGAAATCATTTTCATAATTATTTATTTATAGTCAACACCCTCTCTAAATGACATCATAAGGGAAGTTCGCGCGTTGAGGTGAAGCCCCCTGGCTAGTGAATGCAGGGTGGATATAGTCCTATAGGCCATATGAGCATTCATGTTATGTTTTTCTGCGATGGTTAGGTAACTTGGGGTGTGGTTATGACTTGACCGCAGGCAAATGGCCGCTTCCCAACGTTGTACGTATAGGTGCCCAGGTGTCGAAATTGACAGGCACTAGAAAATGATGGTCATTTAGGGGCGCGTCGTATGGGTGGTCGTAGAACGCGTTATATGATATGTATATATAACAGTTTTCAATAATGTTGGACATTATTTGTATTAAAGTAATTTATGATAATAAATTGGCTTTGATTTACATTTCCTGGATGCAAGAAGGGAAATGGGATAAAGGTTTGGGCTTCAGTAACACTTCCCAGATGGAAGAAGGGAAGTGGAAGCATATGATATGATCAAAGCATTTTCATGATAATGAAAATGGCTTTGAGTACATTTCCTGAATATAAAATGGGAAATGGGATATTTTAAAATGGAAAAGAATTTTTATGATAATAAAACTGGCTTTTAAAACTATACTATTTGTTAAAGCAATTCATGATAATGAATTGGCTTTTATATATACATTTCTTGGATATAAGAAAGGAAATGGAAAGTTTTGAGAAAAATGAAAAGTGTTGATAAATACTTGGTATATGAATCCTCAGTCCGGGAGATAGATCCAGATGTAAATATGTATATATATGAATAAATCGAGTACCAAGGGTCTAATGGATCCCGACGATCAACCTTGCCGCATAGTAGTGTATCGCGGGGTTTCTTATTTGGATTTCGCTTTGCAAGACACCCCACGCACGAATATGGCAATGTGTTGAGACTGGGGAAAAGTTTAATCCTTAGTTCTCTCATGTTAGTAATTCTTATGGTATATATGTATATGTGTATATATTATGTACTGAGGGACTGGCGGATCTCGACGATCGACCTTTCCACATAGTAGTGTATCGGGGGGTTCCGTTTTGGATTTTGCTTTGCGAGACACCCCATGCACGAACTTGGCTTAGTGTTGAGACTGGGGAAAAGTTAGCCCTTAGTACATTACTTGGACTATCTAGCGTTGATAGTGGTTGGGTGATAGATTAGTTTAGCAGGGTAGATTGACTAGGAGGTTTAGAGGGATGCGCTAGGAGTGCACTGTTAGAAGAGAGGTGAGGGGTATCTCATGGGAGTGTGATACCAATTTAAATATGAGATAAAACATATTTTCAAAAATAAGGCATTTATCCACTTGCTAAATATTTTCAAACTCGGGCTCTGACCCGTTTATCTACTTTTCCTTTCTAGTTATGTATATATATATATATATATATATTATATAGGTGTCCAGACACAGGGATGCCTGGATGACACATCTTTCGAGTCAGAGGTCAGCTGCAGCAGCTGTGTATGCGTTCAGGATTCTTGGTAGACGCTTTTATCCTTGTAATCTAGATAGGAGGTACTGCATACACATTCGTACCAATGGTCCAATTGCATTTATTTATTCTTTTAGTACATAATTCGATATGGTTGTATATTTCGACCGAGTGTTCGGTTATTTTATTTTATTTCAGTTTCATTTACGCAAAACTGTGTGGATGTTTTAATTTTGTACTTGTTAAAAAGAGTAGTTAAGTAAAATTTTGGCACCGGCCTAATAGGTTATTAGTAATTAAATGGATTTTCGATAGTGATGCTAAGAATGATCCATATGAGACTCCTTTTATAACTTGATATAGGAGTGATCGCCTGGTATTTTATTAGGGGGTGTCACAGATGGTATCAGAGCATCAGGTTATAGTGTCCTTAGGAATCTGTGCAGACGTACTACGCTTTCAGCGTTGCTCTCAATTTGTTATAGAGCCTCAAGATTAGGATTGTTGATTCCTCTTGTGAGATTTCATTCTCCTTCCATATTATAAGATTATAGTCATCTTTTAAGCGCTCATTCGAGAATTGTGTGCGAGGCTTGGATGGCAGCAGGAGGTGAGTCTTAGCTAGAGCTGCCGGTAGAAGTTTGGGACGAGGACCTTAGTAAAGGTCACTCTCCTTGTGGAATTTTCTGAGGATTTTGGTGACGACTAGTAAATTGTAGTAGTTATGAGTATTGCATCACCGCTATAGTAGAGAGTGGTACTAAAGTTGAATTTTTAGTGAAGCTAAGGGTTGGAAAGGGATCTTACGGATAGTGTTAACTGTGAGTCCCCGTAATTCAGTAGGAATGAGAAGAATGTTGTTATGCGTTTCACCTCAGAAGGAAGAGGTGTAATTATCATGGCTAGATAAAGTCGCGGTATTAGTTATCCCTAGACTCATGTGTGTAATTTTGAGTTTTGTGGCGGTATCGATAACAGTATATCATGTATGCCTATGTGTTTTCCGCGATAGCGGAGTTTTATTTTCCTTCATTCGCCATAAAGGCGAGTGTTTATATGTTGATATGTTGAATATATATATATATATATATATATATATATATATATATATATGGTTTGGGATACTCGTTTTATATGTTTATACGAGTATGGTATTATGGTGAGTATATGATGTACTGGTATATTCGGAGAGATAGCAAGGTAAGAATGGTAAACCTATCGTGCCCGCAGTTCCAGGGTGGAACGGGTGGTTGTTACGGTGTCTCACCTAGATACAGGTTGAGCTCGCCTTATTTATTATGGGTAGATGGAACTTCGATGAAAAGAGGTTTCATTATCGTGATTTGGGTATATAGCGACCTTATAGATGTGATTTAAGGCCGCAGGACTATTGTTGAGCTGTAAGATAAAGCTCATTATTGATTGCGCAAGGACTTAAAATTTATACGAGCACTGGGTGGTGTGACTCTTAGTTAGAGATAGGAGTTCGGATCACCTTTTTATTGGAAATAGGGGATAGGGATATCCCGATTGCATGTTTGAAATAACGGATCTCCAAGACCGACAAAATTAAGTAGGAGTGTGTGGAGGGGTTCCTTATTTGGATTTCGCTTTACGAGACGCTCCACACATGAATCTTAACAGCTTCGGGAGTGGAGAGATGTTATAGGATGCGAGGATGTTGGTTTTGTGGTAAAGTCTTATAGTGTGGATGAACCACTATAGACTATGAGCCATGTGATGATGGTATACTTATGGAAATATTGTGCTATGGAAAAGCACTAAAGTGGTCCTCTCGCCACAAGTGGGTGGGTGGAGTAGGACCTAGAGAAATTTATTTGAGTATAACAATAAGGCCTTAATGAAAAGACAAACTTTGATGAATTATGTTTTGGGTATGATGTATGTAGTTCTTTTACAAAAAGTAGGCAATTCGATTAGTTAGGTTTCCTTTCGTATGGGAGGAAGGATAGAATGGTAGGGATACATTCTTAGGTTAGCAAGGTAGGATTTAGGACATCCCGATGGTGTGACTTAGGTCTCTATATCTCGATGACCAACAACGCGAGGGAGTAGTGTAATGAGAGGGTTCCTTGTTTGGATTTCGCTTCAGCGAGACGTCCCATGCATAAAATCGAGCAAATGTCGGGATTTGAGAGAGGCCTTGAGAACTAGGGACACTTAGGTTTATACTCGTTTCGCATAGGTAGGACTTACCATAGACCTTAGTAGTATTAGGATGTAAGTTTACTAGGATTAGTGGCGCCGAGGTTAGGAGAATTGAATTTTGCGAGTTGTGAGGACCCATGTGTGAGTATTACACCGAGGAAAGGAGACCCTGATTGGGAGAGAGTGTTACGTGTCAGACGTTCACTAAGGATGTGCAAAAGTGCAAAGGTTAAAAAATTTGTATGGTCACCTTAGTAAGTTAGTTTATATACCGCCTGAAATAGAAGGGACATTGTATATAAAGTTGAAGTTTATGTCATGGGGAACCAGTAATGATGTGTGCCATGTGACGCTATTGGAGTCACTTTACGACCGTGGTAGTGTATGGTTAGGAACCGTTGGGTTAATATCGTTCCCCCTGAGGTATTAGGAGTTGGAGCAATTCTAGGATTTGCGGTGTAGGTTGTATATGAATTTCGAGGACAAAATTCCGTTGTAAGGGGGGCAGTATGTAACAACCCGTTCTTTTGGAGATAATTAAAGTTCATGATTGAATAAAAATTGACAATTTGGAGAATTTCTCGAAATAGTAATTTTTGGGATTTTCTAGGATTTAATGATTTTCAATTGATGTTGTGGTTATTTTTGGGACTAAATAGGTCGAAGTTTTTTAATTATACGTCGTCATGGATTAAAGTGACAAAAAGGTAAGATTTGATTAGAAAACCCGCAGTAAGTTATATTGGGTTAGAATAGTGATTTGCGGTCAAGTACCTCGGATAGAAACTTCGACTGTGCCATGAGTCTCGGAATGTCCGAGATAGTCAAAAAAGAGTGTTCGATTGTCAAAATTGAGTCTCGGGGGATTTTAGAGTTAAACGGGCTCGTAATTGAGAAACGAGTCGTTTTGGGGCTTTAAGGGGTTGAATCCTTATTTTTCTCCCTTATAAGTCAAGAGGGAGAGGAAGAGAAAGAGAAAAGGAAAGAAAAGAGAAAAGAGAGAGAAGAGAGGGAGAAGGAGGAGAAAAGAGGAGAAAAGGGGGAACTCCGGCCAAACTCCGCGGGATTTGGCTCAAGGTCGTTAGATTTCATCCTCCAGGCAAGTGTTTAGTTGCTTTATTTCAATTATGCATTTATTTCATATCATAGTTGGTAGAACCCTAAAATAAAAATGGTGAAAACTTAGATATGAGTTTACATATTGATGTAATGTAAACTCTTGATGCTTTTAGTATTAAATCCATGATAATGGAGTAATAAATCGAATTGAATTGGGAGAAATGTCAAAGCTAGGGTTTTTGGGTTTTAAGATCCAAAACCATAGAAAGTAGTTTAATACCCAAAATTTATGGAATAATTAGTTGTAAATCAGTGTTAGGATGTTATTTGGGTTGATGAGTGAGACAAGAAACCATAAAAATGGAGTTTGGGTTGTTATTGGGTATTTTGGGAATTGAAAAATCGCCAAAACCGTAGCCCTCAAACTGGCCGAATCGATTCGGGTCCAGTCCGAATCGATTTGCCTAAGGGGAATAGGGTTTCTGCAGTGGTCCGAATCGATTCGGGGTTAGACCGAATCGATTCGCCATTTAAGACCTGTTTGCAGTACTTTCCGAATCGATTCGCCTAGGTCAGAATTTCCAGTTTTCTCACTTTAAGAGTATGGGGAGTTAAATTACCATTTCCGATTTTTATGGGGGTTACTAGTTATGATATTGGGACTCCTAAATAATAGTTTTGAGGTTAAATAAACCTTTAGTTGGATAAGAAGGTCTTGAATTGGTGTAGGGCATGATCCGAAGGATAAATCCCTAGGATATTTACAGTGGGCATTCAGGACCCTATAATTATGCATATAGAAAGCATATTTATATCGATTTTGTTAGGCAAAGTCCTATGAGGTGATTATATTGATTTGGGAATATATAAATATATGTTTTCGCTTAGTGTGGAGTATTAGAATTGGAGATATCCAATAAATCCTTAGATGGGATTAAAGTAAGTATTACTTATTAAAGTAAGAAAATACCTTGGGTTTAGTATCATGCATATATAAATGCTTGATTATGATTCTTTAAGAGAATCTTTGGGATTATTGGTCATCATTAGATGGATTTGCCGATATGGCTATTTGTATATATTCGAGAGGAATATATGGTATATGTATACTATGTGATTCATGTATATATATAATTTGAGATAAATAATTTTGAAAATAAAATATGGATGTTTTCAAAATGGAAAAGAAATGATTTTCATAATTATTTATTTATAGTCAACACCCTCTCTAAATGACATCATACGGGAAGTTTGCGGGTTGAGGTGAAGCCCCCTGGCTAGTGAATGCAGGGTGGATATAGTCCTATAGGCCATATGAGCGTTCATGTTATGTTTTTCTGCGAAGGTTAGGTAACTTGGGGTGTGGTTATGACTTGCCCGCAGGCATATGGCCGCTTCCCGACGTTGTACGTATAGGTGCCCAGGTGTCGAAATTGATAGGCACTAGAAGATGATGGTCATTTAGGGGTGCGTCGTACGGGCGGTCTTAGAACGCATTATATGATATGTATATATAACAGTTTTCAATAATGTTGGACATTATTGGTATTAAAGCAATTTATGATAATAAATTGGCTTTAATTTACATTTCCTGGATAGAAGAAGGGAAATGGGATAAAGGTTTGGGATTCGGTAACACTTCCCGGATGGAAGAAGGGAAGTGGAAGCATATGATATGATCAAAGCATTTTCATGATAATGAAAATGGCTTTGAAAACATTTCCAGAATATATAAAAGGGAAATGGGATATTTTAAAACGGAAAAGCATTTTTATGATAATAAAAGTGGCTTTTAATTGTATATTATTTGTTAAAGCAATTCATGATATTGAATTGGCTTTTATATATACATTTCCTGGATATAAGAAAGGAAATGGCAAGTTTTGAGAAAAATGAAAAGTGTTGATAAATACTTGGTCTATGAATCCTCAGTTCGGGAGATAGATCCGGATGTATATGGTAATATGTATATATACGGATAAATCGAGTACCGAGGGTCTAATGGATCCCGACGATCGACCTTTACGCATAGTAGTGTATCGGGGGGGTTCCTTGTTTGGATTTCGCTTTACGAGACACCCCACGCACGAATATGGCAATGTGTTGAGACTGGGGAGAAGTTTAATACTTAGTTCTTTCATGTTAGTAATTCTTATGGTATATATGTATATTTGTATATATTTTGTACTGAGGGACTGGCGGATCTCGATGATCGACCTTGTCTCATAGTAGTGTATCGGGGGGTTCCTTATTCGGATTTCGCTTTACGATACACCCCACGCACGAACTTGGCTTAGTGTTGAGACTGGGGAGAAGTAAGCCCTTAGTACATTACTTGGACTATCTAGGGTTGATAGTGGTTGGGTGATAGACTAGTTTAGCAGGGTATCTTGACTAGGAGGTTTAGAATGATGCGCTAGGAGTGTACTGTTAGAAAAGAGGTGAGGGGTATCTCATGGGAGTACGATACCAATTTAAATATGAGATAAAACATATTTTCAAAAATAAATCATTTAGGAACTTGCTAAATATTTTCAAACTCGGGCTCTGACCCGTTTATCTACTTTTTCTTTCTTCTTATATATATATATATATAGGTGTCCAGACATAGGGACGCCTGGATGACACATCTTTCGAGTATGACGTCGGTTGTAATAGCTGTGGATACGTGCAGGATTCTTGGTAGATTCTTCTATCCATGTAATCTAGATAGGAGGTACTGTATACACATTCGGGCCAATGGTCCAATTTCATTTATTTATTATTTTAGTACCGCATTCGATATGGTTGTTTATTTTGACCGAGTGTTCGGTTATTTTATTTCATTTCAGTTTCGTTTACGCAAAACTGTGTGGATGTTTTAATTTTGTAGTTGTTAAAAAGACTAGTTAAGTAAAATTTTGACACCAGACTAATAGGTTATTAGTAATTAAATGGATTTTCGACAGTGATGCTAAGAATTAGCCATATGAGACTCCTGTTATAATTTGATATAGGAGTGATCGCCCAGTATTTTATTAGGCGGGGTGTCACATTTATGAAAGGCACAAATAAAAGGCTCGTCGACTATGAGATCTTTACTCTTCATCTTTGATAAATCTAACATAATATGTTTGGAGTCACGATCAATATTGTAAGCATTCGTAGTATCTTCCACATTCACCCAATCACAATAGAATACAGTTTCTGTGAAATCTAAATAATTGAGTTCTAGGATTAGTTAGTTTAGACCATAACGGGTTTACATCATATCATTTGAATTTTTTTATCAATTTTTCTACCAATACAGGTTGTTAAGGAAGAAATTAAAATTCCGATGTTTTGCATCAAAGGATTTTCCTCGTAAGGATAAGAAACGAAGTCAAAACCGTTGGTACGAAATTTCTTAAACTCTTTCGCAGAACAGTTAGGACCTTTTTCTAGGTTCCCAAGGCTTGAAGGGACATCACATATTTTCAGAAGATGCATTTATTAATGTTTTTACCACACCTAAATAAATAACCACACACATAAGAGGTTAAAATTACCTCTTTTGATACTCATGCCCTAAAATCATTTGTTGTGCAATTTCTCCTCTGATCTTGGGAAATTTCATTCTCGTACTTCCTACAGGTAAGTTATAGAGTTTAAATCATAATATATAAAATATATCCAATCAAACAAGAATAATTCAGTATATATTTACTCTTTCCAATCTTTGGCTTCATCTTACGATTCGAAGATATAACGAGAAGCTTTTTCATATTATAGATTTATGAGCTTAACCTTCTTAGGGTTCCCAAAAAGATATTCATCCTCAAACTCATTAGGTTCCTCGATCACTCATTCTTTACGAGGATTGAACCTCATCACCTCTTATTCTCGAATATATTCCCGAGCATATAGCGAGGATTCTATACTAATGTATTCTTCAATAATTAACCCTCCAACATACCGTGTATTCTTTATATAACCTTTGAAGGTTTTCATCAAGCACTCATAAGGAAACATCCAGCGATACCTAACGGAACCATATAACAAAGCCTCATCGTATAAATCCATAAGCAAGTGGATGTTTATATCGAAGAACGATAGAGGAAAGTATTTCTTATATACATAAAATGCCTTGGATAAAGTTGATTTTGCAGCTTTAATGTGCTTTATGTTTACCACTTTTGCACAAAATAGGGTAAAACACAAACTGTTTTGCATAATTTCTCAACGATGATCTTTGTGTTCATAGAAGCAATGCCTAAATAACAAAGGGATTGATTGGATGATTAGATGCCAATTCTGAGACTTACACTGTTTCAAGTAATTTGTTTGGTAGCTTACTATCCTGCATAAATTATCAGAATAACTAGTTGGAGTCTTCAAGTTGAACAACATGTCTATGACAATCTTCTTCTCACTGGTAGTCAAAGTGAAAGAAGTGGGGGGATAAAAATTCTTCCAGTTATAGGATCATTTTTAACCATAATTTCTTCTTTATTCTCATATCATTTAGATCGCGGTAGGCTCGCTCTCCATCTTTTGAATGAGATCCTCCCAGACATGTTCCTATGAGATGTTTTGTAACATTCTTCTCTATGTGAATTACATCAATTAAATGCCTCACACGGTGATCTTTCCAATAATAAAAGTAAAAAAACATTGATTGTATGGACCATGGCTTTGCTTTATAAGGGTCGTTCGGATCCCCTCTACCATCATGCTTCATGTTTACAAACATAAGGTGTTTTTGCATGCATATCTATTCCCCTCAGTCGTAGACATTTCCTTCTCCTAAATATGCTAACTAGAAAGTCAAGCAGGTAGCGTCCTACGCTCGTGATTGATAGGCAAAAAGTTACGCTTGTTGTTCCTGAAAGGGTGACTAGTCCCTATAACTCATTTTACCACATATGGGACATCCATAATAACCATGAACATTTCAACCACATAAGGTATCATAAGCAAGAAGGTCATGGATTGCCCATGTCACCATTACTTTAATTGTGAAATCTTCACCCTTATGAGAGTCAAAAGTCGTCACGCCTCTATCCCACAACTATTTAACTTCTTCAATTAATGGGGATAAGAATATATCAATAACATCTCTGGGCGCCTTTGATCTGGGTATCAATAAAGAAAATAGCGTGAACTCCTTTCTCACACACAGTGTCAGAAGAAGACTTAAAGGATCCACGAGAATTGGCCAATAACTCTGATTAGTACTTAAATTACCGAAATGGTTGAACCCATTGGTCGAGATTGCAAGACAAAAATTACATTATTCCTTTGCAAATAAAGGTTTTTGTGCGTTTAAAATTTTCTAGATAAGTAAATCAATCGGGTGGTGCATCAGATTCCCACCCACCTCACATTGAGCATTCCATGTCCTGGCCTCCGCTATCCACGGTATAGTGAAAAATTATTTTAACCATGGCCCAAGTGGAAAATACTTCAAAACCTTTTGTGGGACTTGCGATCACTTGTGATATTTTGCAGCCTTGTCCCTTTTATTCCCATAAGCCACATATCTAGGATCATGGCATACAGGATACTCATCATTCCCTTTATGATCATTGTGGTACAATATGCAATCATAGTTGAATGCACGAACATATTTTTACTTCAAAACGAAACCATTCAAGCTCTTCTTCATGCTAGGATAATTATCTAGTAATGTGTTCTCTTTTGGGAGAATTTCTTTAACCGGCATAAGAATTCCAGTTACGCTATTGCTAGAAAAACCGAGTTGAATCTTCAAATTATGTAAACCAATCATTGCATATATAACTGAGTAATCTTTATCACAATCTCTATACTATAATCTAGTCACATCGGCTCTCAACTGTATGTATTCCTGATCTCCTGTTAACTCAGCATGAAATTGTTCATTTACATGGTTATAATGTGCATTATCTATATTCATGGGTTCATGGTTTTGATGGTGATGGACTCCATAAGCATCATCAATTCGGTCGATGAGTGGATAATGTGTTGGTAAATCATGTACCACTTCCACTCATTGGGGTTTCATTACGCAATTGGGTACCAGTAATTCTTCCGCAATATAAGGTATATTTTTTCACCATGGTATGCCCATATCTTATAGTCTTGACAAATTCTCCACTTTAGTAAATGCAAAACAACGTCTTCTAAAGATTTATGATTTTTTTCATATAGCGGGTGCACAGACATTAAGTTTTGCAAAGTGAAATTATTACAAATTCTTTAATACGCTTTACATGATTATTTATTATTATTTTAGTCTCCCCCATCCACTCTTTGTATTGTGGGAAATCCATTTAATAATCTTCAAAATTCAGTCATGTGTTAAAAGTTAAAACAAATGTTATGTTGTATACAAGAAATTAAATAAATTACGAAAATTTCACAACTTAAACTCAAATTAAACAAATTTTCCAAGTGATATTATTGCAACTTAAATAAAAATAATATTATTAAAACTTAACCAAGAGAAAAGTTAGCAAAGTGATTAAACAATTTTCATAATACTTCAATTATTTCCCTTATCCATTGTCAACATTCACAGGTGTATCTTCCCAATCGGTGTATATTTCATCAGCCATCACTCGATCCTCACCCGTTTACAAAGGTCGATTATGTACTTTACTTCCAACAATTAAGGAGATGAGTGTGCACACGCCAACAGTGCTACTATTTGTTAGCTCTTTAAAATATAATTGCTCGTCATTGTCACCATGAGTGGTTGTATTTGATCCAAAACCTGTGACAGATAGAGGCACTAGGAAGGGGAGTGTTTAAGGAAGTGGGATTTGTGATGGGAATGTTGAAGCAGGTGACATTTTTTAGGGGAAACTTGAATAGGGAGGAAAGGGAAAACCTTGAGATATAGGGTAAGGGAAACCTTGAGGAGGCATTGAGGGCTGAAAACCTTGAGTAAGTTTTTCAATTTCCCACATCAAGGCTCCTAGGCTAGTTTTAATAACCCGTACATCCCCATCAGTCTTGGACTAATGTTCCTCTTGGGCTGAGATACGATTATTGACCAAATAAAGCTCGTCCACGAGAGGTGCAGTGTGTTTTAAATTTTTTTTGACATATGTGATTTAACACGTCTCTCCTCCCTCTTTTGTCATTTTCAAAAGTTTGGGTCAGGGCATCATTTTCTATGTCATCATAAGGACTCGAACTTGACTGAATGCTAATGGCCTCTATTGATTCTAAATTATTATCCAGGTGTGGTGGGAATTTATTATTTTTGTCCTGTTGGGTATGCACGTACAAGTTCGCCCGATTTGATTTTTTACCAACATTTGGACCATCCTTTGTTCTATTTTGCCATTCATTCTTTAAATCTTCATACCATATGGAAGAAAGCCTGTGAACATACGTTTTTTTTCCTATTTCATTTATTTTTCTCCTTTCTGGATCAACTCCTTCTCTTTTGTCTCATTTTCTAAAAAATCATTCCACTGATTAATTGACATTTCAATATTCGAAGGCACTCTGTCTCTTAGTGGTAAAATGTCATATCTTGATGCCCCCTTTGGCAAATGTCTCTACCAAAGGTTTATACGGTATGTTCTTAGTTGTTCAGTAACCCGAGAAAGAACCTTTTTTCTTTGAACGATCAAGATATTAAAACCACTTGCAGAGTTTTTCGTAAATGTCATCTTTGATGGCTTGATCAGGTTCAAGTTGTCTTCTCCCCCGACTCCCACATTCATTTTTCCAAGTGACAACCACTAGGATTTAAATCTCCTAAGGTCATTTTTATCACCAGTGGGGCTATTATCAAGAAGAGAAAACCCAATGGGCTTCTTCTACTTTGACTGGGAGGTGTCGGGAATGTTGGATAGGGGTGTTAGAGAGATGAGGGTTTATGCCTACTCGTACTTAGAGTCGTGCACTAAACCAATGGTGGACTTGATAATTACTCAATAATTGGTGATGATAATTCTCATTGGTGTGCATGAGATAAGAATCCTAGTCGGGATGTAACCTCATCACTTGTTACATTTTGTCCATTGCTACTCGATATTATCGATAAAAATAAAAATTAATAAGCGACTAAATAATTATAATAATATTAGATTATAACTAAGTAATCAAGTTTATGATTATATAAATGTATTTACCTTTTCAAGTTAAGACTTTAAAAAATATTTAATTCGGTATTAGTTTTTAAAATCCTATGGATTTTTATAGGTGGACAACTAGAAGGAAGCATATCTATGATTGATGCAGATGTTCATAACACGAACTAAGAATTACATCTTCTTCAAATTACTAGAAATATTCAATTTAACATGCATATATGGTGAGACATCATAATCTAGGTCAATGCTCTCTATACGTAATTGTGTCCATAACAGGTGAAATTTTTTATGCCTTCTCTAATAGTGTAAGCAAGTTCGGGGTTAAGTCAAGATTATGTACGTAGAATATATTCTCTAGAGTTTCATCCTAGATTTCTAGTAAGGAAAATAGAATACGATCAAATACATACTCTTGCTGAAAATAACTCCACGATTTGCAAGGTAGTTAAATTGTTCGATCTTATTCTCATACCTATAAATATATAAGAGTACCCTCTAAATGAAGCACACTATTAAAGAGGTATAAGTGCGGTGAAATTGCAACCTCCTGTACTCTTGTTGGAAGTAATTATCCTCATGAATCATTTTTCTTGAGAAACAAATACGAGGGCATGAATATGATTCCTAATATCTATAACTAATCATTAACAAGTTATACTTTTTCAACGGATCCAAATTAAGTTTATCATATTTTAACATATAAGGTATAAGGTTATATTAGTTTGATTAAGGTTTTGATTCATCACTACACTTTTCTTAACCCTGCGTGTGTTAGATCTCAACGAGGTGAAATTCAAACAAGAACGCGCCATTAGTGTTAAAAACACATTTTATTAGGGTTTATTATGAGAGAGTTTGAAAGTGTATGTATATTATCAATCCAAGAAATCCAACATCATTATCCAATAACCAAACCAACAAGCATTAATTATCCTTCAATCCTTATATCATCTACATGATAAAACATATACCAATAATAACAATATATAATAGTAAATATCATCATTTTGGTTCATAAATTAGGGTTTAGTATATAGTGTTTAGGGTAGTTTCTCGCCAAATTAGGGTTTAGTAAACATGGTTTATGGTATTTTTCTACTAAATTAGTTTTAAATTAGGATTTAGTAAACATGGTTTATGGTATTTTTCTACTAATTAGGGCTTAAGAATTGAAAATTTTAAATTAGTTAAAATACACACATGCAGATACATTCTCACACATATAAATACATACACATATATACACTATCTATATACACCACACAAATACACATAATATATATACACACACATTGTATATATACACACATATATACATGTGTGTGTACACACACACATATACAAACAGTAATACATACATATACATACTATAATATACACTTATACACACAGTAATACAAGCAGGAGAGAGCGAGAGAAAGAGAGAGAGAGAGAGTGAGAGAGAGAGAGAGAGAGAGAGAGAGAGAGAGAGAGAGAGAGAGAAGAACACCTTAGAAGAGGAAGACCGGGAAAAGGAATGAAGAAAAGAGAGAGGAACGTCAGGTAGAAAGAGAGGGGAGTGTTTTCAGTGAAAAATGACTGAAGGGTTTGAGAGGTTTATAAATAAAGAGGCCAATCATGGCTCAGGGCCTTGACTACATTCCATGACCTTTTATTTCCACACCATTATCCATGGCCATGTCATCTTAATAATAATGGTCAAAGCCTATGACCCTGACCCACTATCATGAGCAATTCAAAATGGTCAGAGCCCAAAGCCATGACCAAAATTGGACAAAAATTTAGCCATGGTCATGGCCAACGATCGTGACCATAGTTAAAGTGAATATTGGTGCAATTTTGTTACCATAATGGTCATGCATTGGTCATGGTGCATAGCCATGACCCAACCTTATCACATGCTTAGATCGTGATCAGCTCCAACTTTGGTCATGGAACAGGTCATACGTGTTTCTATGTTGGTCACGGCTTTGGGTCATGACCAACTGGTCACGATCTCAGTTCATGACCAGCCTTCCATGACCATTCGCTTACTTTGGTATAATGCTCCTTAATTTGACCTCTCAATACTAAAGGAAACATGTGTCATAAAAATTCTATTAACTTTTTCTCCCTTATTAAGGCTCGTGTGGCTTGGTTATCTTGTTTTTGGAAGCCCTTCAACCCTCCTAAAACACCTCTTTTAGCTTCAAGGGATTTTCACAACAATATATACATTATAAATAACCTTTAAAAGAGAGGCACGCTATTGTTTCCAAGTGCCTCATATGCTCAAAAAATCTGGAATCATTTAACCATGTTTTATTTCTATAAGGGAAAATTTTCCATCATTGCCCCAAGCATCTAGGACTTATCCATAGAGTCTAGTTTACATTGAGTATGGCATATCCCATTACATCTGTCAAGGTAATTTAAGTTCACACGTTCAATAAGACGAATCCGAATATCAAGTATCTTCAATATGATCTATGACTAGACCTATATTTGCTATGGATTTTGTTTTGTGTTTCGCATATTTTTTTCCTAGTATTAGGATATTTTTTTAACTAACTTAATCAAAACAAGGCATTTTCAAACATTTTATTAAATAGTATTTTAAACTTAAAATTTATTTTTTTGCTTGCAGTCGTTAGAATGACTTAACCTTATCGTTCGAACGGCTTGTTCATGTCATTTGATATGTCATTTGATGGACTACATCTAATATGGTTCAAACGAATGCGTATTGTTTTAGTTTTTGAAGGTCGTCTGAAAGATCGTTAGATGATCGCTTCTAACGAGATAGACATATAGTTCGAATGACTTGATGATCTCGCTCTAACAACTTTCTACTGCCTCAAAATTTGTGTCCACTTATAAATACCTGCTTTTATGAAGAAATTTATTAAGACTTTTCATTTATGAAAACTACAGACCTGCTGCATTTAGTCTTTAACTTTTTTAGTAAAAACACTTTTTGATTCACACAATCGATCCCAAATACCTTTGTGAGACATCTTTGAAACCCAAAGCACTTATGTATTGAAGTTACCCTTGTAGACAAGAAGTCTCTATTGCTGCCCTTTTGGTTCTTACGCAAATCATTGTTGATGACTGAGGTCATTGTGGGTTCTTGAGGGAATTCATGGTTGAAGGAAGATTGTAATCTTTGTAGTTATTATGGGAACTATTGCTGAAGAAAAATACAGTCACATATGAGATATTGGTCAAGCATATTTCTCTAATTGTATTTGTAAGTTGCGATTGCAAAACTATTAGTGAAATGAAAGGTTTTTCCCTTTGGGGATTTTTCCATAAAATTCTGTTTTCTTTACATGATTGATTTTATTCACTTAGATGCATATTTAGGGTTTAATAAAAATTAGAATTTGTTTTTAGGACTCACATCAAATAAATAAGTTTAAACTATTGGAGAATCGCACACTCTTTCAAATTGGTATCAGAGCTTGTTGCACAAATTTACTATGTGATCCTTTTTCGAAAAATATTTTTCTATGATATCAATTTCTTTAGAAAATTGATTTTGAAAAATTGCAAATATTCTGATGGATAACTTATATAATTGGACGCCTGTCTTTTATGGAAATAATTATACATATTGGAAAGACACATGAGATCTTTTTTTTTTTTAAATTGATGAAAGAGTGTGTTTAGTACGTGAAAGAGGATGGACTCCTGCCACTGTCACCGTTGATAATGTCATGAATCCCAAACTTGTTTCTAATTTGACTGATGGGGAATTTAAGTGGAGTACCTACAACTCTCATGAATTTAGTGCCATTTCTGGAGCCGTTACCCCTGATGAGTTCCGACACATCATGACGTGTACTTCGTCTAAACAGGCATGGGATACCCTTCAGATCACTCACGAGGGTACTAACGCTATAAAGTCGTTTAAGCTTCAAAATTTGACCACCCAGTTTGAGACTATCACTGTGTTAGATTCCCAGAGTTTGGATGAGTTTTATGCTAGGTTTTCGGACATTGTTAACACGAGTTTTAATTTGGGCGGAGAATTGAGGAGTCGAGAGTTATGAAAAATATTTTAAGGTCACTCCCATCCCAATTTATTCCTATGGTCATTGTGTTGAACACATTGGGGATTTTAGATACACTTAGGTTAGAGGAACTCGTAGGAGACCTTAAAACTAATGAGATCGGCATATTTCCCAAAACCATTAAGACTAAGGATAAAGGGATAACTTTAAGGACTCAAATTAAGAAAAAGAAAAAAAAAGAGTTTGTGCGTCTGATTCTGATTCTGAGGGTCAGGTTGATTTGGATCACTTAGCCTTGTTTGCAAAAAAATTTAAAAATTTCTCAAAATTTCCAAAAAAAAATCTTCCAATAAAAACATTTTTAAGAAAAACAAAAGGAAGATTGAGGTCAAGGATAGCGGTGAGAAAGGGGAAGGTATAAGATGTTTTAAGTGAGAGGGAAAAGGGCACAAGGATTTTGAGTGTCCCACTATGCTAAAGAGAAAGGGCAAAGAGATTGCTAATAAGGCCACTCTTAGTGATAGTGATATTGAGTTAGATGATTCAGGGGGATAATCACCGCTTCAAAAGTCCGTCACTTTCATGTCTAGTCATGTGAGCACATCTAGTTTATCCCATGATGATGAAGGCAGTTGTATACATGAGAATCTCGATGATGTTTCAAGCCATTCGAGTGAGTGTAAGGATGAGATTACAAGTGAGGGAGAAGGGGATCTCCCAAAAATCATATAATGATTTGTACACCGAGACATTGAAGACGAAAAAGATGGATAAGGAGTTGTCTCTTAGGGTGATAAATTCTTAGAGATAGAAGTTTTGAGTGCATGTGAGGCATCGATGAGTCAACTCGAGAATGTGAAGGTTTCTTTATGTGAGTACTTGATCGTCTTAGGCCGGGAAAAGAGTGAATTGACCCAAACCGTGGATAGTCTTATGGAAGATATTCAATCTTTATTAGAGACTCATGAGAAACTTAAAGCCCATGTATCCCAACTCGAGATAAATAGCGAACTTGCCCGAGATATGAAGGTCACTTTAGAGGACACATCTAAAAATGCTGGAAAGATGCTCCTCGGTCCTGCTTTAGGTAATGTTGAGAGACTAGGAATAGATTATGACAGTGCATCCACTTTCCATGTTGCACCCAAGTCGGTTCCCGAGTTTGTGATAGATCTTTATAGCTATCAACCTAACCCACCTCGGCAGTTTTCCCATAGGAAAGCGCGTCTTAGACATTTGAGAGAGGTGTTCCTAAGGCCGTGTATGTTTGTTATCATTGCAAAAAAAAAATAGGAAACCTTAGGCAATTTTTCTTTAAGTTGGGTAGTGTGTCACATAGGTATCTTCTACGATATTCTACTACACATGTTCCCACAATCACTACCACAAATGTTACTCCACATGCTCCCATGCATCATAGAGAGATTTTGAGCATTTTTTATAGTAAGTTCAGTATTTATTCAATACTTCAAATGATTTGATGGATGTTTTTTCATAGGATGTCACCTCCTTTGGAGAACTCCTCTGGACCTATTGATTGAGGTTTAGACTACTTCGCTAGCATAGGATGCTTCCCATTCTAATATCATTCATACATATTTCTAGTATGTGCTACCATTATATTTAACTTTTCCCATTTTGATATATTTTTTGAAAAATATAAAAGGCGTTTTGTTTTTCTTGAAAAGTTTTGGAAAAATAAAAAAAGATTTTTGGGTTCTTTTTAGAAACATTGAAAAAGTCAAAAAGATTTTATTTTTGATAATTTTTTTGAAAAATACAAAAGGATTTTTGTATTCATTTTACACCATATATGGATGGAAATTTAGGATGACCAGGTCACAATATCATTCCATTATCCACATGACTTTTTTATAATGTTTTGGGACACAACACCATTTCATTTTGTGGTCAAAATATTTTCATCTTAGTCCTTCTTTTAAAATGAATCAAATGTGATAAAACAAGATGATGAAAGTAGTGCTTGTAAGAACCATTGTCCGGATTGGAAATATTGAAATTATATCTGTGGTAAATGAGTTAAATTTAATGTAATAAAATCAGGTTGCGAGTTACATGTTGTTTTTACGTAAAAAGCCACCATTTACAAAAACAAAAGAGCCTTAAAGATTAAAATCACTCAAAAGAAAAAAAATATAAAGTGCTAGGCCAAATTCAAAAAATTTAAGGACTTTTTCTCAAGTAAGATATCTTACACTTGTGTATATCGTACGTCGCTACAAAAGGCACGTCCTACACAATCTCACATGATGGCCTCTATTCGAATTCTAGGGATCAAACATTAAACATCTCCATCAAGTATCCCACATCTACCTCAACGACTCCATGTTCCACGATTTTAGGGATTTTATGCAAGTGGTACGCAAGAGAAGTCAAAATAATGAAAGAAAGGCAAGATAGGAAAGTACAGGGGAATTTTGGTAATTTTACAGACATAGTCAGGAGGTCCGGTCAACTGGAAAGTGAAAAAGATCAACATCACGAAGATACTGAAAGAAACGGTACCTCAATCCGAGCTATGGTGAAGGAGTTATATCCCTTTGAAATTAGAGAAAAATCCTTATGGAGAATGTTGTGTATTTTAAGCCCCAAATCCAGCGAAGTACCGCAAACCAAGCAGTGAATTGATTCGGGGGGCGAATCAGTTCGAGGTATAAGCCGAACCGGTTCGAGGTACCTGACACTGACAAGAGTCCGAATGACTAAAAATTCTTTTTGGTTTCCTTATAAAAGTGACGCGACTATGAATTTGTCTCAAAAGTGCGTTTTCTCTATGCTCAAGTGAAAGTCTGTCGTGTTAGTAATAATCCGACAAGTCGGGATCGTCTCCACAAGGATCGGAAATTGGCAATTGAGAATTATGTAAGCAAATTTATTTACCCTCCAAATGGTTTCTCAAGAGAAAAGAAAAGATGATTGATGGTTGAAATCTCCAATTAGTGATGAAATAAAAAGGGCACAAAAACACTAAGAATTGAAAAAAAATTAGATTTGAAAATGAGAAAAAATATTGTGGAGTACAATCCCTTAAACCTTAGTAAATTACCGTATAGAATAATAGAACTGTAAATTGAAATTTTGACTAAATCCAGTCTTTATAGATCCTAAGCATTACATATATGAGGAAAATAGCCCGCATCATATGAAATCAAAGGTAAATACAAAGCGAAGAATAGACAATTATACTTCTATAGACTTCTTAAACATCCCAAGTACCTAGGGCAAGAGAGATTAAAAGATCGGCTATGTTTGTATAATTTCCATACGCGATTTGGTCAATATTTTAATTTACCCCCTATTTTCTACGTGGTTAATTTTCCTCGGAATGAGTTTATGTACCCCAACCCTTGAAAATTTAGCTACACATGGTTTTATGAGAAAACAAATTCATAACAATGCATGTACTTGTGGATCTAAGAAACATTGTAAAAACAAAAATTACAAAACAAGTGATAATTGAATTGAAAATAGAATTGAGATAAAATAAGAGAATGGAATTTGATACTTGTAATCAGCAATAGGTAAAAGAGATGAAATTGAATCCAAAATTCTCCTTATTCCTCAAACTTACAAACTAGGGTTTATGAAGTTGTCTTTGTAAAGAAAAACTAAGAAAACTCTCTAAAATCTGACTTTCTCTCTTAAAATTCTCCCATGCCTCTCCACGTTTTGCCCTTTTATAATACCTAAATGAGACTCTTCCCTTGCCTCCCCACGTTTTACAACTAATAAAAATGAATTAAACAAGAAATTTTAAGAGTTTTGACTCTTCAGTTTTGAAAATGACTCTTCATTATCTCGCAACTTCAAAACCTCATAACTTCTTCACCGTAGCTCGGATTGAGGTGTCGTTTTTTCCAGTGTTCTTGTAATTGGAATATCTTCAATTTCCAATTGGACCCACCTCTGGACTAAGGCTAAAAAAATTACGAAAATTCCCTTTCACTTCACATTTCTTTCTTTCTTTCACTGTTTTGAGTTCTCCTTGGCACTAACTTGCATGAAATACCTATAAAGCACATGAGAAATACAAAAAACATGGAATACTTGCCGAAAAATGTTAGTAGCATAAATAAGAGACAAATCCAAGCTATTTACACTGCACGGGATCATAAAAATATTAAAATTAAGGGGATAAATATGAAGAATATGTGCCTAATCAAAAGCCAACTTCGGGGGAGTTATTTTTCAAGACTTGGAGAGACGATTTTGAGAGTTCTATTAGCTCAAGTCTTCAAATTTTTGAGTCCCAAAACTCATGTTTTGATTCAGACATCATTCTCATACTTTTGTGAATCCTTTTAAAACCCAAGAACACTGCTTTTCTTTTGTTCATACTTGTGGAGAAGCCGCTCTCTTCTTCATTGCTGCTCACTTGGAGTTCCTGCGGGAGATTCCAGCCGACGACATAGAAATCGACGCCTGAGGGTATTTATGTGTCACACTTATTTTCATTGTAATCCTTGTAACCATATCATACAAAATTATAGTGGAAATAAAAGGATTTTCCCCTTTGGGGGATTTTTCCTAACTTGTGTGTGTTTGAATGTTCTTGCTTGATTTCATCATCTTCAACCACACCTAGATGCATGTTTTAGGATTTAATTAAAAAATTGATATTTAATTAAATAATTTCCTTATTTGAATGCACGCGCACTCTTCAAATTGGTATCAGAGCCAATTACACAATTATACTGTATAATTTTCCACAAAAGTTTTCTAAGATATCAATTTTATGAAAAAGTTGATTTTTGAAAAAACGCGTGTTCAATGGAGAAATTATATAATAAAATGCCAATTTTTGACGGGACTAATTATTCTTACTAGACAACCCACATGAAATCTGTATTAAAGGCCATTGATGAAAGGGTCTGGATTTTAGTTAAAAGAGGGTGGACACCTCCCTCCATCACTGTTGAGAACGTGACTAGTATAAAATCTTTCAATGCTTGGACTGAAGAAGAATTTAAATGGTCATCTTTTAATTCAAAGGGTTTAAGTACTATTTCCGGATCCATCACACCTGACGAGTTCCGACGCATAATGACGTGCACCACATCAAAAGAGGCATGGGATGTTTTACAACTTACCCATGAAGGAACTAATGCTGTGAAAGAGTCTAAACTGCAAAATTTAACAACTCAATTTGAAACAATCACCATGCTAGAGTATAAATGTTTTGATGAATTTTATGCTCGACTGTCTCATATTGTTAACATTAGCTTTAATCTTGGTGAACACATTCCTAATGATAGAGTTGTTAAAAAGATTATTAGATCACTGCCTAAGCATTTTATCCCTAGAGTCACTGTGCTAAATTCTATGGGTAATTTAAATGCGCTTAAATTAGAGGAACTTGTGGGAGATTTACAAACGTATGAAATTGATATGTTTCCTAAATCTGCTAAGCCTAAAGATAAGGGAATTGCACTTAATGCCCAGGCGAGAAAGAGTGAGGGGTCGGCAAGAAAGAGGGGAGAGTCATCTAGAAAAGGAGAGATAGATACGTCAGATTCTGAGTGTGACTTTGATTTAGATTATTATGCCCTATTTGCTAAGAAAAATGGAAATTTCAAAGATAAAAATAATTTTGAGAAAAATAAGGTGGAAAAGAAAAATGAAAAAGATTTTAAAGACCCAACTAAGAAAGACAGTGAGAGATGGTATGAGTGCGACGGTAAGGGTCATAGAGCTTTTGAGTGTGCTACTAGACTGAATAGACTTCCAAAAGAAAAGGGAAAAGTTATCCTTAATGCTACCCTTAGTGACGACAGTGAGGTCAAGTCGATGGACTTTGGAGATGAGTCACCGCATGATTTTAACTTCACCGCATTCATGGTTAGTCATATGAGAACTTCTATTACTCCTCACGACGATGAGGATTCTACTTCACAGGGACACCTCGATAGTGAGAACGATGTGAGTGAGGGGGAGGATGATGTAAGTGAGAGCGAGAGTGATCTTTAACGTGCCTACGCTGAGTTATATACTGAGTCGTTTAAAACCAAAAAGCGTAACAAAGTGTTAGTTCTTAGTATCATCGCTTTAGAGGAAGATTTAAGAAAAGTGAGAGAGAGAGAGTCCTACACCTGTAGTACCCTGAGAGAGAGAGACTGCCCGTGTTGAGAAAGAAAGTTTGTTTAGAAAGAGAGACTAATTGGAGAGAGAGAGAGAGAGAGAGTTATTTTGAGAAAGAGAAAGGGAACTTGACTAAACAAGTGGCTAGTCTTATAAGTGAGCTCCATTCCTCCCTGGAGACTCGGAAGAAACTTGAAGCCCTTGTATCCCAGCTTATCCATGATCTTAAGGGAGTACGAGAAGTCAAGGTACAAATTGAGGACAGATTTGGGAAGATGGGAAAGAATCTCCTCGGCCTCGCTTTAGGTTTTAGTGATAGGCAGGGAATAGGTTATGATGGTTCCTCCTCATCCCAAATTTCACCTGGACCAGTTCCTGAGTTTACTACGACTCCATATGGCCATCGTCAAAAACCACAAAGAATAGTTCGACCAAGAAAAGCAAACCCAGGTCCGCCTAAGACTGTGTTCTTTTAACATACTGCAAAAGAAAAGGCCACCTCAGGGAGTTTTGCCATAGTTTGGGTTGGGCACAACGTACTAATTCTCCACCACAGCGTGCTAGTGATTTTGCCAGTCTGAGAGAGTGTGTTGAGTTTTTAGCTGCTACATCATAGAGTTTGATGGAGGGATTCTGACGAATGTCTTTGCCGTCAGTGAATGCTTCCCGCATCCCTGCTAAAACCAACAACAACAAGGGTAAACAAAAGGTTACCACTTCTTGGGTACCTAAGAAAAATGAAAAGGCCCTTGTTGTTCATGTCGCTCTCAAAGCACATAATACCTCACAGTGGTATTTTGATTGTGGGTGCTCCAGATATATGACATGTGATGTCTCATTGTTTACCTACCTAGAGGAGTATAAGGAAGGTAGAGTCACCTTTGGAGATGGGAGCAAGTCTAGCATCATAGGACGAGGTACTGTAGAGTTACCAAGATTTCCTAAGCTAGAGAATATTTTTTACGTCAAAGGTTAGAAAGAAAACCTTATCAGACGCGTGTAATGTCTACAATTAAGGCGGTAAACTTTTAGTGCAAGGGGTGAGGATAGAGGATAATTGTTATGGGACGGTGCCCACGTCCTCACTTGTCTGCAACAGCACCATGATCACTCCTATGGATATGTGGCACCAATGTCTAGGTTATGTGATTGTTAGAGATTTGACTCGCTTAGCTAAAAGGGACCTAGTACGTGGTTTACCATCACTAGGAAAGTGGACTTCCACAGTTTGTGGACCCTGTCAGTTGGGAAAGCAAATACGTAGCCCCCACAGGGAGTTACATTCCATTACCACCTCCCAAGTACATAAGTTGATTCACATGGATCTTATGGGTCCTACTCATACTGAGAGTCTGGGGGGTGAGAGGTATATCCTCGTGATGGTGGATGATTTCTCCAGATATTCGATTGTAGGTTTTCGGAGAGAAAAATCCGATGATGTAGAGTTTTTATCGACCAAGTGCCTTGTCCTGCAAAATCAACACGGAATCACTATTAACAGGATACGTAGTGACAACTGCGCAGAATTTAAGGAATCAAAGGTAGATCTTTACTGTGACAGCCTTACAATCAAACATGAGTTTTCTGCTATGAAGACTCCTCAGCAAAGTGGGATTGTAGAGAGAAAGAACAGGATGATTCCGAAAATGTTTAGATCTATGCTTTCAGGTCGTAAGGTTGTGAGGAGATTTTGGGTTGAGGCAGTGTCTACTGCATGCCACACGATGAATAGGGTTTACCTGCGTCCACACACAGTTAAGACGCCTTATGAATTGTGGACTGGCAAGAAACCCAACCTTGCATATTTCTATGTCTTTGGGAGTAAATGCTACATCCTATGGGATATAGAGAAATTAGGAAAGTTTGACTCCCGGAGTGACGAGGGAATATTGCTAGGATATTCATCAAATAATAGAGTGTATCGTATTTTTAACCTGAAGAGCTCTAAGGTTAAGGAGTCAATAAACGTCACTATGCAAGATGACGACCCTTCGACGTTTATTGATTCTAGCCTTCAGTGTGAGGATGAGGACTTTTCTGGCAACGATTTACTTGCCCCTCACCCACACCCTATGGACCCTACTCCTATCTTAGGGGACAACCCTGCTTGGGTTCGCAAGAGTCATGATCCCTCTGTCATTATTGGCGATACCACTCTAGGGGTCAAGACCCGTTCTCAGTTAGAGAACGTTATTAGCCATCTTTGCTACACGTCCAAAGGCGAGCACAAGAATCACAAAGAAGCACTCAAAGATGAACACTGGATATCTGCCATGCAGGATGAGTTGCTTTAGTTTAAAAAGAATAATATTTGGGAACTTGTCCCCCGACCTAGTGAGACTAATGTGATAGGTACGAGGTGGATTTTCAAGAATAAAATGGATGAAAATGGTACCATAATCATAAATAAGGCTAGGTTGGTCGCTCAAGGATAAACACAGATAGAGGGTGTAGACTTTGGGGAGATATATACTCCTATTGCGAGGCTTGAGTTCGTCCACTTACTACTCGCCATCGCATGTCATGTGCGCTTTAATTTATATCATATGGATGTCAAGAGTGCCTTTCTAAATGGAATTCTTCAGGAGGAGGTTTACGTGGAATAGCCAAAAGGGTTTGAAGACCCTAAGAACTCGGAGCACGTCTACTATCTGAGGAAAGCCTTATATGGTTTGAAGTAAGCACCTCGTGCTTTGTACGAGAGGCTTACTTCCTATTTCTTAGCCTGTGGCTTCAAGAGAGAGGGAGTTAATATGACGTTGTTCGTCAGGAGAGATGGCGGTGCTATTTTGGTTGCCCAGGTCTATGTGGGCATCATAGTCTTTGGATCCACGTGCTCCCAGCATGCTCACCATTTTGAGGAGGAGATGAAAAGTGAGTTCGAGATGAGCATGGTAGGTGAGCTTACTTTCATCTTTGGTCTCCAGGTTCGTTAGCCAGAGGATGGGATGTTCATCTCCCAATCCAAGTATGCTAGAGACCTAGTGCAGAAATTTGTTTTAGACTATGCTAAGCATGCATGTACACCTATGAGTACTTCTATCAAGCTCAGTAAGGACACTTTAGGCAAGGACGTAGAGAAAACCTTGTATCAGATTATAATAGGTAGTCTTCTCTACATGATTGTCAGTCGTCCTGACATAGCCTTTAGTATTGGAGTCTGTGCGCAATATCAATCATCCTCGAAAGAGTCACACTTACTCGCTCTAAAATGTATTATCAAATACGTGAGTGGGACTCTCACATACGGTATTTAGTATTCCTTTGATACCGATGATCGTTTGTTCGCCTATTCGAATGTCGATTGGGCCGCGGATGTAGATGGTTGTAGGAGCACTTCTGGTGGGTGCTTCTATTTTGGTTCTGCTCTTGTCTCCTCATTGAGTAAGAAGAAAAACTCCACCTCTTTGTCCACTATGAAGGCTGAGTACATCGCCATGGGGAGTTTTTGCACGCAACTCTTATGGATGAAGCAAATGTTAGAAGATTATGGGATTTCACAAGACTCCATGACTATTTCCGGTGATAAAACGAGCGCGATACACATATCTCGTAATCCTTTCCAATATTCACGTACAAAGCACATCAGGATACGCAAGCACTTTATACGTCAGTTAGTTGAGGAGAAAGTCGTATTACTGAGTTTCGTACCTACTGACCTTCATTTAGCCTATATATTCACGAAGCCTTCAGATGCCCTTAGGTTTGAGATTCTTAGGAAGTCTTCGGGGATTTTCACAGTTGACTGAGGGGTTGATTCATGTCTAGGATAGGATGAATTATCATGTTCATATTATATGGTTCCTATTACTAGTTTGTATCATGTGTATTATTATTTTTTGCTTTTTATAGTTTTTGAAAAAAAATCCAAAAAGATTTTCCTTTAATAAAAATTTTAGAACAGCACAAAAATATTTTTGTATTTTATTTGCACCTTTTATAGATGAGCATTTAAGATAGCCGAGTCACAAATTTCATTCCATTTATCCATGTGACTCTTTGATAGTGATTGAGACGCTACATCATTTCATCCATGTGCTTTTCATTGTTTGGAGTCTTTGAGATGTGTCTTTGAGATGTGATTAGTCATATCTTTCTACATGTTTGGCTCATTATCTCCTTTATTTCACACATGCACGGTTTTATTTGATTCTTGTACTTGTCTATCACATATTGTCTTGAGTGTTTCCATCTCAATTATGTCTATACAACGAACCATATGCAATAACACTTGATAATATTGGAATGCATGTAACAACCGTTTATGAGACTGTGTGTTTTTTGAAAATGGGGAAAGGCTGCGAAAGGTTCATTTAGCCTTTGCGAATTCTAAGCCACCGTTAAATCGGACCTAAAAATTTGAGGAATTTTAGTATCCAAGGTCCAAAGAGGTTAAAAGAGCCTAAAAAATTTTAAGGCAATAAAAAGAAATTCATGCCAAATATAGGCCATTTAGGTTTCACCATTAATTTTCCAAAGTTTGAGAATTTAGATCACCTCTATTCAAAATATATATCTGAGGGAGTTTGGTTGGAGAATTTAAACGGGTTCGCACTTCCTTCAAAGTCCTGAAAAAGCATTAAATCATTTTGGATATTATTGGTGTGGAAATCACTTAGAGCTTTGATTTGTTGATTTGTTTGAGTTAATGTCTCCTATTTCCATCTTTTTACACCTAAGGAAGATGTTGAGTGCATTCGTTAGTAGTATCTGATATTTCATCGTGCACATATGTCATTTTTTTATGCATTGATTTTCCTATCAAATTTTATCACACCCCTACAATTACGTTATCATCGACTTGGTTGTTTTTGTGTTCTTTCATGGTATGAAAAGAATTATCATACTATGGGGGAGTTTTGAGATTTTGAGATTTTTTTATGCTGGTATCTATGTTTATCTCATTTCAAAATCGATACGTCACTTGGTATTTGCTTTATCTCATGTGTGTAGGTACTACATTGATGATCATTGAATTGCACACCCTGATGAGAAAAGCTTTGAGATTTTTGAAGATTTGAAGAACAAACGATGAAGACTTATGAATTTGTATAGGTCAATTGAATGATAATAATTGAGCTTTTTTATTTTGTACCGTAATAGACATAGGGGGAGATTTGTAAGGACATTTTTCTCGAGTCTGATATCTTACTTTTGTGTATGTCGTATGCCGCTACGAAAGGCACGTCCTTCACGATCTCACATGATGGCCTCTATATGAATTCTAGGGATCAAGCATTCAACATCTCCATCAAGTGTCCCACGTATGCCTCAACGACTCCACGTTCCACGATTTTAGGGATTTTATGCAAGTGGTACGCAAGAGAAGTCAAAATAATGAAAGAAAGGCAAGATAAGAAAGAACAAGGGAATTTTGGTAGTTTTACTGCCATAGTCCAGAGCTCCATTCAATTGGAAAGTTGAAAATATCAACGTCACGAAGATACTGGAAGAAACGGCACCTCAATCCGAGCTACGGTGAAGGAGTTAAGGTTCTTTGAAAATGGAGAAAAATACTTATGGAGAATGCTGTGTATTTTAAGGCCCAAATCTAGCGAAGTACCGTGAACCAAGCTGTGAACAGGTTCAGGGGGAAAATCGAATCGAGGTACAAGCCAAATCGATTCGAGGTACCTGACACTGGCAAGAGTCCCAATGACTTAAAATTCTTTTTGGTTTCCTTATAAAAGCCAACTTCGGGGGAGTTATTTTTCAAGACTTGGAGAGACGATTTTGAGAGTTCTATTAGCTCAAGTCTTCATATTTTTTAGTCCAAAAACTCATGTTTTGATTCACACATCATTCTCATACTTTTGTGAATCCTTTTGAAACCCAATAACACTGCTTTTCTTTTGTTCATACTTTTGGAGAAGTTGCTCTCTTCTTCATTGTTGCTCACCTGAAGTTCCTGCGGGAGATTCAAGCCGACGAAATAGAAACCGATGCCTGAGGGTATAACTGTGTCACAGTTATTTTTATTATAATCCATGTACCCTTATCTTACAAAATTATAGTGAAAATAAAAAGGTTTCGCCCCTTTGGGGGATTTTTACTCACTTGTGTGTGTTTGAATGTTCTTGCATGATTTCATCATCTTCAATCACACCTAGATGCATGTTTTATGATTTAATTAAAAAAACTGAGATTTAGTTGAATAATTTCCTTATTTGAATGCACGTGCACTCTTCAAAGAACATTAATACTTCGCTACATATGAGCATTGTAGGGGGGGACCAAAGATAATCTTGATATTAGAGATAATCCCCCCAGCTAATACAACAGACTCAAGAGATTAAGGCAGCTTAAGTGATGCAACTCAGCGAAGGATCTCAAGTGATGCAGTTCAGTAAGGCAGCTCAAGTGAGGTAGTTCAGCGTGTAGACCATGGTGATATTCCAGCGAAGAAATTGGCTGAGAGCCCATCCTTTAGTTCTATTATATTACTTAGTCTTGTTGTTTCGTTTATTTATATTGACTGTGAGCCATAACGATTATAATATTATTCAGTGTGAGGTCGAACGGTACTCGCGAGAGACCAGGCCTGGCAGGGCCTGGGAGAACATTCGTGCCCTATCGAACGACCTCACCGTGGGAACTTCAGAGGGCTTAGTTTGGAGGATTGAGAAGTGAGGCACCGTTGGGTCTTATCCTGGACATCTTAGATACACCTGGTAAAACATCAAAAGACCTTGATCGTGGAACCTTGGGCGGAGCAGCCTCGAGTTCCATTGGGCGTTGGGTTGTGAACCAAATAACCTTCAAGTTAATTTCACATCTACTTTATATGATGTCACTATCAATCTCGGCAATGTCAAATCCGTAGTTGAGTAAACCACTGTGATATTTGAGGATGTCAGACATTAGTGAGCCACCTCTATGACGACAGCCCCCTGACGCACAGTGGTTGGGCAAAAGGCATGTCTTGGCATTTAATGTTTATGATATGGAGCTGACTAGTCCATCAGGCATTTAATGTTTGTGACATAAAGTATGAGGGATGTCTTTTCAGAGCTATAAATGACTGAGCCATCTCAGGAGTGGGGTGTGTGTGGGGACGGGTTATTTATTAGCCTCAACCACTTCTCAGAGGAGAGAATTCTTTTCTAGATATTTGTGGCTAGAGAGAGAGAGTGTCATGAGAGAGAAAGAAGTTATTGCAAAACCATAACTCTCACTCACCCACCATTGATCATTTACTACGAAGCTTTTAATATCTGACTAGAAACCTATGAGAGTTAGTGTGTTTGTCTACTTGCCAAGGTTCATCTAGGGTGCCTCTTCCTCTGAATAAGTTACTTCTGAGTTCATTATCATCTTTCTGAGTTACACACAAGAGACTTGTGAGTTCAAACTGAGTTCATCTCTACTAGGTTGTGATTGCTTGTCTTCTAATGAATCAATAGAGTTACTGGTTAACTTACCATTACTATACTTAAAAGTGGTTACACCTCCATCTACTCTAAACTACCCTCGTACATTTGGCGACTCTGCTAGGGAGGTATTCTTCTAGCAAAAGAGTATGGAGTAGGATAAAGTTAATCGAGACTCAACTTTGATGATGCTTAACACAATGAGGAACAAGTTGTAAGGGAGATGGAGACTCCCAGAAGTGGGGTTCCCCTTCAATTATAGATTCCTTGAGATCCAACGATTATGGGAGTCCCAATGGTCACCCAAGCCTCTACTAGTGATGTTCTAGGACCGGCGCAAATGACCCTCCTCATGGGTAAGTTTTATGAGTTTCTGCAGACACCTAAGGCTACCACGCTCCTAGGAGGAGGAACACATCCCAGCACTTTTGTGACACCTTGGGTGGTTCCAGTATCTCCGATGAACCCTGCTTCAGCTGTTCCCAGAGGTACTGGACCCACAGACACAACACCCACTCCTACCTTGACAACAGGCGTAATGGGTGTGACGAATACCCCATCATTAGTCCCTTAAAATGCCACCAGTGTTCCATCAGTGGTCCCTCAGGTCACTCCCTCCATGGTTGAGAAGATTCCGACGTCCACATTAGAAGCAATGAGGAGAGAAATGCAAAAAAAATGGTGTTGAAAATGATAGCAACTTCCTCGTAATCGGTCAACAAGGTAGCTTCAGTATATGATAATTTTTTCACGCCCAATCTTCAAGAATACAATGATGAGCTTTACCCAAAGGACTACATCCCTCCTATCTTTGAGAAATACACTAGGAAGGGGGGAACCTGAAGGAGCACATCAAATGTTTCATTGAACATCTAGGGGATCATTGCAATAACAAGAAGCTCGGGATGAGGGAGTTCTCAAAATCATTAACCGATAAAGCTTATACATGGTACTCTCATTTAGCGCCAAAGAGTGTTTCAACGTGGGAAGAGATGCATGTTTTATTTGCCCAGAAGTTCTTTCTGGCATAAAATGAGTTCACGTTAACAAAATTGGGAAGGGAGAAGCAATAATCGGGAGAGGATGTGGTGGCCTATGTTCGAAGATTCAGGAAGAGGTCCCTCGATGTGAGGGAAGAAGCCAAAGAATCCAAACTATTACAACTATGTGCTGAGGGTTTGCTCCCAGAGTACAACTGTCACCTTATTAATGAAACTCGCGAAGGGAATTTTGCAAAATTTCTAAAAGTAGCAAGGAATATATCATTAGTAGTTCGGGCCACCCATTACAGCACACGGCCAGTCCCCGCCGGTGGGATACGTCGATGGAAGTGAAGGAAGCAAACAACTGAAGAAAGATAACAAGAGAAAGTTTGGGAGAGATAGGGAAGACCCACCATTGTTACCCTGCACAATAGAGGAGGCTGCTAGCTATTACAATGCCATGGTTCAAGGAGTAACGGTATATGAACCTAAGGACATCCCCGTCGTGGAACCAGATGCGGCAACCAGAGGGGATCCCAAGTATTTCCAGATCCATCGGAAGATTTAACACTCGACGGGAAGTTGTTTTACGCTAAGTAAAATCATGGATAAACATATAAAGGCAGGGACACTGAAAATCCCTTTGTAAAATATTAATGACAACCCACTCCTAGCACATTGGGGCCAATCTAGTGGTGGCCTAAGACAATGAGACGGAAAAAGAAGCGAGGGAGCTGACGATAGAGCAAGGGGAGTTTAAAGAGGCTTTGGAGGACTATACCATAGGAATGGCTAATGTGATGTTATCCTATGATGAAGAAAGTTCTAGAGATGTGGAGGATATATATAACATGGAAGGTGAAAAAATGGACCAAAGCTTGGAGTACTGCGCGGTTTCACGGTCCCCAAAGTTCGCCTGGTTCTTTGACCAGGTGGGAATGCTAAAAGAAAATAGGTTGGAGATAAACCAAGCAATCCTGGAGATTGCGATGAGGAATACAGTCCCTTCCCTGAGATGGAAGGGACCCATAGCCAGGCTGGTGAAGAAATTTTTGTCAAAAATAATGTTCATCGATGTTGATAGGTCCATGAGATTTACTCACAATCGACCATTATATGTGACTGCCAGCATCAATGGGGTTAGCTTCACGAGAGCTCTTATGGATAGGGGAGCATCCATCAACATCATGCTAATAAGTTCTTTCCACACAGCTAACATCCCAAAAAAAAAATTGGTCCCCATGCCTTTGAAAATTTCAGGTTACGGCAACCAGTCTTCCTAATCCATTAGTTAAGTCAATATTGGCATTGTAATGGGAAATTTGAGTTCCCACGTCAAGTTCCACGTGATAGAGAGTGAAACTTCCTACCATCAGTTGATAGGAAGAGTGTGGATGCACAACTAAGGACTAGTTCCCTCGACGTATCACCAATGTGCCAAGGCAAATATTAAAGGAATTAAGATCACTATATGAGCTACGAAGAATCCCTTCACTGTCAAAGAAGATCACCTAGTGGATGCAACATTTTATAGAGAGTTAGAGGAGGATGTCAGAGTCCTAACGAGAATAATGGAGGGACCCTAGGTTCCCATGATTAGAGAAAGGATGGGACCTGTGAACGACCAAAATAACGAAACTGCAAGCGGAAGAGGAGTAACAGAAGAATCCCACCAAGTGGCCCCTCGACCTGAGAATATCTCGAAGAATCTAAAGGATAGGATGTGACCCAGAATGGACCCGATGGAACACGAGGTCACACGGTAAAGTGTGTTGAGTTGATTCTCTAAAGGAAGAATGACAGAGGCTTCAAGGGACAGGAAAAGAAAGGCGGTTATAACGGCCAGCATGTAATTTAAGAATATTATTACTGAGGAAGGGAAGGTGGTTTATAGACTATAATGGTGTGAATAGGCAGTCGAAGGAGCTATGGCAGAGGCTGATGAGGAGGCTGCCCCAATATATAAGTGTTTTCTGGTGGATCAACGGGGACAATGTATGATGATAGACAATTTTAACATACAGGCGTTCGTGGATGATGTTACCGAAGAACCAGACTAAATTACGGACCAACCGAAGCCACAAGTGTAAGAATTGGAGCAGATAAACCTGGAAGAGAAGGAGAGGAGCCAAAACCCATTTTCCTCTTGAAGGATCTCTGCATGGAAAAATGGGAGGCTTTGATTGAGGCAATCCGAGAGTTTATAGACATTTTTGCATGGAAGTATACGAAGATGGAGGGGCTAGATGAAGAAGTAAGTTGCCAAAAATTAAACGTGATGCCTTCAGCCATTCTAGTTAAGAAAGCAACGAGGAATTACAAGCCTGAGCTGGACTTGAAGATTAAAGAAGAGGTCCAATGCCTATTGGCAGTAGGGTTCATTAAACTGATACAACACCCACTCTGGATGTCTAGCATTATCCCAGTGGGTAAGAAGGACAAGAATCAGATAAGAATCAGCATGGATTTTAGAGACTTCAATAGGTCTTATCCTAAAGATGAGTTCCCTCTACCCTCCATCGATAGCTTAATAGATGCAACGGTTGGACATGAGATGTATAGTTTTATGGATGGGTATGTAGGGTAAAACTAGATCAAGATAGACCCCACAAATGCAGAGAATACGGCGTTTAAAACCTCGTTGGGAAACTTCATGTAGAAAGTAATGTTGTTTGGACTCAAAAATACTGGGGCTACTTATCAAAGAATAATGATCTCCATTTTCCATGACTTCTTTCACAAATTTGTGGAGTTTTATGTTGATGATTCGGTTATCAAATCAAAGAAGGAAGGGTCCCACGTGAGCAATTTGAGGAAAGTATTTGCCCGATGTAGGAAGTATAGACTGAAGATGAACCCCCTAAAATGCGTTTTTAGAGTAACCAGTGGAAAGTTTCTAGGCTTTATGGTAGATCGACAGGGGTGAAGATGGACCAAGATAAATAGCGAGCGATCTTGGAGATGCCAAGCCGAAAACGACAAAGGATCTCAAACATTTCCTCGATAAAGTTTCCTACCTTAAGAGATTTGTGCCTGGATTGACCGGAATAACACACCCATTGATGCATCTTTTGTAAAAGAACACAAAGTTCAAGTGGAAGGAAGTCCACTAGGATTCTCTCACCAGGATGAAGAAACTACTCGTCTCACCTCAAATTATGATCCCTCCAGGGATAAAAATTCTGTTACAGCTATACCTCACATCTACCACGAGGTCCGTTGGAGCTCTGTTAGCATAGGATATTGTTGGGCAAGAACGACCAGTCTACTACCTTAGTAGAATCATACATGGGCTAGAGATCAGGTATAGTAGCTTGGAAAGGAATTATTTAGCCTTAGTCTTTGTAGCACAAAAGCTTAGACATTATATGTTGTCTTTTATAATTCATATTGTAACAAGATGTGATCCTATTAAGTTTTTGCTGACAAGAACCATATTGATTGGTAGAGCAGCTAGGTGGTTCCTCATTCTCTCAGAGTATGAATTGAAATGCATGGTCCCACACGCGATCAAGATCCAGGCATACGCAGACCTCTTGGAAATCTTCCCATGTGGGATATCTGAGCCACCATGAGAGAGTATTTCAGGAGATGATTTGTAGGCCAATCACCTAGATGCAAGTGAGGAGTAATGGATGATGCAATTCGATGGATCTTCAGTAGAGAAGAAAGGATGAGCAGGGGTTATTCTTTTAAGAGGAATGGAAGAAATTTATATGCCCTATAAGATAAACTTTCCTTGTTCCAATAATGAAGCAGAGTATGAGGCGTTGGTACTGGGGTTATTGGATCCCTTCGAAAGGGGGTTCGTTTTCTCTGCATTAAAGGTGATTTAAACTTGGTGATTCAGCAGGTAAATGGAGAATATGCGTTGAAATACCTCAGCCTGGAACCTTATAGAACAATCATTCAGAGGCTTCTCAGCTGGTTCCATCGGACCAAGATTAGGAGGCATCCCTGAATGATGAACCGCCATTCATATGCCTATGCCACCATTGCTCAGAAGATGATCATGAGAGACAATAGAACTACAGTCGTGATTCAATGAAGAACATCTCCCTCGATGGTATAGTCAATTCTGTCGATGGAGGATAACGATGACTGGAGGGGAGAGATTAGAAAACAATTGGAATCTAGGGACGGATAGATGGAGCTGAGAGAACTAGCCCAATACTTTGCAAATCATGGAAACCTCTACTACAGAAATGCTGGAGGATGGATGTCAAGATGCATCGGCCCAGAAGTAGCAGAGCAGAGATTAAAGAAAACACACGAAGAGCACTAAGAAATAACATAAATCCCTTTTTATTGGAGAATTCAAAAAGAGGGATACTTCTGGCCTAGGATGAAGCAAGATGCAGCAGAGCTATAACAAAAATGTGATAAGTGACAGCTTTTCTTCGAATCGGCTGAATGCCATTTCGTTGAAGCTCAACTCGATTGGAGGCAGCCCTATATTAACTTTATTAAAGATGGAGTTATCCCTACGAAAAATATTGATGCGATGGGACTCAAAAGAAGGTCCTCAAGGTTTTACGTTCAGGAAGGTAATATTTATCGAAGAGGGTACTTTAACAGGCCATTGCATTGCATCACAAAGAAGGAAGCAGCTGAAGCCCTTAAACAAGCTCACGATCCAGCTCACATAGGAGGAGCAAAGTTGTATGACCAGCTAATGACGTTGGGGTATTATTGGCAAATGATGGAAAAAGACTCTGCTGAGTTCATTCAAAAATGTAAATCTTGCCTACTGGATGGAAATGTGATTCATGCTCCATCGGTGGATCTACACTCTATGGAAACGCCTTACCCTTTTCGCACTTGGGCGTTTGACCTTGTAGGGGCATCACATCCTTCTTCAAGAGTAAAAATTTGGATACTAGTGGAAATGTAGTGCTTTAAAAAGTGGGCTAAAGCGATACCACTAAGAAGGGCAACAACAGGGGTGGTGAGAAACTTCATCAGAGAGTACATCATTTGTCATTTTGGGATTCCAAAGGTTATCCTCTCCGATAACGGAACTCCCTTCATTAATTCAGAGGTAATGATGCTAATAGACAAATACTCCATTGTTCATCATACTTCAACGGTAGCATACCTAGAGGGAAACGGATAAGCCGAAGCAACATTTTGGCCAAGACGATAGAAGACTTTTCGGGATCGTGGGATGACAAGATCCCCTCCATCTTGTGGGCCTATCGAACAACTAAAAGGAAACCCATAGGATATACCCCATTATCCCTTGTATATGGATATAAAGCAATCCTCCCAGTAGAGTTTGAAGTTCCCTCTACCCGATATGCCTTAAGAAGTATCATGCTCCCTCAGAACAAACATGTGCAGTTGGAGGCATTGTACGAGCATAAAGATAATGTGATGCAGCACTTTCAAATGTACACGAAGAAACTCTCAAGGACATATGACAACTTGGTGAGACCAAGAAAGTTTATTGAAGGAGAACTTGTTTTAAAGGCAGCAGTGAAGCACATCAGAGGGCGTCCTCTACCTAAGTTTGTAGCGAATTGGGAGGTACCTTTTATTGTAAATAAGGCCCACGATTCAAGTTATTGCTTGATTTCTAAGATGGAAGAAGATAAACCATTTAAGATTAACAATAAATGGTTGAAATTCTATCATGTATAAGCAAGTAATCTTAGAACATCGATGCATTTATCTTTTTGGTTATGAATATATATAAGCCATTCTCCACTTAAAAGATGTCTTGTGTTATAACTAGAGTAGGATGGAAGATTGCAAAAGTTTATAATTTATACAAGCAGTTATAACATAAACAAGTGGCATGGAAAATGTATAACTTATCTTTCATTCATAAATTAGGAGGCATTACAAAAATTGGAACTACTACCCAATAATTTCATAAGTGAGAAATGATAAATTTATACGAGTATAGGGGGAGATCATTGGCCTAGGAGTAACCACAAGTCTGAAGCAAAGAAAAAAATTCTAGGCAGACCCGAGCAAGCTGTTAAACAAGCTTGTTGGGCATTGATAGAGCCCTCTAGACTAGTTTGAACTTGAACACGCTCGATGAGCAGTTTCTCTCATTTTAACTTGGCCTGACGAAAAGGTTCTTTGCTATCCTCCACCTATTTCTTGGCAGCTTCAAGCAGTGGTACCAATTTGGCCAGTCTAGCTTCCTCAGCTCGTTGAGTCTCCTGATGCTTCTGCAGTAATTCCCTATGACTTCTAAATTAATGACTCTTCAAAGCCTTCAAGTGTCCTATCATCCAGTCAAATTAGAAGCCATCCCTTACCAACTCCTTTAAATAACCCAAAAATTAATTGAGGAGAGGCATGGTAGCATTTGCAGTATGGGTGCTGATGAGATCAGCAATAACTAGCACCATACCTTGAAGCCTATGGCTCATCATGGGGAGTTTTGAACGAAGATAGTCAATAGTAAAAGTCTTAAGATGATGAGTTGTGATCTGTTCAATCACCAATCGATTGCTTGCAGGTAGTTGGGGGCAACGACGAAGGACCATGAGGTAAAGCTCATGAGGAGATAGAGTTGGCAGAGGAATCTCACAACCAGACTCGCTGTTGGCCTAAGCACCAGTCTTGGAACCTTTGTCATTAGGACTCATTTCCTCAGATACGGTTGGTTCTCAATTTGGTGACATGACAGGCGAAGGAACTACTTGAGATTTCTCTTCAACGTGAGGGGAGCCCTAGCAACCTGAGTACATATAAAGCGAAATAATGAGTTAATTGCAAAAAATCTTAATAAGTGGTTTTCATTGTTAAGTCAGCGTTATGGGTGGAGTTTGACAAAAAAATCTTAACAAGTGGTTTTCATTGTTAAGTCATCGTTACTCGGGGAGTTTGACGAAATATCTTAACAAGTGGTTTTCATTGTTAAGTCACCATTCCTGGTAGAGTTTGACGAAAAATATTAACAAGTGGTTTTCATTATTAAGTCACCATTATAGGTGTCACAGTTATTGGTGAAGTTTTACCAAAAAATCTTAACAAGTGTTTTTTTCATTGTTAAGTCACTATTACTGGTGGAGTTTGAATATTTGAAAAAAATATCCTTCTAGATTGTACATTGTCAAGAAAAAGGACAAATAATAAGAAACGAAGAAAAAATAGCGAAATACCTCAGCAATGGTCGGAGCAAGAACGAGAGTCTCGAAGGAGGCTACAATAGTGAGAACTGTTAAGGTCAGGTTCATCTCCTCAGAAGCCTTCACATCACCTTCAACTAGAGGAACCTCAGCTAGAGGAACCTTAATATTAGGTGAAGCTCCTATGTCAACAAAGGGAACTAAGGCCAATATTGGGGGAGAGTTTGAAAAAGTCATTTGACCTTCCACAGATGCACCGACACTGAAGGGGGAAGAAGAAGCACCAGGATGAGTAGAAGAGTCAACGGTGGCCATAGAAACGGGTAGAGTCCTGAAGGATGATGGTGGGATCAGACTAGGAAGAAAATTGTAAAAATAAAGCTAAGTGTTAAAGGTGGGGAATAATATAGAAAGAAGAGACACACTTTACATTTAACTTACCTCAGTGATATTATTGAAGAGGGGCACTGCAGCGATGGGTCTTGCTAATGGAGGTGGACGAAAGATATTGGATAATGATGAAGCTAAAAAGGAAGCTACCTCAACTTGAGATACACCAAGATGTTAAGAAAATTCACACAGTGAAAAAGGGTAGAAAAGAAAGATCTAAAATCTTTTACAACCTGTTACCTCGAGAGAGCTTGGACAAATTGGAATCACATCTAAAGGAACCACAAGCAAAGAGGGTGAGCTAGAAGAATCTAGGGGAGTCTCTTATGGGTGAGAGGAAACCGCCACAGACTCAACAAGCACAGCACCCCTCTTGGAAGCCTCCTCTGCATGACTGGAGGTCGAACGACACGAGTAAGTAAGACCTATCATAAGAGAATGGGGAGGAGATGATTCGGTCGTGGAAGCACCAAAGCGTCCTCCCATGAAAGGGCTGACTGGAGGAGAAGGCCTTTCTTCATCATCCTCTTAACAGAATCAAGAAAAAAAGAAAGAAAGAACAAGTGTCAGAAAAGAGAAGAGAATTCACTAAACTATAAATGACTAAGTGTGGGAGGACTAACCTCGTGCTCTAAAGAACAGTGTGATGGCACGACAATGGGCAAAGCTGGAGGAGAAGAGTGAGGAAAAGCCATCTTGACGAGATTAGCTGTAACCTTAAGGCTATCATCAACTGATATAACTCCATCGGGAGAAGTAGTTACTCTAGGAGTAGGGGTAACTGCTACGGGTTGCATTATAAAGGATTGATTTTTACTTGCGTTGGTTCCCAAATCTTTCTTCCTCTTATCAGAAGCACTAGTACTTGAAGGACCACGGGAACCCCTTTTTCTTCACAAAGTCCCTTCAGCAGGATCCACCACAATAGGGGGAAACGACTCAAGAGGAGGAACTGATGGTGCAGTTTGTCAAAATATCAATTGTAGTCGTTCTACCTCCTTTCTAACTGCCTCTCGAATTTCCTTGGACACATCAGCATTAGGAGGAACAGAGGCAATAGGAAAATCATCTATAGGGGCTTAGGACTTGGGCTTAGAGGAGGCCCCACTCCTGGTCTTCTTTGCCTTTTGCGAAAGGGGTTGCGAAGGACCCTCACCAGAAACCACAACGACAAAAGAACCTCTGGTAGGGGGTTTAAGCATTGGAGCTTTCTTGGCCTTGGCAACAACAACAGGGATTGCTAGGTAGTACAGAGGCAGCTCGCTAGGAGGACCTTTGGTGTACGGCTAAGAGGGAACTCAATTCCCAGAACAAAATTCCCCTTTAGCCCCAGCTCCAAAGGTGTAAAACTCTGTACAATGGGGTAAACAGGGTGACTTTGGATGAATTTGTGAATTTTGGCTATCTGTCTTGGCCAATACTTTGGCACAAAGTCATTGGTAACATCGCCCTTCTTAGAAAGTGTAGGAATGGTAACACGACCACTTATGGATGAGCAGATCGTCGAAGCAGTCGACACGGTGTAAAAGGCACAGGCCTCAGGGAAAGATGTCCTAGGGTGAGAATCTTAAAACACCGGTCGAGGAACCCCTTGGTCATACCCAAACTGACGACTGCAATGGCTGGTGTTATAATGTTCAGACGTATATCCCCATTCAGTGTAAGAGGGAAAATAGCTAGGACTTAAGGCCAAAATAATGGCAAAAGAAGGATCCTCCATTATAAGATCCTCTGAAGTGGGCCCCACCACCCTAGGTACAGGAACAAAGAAGTTCCAAGTATGGGAAAAAGAACCTTCACTATAGGGCCTCATCACAAAACAACTTGTTTTATCAAAAATTCCCAAAAGTTCCTTTCTACTTTGTTTCTCGTGAAATTAAAAAAGGTGATGGGACTTGATGATTTCCCCAGCACGAAGGGAAACTCGGTTCGCAGATATCTCCGGAAAATGAAAGTAAAGAAAATCAATTAAAACGATGGCATTAGTAAAGTTGGACAAGTTATATCTGCCCAGGGACCGTTCCATGTCCAGATGGTTCCTGCCCAACCATGTATAAAATGACCCTAAGGCCATGGCTACCAGAGAAATCTTATATCCTCTATCCAAATGGACAGACATATTAATGAAGCCCCTACATGGTTGATCATTGGGTTTTCCGGGCAAGACAAAATGAGAAAGAATCACAAGTATGTAGGCTGGTAACTCAAGAGATGTAGCTTTGCCTGGGCCAAATTCAGTAGTGGGGTTGGTACGATAGAAATAGTTTACGAGGGGAGTGAAGGTAGATTTGTTGGAAGTATTGATACACCTCCTGTAAATCTGATCCAAGTCTGCTCGGGCCTTTATCTCTTCGGCGTCTAAAGCCTTGTAGTGATAAGCAAAAATCCTTATGGGCTCAAGCCCAAGAAGCTCATAAACGTCCTCAAGCGTAACGGTGAAATCTCCCCACGAGATAAAGAATGTGAGAGTTGTAATGTTCCAACGGGAGACCAAGATTTGAAGAACAACATTGTGTTTGGAGAGAGTGAACCCCCCAAACTAGGCAGCTCAGTAGAGACCAACTTTGGAAAAAGCATCAGAGTAAGTAGTCTGCATAAATGAGTTCCAAGCAGCAAAGTGAGAGGGGGAACCACTAGGTCCTTCTAAATCAATGTGGGACCAAGGGAAGTCACCTCTATCAAGACGGAACCTCATAGTCCCCTCTGGAGGAAAATAACCCCAAGAAGTGGAATCTTGTTCTTCATCACCCAAAAGAAAAGTGTCATACTTGTCACTTAGACGACAAGTTTTGAGGGCGCCCTAAAAGTCATCCTCCTCGCCAAAAATGGGGGAGCGACGATAGAAGCTTAGTTGTTCTTGGCGCACTACCACCAGGTAGTGGCATCTAGGGCAGAGGTACCAGCAGGGGCAAGTATTCTTATAGACGGAGCATTAGTTGCAGGTGTGCTTGGAACACTTGAAGAAGCCATGATAGGTAGCGATGAAAGGAGAAAACTTGACAGGAAGGAGATAGGAACCAAAATGGAGAAATACGACCACAAGAGGCGGTGAAAGAGATGATGAAAGCGAGAGAACCAGATAACATTATTAACAATGGTGGTTTCAATCTTTCTCTCTCTAAGGAAGTGCTGGGAGTTTGAAGAAGATGAAGGCAAAAATGGCTAAGTCTTTTTGAAAAATAGACGTTTGTAATCCTTTAAACTCGCCTTTTTTGTTTTCCCACTTACACACGTGCAAAGCTGCCAATAATCATTTTAAATGGACAGGTGGCACTTTGAGGAGTGTCCTGACAGTTGAAAAGACAGCACCACGTCATTTATGAAGTGACGCATGGGTAATATAAAGGGTTTTCTTCCTAGGCAAAATTGAGTTTTAGCGCCAAACTTTTTTGTCAGACATATCCAATCGCTCCCAACACAAAAGTTGTCCCAATGGTTCAAAAAAGATACGATGTCCCCTTACCACAAGTCCAAACATTGTTTAATTATAACTCAGATACATTGGGGAGAATTTTTTTACTTTTTCAAACATGAAGAAATGATGACACAGCACAACCCAACTGAAGTAACACCTTCAAATTAGGAGATTTTCCTAGGAAGAAGTTTACAAGGGAGAATTCCATAAGTCTCAATGCTAGGAATGCCCAAGGGGGAGATTTCATACCATTCGGGGCATCCCTAATGCAAAAACTCACGATTTATAACTATGCTCCACAACAGCACAAACGGGAGAATTTCAAACAGCCAAGGAAGAAAATACAGAACAAACGAGGCTCAACGATCGAAAAAAGTTACGATGTCCCTTCTCAATCGCTGACAAGCCAAAGCGCTTTGATTCAGGCGCATCGGGGAGAATTTTACTTTTTCCTAGAAATGATAATGACAGAAGTTTTAACAAAGATATAAACGCTAGATTTTTTCTTTCTCATAAAATAGAAGGCCCGACAGATTGAGAAGTTTTCGTGAAAACATTTCTTGTTCCCACAATAAATCTCTATACGAAGGGGAAAATATAGGGAGCCCTAGAGATAATCTCGATATTAGAGATAATCCCCCCAGCTAATACAATAGATTCAAGAGATTAAGGCAACAAGGCATCTCAAGCGATGACACTCAGTGAATCATCTCAAGCCATGCAGATTAGTAAGGTAGCTCAGGTAAGGTAGTTCAGCGTGGTAGCCTAGGGAGATCTTTCAGCGAAGAAACTAGTCGAAAGAGATAATCCTTTAGTTCTATTGTTTCAATTAGTCTTGTTATATCTTTTATTTATATTGACTATAAGTTGTAACGATTATAATGTTATTTAGTGTGAGGTCCAACGGTACTCGCGAGAGACCAGGCCTGGCAGGGCCTGGGAGAGATTTCATGCCCTATCGAACGACCTCGCTATGGTAACTTCAAAGATACTTGGTTTGGAGGATTGATAAGTGAGGAACCATTGGGGCTTGTCCTAATCATCTTAGATACACTTGGTAAAACACCAAAAGACCTTGACCATGGAACCTTGGGCTGAGCAGCCTCGAGTTCCATCGGGTGTTGGGTTATGAACCAAACAACCCTATACTTAATGTCATATATACTTTGTGTGATGTCACTAGCTAGATAGGCAATGTCAAATCCGCACTTGATTAAACCACCATGGTATTTGCTGTCAGATAGTTGGTGAGCCGCCTCTGTGGCGACAACCCCCTAATGGACAATGATTAGGCAAAAAGCATGTCTTGGCATTTAATGTTTATGATGTGGAGCTGACAAGTCCAACGGGAATTTAATATTTGTGACATAAAGCATGATGGATGTATTTCACAGTTATAAATGATTGAGCCATCTCAGGAGTGGGGTGTGTGTGGGGGGGGGGGGGGAGGTTATTTATTGGCCTCAACCACTTCTGAGAGGATAGAGTTATGTTCTAGATATTTGTGGTTAGAGAGAGAGAGTATCATGAGAGAGAAAGAAGTTATTGCAAAACCAGTCATCATACTCACCTACCATTGATCATTTACTACGAAGCTTTTAATATCTGACTAGAAACCTGTGACAGTTGGTGTGTTTGGCTGCCTGCCAAGGTGTATCTAGGGTGATTACTTTTCTCTACCTCTGAATAAGTTACTTTTGAGTTCATTATCATCTTTCTGAGTTATACATGAGAGACTTCTGGGTTCAAACTGAGTTCATCTCTACTAGGTTGTGATTGCTTGTCTTGTAATTAATCAATAGTGTTACCGATTAACTTACCATTACTGCACTCAAAAGGGGTTACGCCTCCACACAATCTAAACTACCCTCTTGCAAGTATTAATTTCTTAAAAATACAAGATTTAAGAGAAAATATTATATATATATGAGTTTTGAGGGAGTTTAGTTAAAGATCAATGGGCTTTTATGTCTGGAAAAAGTCCCATAAAAGCATTACATAGTTTTTGGCTTTATTGGTGTGAATATCATTTTAGACTTTGATTTGTTGATTAGATTGAGTCGATATCATACGATTTCAATATTTTTACACCAAATGATGATTTTAATTTCATTTGTTAGAAGTATCCAAAATACATTGTGTGCATATTTTATGATTGTTTAAGTTTATTTTCCTATCAAATTTGTTCACACCCATTCATTCCGTTTTCATGATTTAGTTATCTTAGTATTAGTTCATGGTGTGTTGTTTCTGTAAAATTGTTTTTGCTTAAAAAATTTTGAAAAAATCAAAAATAGTTTGTGGATCCTTTGAGATTATGATTTTCTATGCTTGTTGTGACACTCCAGTTTATTATTGTATTTGTTTATTTTCCTGATCTATTTCGGATAAATATAAAGGGGGGAACGAATTATGAATTGTGGGAGAGTGATAGTTTAAATTAGGGGGATAATTGATTTGATTTATGAGTTTTATTTTATTTCAAACTTATTATGTCATGCAGGTATATTTCTTTGTCTATTGTGTGTAGGTATACTTTGATGAGAAATTAAACAGCACACATTTGATAAAGCTTCCAAAAGAAGATCAAGAGAAAGAAAGGAGATTTGAAGATTTAAAAATTTAAAGACTTTGAAGACTTGTACATGTTTAGTATCTTTCCATTTCTGGGTTTCTGGGAGGGTATTAGATTTGTATAGGATTTGTTGGAGAGTTATATTTTGTAACAGAATAGCGATAGGGGGAGATTTGTAAGGGAAAATTTTCCATCATTGACCCGAGCATCTACAACTAGTCCATAGAGTCTAGTTTACATTGAGTATGGCATACCCCATTGCATCCATCAAGACAATTTAAGTTCACATGTTCAAGAAGACTGATCCAAATATTAAGCATCATCAACAAAATCTTTGAGTTAACGTATATTTGATAGGGATTTCGTTTTATGTTTCGTTGATTTTTTGCCAAGTATTGGGATAGGAAATTTCAAACAGTTTATTGAACAACATTTTAAACTTAAAAATTATTTTTCTCCTGCAGTCATTAGAACGACTTGACCTTTTTATTCAAACGACTTATTTATGTCGTTTTATATGTCGTTTGATGGCCTACATCTAATATGCTTCAAACGAAGGCGTATTGTTTTAGTTTTGGAAGGTTATTTGATAGGTCATTAGATAGTCACTTTTAACGAGATAGACATCACCTTTGAACGACATAATGGTCTCATTATAATGAATTTCAGCCACCTCGAAATTTGTCTCCGCATATAAATACTTGCTTTTATGAAGAAATTTGTCAAGACTTTTGCTTTACGTAAAATACAGACCCGCTACTACTATTGAATACTACTCTTATCAAGACTAACTTCAATAGGATGAGATCATTTATTGAAATTACTCTTGAAGACTACTCTTGAATACTATTGAACAGTAGTATTCAAGACTTTTGATCATATATTGAAATTACTCTTGAATACTACTCTTTTCAAGACTAAGTTCAATATAGTCTTCACCTTTTTAGTGCAAAAACACTTCTTGATTCACACAATCTGCGGGGGGTGTCCTCCCCGGTGAGTAATTAACTTAGCTAGGCAGATCGATCTTTTACAAAGAACGATTTCCGATAAACACACTTCGAAGATCCTCTACACAAAAGGTTCGCAAGACCCACCTCGAGGGTCCTTCACAGCAAGTACCTCGCAGAGCCCCATCTCGAAGTGTCTCCAACGGACCTGGCTCGAACGATCCAATTCGAAGAACAAAGTCACCTGGATGACAGTAGTTTGTAATAAGAAATAGAGTGTTGTATTATGTATTTTATCTTATGAATGTCCATGTCGAGTGAGTTTATTCGGTACCCACGAGGAACCATGCCTGGAAGGGTATGGGAGAGCTTTCATGCTCTATCAAGCAACCTCATCTTAGGAACATTGCAAGGACATAGTGTGGAGGATTGAGAACAAGGCAACGTTGGGAATTATTACCGACCCTCTTGGAACACTTGGATAAAACTTTACCCAGTACAAATGTCACTCGAGTCTACTCATTGCTTACCTATTCGAGTGAACCTCATTGAGGTACCTTGGGTGCCACCCCGCCTGACTGATGTGATAACATACCTAATAATAGTCATTATTTGAACCACTTCCTGATGTCATGACGTCTGACATTCAAGAACTCAAGAATGTAGCACTTAAGTGGCTTTACCCTTAGGATGGAAGGTCTAGTTCACCAAACTTGACCACCTATCCATCTTAGAATAAGCCTCAACCTGACGAGTCGTATCCCTTATTAATGCCCTCAATACTTCCAGCCAATAGAACGTTTTCCCGCAAAAACTATCTGATCACATGCATTAAATGGAATATCTCATGCATTTAATGCACTCCACCAGAGGGATCAAGGGCATGCTAACTTGAGAAGCCTCTCCCCTATATAAATAGACCAAACAAACAATCAAAAGAGATATCATCCGGAGTCCAGAATTGTTGCCCAAATTCCCTTATACCAGAGAACCCTTGCTAGGGCATTAACTCCCATACACATTTAATGCACCCATCATTGGGCATTAACTGAGCATGAAGTTTCTGCCTTGTACTTATTATGCCTAGAGTTCGTATTATTTCTCCCTCCGACCACACCACTTGATGGTCCCATTCATTTATGTGATTGTCATATGTTTTCTGTGTTAATATGCTCTTTAATGCAAGCCGGAACATTGAATCTCTTTATATGTGATTTACCTGTGACTGCTGCCTATATTGCGTACCTAACGATGTAGTCCCGATCTTGATAAGGGGTTACGCCTCATTTAATACTAACTGTATTTGAAGAACCCACATCTTACATTTGGCGACTATGTTGGAGAGGTATTGTCTTTTTAAAAGATTCCAAAGGATAACACCACTAGAGTCATTGACTTCGACGCCATACAACGTGAAGAAGACGCAAATAACACTGTATTATCGAAGGGGGCGAGAATGACAAGGACGGAGCCAAGTGCTCCTGGTGTTGGAGTAACGGAGATGATGGGCACGTAAGGAGAAATAGTCCAGGCACAAATACAGGTGCTGATGGGTTTATTCGCGGAGTTCATAAAAACTATGGCAGCCCAAGCAATGTTAGGGGTACCTATGGGATCAAACTCCTTTACTACACCGCCACTGGCCATTTTGGCTCCCACTGTGACAGTGGGAGTGGCAATGCCTGCTTTTAATAACGCCTTCCCTAATGTTTTGGCACCCTCAATCGGTGCGTGTCCTACCACAGTCCCACCAATGACAATGAGGCTAGAGCTACAGAGTGAGGGAGAACCTTCAGCGGATCCGGCTATAATAGTAGGCCAAGTATCAAGCGTACTAGCCTTAATGACCCCGGTGATAATAATGTCATGGTCATCCAGCCCCTCACCATCCAGCTTGGAGGATATGAAGAATGAGCTGCTAAAGTTTATAGCTGCATCTAAATGAGACAGTTCCTCAGTATACGATGACTTTCGTACTCCCTACCCAGAGGTGTATAACAATGAACCCTACCCAGTGGGTTATATCCCTCCAATCTTTGAAAAGTACATGACGAAAGGCACTAATCCTAAGGAGCATGTGAAAAGGTTCATCGAGAGCCTGGGAGCCCACTACAGTGACAAGAAGTTAAGGCTAAGGCAGTTTTCAAAATCCCTGACAGACAAAGCCTACACGTGGTATTCCCACCTAGCCCAAGATAGTGTACGATCCTAGGAAGAGTTGCATGTTTTGTTCGTGCAAAAGTTTTTTTTGACTGAGGATGAGTTCACACTCACCCAACTCGCGCATGAGAAACAAAAGCCAGGAGATGATGTTGTGGCTTATATTAGAAGGTTCCGTGAACGCTCCCTTAATGTGAGAGAGGAGACGAGAGAAGACAAACTTTTACATGTGTGTGCAGAGGGATTGTTTCCCAAATATATATGTCACCTGATTAACGAAATAAGAGAAGGTACATTTGCAATATTTTTACAAGTAGCAATGAATATTGCCTTAGTGGTAAAACCTATAGTACCCCCGCCCGTTTAGCCAAGCTTACTAATGAGAACAATAGTCATCGCGGGGAGGGAAATACCCTCAAGGATAACTATGCAAACGGGGGGAGTAAAGAGGGAAATAATGGTGGTAGAGGAGGTAGAAGGGGCATAGATGGCAAACGAATGTTCGAAGATGAAGGGTATCCTCCCGAGCTACCTTACACAGTGGAACAGGCCTTGAATCTTTATGATCCCATGGGCTATCATAAAGTATGCAGGTCGGTTAATGTCCACTGCATGATTCATGCGAGAAGATAGAGAGAAGCCTCATTATTGCGCACTACACAATAGGGTAAACCACCTTACCAAAGTGCTTCTCACTCAGGAGGTTGATCAATCGTCATATAAAGAATGGGGACATCTTATTGCCACAAGAAAATGTAAACGACAACCCCCTCCCACCTTATGGAGCCCATGCGGCTAGCGCTTTTGATGAAGAGGCTGAACAATTGGCGATGGAACAGTGGCTTAAAGGAAATGACGTCAAAGGATCTCCCGGTGATGGCTTCGAAGAGTCCTTAGAAGAGTAAACCCTCGAGTTGGCTTAACTCTATTTGGGGGATGTAATTGAAGGGGAAGAAGACCAAGAGGAATAAGTATACGATCCCGTTGAGGGACTCAGAAGGCAGCTAGGAACTTGTTCCCTGGAAAAAGTTAATGCAGTGATAGCACATGACGAGGCTGCGTATAGACATGTGGAAGAATTTTATGAGTTAGAAGATGGTCGAACAGATCCATAGATCGAGTGCGCTGCTATGGCTCGCTCCCTAAAGTTTGGATAGTTCTTCGATCAGGTTGGTCTTCCAGAAGATTCTAGGCTGGAAGTCACACGAAGGAGATATTTTGGAGATCGTAAAGAAAAATATGGCACCGCATTTGAAATGGAAGGCACCTATAAGTCTCTCTGCAGTCACATTCTCAGAAGCTAATAGACTGATCAGGTACCCGCACAACAGAACCTTGTATGTCATTGCATCAGTGAATGATTATGTTTTCTCATGAGTCTTGTTGGATGGAGGGGCATCCATCAATATAGTGCCCATTGGATCCTTTTATGCCACCGTATTATCGGAGATAAGGATAAGTCCCCATTTGTTAGAAATATCAGGTTATGATAATCAATCCTCCACGTCAGTGGGTTATGTTAACGTGGGCATCAAAATGGGGAACATCACTTCCCATATTAAATTCCACATCATGAATTACGAGTCGTCATACCAGCTGTTGGTAGGTAGGGTATGGATGCATAGCCATAGGTTGGTACCCTCCACCTATCATCAATGTGCTAAAGCAAACATAAAGGGTAAGAAGGTGGTGATACGAGGTACCAGGAAACCTTTTGCAAAGGAGGAGGCCCACATAGTGGACGTAGCTTTCTATACTGATCTGGCGGAAGAAGCTACTACGATAACAAGATATACTGGGGGGATAAGGATCTTATCAACTGGAGAGAGGGTGTAGTCACCTGCTCAAACAATTGTAACTTATGGACAAGAGTGCGAACTGGGAGCGGTGAGGCCCCCTTGTCTATCAAGGCATCTTCGCTATCGAATGACCCTGCGCATCGACCCTATTGAGCACCAGGTCTAAACAAAGTGTGTTCTTAGAACATGAACAGTAAGAGGGATGGATCATAATCACAAGAAGAGGCCTTTTTAGAAGCAAGTGGACCGACAATGCAAGTGGATGTTTTGCCTAGTGGTTGAATTATCTACAAATTATGAAGGTGTGAGCGGGCAGTTGAGAGTTTGGATGATGAAGTTGACCCAGCCTATGAATGGTTCCTGGCGGATAACCAGGGGAAATGCTTGGTAATCGATAACTCCGAAATATAAGAGTTTATGGAGGAACTTGAAGAAGAACCAGAATGCCATGAAGGATGGCCCTCAACCACAGATCCAAGAATTGGAAAACATCGACTTGGCTAGAGAGGGAGAAGATCCAAACCCTATTTTTATCTCAAAAAACTTGAAGGGAACCCCTAGAAGAGAGTTGATCAAGCTACTATCGGAGTTCAAAGACGTCTTCACGAGTAAGCATACCGAGATGCCTAGAGTAGACCAGGAGGTGAGTTGACATAAGTTGAATGTTTTTCCCTCAGCCATTCTGGTAAAACATACCACTTGAACGTACAAGACAGAGTTGGACCTAAAGATTAAAAAAGAGGTTCAGAGGTTGATCACAGCTTGTTTCATAGTCCCGATCCAACATCCGATCTGTATCTCTAATATTATGCTTGTGGAAAAGAAAGATAAGAGCCAAATTAAAATATGTGTAGACTTTTGAGACCTAAATCGGGCGTACCCGAAGGTTGAATTCCCGTTGCCTTTAATTGATATCATGATCGATGCAACAGCAGGCTATGAGATGTACAGCTTCATGGATGGCTACATGGGATATAATCAGGTAAAAATGGATCCATCTGACGTAGAGAAGACTGATTTTCAAACACCTTTGGCAATTTCATGTACACAGTCATGCCTTTAGAATTAAAGAACGCATGAGCCACCTACGAGAGGACGATAATGTCCATCTTCCACAACTATTTCACAAGACTGTAGAGTTTTATGTCGATGATTTGGTGATTAAATCCAAGAAGGAGGGATCCCACCTGGATGATTTAAGGAGGGTGTTCATTCATTGTAAGAAGTATAAGCTAAAGATGAACCCTCTCAAATGTGCCTTCTGGGTAATGAGTGGAAAATTCATGAGGTTCGTGGTAAACTGCCAGGGGGTACAAATGGACTTGGATAAATGAGGAGACATCCTTGATATGCCAAGGCCAAAATCAGTGAAAGAGTTAAAGAGTTTCCTTGGCAAGGTATCCTACCTGAGGAGGTTTGTCTCGGGGCTGGCTGAGGTAATGCACCCCTTGATGGGGCTGGCTGAGGTAACGCACCCCTTGATGGAGCTTTTGAGTAAGGGCATGAAGTTTGCATGGGAAGTAATGCATCACGAAGCCATAGACAAGCTAAATTCACTCCTTACTTATCCTCATACAATTATTCCCCCGAAGGCAGGTACCCCTTTACGCTTATATCTTATGTCAAAAGATCGGTCTATTCGGGCTTTATTGGCCTAAGAGAGCGAAGGCATTAAAAACCTATTTATTACTTGAGTAGGATTATACACAGACCTGAGGCTAGATATACTATCATAGAGAGGCATTGTTTTTCCCTTGTATTTGTAGTACAAAAGCTAAGGAATTACTTGTTATCATTCACGGTTCATATTGTAACTAAGTGCGATCCCATAAAATTTTTGCTTGCTATAACTGTATTGATAGGTAGGGAACCTAGATGGTTTCTAATCCTTTCAGAGTATGATATCAAGTGCGTGGTCCCTCGGGCCATCAAAAGTCAGGCATATGTAGATTTTTTGGCCATTTTCCCATCTGGGGCGTTCGAGCCGCCTATTAAAGAGCTCCCAAATGATGACCTCCAGGACAATTTCATAGTAGACAGCTTAGACGAATGGAGTATGGAGTTTCTCGACTCTTCAACTGAGACAAAAAAAGGAGCGGGAGTCATTCTGCAAAAAGGTAGTGAAGAAATTCGCTCGTCTTTCAAATTAGATTTCGAATGCTCAAATAATGAAGTTGAATACTAGGCACTGGTCCTAGGGTTACTCGAAGCACTGAGAAGGGGCATCCAAGTCCTGACAATTAAAGGGGATTCTAACTTGGTGGTGAAATAAGTGACAGGGTAATTTTCTCTAAAGCATATGAGTCTGGCGCCTTACCGCACGATCATCCAGCGACTTCTTGGGCAGTTTGAAGTGGTAAAGATAAAGGGGCACCCTCGAAGGCTGAACAGACATATGGACACCCATTCCACCATCATAAAAAAGATTTCCTTCGATGGAGAGTCATTTTTGGTCCGAATCACAAAGAGAACGGACCCCTCGACGGTGCCTCGGAGGACAAAGAGGATTGGAGGGGTGAAATCAGAAAGAAGTTAGAGAGAGGAGAAGGGCCACTTAACCTAGCTGATTTAGCATAGTACTTTATTTACATGGGAAACTTATACTAAAATAATAAAGGAGGTTGGTTGTCCAGGTGTGTGGACCCCAAAAAAGATAAAAAAATAAAAAATAAAAAAAAAGGTTGATTGAAGTACACGAAGATAGCTGCAAGACCATCGAGATCCCTCTATACAGGAGGATACAATGGGCAGGGTACTACTGGCATTCGATGAGATAGGAGGTCGCTGCAGTGTATAGAGAGTGTTCAAAGTGTTGTCTTTTCTATTAGGCAACAGAATGCAATTTCATTGACCATTCGCATGACTAAAGACAACCCTACATGGATTTCTTGATAGATGGAGTGATGTTCATGGATAAAGAGGACGCTACGAAGATAAAAATGTGAGCACCGAGGTACTTTATACAAGATGGACAATTGTACCGATGAGGCTACCACGACAGGCCTCTAAGGTACATAAGAAGAGAAGAGGCTGAAGAGGTGTTAACGCAAGCTCACGACCCAGGGTACATCGAAGGAGCCAAGATTTATGATCAACTAATGACTTTGGGTTATTATTGGCCTTCGATGGAGAAAGACTCAACTAATTTTGTTCGAAGGTGCAAAGCTTGCTAACTGCACGGGACTATGATTCATGCTCCTTCGGTGGACCTGCACTCTCTATCTAATCCATTCCCATTCCATACTTGGGCCTTTGACCTGGTAGCAGCCATCAACCCTTCATCATGAGGAAATATATGGATCTTAGTGGCCACAGAGTGTTTCACAAAGTGGGTGGAGGCCATACCGCTCAAGAAAGCCACTGTGGGGGTAGTAGCTCAATTTATGAAGGAATATATTATTTGCAGTTTTGGCATCTCAAAGGTGTTTTTGTCGGACAACAGTACCCCCCTTTGTAAACAGCAAGGTGTGCTTGCTCACAGAAAAGTATTCCATCATCCATAAAAAAATCAACAGTGGCATACCCGAAGTGCAATGGGCAGTCAGAGGCCACCGACAAAACTTTAGTGAACATTTTGGCAAAAATGTTAGAAGATTTTCTAGGCTCATGGTATTATAAAATCCCCGAGGTTCTATGGGCTTATTGAACGATAAAAAGAAAGCCACACAGGGTACACACCATTCTCCTTAGTATTTTGGGAAGAATCTATATTATCGGTCGAACTCGGGGTACTTTTTGCTCGCTACAACCTACGGAGTGCTATGTTCCCTCACAACCGCCATGTATAACTCGAAGCCTTAGAGGAGAACAGGTATAATGTTGCGTGGCACTTCGAGATATACAGGAAGCAGTTATCTAGATCTTACAATCAATTGGTGAGGCCAAAGAAATTCAAGGAGGCGGACTTGATTCTAGAAGCATGCACAAGACACATAAAAGGTTTGTCACTACCAAAGTCCGAAGCAAACTGGGAAGGGCCCTATATTATTCGAGCAGCTCACGATTCAGGTAACTGCAAGATATCTAAGTTAGAAGATAACGTGACTTTCAAATTGAACAACAAGTGGCTGAAGATTTATTATGTTTGAATGTATGTTCTGCCACTCTTGTTCATTGACTTGTTTTTTTAGAAACGATGGATGTATGCTTTAAAACAATTGGGATCGTTCGTTCCATATAGTCAAAAGAAATATTCATGTGGCATATACTAGATCACTATTTTATTTTCACAAGTTCACTATTTGATTCCTTTATTATGCACGATGTACTTAGCATTGATGTAGTAAGTGTAGCCAATATTCAATTAAAATAATATAAGGGAAAGGAAATACCAAAGTTTGGAGTTAGGATGTGTTCTTATGCAGAATGGGAATGTAATAGCATATGCTTCCAGACAATTAAAGACACATGAACAAAACTACCCTACACATGATTTGGAGTTAGCAGCTATTGTTTTTACTTTGAAGTTATGGAGACATTACTTGTATAGAGAAACTTATGAGATATATATGGATCATCAAAGCTTGAAATACTTGTTTACACAAAAAGAAGTGAATTTGAGACAGAGGCGTTTGATAGAGGTCATTCATCATCATCCTGGTAAGGCCAATGTAGTAGCAGATGCTTTGAGTCAAAAATCATTATAGATTCTGAGTTGCATACAGTGTGCACGTGTTGGAAATATTCTTGACTTGGCATCGATGGGGATTGAATTAAGTTTTTCAAAAATGGGAGGATTATTAGCACATGTAACAGTGAGAACTTTATTGGTAGAATGCATATGAAAATTGTAGAATAACGATCCATACCTTGAGAAAAAAAATGGGAAGTTCAAGATGGTAAAGAGAGTGAGATTGAGATTAACAATGATGAATCATTGTATTACAAAAATAGGATTTGTGTACCGAATGATCCATCCTTAAATAAGGATATATTAGAAGAGGCACATAGTTCTATTTATTCTATGCATCCTAGAAGTACCAAAATGTATAGAGATTTGAAAGAGTATTACTGGTGGAATAATGTGAAACGTGAGATTACACAATTTGTAGCTAAATGTTTAGTATGCCAACAAGTGAAGGTGGAGCATCAGAAGCCGGCAGGATTATTGCAGTCATTGCCTATTTTACAATAGAAGTGGGAGCATATAATGATGTACTTTATTACAGGATTACCCCGATCACCAAAGGGGCATGATTCTATTTGGGTGATTGTAGACCGATTGATGAAGTCAGCTCATTTTCTTCCAGTTAAGACCACCTACACTGTTGACAAGTATGCACGTATGTATATTGATGAGATTATCCGTTTACATGGGGAACCAGTGTCAATTTTATCAGATAGAAATCCAACGTTCACTTCTAAATTTTGGCCTCATTTACATAATGCCATGGGTACAGGTTAAAAGTTCAGCACTATATTTCATTCGCAAACCGATGGACAATCAGAAAGAACGATTCAAATATTAGAAGACATGTTACGAGATTGTGTATATGACTTCATATGTAGTTGGAATGATCATGTTCCATTGATGAAATTCTCATATAATAACATATATAAGTCCACCATTGATATGGCTCCTTATGAAGCTTTATATGGGAGGAGATGTAGAACGCCTTTGTGTTGGGATGAAGTTGGTGAAAGAAAAATTTTGGGTCCTGAATTGATTGATATGACAACATAAAATTTTAAAATGATTCGAGAACGGATAAAGATAGCGCAAAGGAGGCAGAAATTTTATGCAGGTAAAAGGACGTATCCATTGGAATTTCATAAAGGAGATTTTTTAGTCCTGCGTATTTCATCATTGAAGGGTGTCGTGAGATTTGGGAAAAGGAAAACTAAGTCCAAGATACATTGGACAATATGAAGTGCTGGAAATAATTGGGACCCTAGCATATTAACCTCCGAATTTGTCCCGTTTACATGATGTGTTTCACATATCCATGCTTCGTATGTATTTGGCTGATCCATCTGATCCATTTAAAATACAACCTATTGAACTGAAGGAAGACTTTTCATACATCGAGGAACCAGTGTAAATTATTAATCGTAAGGAACAACTATTGAGGAATAAAGTTATTCCCTTAGTTAAATTTATGTGGATGATCCATGGGGTTAAAGAATCAACTTTGGAAACGGAGGATAGCATGAAGAAAAATTATCCCCATTTATTTGGTAAGTGACCTTTATATTAAATTTCGGGGATGAAAATTTCTAAGTGGGGTGAGTTGTAACAACCCGAATATAATTATGATAAATTATGTTTAAATCATGATTAGCTTATTTCATAAGGATAATCTATTATTAGTATATATAATGTTAACTCATCATGTTTCGTCTAATCCTACCTTTATAAAGCATGAAATATTGAATTAGTTACAAATATAAAATTTTTGAAGTTTTCGATAGGAATGTTGATGTTTAAGACTAGTTTTCACCTTTATAAAATATCAATTGAGTTGAGATGAAAACTAGATACTTGTAGAAAGGTGAGTTAGGGTTGTAACCCAACAAACAGTGTGTGAAATGGAGGTCCGAGTAAGAAGTTATACCGAAATTACTAACCAAGGGCAAATATGTCCATTCATTTAAGTGGTAATTTGTCCTTTATACCCAACAAGTGTCTTAAAGTGATTGGTTGGAGGTGTAGGCTGGTTTGGCCAACCTTATACCTTTTAAATAACCTTTTCCTTCATCCAAAATCATTCATGAAAGAGTTTTACCTTGAGGAAAGAGAATTAGGAAGTTTAGGAAGAAAAAGTGAGAAGAAAAAGTGTAGAAAAATCCGTAGAAAAATCCGTAGAAATTATGTAAAAGTCCTGAAGGTAATCCTAATCGAAAATCATGTTATTTTTCCTATATTAATGATTTGGATGATAGAAATCATCACTTGTTTAGTAAAATTTCAGCAATTTACATATATGTATGGTTAGATGCAAGTTTAAGTTAAGTTGAATGTACGTAAAAGTCCCGAAGGTAATCATAATCGCAAATCATGTTATTTTTCCTATATTAATGATTTGGATGATAGAAATCATCATTTGTTTACTAAAATTTTATCCCTTTACATATATGTATGGTTACATGCAAGTTTAAGTTAAGTTGAATGTACAAACCCTTAAAATTGCTTTGTATTGAAACCCCTTGCATTCAAACTTGAATATGTTTTTGTGTGCTTACTGGATTTGAGAAATTCCAATCGGATATGAAACTAGACTCGTATATTCATAACATACCCTAAAATTAGAATTTAATCCCTTGTTCTTATGCCTTAGTGATGGTTACAAGTTGGTACAGAGTTGCTAATTATATATTTCATATCGGTATGCCTTGAGTTTGGTCAAGCTTTTGACATAGCAAATGTAGTCAAAAGATTATGAAACTTTAATTATATACTATTTAGTATGTGTTTGAAAATGGGTGAAAAACCATGAAAATTTCTTACGTAGAAAAATTATGAAAATTCTTGGAATTTGAAGGAGCAATAGAGGAGCTTGTAGGGAAGATTTCTCATGTTATAAAGAAATGGTCATAACTTGCTTTAGAAAGCTTGAAAAATTAAATCGTCACTTGTAATGGAAATTATATTCAAATATGATTTCATATTGATAAGCTAGGACACCTGTAGTTATACAATTTTTTAATATAGGATGGTTAAGTATGTAAGACAATAATTTGAGGCCATATCGGATACCCCATGAAAGAATGTTTTTATCTCCTCCTTCCAAACGGTAGTTAGAGTACATGTTTCATGTATATATACATTTAGAAGTATACTTTCATGTTTACTTGGATTTGTTAAAAATTCCTTATGAGGTATTTCCTACGGTTGAATGTTTATAACTTTATCAACATGTATACCATTGTTTTGTCTTTACTCATGTTATATGGAATGTGACTTAAGTAGAATTATATTGTTATTGTATAGCCATGGAAAGTTACATAATTATGTTAGGATAATACTTGTGATTGAGATTCAGTACTGATTTAGTTGGATTGGCACGTGTAAGGTCTAATCAATCCAGTTCAACTCGTCCCGAAGGAAACGTGAATACGTAGTTGACAACCCAAGGTGAGTGTACTCACTAGAAAGAGATATTTGTATCGTGTTATTGATATGATAAGAATATAATGAATATAAAATTGTTCATATCGGTTTACCGAAATGGGAGGTTAGTTCCCGACCCATAATGGGGGAGATTTGTCTATTAATGACAAGGGGTTAGTCCTCGGCTAGGAATGGGGGAGAATTGTCTATTATAGATATGATACGTGAATCATGATTCGAAAAGTTAGGTCATTCATTATAAATGAGCCGGATAAGTTAATACATAATTATATGGACATGATTTATTGCATTTAAATTCATGCAGTAGTATAGTTGTGATGCATTCACTGAGCTATTTTTCTCACGGTCCCTATGTTCACATTTTTTTAGGTAAAACGATGACACTACCAAATCTAGGAGGTCGGTATGGGTTAGCCATGAATGGATAAAACAATGATTTTATGGAAATGCAAATGATGTAATTAACTTAACTTATCCTTCAAGAAGTTTTTAAATGCATAACTACTTAATGTTGTAAATAGTTTTTAGTTGTATGGATTTACGTTGATGACTTTGAAATTAAAACGCATGTTTATGGTTTGGTTAAATTAATTATGGTTTGACTCACCTTGAATTTTAAACTTAATTATAAGTAACTGGGTTGGGGTCTGTTAGCTTTTGGTATCAGAGCCTAGGATTTAGAGGTTCTGGAGTTAAAAGAGTCTAGATTTGGGAGTGAATGTAAAAAATTTGTTTTGTCTAATACTAACGATTATGTTACGAAAAATATGTATATATGTATGTTATTATATCTTTGATTCATTTCAGATATAAAATAACGGAAGGAGGGAATGTTAATGAGAGAATAGAAGATGAGGCTTCAAATATGGCCACAGAAGCGGAGGTTGAGCAACTTGTTCAGATAAATGTGAAACCTGAGACAGAACAACTAACAGATATGAAAAAAATGGCACATGCTATGACTTTCATGGCAGAGTAGCAAGCTAGGTTTATGGCTCAAATGGAAGAACAAAAAGCCAAGAAACTAAAGGCACAAGCATTGGCTAGGGATAAAGAGGTGATACACCGAGAAGAAAGGAGTACTTTACATGAGAAATTCATTAAAATGAATCCACCCTCATTTGAAGGAGCAGTTGATCCAGCAGAGGCAGAAGTATGGGTTAAAGAGATTGAACTTATTTTCGAGGTAATAAGAATTCCTGAAAATCAACGAGTGACCTTGGCGACGTATATGATGAAAGGAGAAGCTAAGTAATTGTGGGATGCCAAAAAACATTTGTTGATTACTCCAGGAGGTGGGAATGTGATCTCATGGGATGCTTTTGTCAAAGCTTTATATGATAAGTATTTTCCCCCAATGTATCGAAAATAAAAGGAGAAGGAATATTTCATGTTGAATCAGGGAAGCATGACAACTAGAGAATATGAAGCTAAACTTATAGCCATATATCGGTTTGCTTCGAGGTTTATACAGAATGCGAAAGATATGAGCAGCCGATTTCTCGATGGACTAGAGTTAGTTATTAAATTAAGGTTGTCGGCTTTAGAGACAGTTAACTATTCAGCCTTGGTGAAAAAAGACATGCTAGTAGAAAAAGACGTGAATGAAGCGAGAGGGAATCGATAATGAGGCATAAAAAGAAGTACATTAGACCCGAATTATCAAAAAGGTAATGATACAAAATATTCGAGACTTGAAGGGAAGAAATTTCAGCAGGGTAGAGGTATGGGAAGTAGTTTACAAAGGGGTGAAGCTAGTGGTGGAAGAGGTCTAAGAAGTTCAACATGAGGGAATCCAAATGCTTGTTTATTTTGTGGGACATCGGTTCATATAAAGAAAAATTGCCCAAAGTTACTAACTATAGAATGTTTTAACTGTCACCAGAAGGGTCATATAAGAAAGAATTGTCCTATGTTAGCAAGAACAGTTTAAGTTAGTAGTGTGGGGTCTCATAAAGGATCCTCTCCAGGGAATGTAACCAAGGGAATAGATATAGGACAAGCAAGTGGATCGAAGGTAGGAGGAAGAGTGTTTGCGATGACATTGCAAGATGCTCATGCTACACTAGAAGTGGTTACAGGTAAACTTTCTATTGCAAATAAAGATTTATATGCACTCATTGATCCTAGATCTATACATTCATTCATAGCATTACATATTCTTTCATTTTTGGGTATGCCATGTTCATTTCTCAATTGTGCCTTATATATTTCTACCCCAATGGAAAGTGTAATTCTGGTTGAGCATGTTTATAAAGATTGTGTCTTACGAATAGGTGAGCAAGATTTCTATGTTGACTTAATACCGTTGACCATTCAGGATTTTGATATTATATTGGGGATAGATTGGTTATCATCGTATCATGCTTCCACTAATTGTTTTCGAAAAGAAGTTACATTGCATCTGCCTGGTGAACCCGAGTTCCAATTTATAAGAGAAAGGAATGTTGTCCCTAATTGTCTTATCTCAGCAATTAAGAGCAAAAAGTTATTGAGTAAAGTTTGTACATGGTATTTAGCTTATGTTGTTGATGTTAGTAAGTAATCACTTAAAGTTGAAGATATACAAGTAGTTAGAAAATTTTCTGATGTCTTCCTAAAGGAATTGCCAAGATTGCCACCCGATAGAGAAGTAGAGTTTTCCATTGAATTAATTCCCGGTACTGGTCCAATTTCCCTTGCTCTATATAGAATAGAACCGATGGAGTTGAAAGAATTGAAAGTGAAATTACAATATCTGATAAGCAGAGGTTTCATTCGACCTAGTGTTTCGCCATGGTGAGCCCCAGTGTTATTTATGAAAAGGAAAGATGGGGCAGTGCAATTATGTATTGATTAGCGATAATTGAATAAAGTGACCATTAGAAACAAGTACCCTCTACCTCGTATCAATGATTTGTTTGACTAATTCCTGGGGCCACAGTATTTTCAAAGATTGATTTGACATCGGGTTACCACCAATTGAAAGTAAAGGATAGTGATATTTCCAAAACAGCTTTTCGGACTCGATATGGGCACTATGAGTTTTTGGTGATGACATTTGGATTGACTAATACTCCAGCAATCTTTATGGACTTGATGAACCAGGTATTTTTCCCTTTCATTGATTCATTTGTGATTGTATTCATAGACGATGTGTTGATTTACTCGCATAGCATGGAGGAACATGTGAAACATTTGCGACTTGTATTGCAGATTTTGAGAGAGAAGAAATTATTTCCTAAATTCAGCAAGTGTGAGTTTTGGTTGAATGAAATTGTGTTTTTAGGGCATGTTGTCTCAGGAAATGGGATATATGTTGATCCAAAGAAGGTAGAAGTTGATAAGCACCCAAAACTGTACAATTTATACCCCAAATAGATGTACTTTAGTTGCTAATTCTCGACAATATAGGTCTTATGCACTTAAATATTTATTATGCAGGCTTAATTGCAGTTGCGGTGTCAAAAGCTATATTTCCAGGCAATTTGCAGTTAAAATGGTGCTAAATTACCAGCCCCGTAACCTCACCCGAGCCTTAACCTAGCCTAAACCTACCCCAAACCATGTGTGTGTTTTGTTTGTCCCTTTTTATTATTTTTTAGATTTTTAGTTTTGAGTCATTTTTATTTTTAGGATTTATTTAGTATTTTCCAGATTTTATTTTATTTTTTTTAGTATAATTTTATTTTATTTTGATTTTTATTAGTTTTTAGTTTTAGTTTTATTTTATTTTATTAGGATTAGAATTTTTAGGATTTTATGTATTTTTAGTTTTATTAGATTTTGCATTTTCTTTTTAGGATTTTAATTTTAAGTTTAGTCGGTGGTCTTTTATCGCCCATGGACTTAATTAAAACTTGACTACCCTTTCACTAAATCTAAAGATGAAAATTGGCTATGTGCTAGTTAGAAAATTTTCTTGACTTGTGTGTGTGTCCAATTCCATTTTTCGGTAGTCGATTTTAGTTGGTTCATCCAAATCAAAGAGTCCATATTTTTCCCCACCCTTTTTCTTCCAAAAAAATCCAAAAATATTTTCTTCCATTATTTTTATACAAAAATCAAAAAAATATTTTATTTCTTTCCTTTTTAGAAAAATCAAAAAAATATTTTATTTCTTTCCTTTTTAGAAAAATCAAAAAAATATTTTCTTTCTTTCCTTTTTAGAAAAATCCAAAAAATATTTTATTTCTTTCCTTTTTAGAAAAATTCAAAAATATTTTCTTTCCTTTTGAAAAAAATTAAAAATTCCCAAAAAAATATTTTTCCCCTCATGGCCAAAGAACGTCATTTACGGGACTACTTTGGTCATTTTCCATTGACACGCAACACGTGTGAGAGTGATCCCGAGCCGTCTCTTTATGAGATTTTTCATAGTTTTGGCTCTCTCATGAGTACTCTTGACCCGTCCTTGCACGCACCTCCTATTCCATCACCCTCGGTGTCATGTGTCGGCGTGTTGCATCCTTATGCACCCGTTCACGATCAGTCCACTCACTACGCACCCAATGAGTATCAACAAATTGTCCATCACGAAAGCAATCCTTTCATGTATGATGAACTTGGCCCCACTCCACACACTTCATTTGAGTATTCTCCGTATAGTCTTGTCCATAGTGAGTTGTGTCCACCTCACCCACCACCACCACCCATCACTCCACCAACACCTTCATCCACCTCCACTCTCGAAAGCCTCTTGCAAAAGTTCATGCTAGAGCAAGATCGAGCCACTCAAATTCAAACTCAAGCTCTCCAAAGGATTGAACAAAGGTTAAATGAATTAGAGTGTGCACGAGAGTCAGACATGCATCCACCCATCATTGCAATCGAGTGTGATGATGATGTGCCCCCTTGTGACACGAATTTTGAGTGTGACCAACCCTACCACCCCGAGAATCTCAATGTTGAGACCATTCTGTGGTCCGGGTCCCAAGTCGATAATTGTGTTGACTTACCTTTCGCTAGTGAGCCTGATCCAATTCCACCATGTTCCCATTCCCTTTCTTGATAAATCTAAAAAAATGCCCGAGTCTACACCTATCGAGCTTCACCCATGTGTTCCCGAGGAACCACTTCATCCTAGGTTAGCTCCGGCTACAAGTGTTCACCATTTTCCCTAGATAGAATCCGTGATAGTTCCTAACTATTCGGATTTGGATCCTATTCCTCCATGCATGGCTCCCTTTGAGCCTGATATTTCTAGTGATTCCTCTATATTAGATCTTGGTGCCTCGTCTTACCCACCCACCCCATTCCCCGATGCTACTCTTATGGAGAAGTTGATCACTCACTCGTTTATTTCCACACTTCCTCCTGCGAGTTCCCTTGTGGATCACTTTGTGCCTCATGATGAGTGTGTGTCTCCCACTCTTGAGTTAGATCATCTTCCTTCACCATTTATCCCAGATCTACTGTTTGTCCCACCCAACCCACCCATTGTCCTTTCCACCCCACCACCTGGTTTGGATCTTGATTTTACACATTTCAAGTTTTCAACCACATATTTAGATCCTCACCTGAAATCATTTTCCACCTTCCACGAGAGTTATGGTGATACTCTCTACTTCCGTGACATCGAGCTTGTTCCTCCATGCACACTACTTCCTTGTGGTGTTGATTTTTCTCAACAGCACCCTGGCGTGTCATGGCGCGACCATTATCATCGCCCATTCATAGAACGGTCGTGTGATTTTTATGAGGCCCATCCCATTCAACTTACCACAATATTTTGCCTCCCTCACCAATTGGGGCACCATGATTATAGGGCCCTAGTTTCCCTCACCTTTCGGCTCAATAAGGCCCGTGATTGGTGCCTATTCACCCGTGACCGATACCTTTCCACCCTCACATTTACCCTAATACCCACCCACCCATGGTCCAAAGATGCTTTGCATCATGTGATGCACTTTGCCATATAAGTGCATTGACCAATTTAGCCTCTATCCAACAAGACTAGCGCTTCAGTCTTGCTTGGGGGTGATCTTCATCACCCAATTTTTCTGCCGCCCCATGCTTTCATAGATATTATCCTTAGGGTGAGATTCCATCGGTCTGCCTGAAGACATTAAACTTAGCGCTACCGGGAGGCAGCCCGCGTTTCCTGTATGAGTCTTATCCTGTTTGGGGATGGTGTTTCACATCACCCTATATTTTTGCCATGTTTATAGACTTGTACACATTTTTTTCTCGTATCACTTATTCAGGTTTATTATTGGTGATATTTGTCCACTTCATTAGCGGTTCATTCTGGTAAACTCATTCCTACCTTACGCTCTCAATTTTAAAAATCATTTTACTTAACATCGAGGACGATGTTCCTTTTTGTTTGGGGGTGGGGAATTTTATCAAAATCGTGCCTCTTTTGAAAAATTATGAGTTTTAAACCTGATTTTTTTAACATTTCGTGTAGTTTCTTTCATCTCATTCATTGATGTGAATTTTCAATCATCCATCTTTCTAAGTCTAGGAATCAAGTTAGAGAATATATTTTTCTAAATAGCTTATGTAATATGTAACAAGGCATGTTGCACCATGAATTTCTAGACTCAACAAAATTTGTGCACTTATCACGTCACTACGGTTTAGAGTTGAAGAGTACTACAATTCTCATGAGAACCTTAAGGATCACTAGTGGAGACTTTAGCTTGTGAGATTTGTGTCTTTCACCCTTTTTGAGTGTTTTACACAATCTCCGAGTCACAAGTTGATTCATCTTCTTTTGGGTCCGCACTTTAATTGTTGTATGATCTCATTATCTTTCATAAAATTATGGCTTGATCACTGAGAATGACATCACTTTCGAGTTGTAAGAAACACGTGTCTTGAAATGTGTCCCGAATACTAGATTTTCATCCATACACCTACCACTTTCCTCCCATATCACATTTTCATTCACTTCACCCATTATATTCCCATGCTCTTCCATATTCCCATATATTTCCCCACACCATCACCGGTCTTATGCACTTAAATGTTTATTATGCAGGCTTAATTGCAGTTGCGGTGTCAAAAGCTGTCTTTCCAGGCAATTTGCAGTTAAAATGGTGCTAAATTACCAACCCCATAACCTCAACCGAGCCTTAACCGAGCCTTAACCTACCCCAAACCATGTGTGTGTTTTGTTTGTCCCTTTTTATTATTTTTTAGATTTTTAGTTTTGAGTCATTTTTATTTTTAAGATTTATTTAGTATTTTCTAGGTTTTATTTTATTTTGTTTAGTATAATTTTATTTTATTTTGATCTCTATTAGTTTTTAGTTTTAGTTTCATTTTATTTTATTAGGATTATAATTTTTAGGATTTTATGTATTTTTAGTTTTATTAGATTTTGCATTTTCTTTTTAGAATTTTAATTGTAAGTTTTATTAGATTTTATTTTTTTATTTTTATTTCTTTTTAGTTTCAATTTTTATTTGAGTCTTTTTTTTATTTTAAATAGTATTTTATTTTTTTTAGGTTTTTATTTTATTTTATTAATTTTATTTTTTATTAGTTAGTTTTATTTTAAGGGTTCAAATTAACACACACCCTACTTCTATACACCACACTACACAAAAACTTAACACACCCAACCAACACTCACCCTACACCGGGTTTCTTACGTGGGGTATTATAACTTGAATTTCAACTCTAAATTTATTTTCTAAGATTCACATAAATTTTAATTGATCGATCATAGCGGGTGATTAATTAAAAGGAGTGTAGATCTATTTTTCTAGAGTTGTGGGGTGTTAAACTTAATATTCTAAAATTTTATTATTAAAATTACATTTGCAACGAGAGTTGATTTGTAGTTTTGATATTTATTTGGGAGAATTCAATTAATTAAATTAATTAATTAGAATAACTAAAATTTATAGTGTAATCCCACTCCTTAATTGTTCTCACAATTATTTACCTCACTTTATCTCTTATTTTAGTGTTAGACTTTGTTTTCATTTTAGTCACTTTCTAGTTAGTTATTTTCATTTTAGTTTAGTTTAGTTTAAATCATCACCTCACCCATTTGTTTTAATATTGAAAAAGCTAAAAAAAAGTATAAAAGTGAAAAAAAACAAAAGGAAAATAAAAAGTGAATTACAATGGAATTTGTCTCTAGCTTACTCCCTAGGAAGTGGATTGATACCCTTACTTACCTCTATACTTGAGTTTATTATATTTTGTAGGTATTTGAGGATTTTGACTAACTTGGCTTTCAACAACGATATATACAAAAAGTCTCGTTATCAAATGGCGCTGTTGCAGGGGATGAAAAGCTACGTTATCAAATGGCGCCGTTGCCGGGGAGATGAAAAACAATTTTTCTTTCTATCAAATGGTGCCATTGCCATTCTTGGGATTGTGAAGCTCGGAGCGGATTCAATTTTGTAGTTCATTTATTTTCTATTTTTTTTTCATTTTAGTACCATTTTATATTTTTTGAAGGCTTGTATTAGGATTATTCTATCATTGCTTGTATTGCGATGCTTAGAGACACCATTTATTTTCCATTTAAAATTGTAATAATTACAGAAAAGTGTGATAGGGAAACCGGACAAGGTAGAGAGAGGGCGTCCATTGGCGAGGATTTAGAAGCCTCTCTACCTTGGGTCGGTAGGACTCCCGGGGACGACTGAGATTGGCGTATTCTCCCCCCGGTCGACTCAAATTTTTCGGCACCCCACGGCGTAAAAACCGTGGGAGGTACATTTCTCAACACTCGCGCCTCTCCTGTTAGCGAGTCAATTCTTTTGTTAATTTAATTTATTTTTGTGGTTTTTATTTTATTTTATTAATTTTATTTTTTATTAGTTAGTTTTATTTTAAGGGTTCAAATTAACACACACACCCTACTTCTATACACCACACTACACACAAACTTAACACACCCAACCAACACTCACCCACACCTTACTTCCCTACACTCATCCACACACAATCCCTCACCACTTCATCTTCTCCCACCAAACACTCTATCTCCTCTATTTACCCCATTACCAAATCAAACCCCAACAACAAACCTCCAACCTTATACCTCCTGAACCATAACCACCGGCGACCCTCTGCCCTGTTTCCTGTTGGACCTCCATCACACCTACTACCAAAACCAAAACGGGTCGGCGCCGCTCTTACCTAGACCCGCCGGAACTCGTCGGCAACACCCCTCACACCACCGTCCAACCCCGATCGGCGGCGTTCCCTCCTAAAACCAGCCCAACCTCCGGCGACCTACCTCCAACCGGCGACGCCCATACAAACTCCTCGCCTCATCCCGTCCTTCACCAACCCGATTCCCTTAACCCAAGAACCCGTTCCCAAAACATCAAAACCCATTCCATTTCTCCAATACCCATTTCAACCCATGAACAAATCGTGTGCTACCAAACCAAGAAGCCAAAAGATCAAGCCAAACAAAACTAAAATCCAATCCCAAATGTGCCAAAATAAAACCCATTTAAACCCTTTTTCCCCAAATTCCCCCAACAAACCTTTTACCCTTTTTCCTAAAATACCCATAAACCATATCAGATTTCTATATCCTCTCACCTCACTACCCACATGACCTCACCCAAACCACATGCACACTTATACTAATTACCCTTTATACCCCTAGCTCCATGCCTTTTATAAAATGAAGATGAAGACCCCATAGAAAAAAAAGGAGAGCTTTTAGATAGGAAAATTCTAGAGAGAGAATTGTAGAGAAAATTATCATTTGTAAATAGTTTTATTTTATTCCTTTTATTTTTTTTTAGATATTTGTGAGAAATTAATTGTTGAGTGATTCAAATGAGTGTTTGTATGTAATTGAATATTGTGGAAAGCTCATTTTCAATGGATGTTGCTCAATTTCAATGGAGGATTAGAGTCCAATTTTGCAAATCAAGGAGACTTGTTTGAATATTTGTCCTCTTATCCTTCTATTTTATTTGTTTATGCCTTTCATTATTAATTTGTCAAATTTCATACCACGTTAGGCTAAAACACCTTTCAAGGGGTGAGGTAAAACCCTTGTTTGATGTTATTTTATTTTAATTAGTTTAATTACTTGAAAAGTCCCTTTGAATGTTAATTTTGATCCCTCACCCTTAGATTTACGCCTCGAGAGAGGGTAAATGATTTTCGAAAGAAAATCGAAATTATAATTATAATACCCATTTTAGATTCGAACTAGAGATAGGGGTTTCTTAAGTGGGGTATTATAACTTGAATTTCAAAAGTGATCATTGAATGGCAGAGTCCAAATAATGTGACAAAAATTAGGAGTTTCCTAGGATTGGCAGGTTACTATCGCAGAGTCATTAAGGGATTTTCAGCAACAGCGTTACCATTAATAAAGTTGACTCATAAAGAAGTGAAGTTTGTATGGGATGAAGAATGCGAGAGGAGTTTTAAAGAATTACAGAATCGGTTGGTTTTATCCCCTTATACTTACTATTCCATATGGGAATGAGTCTTTTGTGATCTATACAGATGCTTCATTTCAGGGGTTAGGATGTGTTCTTATGCTGAATGGGAAGGTAATAGCATATGCTTCAAGACAATTAAAGACACATGAACGAAACTACCCTATGCGTGATTTGGAGTCAGCAACTATTTTTTTTCCTTTGAAGTTATGGAGACATTACTTGTATGGAGAAACTTATGAGATATATACGAATCATCAAAGCTTGAAATACTTGTTTTAACAAAAAGAACTGAATTTTAGACAGAGGCATTGAATAGAACTGATTAAATACTATGATTGTACCATTCATCATCATCCTATTAAGGCTAATGTAGTAGGAATCGCTTTGAGTTAAAAATCATTACGAATTCTGGGTTCCATACAGTGTGCACGTGTTGAAAATATTCTTGTCTTGGCATCGATGGGGATTAAATTAAGTTTTTCAAAAAGGGGAGGATTATTAACACATGTAACAGTGAGACCTTTATTGGCAGAACGCATGAAAAAATTGCATATTAATGATTAATTCCTTGAGAAGAATAAACGGGAAGTTCAAGATGGTAAAGAGAGTGACTTTGAGATTAAGAATGATGAATCACTGTGTTACAAAAATAGGATTTGTGTATTGACTGATCCATCCTTACATAAGGATATATTAGAAGAGGCACATAGTTCTATTTATTCTATGCATCCTAGAAGTACAAAAATGTATTGATATTTGAAATAGTATTATTGGTTTAACAATACGAAACGTGAGATTGCAAAATTTGTAGCTAAATGTTTAGTATGCCAGCAAGTGAAGGTGGGGCATCAGAAATCGATAGGATTATTGCAGTCATTGAAAATTCCAGAATGAAACTGGGATCATATAATGATGGACTTTATTATAGGATTACCCCGGTCACCAAAGGGGCATGATTCTATTTGGGTTATTGTAGACCGATTGATGAAGTTAGTTCATTTTCTTCCAGTTAAGGCCACCTACACTATTGACAATTATACACGTATGTACATTGATGAGATTATCCAATTACATGGGGCACCATTGTCAATTGTATCAGATAGAGATCCAACGTTCACTTCTAAATTTTGGCCTCGTTTACATAATGCCATGGGCACAAGTTTAAAGTTCAACACTGCATTTCAATCGCAAATCGATGGACAATCAGAAAGGATGATTCAAATATGAGAAGACAGTTACGAGCTTGTGTATTTGACTTTAAAGGTAGTTGGGATGATCATTTTCCATTGATGGAATTCTTGTATAATAATAGTTATCAGTCCACCATTGGTATGGCTCCTTATGAAGCTTTATATGGGAGGAGATATAGAATGCCTTTGTGTTGGGATGAAGTAGGTGAAAGAAAAATTTTGGGTCCTGAATTGATAGAAACGACAACAGTAAAGAATAAAATGATTCGGGAATGGATAAAGATAGTGCAAAGTAGGAAACAATTTTATGCACATAAAAGGAAGTATGCATTGGAATTTCATAAGGTAGATTTTGTATTCCTGCGTATTTCACCATGGAAGGGTGTCATGAGATTTTGAAAAAGGGGAAACTAAGTCCAAGATACATTGGACGCTATGAAGTGCTGGAAATACTTGGGACCCTAGTGTTGATGTAAAAAATTAGATTACTCTAATAATTCAATCACAGATAAATAAATGAGACAAAATATTTTAAAGTGGTTCGGCCTTATATGAATGGCCTACGTCCACTGTTATATTATTGCTGAGTGTTTGGGAATTCTCGATTACAAGTACTATCCAGAAATTCCGGTCCCCCTTGAATGAGGGTCATACAATATATTTATAGCCTTGAGGCTATAATCTGAAAGGGTGATACATTAAATGATATAAATATGAAAGGGTAATTCATTTAATGCTTTTCAAGCGTGTGCGTCAAGATGATAAGCATTCAATGAATAGTTGAACTGTTGATTATCTGGCAATCAATGTTGTGGTCGAGATGCAGCTCGAACCACCTTAGTTGCTCGTCGTTCAAGAGTTCCTCGGAGAGCTGGAGTTCCTCGGAGCGTTGGAGTTCCTCGGAGAGATGGAGTTCCTCGGAGTATAGATGTTGCTCGGAGTGAGTCTGACTTGGTCGGGGAAATATACTTCCTCGTTGCTATTGTGCCACGTAGATCGACAAGTGTCTTCTTGTGATTCGTCTATATCAGCATACTAATTTTGGTATCAACAGAAGCCCTCAATGTTTCATATTTCGAACTTTGAGGAGTATGGAACATTCTTTCTCGGTATATGGCAATATTAAATGATCTTCCTGGTTTTTAGGAACATTTCTCCGTATTTGAATTTCCTTCCAAATTCGCAGAATCCGCCTTTTTGCATTTTATAAGCGCTTCGATCTTCGTGTACTTTTTATCCTTTTAGCCGTCGGTAGCGTAATAGTTTCCTTTTTGTAATCATTTCTTTCGCCGTTTCCCAAGGCAAAGTATTTAAACTTCATTGGCAATCCCATCATCTTCTACCTTTTCCAATTTCTGCTTTCGAGTTTTCTATAGCCTTTCTCTCTCTTGTGCGTTCATCCCTTTCTTCGTTTGTTTGTCAACAGATCTCCTTTTTCCTGTAAGATTTTCTTCCTTCTTCTTCGTTTCTTTTTATTCACCATGGTTTATGTTATCGAATCTCTTGAAAAATTCCGTTCTGACTTTTCTATTCCATCTTGGGTAACTTTGGAGAATCTTTATGAGCCTTCAAATTATTTTAATTTTGCTGAGGGACATTGGTTCCCTAGCCTCTTTATTGCTGAATGTGGATTTTCTTTTCCACCAAACCCTTTGTGTTTAGAGTTCTGTCAGTATTTCGATGTTGTCCCTGCAAAAATAGCCCCCAGCACATGGAGGATAGTTAATGTGGTGTATAGGTTAAATCAAACTCATGGAACTCGTATAGGAATTCCTAAGATTATGTACTGTTATAGATGGGATGTTCTAGACAATGTTTTTTATTTAAAAACTAGATTTTTGAATAGGGCCTTGGTAGTCAACCTCCCTGATACAAATAGGGATTATTTTGAACATGGGGTAGTTATCAAAAATTGGCAACATACTCCTTTGGTTGGAGATGAAGTATATCAAGGTCCCAGATGCCCCCCATATGGCAATGGGATAGGTTATTTTCATCTTATTTTATTTTTGAAATTACGATTCCATTATGTTTGACAAAACGTATGACTGATATTTCACTATGTATTTATTTGCAGTTGACAGTAAGAGAAAAACTCCAAAAGAATCAAAAGTAAATATTAAACATTTGAAACATATCTGGAATTTGCATCGAAGAATTGCAGACGAGCATATCAGGTCTTCTTCATATTTGTTGCAGTATAGGAGTTATACAACATCCTTTATTGCTCGTCCTGTGGTCAGCACCAGTGAACCAGCATCGATTCCTGAGGACTCTTCTCCAGAATCTCATATTCCTCTAAGTCAGAAAATGGGCAAAAGAAGAGTTCCTGCTCTCTTTGAGGAGACTACCTCTACTGGAGATGGGAAAAGAAACAAGATTGATGTCCCAAAGGGGACAAAGAAAGTAGATGATGCCCCTTCTGTTTCTCCTCAGAAGGCTGCCGAGAAGCCCCCAGTGGCTCCGAGCAAGAAAAGTGCTTCTGTGGAAGTGGTTACCATCTCCCCCACCAAAAGTTCTTTGGTTGAAACTGCTGAAATGCCACCGAGGAGACTGAAGAAATCTTCCTCGGTCACTTTGACTGAAACCATCCCCCAGCTCCAAGTTAGTGGAGCTGGTGTTCCAACTATCATTCCCCCGATCTCTGCAATGAGCTCGATAAAGACTTTGACTATTCCTGAAGTCCAAGGAATCGAGGAGAGTATGTCAAGGGATATGCTTACATCCCTGGCTACTCATCACATTGCTTCAATAAGTTATCTCATATTCTGAATTTTCTTTTTCTCCATCAATACATGTATCTCTGTGCTGACTTATTATTATCTCCTTTTTTCAGCAGGTGAGTTGCTTCAACACCATTGTGAAGAAAGATGAAGCTATCAAGGCTTCTAGCTCCTCGTCTGGAGTGGAGGATGCTTTGTTGGGGTTAACCAAATCTTTGAAGGATTCTCGTCAAAAGTATGACGAGGATATGGTTGAATGGGAGAAGAAGTTGACTGCCGTTGAAGCAGAAAAGGTACAGTTGGAAAATAAAGTGAAAGACTTGGAGGAGGAGAAAAAGAAGTACGTCGATAAGCTCACGAAATTTGGGGAGCTTGAAAATAAGTTGAAATTGGCTGAGGAAGAGCTAACCCTTCTGCGAGAAGTAAATCGCCGGAAGGAGGAGGTAGATGCTAACTTGAAGGCCACCGAGGATCTTCTATCCAAGAAGCTCTCCTCGGAGAAAATAAAAAGAAAAATGGCAATAAAGAAGTACTTCAACACAGGTTGGGACAAAGGGTGGAACAAGGGGGTAGCAGCCATGATGACTCAGGTGCAATATGGGAGTTTAAAATACTTCCGAGATGGTTGGGTGGCTGCCCTGCAAGAGTTGAAGGTTAATGAGGACTCAGAACTGTTTCAATAATATCTCCCTGGCCCTCCCCCAACTATTGAAGATGAAGAAGAGGATGAACCTGCCTCCGAAGAATCTTAATTGGTAGTGGGTGATCTTATCCTTACCCAACCTGCTGATGAGGAGCTTTCATCTCTGCCTGCTCCTCCTGAACAAGTTCCAGCTCCAGTCGACCAACTCGTTGTTCCTACCGAGCAACCGAGCTCCTCATCCCAGCCTCCCGAGAAAGTCTTGGGAGACAAGGAAAAGGTGTGAAGTTGTTCGGTATTCTCTTTCTATTTTTCTTCTTTTTCAAATGTAACCAAGATCTTTGTAACTCTGCACTATGATCTAATAAAATTTGAGTTCTTTTCTTCCATATGATTGTCTCTTTTCTCTTCTGTGTCTTGATCTTCTTTTTGATGATTACTTTTTCTTTCTCTGCTAGTTTCTGGCCAAAATGGATCTGCTATCTGCTAATGATACCAAGCTGATGAAGCAATGTCATGAATATTATAATGCTGGTCACACAAAACTGAGTGTATCAGAAGTTGCCGACATCCTTGGTCAGGATGCTTCAGAGCAGGCAATCGAAGCTTATCAGTACCTGAAATGCTTACTTGATCGAGCTGTGGCCAATAATGTGGCTTACTACGAGATGATTGAAGACTTTCAAGGTACTCTCGATGAACTTCAGCATCAGTATAAAGAGTCTTCAGCTCTTTTGCACGAAGGATATGAGAAGAAAATTAAACAACTTAGTGTTGAAACAAGCTACAACAAGACGCTTGCTGGCTATGAAGTGAGAGAGAGAACATTGAAAGTAGATGTCGAAGGGCATAGGCAAATCGCTGAGCTATTAGAGCAGGAAAACAACAATCTGGAAAAAGAATTAGCTCAGCTGAGGTCTGCTGCTTCATCTTCCACTGCCTTGGTACCGGTCACCAATGACGGATTCTCATTTTTAGAAGTGGAAAATGCCAAGTTGCGAGAAGAGTTGGAGACTTTGAGAAGAGCTGGGCCTTCTACTGCTACTCGGGGACGAGGAAGAGGTTCTCGTGGACGAGGAAGAGCTGCTCAGAATGTTGTCGAGGAACCAAGTTCTCAACCTGCTCAGGGAGAATCAAGAGCTCTTAGTCGTACTGTTGAAGAAGCTCGTACTCGATCAACGTTGGAAAATCAAGCATTCTAATTAATGGCTAAGAACCAAGCTTTGTCTGACATGTCAAAGAAAATTAGAGAACTGGAACAACAACTCTCTTCAAAGGAATCAGTATCGAAGACTAATGAACTTTTCATCCAGAGTCTTAACGAGAAGATTGCAAGGTTGACCTTTCAATTTAATAAATAGCCCAGGGAGTTCTGGATGGCTGGATACAACGAAGCTCTATTCCATTTAGATGATCGTATCCAGAATGCCAATAATGAGGGCTACAAGCAAGGTTGGCTGAATGCCTTGGGCGTGCTGAAGCTTGAACAAGGACACTACCTGTGGGACTATTATGATCCTGGGGTACTAGACTTGCCTGTGACACCTTATAAATTGGACATGGAATGGATCCCAGCTCGTGCCATTCCTCGGAGCTTAATTACAAAATACCTCGGTGACTACAATCTTCATTCTCAGATCGAGGTATCTCGTCCCGAGCAGCTACTGGACACACCTTCAGTAATGAACGTCAGAATGCTTCGAGATATTAACTTCATTAATTCTCCCCTTTGCCTGGAAGATCCTCCTGCTGGCGAGGAGCCTATATCGAAAGCTGAAGGAAAAAGGCCAATAGAATAGGAAATTCTGATGTAATAATTAGTACACAATTTAATATCAATGTAATAAACTTATGTAATTTATTTTGACTTTAATGAAAGAATTTCATTTTTGTTTGCAAATTTGCATTGCTCTTGTATTTGTCAAACACTTTATATTTGTGCTTGCATAACAATATTGTGTGGTTCATCGACCAACTTAGTAATAAAAAATTACAAGTATTAGTAATGTTGCTCGATCACTTAATAATAAAGTAATGAGTATAAAAATGTTTAAAATTTCTTCCAACCAACCAAGGTTGTTAAATTGTGCTCGTCAACCAATTATAGTTAATGGGTTTTTATCCCCGACCAGCTATACTTGGTACTGTTTAAAATATTTTCTCCTCGTCGACCAACTACAGTTGGTGGATTTTTATCTCCGATCAACCATACTTGATTCAGTTTGGAATATTTTGTTCTTCGAGGAACTTTTATGTAATAAACTTACCTCCCGACCAACATAAGTTGGCATTTGAGAGCATATCTTGTTTCCTAACCAAGCACGTTGGCATTTTTAGGAATGTTGATGTTGTTCTCGCCCTTTTACCAACCGGAGTTGGTCTGACTTCGAACTATCATGTCCACTTTCCCTTTTACCAAAATTGGTCTGAGCCAGTGTCAGCCTCCTAACCAAAGGAGTATGGTTTGTTCTTGCTCTTTTACCAACCGGAGTTGGTCTGAGTTCGAACTATCGTGTTCTTGCCCTTTTACCAATCGGAATTGGTCTGAGTTAGAACTATCATGTCCACTCGCCCTTTTACCAACCGGAGTTGGTCTGAGCCAGTGTACGCCTCCTAACCAAAGGAGTATGGTTTTTTCTCGCTCTTTTACCAACCGGAGTTGGTCTGAGTTCGAACTATCGTGTTCTCGCCCTTTTACCAACCGGAGTTGGTCTGAGCTTGAACTATCGTGTTGTTTTTACTGTCGAGCAACGTAGTGTTACACACACTAGTATTCCCCGAAAAAGTTTCAATAAAAGGAGAGAAGATGGCGAAATATCATCGTTTTATTCATATTGATGGAACTACTATACATTTTACATCACCGATAATACTTGCATAGGTGTTCAGCATTCCATGCATTCTTAAATTCCTCTCCTTCTAGAGTCGCTATTCGGTAAGTTCCTGGTCGAACAACTTCTGTAACTCGGTAAGGTCCATGCCAGTTTGCTTCCAACTTATTGTGCTTCTGAATGACCTTCTTTAGCACGTAATATCCTTATTTTAAGTCGCATTTTTTCACCCTCTTGTTGTAGAACAGGGTTGTTCATTGTTGATAAGTAGAATTCCTAATGGCTGCCTCCTCTCTAACTTCCTCGAGCATGTCCAAATCTAATCTCCTCATCAAGTCGCTGATTGGGGAATTGAAATTCAGCACTCTATGCGTTGGAAGACCCAACTCGGCAGGTATTACGGCCTCACTTCCAAATTCTAGCATATATGGTGATTCTCCAGTTGCTGCTCGGGGGGTTGTTCGGTAAGCCCACAATACTGACTGTAGCTCATTAATCCAGTTAGCTTTAGCCTCACTTTGCCTCTTCTTCAAACCATTTAGTAATGTTCTGTTCGTCACTTCAGTCTGCCCATTGCTTTGAGGATGGCCTGGTGCTGAATGAATCTTCGAAATGTTTTACTGATGACAATAGGTGGCAAACTCCTCGTTATCAAATTGTGTTCCATGGTCTGTGATGAAGGCATGAGGGAGACCATATCGGCAGATGATGTTCTTCCAAACGAATTGGTACACCTTCTCGTATGTCATATCAATTAGAGGCTCGGCTTTTACCCACTTAGTAAAATAATCCACTGCGACGACGAGGTACTTGAATCTTCCTCAGGTCATTGGCAGTGGTCCAACCAAATCCATTCCCCACATGGCAAATGGCCAAGGGGAAGTTATGGGTGTCAACAATGCTTGTGGAGTTCGTCAGATGGAGGAAAAATGTTGGCATTTATCACATCTCTTAGCATAGGCTATACAATCATCCCTCATCGTTGGCCAGTAGTATCTCTGCGTCACCACCCTTTGCAAAAGTGTCCGACCTGCTACATGGGCTCCACAGGACCCTTCATGAATCTCTTCAATCAATTGTTTTACCTCGGAGGGAAGTACACATCTTTGCAAACCTACCATAATTCCTCGTCTATACAAAACACCATTAGTTAGTACATACCGAGCAGCTTTAAACTTCAATTTCTTGGCAGCGATCTTATCCTCTGGTAATTCTCCTTTCTCAACATATGCCCTGATGGGATCCATCCAAGATGGTCCTAAATCAAGAGTAATAATATTCATCATCAGGTCTTCATCTATGCTTCGACTTTCTAACACCTCAATTGGTATCGTTCTTCGCAGCTCGGTACGAGTAGCTGATGCTAGTCGGGCCAGTGCGTCTGCTTGTGCATTCTCCATTCTTGGTATTCTGATCAACTGAATGGCATCAAATTCTGCCAACAACTCCATCGCTTTTACATGATACTTGACCATTAATTTTCCTTTAACTGCATAGGTTCCCATCATCTGGTTCACAATTAATTGAGAATCACTGAATACCATCACTTGTTGCGCTTCCATAATCTTTGCTAAATTAAGACCTGCTATCAAGGCTTCATACTCAGCCTCATTATTGGAGGCTTTGAATTGGAATCGCAAGGCATATTCCATGTCAATCTCGTCTGGGGTGTTCAAAACAATCCCTGCTCCACAACCCATTATGCAAGATGACCCATTTACATATAATCTCCATGTAGGTAACTCGTCTTCAAATTTCTTATCGGGTAGAGTTCCTCGGTGAAATATTTGTTGTTTCCTTTTATCCTCTCCTGATATTTCTTGCTCTTCGTCGTTCATCTCTTCTCGCCCTTTTACTAACCGGAGTTGGTCTGAGCTCGAATTTGATGATCCTTCTACATCCACAAGCCCTTTTACCAACCGGAGTTGGTCTGAGCTTATGTCTGTTGATCCTGTAACATCCACAGGTTGATCAGCGAGCAACTTTTGTTCCTCGGGGGTATCTGGATATGTAAATTCTGCTATAAAGTCTGTTACAGCCTGCCCTTTTAGTGATGATCTGGGTTCATACACAATATCATATTCACCGAGCTCTATTGCCCAATACATCACTCTCCCTGATTTTTCTGGCTTATGAAGGGCTTGTCTCAATGGCATGTCGGCATACACGATGATGGTATGGGCCTGGAAATACGGCCTCATTCTTCTACTTGCCTCAATTAATGCCAATGCCAATTTTTCCAGCTTTGGGTACCTGATCTCTGCACCTCGAAAAGACTTACTTGTGTAATAAATTGGCTTCTGGACTCCCTTCTCCATTCTGATCAATGCCGAGCTGACTGCATTCTCTGATATTGCCAGGTACAAGTACAACTTTTCTCCCGTTACTGGCCTGGACAACAGTGGAGGTGCTCCCAAATATTTCTTCAAGTATTGAAAGGCTTTTTCACATTCATCATTCCACTCGAAAGTTTTTCGAAGTGTTTTGAAGAATGGGAGGCATCTATCAGTTGCTCGGGATACAAATCTGTTGAGCGCTGCAACTCTTCCTGTAAGACTATGCACCTCTTTCTTCGTCGTTGGAGATCGCAACCCTAAAAGAGCTTTGATCTTTTCTGGATTCGCCTCAATGCCTTGCTGGTTGACGATGTACCCGAGGAACATTCCTTCTCGTACTCCAAATGTGCACTTCGTCGGGTTGAGCTTCATCTGGTATTTATCCAGTTGATCAAAGGTCTGACCTAAGTCAACTAGATGATCAGCAGGTTTCTTGCTCTTTGTCAGCATATCATCGACATAGAGTTCCATATTGCAACTGATTTGTTCGGCGAAAACCTTGTTCATCAGCCACTGGTATGTCGCTCCTACATTTTTCAAACCAAAAGGCATAACATTATAATAATAAGTTCCCCTAGGGGTAATAAAAGAAGTTCTTTCCCTGTCTTCAGGTTTCATTTTGATCTAGTTGTATCCAGAGTAAGCGTCCATGAAGCTGAGCAGCTCGTGTCCCGAGGTAGCATCCACTAGTTGGTCAATTCTGGGCAATGGAAAGTGATCCTTTGGGCAGGCCTTGTTGAGATCAGTGAAATCAACACACATTCTCCATTTATTATTTTTCTTCTTTACCATCACCACATTTGCTAACCAGTCTGGATATTTCACATCTTCAATGAATTGGGCTTTCTGGAGCTTCTCGACCTCCTCTTGTATGGCTTGATTCTTCTCGGGACTAAACACTCTTCTTCTCTGCTTTACATCCTTATTCGCATTGAGCTCATGGAATAAGAAGTTTGGATCTATTCCTGGAATGTCTTCATGACTCCATGCAAAAGTTTTCTTACTGTTTCTCAAGAAAGTTATTAACTCCTGTTTTATTGAAGCATCCAACGTCGAACCTATCTGGGTTATTCGTTCAGGGTGCTCATCGTCCAGAATAACATTTTCTGTAGATTCCACCACCTGTCCTTTTACAAGTTGGGATTCGTCTCTGGGATCCAGTGTTTCAATTTCTGTACCTTCATCCACCTGGTAGGTAGTAGTCTTTTTCCTTGACTCTTCAAGCTCCTCTTGCTCGGCAGACGAATAATAGCATTCCCGAGCTACTTTCTGATCACCTTTCACAACTCTTACTCCAAAATTTATAGGGAATTTTAAACACTGATGTACTGTAGATGGAACTACATTGAACTTCTTCAAACAAACTCTTCCCATGATGATGTTGTAAGCTGATTGCACATTTTTATCCATCACGAAGAAGCGTATTCTTTCTATTCGACAAGCAGGCCAAGTTCCAATGAATATATCCAACTTGATCGTCCCAAGTGGAAAAACCTTCTCGCCAGCAAAACCCAGGAGAGGTCTGTGATAAGGCTCCAATTGAGATAACTTTAAATTTAAACTGTCAAAGCATGAGTAGAACATGATGTCTGCCGAACTACCATTATCTACCAGTACCCTTGAAATCACTACCTCTTTCATCCTCATTTTGATCACCAAAGGGTCGTCATGAGGGTAAAAAACACCTGCAAGGTCGTTTTTTGAAAAACCGATGACCAGCTTTTCTTTGTTTACCTTCCTCGGGCGATCCTCTTCAGCCAAATTTATCCGTTGAATGTATGAGAAAGCCTGAGCCTCACCGAGGTAAGATTTTCTTTCTGCAGTAAGGTCTCCTCCTCCTGTATCTCCTCCTGTAATGACATTACAATCAAATGACCCAAAGCGTATTGAAAATACCTCTCGTTCTGACTACCTTGGTTTCTTGGGAAGATCGGGGTCATCATCTGGATCGTCTTCATGGTTTCTCTTCTTTTTCTCCTCTGCTCGACGAGGAGATCTAGACCTTTCTCTAGTTCGGTCATTATTTCTTCTTTCTCCTCCCCGATCAACATACTTTGCTAGCTTCCCTCTTCGGATGAGCGTTTCAATCTCGTTCTGAAGATCTATGCAATTTTTGGTCATATGGTCGTGATCCTTATGGAACTCGCAATATTTCTCCCTGTTCCTCGTGTCAGGGTCTGACCTCAGTTTCTTTGGCCACTTTACTTCCTCGTTATTCTTGATTTCTTCCAAGACATAATTAATACCCATTTTCAAAGGAGTATAATTATCGAATTTCTTTAGGACTTCCCACGATGACTTATTATTCTTGGAATGCTTGTCACCATCATTGCCCTTATGCTCTTTCTTCTTATATTTGTCGTCTTCCACCTTGGTTTCTTTATCCATATTCTTCTTCACAGCCATAGCCTCCTCGGCATTCATGATTTTGGCTACTTTTGCCATCAACTCTGACATAGTTGTAGGTGGATCTTTGGCCAAAGTGTAATACAACTTGTTAGGCAACAACCCACTCATCAAGGCAATGATTGCTGTCTTTTCTTCATAATCTATGACTTCTAGCTTTTCGTTATTGAAACGAGTTATGTAATCTCTAGTACTCTCACAAGATTTTTGTCTAACACTTAACAAGTGTGCTACTCTTTTTACTGGCTTTGCTCCAAAACAAAAATTGTCGATGAACAACTCGGCCAACTGAAAGAAAGTTGAAATCTTACCTCGAGGAAGATTGTTGTACCATATTTGGGCAGATCCAGTAAGAGTTCCTGAGAATGCTCTACATCTCATCTCGTCGGGGACAGCATAGATGTCGGCGGCAGCTTGATATTGCTCTATGTGAAGAACAGGATATGTCTTTCCATCATATTTGGGGGTCACCACAGGTGCTTTAAACTTTGATGGAGTGGGAAAACCCACAATGGCCTGGACAAAAGGTGTCCCTTGAACAAAAGTTCGTTGTAGGGGATTCTTCGCCTTAGCCATTTCTCCCAATCTATCCTCCAACCGTTGAATGGAACCTTTCCACGCATCATTTCCTTCCTCGGGCTTGTTAGTTCGAGCAATTGATTGCTCTGATGTGGCCTCCTGAGATCTATCTTGACGAGTAACTGGTCGTGATTGTGCTGATCCTTCTCTTAGATCTGATGGTTGTCGAAAACTCCTCGACATGGTCTTAGGTGGACTCCTATTCCTCCTAGGGCCTAATCGACTGAAAGGAGATACCCTACTCAGTCTTTCCAAGGCACTGTGTCTCTCTGGAGAGAGAGTGATACGTTGCTCAGTATCAGTAGCCCGTATTGATGAAGTTTGCCCAGGTTGATAAGAGAAATCATCAGACTCCTCATTACGATACGCATCTGTACGCCTGGATCGTGAAGAAGGTAAATAAGTTTGCCTCTGACCACTTCGTTGTCCCGAATGTGCAGGTGCACCGCCATGAAGGGTCTGTATGAGTTTCCGCATTATTTCTTCCATGGCGGTTTGTCCTTGAGACAAATTCGTCATAATCCCAGCCAGATCTGGAGGTGCAGAGGGATTTGGAGGATTTCCAGCATTTCCAGCGTTTCCATTGCTGGATTCCGGATTATCTGCCATTGATGATGAATGATTTTTGATGAAAAACGATAACAACAGTCGTTTCCCACAGACGGTGCCAATCTGTTGATGTAAAAAATTAGATTACTCTAATAATTCAATCACAGATAAATAAATGAGACAAAATATTTTAAAGTGGTTCAGCCTTATATGAATGGCCTACGTCCACTGTTATGTTATTGCTGAGCGTTTGGGAATTCTCGATTACAAGTACTATCCAGAAATTTCGGTCCCCCTTGAATGAGGGTCATACAATATATTTATAGCCTTGAGGCTATAATCTGAAAGGGTGATACATTAAATGATATACATATGAAAGGGTAATTCATTTAATGCTTTTCAAGCGTGTGCGTCATGATGATAAGCATTCAATGAATAGTTGAACTGTTGATTATCTGGCAATCAATGATGTGGTCGAGATGCAGCTCGAACCGCCTTAGTTTCTCATCGTTCAAGAGTTCCTCGGAGAGCTGGAGTTCCTCGGAGTGTTGGAGTTCCTGGGAGAGCTGGAGTTCCTCTGAGTATAGATGTTGCTCGGAGTGAGTCTGACTTGGTCGGGGAAATAGACCTCCTCGTTGCTATTGTGCCACGTAGATCGACACGTGTCTTCTTGTGATTCGTCTGTATCAGCATACTAATTTTGGTATCAACACCTAGAATATATATTAGCATTACCTCTAAATTTGCCCCGTTTACATGATGTGTTACATGTATCAATGCTTCATAAGTATTTGACAGATCCATCTCATCCATTTAAAACATAACCTATTGAATTGAAGGAAGACTTGTCACACATCGACGAACCGGTAGAAATTATTAATCGTAAGGAGCAAGTATTGAGGAATAAAGTTATTCCCTTAGTAAAAGTTATTTGGATGATCCATGGAGTTAAAGAATCAACTTAGGAAATGGAGGATATCATGAATAAACAGTATCCCCATTCGTTTGGTAAGTGACCTTTATATTAAATTTCAGGGACAAAATTTTCTAAGGGGGGTGAGTTGTGACAACCCGAATATAATTATGATAATTTATATTTAAATCATGATTATCTTATGTTCTATGAATAATATTTTATTAGTATATATAATGTTAACTCATCATGTTTCGTCTAATCCTACCTTTATAAAGCATTGAATTTTGAATTAGTTACAAATATAAATTTTTTGATGTTTTCGATAGGAATATTGATGTTTAAGACTAGTTTTCACCTTTATAAAATATCAATTGAGTTGAGGTGAAAACTAGATACTTTTATACAGGTGAGTCAGGGTTGTAACCCAACAAAATGTGTATGAAACGGAGGTCCGAGTAAGAAGTTATACCAAAATTACTAACCAATGGCGAATTTGTCCATTCGTTGTAGTGGTAATTTATCATTTATACCCAACAAGTGTCTTAAAGTGATTGGTTGGAGGTGTAGGATGGTTTGGCCAACCTTATACCTTTGAAATAACCTTACACTTTATCCAAAATCAGCCATAAAAGAGTTTTACCTTGAGGAAAGAGAATGAGGTAGTTTAGGAAGAAAAATTGAGGAGAAAAAGTGTAGAAAAATCTATAGAAATTACGTAAAAGTCCCGAAGGTAATCCTATTCGCAAATCTTGTAATTTTTCCTATATTAATGATTTGGATGATATAAATCATCAGTTTTTTACTAAAATTTCATCCGTTTATATATACGTACGGTTAGATTCAAGTTTAAGTTAAATTGAATGTACAAACCCTTAAAATTACTTTGTATTGAAACCCCTTGCATTCAAACTTGAAAATGTTTTTGTGTGCTTACTGGAATTGATGAATTCCAATTGTATATGAAACTAGACTCATATATTAATATCATATCCTAAAATTAGAATTTAATTCCTTGTGGTTAGGCCTTAGTGGTGGTTGCAAGTTGGTACAGAGTTGTTATTTGTATATTTCATATCGGTGTGCGTTGAATTTGGTCAAGGTTTTTACAATGAAAATGAAGTCAAAAGATTATGAAACTTTAATTCTGTATTATTCAGTATGTGTATTGAAAATGGGTTAAAATCATGGATATTTATGACGTAGAAAAATTATAAAAATTCTTGGAAGTTGAAGGAACACGTGAGGAGCGTGTAGGGAGATTTCTTGTGTTGTAAAGCATTGGTCATAGCTGGCTCTAGAAAGCTTGAAAAATTACATCGTCACTTGTAATGGAAAGTATATTCAAATATGATTTCATATTGATAATCTTGGACACCTGTAGTTGTACAATTTATGAATATAGGATGGTTAAGTATATAAGACAATAATTTGAGGCCGTACCGGATACCCCATGAAAGAATATTTTTTTCTCCTCCTTCCAAAGGGTATTTAGAGTATATGTTTCATGTGTATATACATTGAGAAGTATAATTTAATGTTTACTTAGATTTGGTTATAAATTCCTTATGAGGTATTTCCTACGGTTGAATGTTCATAACATTATCAACATGTATACCATTGTTTTGTCTTTACTCATGTTCTATGGAATGTGACTTAAATGGAATTATATTGTTGTTGTACAGTCATGGAAAGTTACATAACTATGTTAGGATAATACTTATGGTTGAGATTCAGTACTGATTTAGTTGGATTGACAGGTCTAAATTCTAATCAACCCAGTTTAGCTCCTCCCTAAGGAAACATGAATACGTAGTTGACAACCCAAGGTGAGTGTACTCACTAGAAAGAGATATTTGTATCGTGTTATTGATATGATCATAATATAATGAATATGAAATTGTTCATTTTGTTTTACCAAAATGGGAGGTTACTTCCCTACCCGGAATGGGGGATATTTGTCTATTAATGATAAGGGGTTACTCTTCGACCAGGAATGGGGGAGAATTGTCTATTAGAGACATGATACATGAACCATGATTCGAAAAGTTAGGTCATTCATTATGAATTAGCCGAATAAGTTAATACATAATTACATGGACATGATTTTTGCATTTTAATTCATGCAGTAGTATAGTAGTGATGAATTCAGTGGGCTATTTTGCTCACGGTTCCTATGTTCACATTTTTTTTCAGGTAAGGCGATGTCACGGCCAAATCTAGGAGGTCGGGTTGGGTTAGCCAGGAATGGGTGAAAGTACCTCGGGAACCCGCTCGTCAGTAAATTCGAGAGTGTCCATTTGAACCACATATTCTTCCTCAATAGGACCCGAAACTATTAATACACGTTGACTTTGAGGGGAAATCACATCCCCATCGACTTCAACAACTTTCTCCCGCCTACTATCCTCCACTGCCTCAAACACACGTTTTTGTTCACCCTTACCTTGGATAGCTGCAGCAGGCTCATCACCTTCTTGGTTCACAATGGAAGGCCTGTACATAGAAATAAGAATTTGGTCACTCGAAGGAAGGTGGGATGAAGGAGTATTTTGAACAAGTATGGGCGTCTGCAACGAAGAAGATAAAAGTTATAATAACAAGTTGAAAGAGCAAAAATAGCTCAAATAAGAAAATAAACTCACCACAGGTAATGAAGAGACCGGCACAAGGGACTTGGGTATATCCTCAGTAGCTCTCATATTGGGGACATCCCTCTCAAGGACAGCCTGCTCAAGCAAAAAAGAGGGATCAGGAGAATAGCCGCTACTAGACTCAGACGAAGTGCCAAATATAACTGCCCTAGGGGGAAATGGGAGATTACCTGCGAAGTAGTAGGGGTAGCTCTCTTGAAGGGACAATCCTCTCCAACCCCATCGTGCGCATTACCTCGCGCATCAACCTGAAAAAGAGACAAGGTAACTTAGAGCAACGTGGGATTACTAGTATGAAAAGAAAAGAAGGAAGAAGTTATTTAGAGTAAGAGAGATTAAGGGACTTACCTCTCCCTCCAACACATCCTCTATAATCTCATAATCTTGAGGAGGTGAGGCAGGTTTTGAAGGAGAAACCATCCTCCTCAATCTATGCCTCCACACCAACACAATCTCTTCTTATTCTTATTCTTATTCTTATTCTTATTCTTATTCTTATTCTTATTCTTATTCTTCTTCTTCTTCCTCCTCATCTTCCTCCTCATCTTCATCAACATCACCACCAGACACATGCTCCTGAAGTAAATCCTCCTCACTGGAATCACTCGACTCCTCTTTCACAATCTTACGGGGGCTAATCATTTTCCTCTTTTTACTACCCCCAGTAGATTGAGGGTTATAAGAAAAGCCATGAGAAGAAATATCGACTGACATGAAAACTCTGTCTTGTTCACTAAAATGCTCCCAAGTCTTCAGAAGATGATCCACCACCTGGCTCACAGCATCGGTAATCTTTAGGTCATGAGTAGAGGTTACTGGAGGCTGCAGAACAGTTTTGAGCTTCTTTAAAGGTTCTTTTTGAGTGGCCCTAACTTCCGCACCCAATGAGGTAACACGAGGACACTCGGTCCTTTCAACTTGCCTCAAAGGACTAGGGGCAACATCGGCTTGAATAGAGGTTTGGGAGGCTTTCTTTATTTTTACAACCGCCTGATCCATTGGCACTAACGGAAGAAGCTCAGGTGGAGTATTGGTATTAGCTGTACTAAGAGGAAAAACGGTGGCCTGGGTGGTGCAATTCCTTAAACCCAACTCAATGGGTGGAAACCTTTTAACTTCAGGAGACCTGGGATCCTTCAAGAGGTTGGTTTGAAAATGAACCAACTGATTTTGCCAAAACTCATTGATGTACATAGCTGACCTTCCTCCTTGAGCTTCTTTGCTCGGGATCACGGCATTTGCTAGGTAGTTGGCGCACAAACTAACAGCAGTGAAGGTCAAATAATTAGAATAGGAAAAAGAAAAATTGGTGGGTTTCTCTATAGTAAAATGACTTAACAAGGGGGCCCCTTGGTCATAACCAAACTACAAGGCTACTCGGTGTGGGCTATACACAGAATAAGAAGATGACCATTCGGTATAAGAAGGAAGATATAAGGGGATTAACAGAAGGGGGACACTTTTCTCTGGGAAATTCCTGGCAAGGGCTTCGTTAATGGGAGCAATGGGATGCTCCCCTTCAGTAAAGAAATCATTAGTAAAAAACTGACTCACCCCAACATAGGGACGAGGTATGAATCTCTCGACTCAATCAATCAAGGCAATCAGAGGCTTCTTGACACTCTTATTCTTCCAGTAACAGATTCGGGGGATCTTCACGGGCTGTGAACTGAGGTAATTACCGGCGGGGGCGTAATCAAGGAAGTGGGCATAGATAAAAGCTGTCAAGAGAACATTTTTGGCGTAATTAAAAACATCAAACATGTGGATGCTTTGAGAAGAGTCTTCCACTACACGGTCTAACCATTTATATAAGGAGTCAAGAATAATGGCAGCCATTGGCCATGCAAATGTCTATGTTGATCGAGTCCTTTTAAGGACAGTCATGGGGCTTGCTCGAAAGATAGACCTTCGATACCTCCTTCCCCTGAGGATTCTCCCTGAGGATTCTCCCTGGCTATTCAAATACCTCCTTCCCCTGAGGATTCTCCCTGGATGCCTCGTGAGCTCTAAGAACGGCCTTCTCATCAATAAAATAAAAGTAAAGAATTACTTCAGAGTAGGTACACTTGTTGTAAGTGACCATGCAGTCCTTCACCACCACCTTTAGTTCCTCTCTTTAGTATTTTTCTTCACTAGAGGCAGCCTCCTTGAAGAAGGTATCAAACCCAGCAGCCTCTAACACCAAAAGATCATATACACCTTTCAAGGTGATAGTAAACTCACCCCAAACGGCCACAAAGGTGTGTGACCTGTGGCTCCAACGAGAAACCAACAGTTGCAGGGAAGTATTGTTCTTGGCAAGAGTAAGGTCACCCAGCCAAAGGGAGTAAGATAAGCCTACAAGGGCGAACTGAACGGAATATTTTAAATGGATATACTAAGTCGAAGGGCCCACCCCCTCGCTGGCCCTCGAAGAAGATTCAAATTCCACCTTTGAGTAGGGAAAATCACGATGCTCAATTAGAAAGCGAGTAACAGTGGAAGTGGGGTGGTAAGCGAAGTCTTCAGCATCCTCGCCTTCTGCCATCAATAGGTTGGGATTTTCAATCGGCACCAGAGCACCAGGGAATCGCTCTGCCATTGCCCAGAAGTGGTCGTTGTCTCCAAAATAAGGGGCACGAAGGTACCGTGACCATTGAGCTTGGCGCGCCTGAGTTATCGAAGAAGTGCCCCTAACAGAGAGAGTTATTTTCAATGGTTCCATGAGAGATAAGAAATAAGAGAATGGAGAGTAACTGGAAAGGAGCAAGAAAGTTAAAGAGAGCAAAGGTTTCTTTCCTAACTCTCGCAGAAAAGATGAAAATCAAAAAGTGAGAGCCCAAAGGTGAATTTGAATTGAGGATATATCCCTTTGTATAGGGGCAATGTGAATCCTAAAAGATGACAAAAAGTTACGCTTTGGAAAAGTGTAATGATGGCTCTTTGGAATAATCTGGCTGGCGTGGTTATCAAATGCACATGGCTGTAGAAAGCCAAGGGTCGTAATAATGATGCTTCAGGGGATGACACGATGATTAGCAGCGTTATTTACACATGTGCGCCCTGGCTCTACCACGTGTGATGAACATAAGTGCAAATGACTGTTACATTTAATGTGACATGCTTGAAGTCTTATCTGCATTAGGAAATGAAAAGATTTGGGGGAAATTTGAATAAACCTTTTTATTTTCCCCAATAGAGAAGATCAAAGATTTACAAAAAGGTTTCGTACAAATATTTCTTCATGCAAGAAAAAAATATCTCTATGAAGGGGAAAATGTAGGGGGTGTCCTCCCCGATGAGTAATTAACTTAGCTAGGCACATCGATCGTTTACAAATAAGGATGTCCCACAAACACACTTCGAAGATCCTTCACATAAGAGGTTCGCAAGACCCACCTCAAGGATCCTTCACAGTAAGTAGCTCACAGCACTCCATCTCGAAGAGTCTCCAACGGACCTAGCTCAAAAGATCCAATTCAAAGAACAAAGTCACTTAGATGGCAGTAGTTTGTAATAAGAAATAGAGTGTTGTATTATGTATTTTATCTTATGAATGTGCATGTCGAGTGAGGTTGTTCGGTACCCACAAGGGACCATGCTTAGCAGGGCATGGGAGAGCTTTCATGCTCTATCAAGTAACCTCCTCTTAGGAACTTCACAGGGACATGGTTTGGAGGATTGAGAACAAGGAAATGTTGGGAATTATTACCAACCCTCTTGGCAGACTTGGATAAAACTTCACCCAGTACAAATGTCACTCAATCCTACTCATTTCTTACCTGTTCGAGTGAACCTCCTCGATGTACCTTGGGTGCCAGCCCTCCTGGCTGATGTGACTAGATACCTAATAATAGTCACTGTTTGAACCACTTCCTAACATCATGACGTCTGACATTCAGGGACTCAAGAATGTAGCACTCAAGTAACTTTACCCTTAGGATGGCAGTTCTAGTTCACCACACCTGACCACCTAGCCACCCTAGAGTACGACTCAAGCTGACGAGTCATATCCCTTATTAATTTCCTCAATACTTCCAGCCAATAGAATGTTTTCCCTACAAAACTATTAGATCACATGCATTAAATGCAATATCCCATGCATTTAATGCACTCCACCTGAGGGATCGAGGGCATGCTAACTCGAGCAACCTCCCCCCTATATAAATAGACCAAACAAATAAATCAGAAGAGAGATCATCCGGAGTCCATAATTTCTTCCCAAATTCCCTTATACCAGACAACCCTTACGAGGGCATTAACTCCCATACACATTTAATTCACCCATCATTGGGCATTAACTGAGCTTAAAGTTCCTGTCTTATCTTTATTGTGCCTAGAGTGCTTGTTGTTTCTCCCTCCGACCATGCCACTTACTGTCCCATTCATTTATTATGCTTGTCATATGTTTCATGTGTTAATATGCTCTTTAATGCAAACCTGAAAATTGAATCTCTTTGTCTTAGATTTACCTGTGACTGCTACCTATATTGTGTACCTAACAGTGTTAGTCCCGATCTTGATAAGGGGTTATGCCTAATTTAATACTAACTATATTTGAAGAACCCACATCTTACACAATCAATCCCATATACTTTTCTGAATCATTATTAAAACCCAAAGGATTTCTATATTGAAGTTACCCTTATAGAGAATGAATCTCTATTGTTACTCTTGTGGTTCTTGCGATAATCATTGCTGACGACAGTGGTCATTGCGGGTTCTCAGGGGAATTCATTACTGAAGAAGATTGTGATCTTTTTACTTCTTGTGGAAACTACTGTTGAAGAGGAAGATAGTCACCCGAGGGGAGATTAGTCAAGAAGATTTATCTAATTGTATTTGAAAGTTGCGATTTGTAAAACTATTAGTGAAATAAAAGGTTTTTCCCTTTCGGTATTTTTTCCTGAAAATTGTGTTTTCTTAACATGCTTGATTTAAATCACTTACATGCATGTTTAGGGTTTAATAAAAATTGCAATTTCTTTGTGGGATTAACACTTAATTAAATAAGTTTAATCCACTGGAGAATAGCTCACTCTTTCAATTTCTTTATGAGTTTTCTATGCATGTTTTAAAATGGATCCTTCACTCATTTGATACAAAGATGCCTTATATTAGTATTTTTTTTCAGCTATATGGTAATGCTTAAAGGCTTAGATGGAGTTCTCAACTCAAGACTATTTCAATTACTAGTTTCTTGAAGATTATTGATCTTAGTTGGTGGACTATGAACAAATATTATAATTAAGTTACCAATCCTCGCCTTGAGACCATCATGAAATAATTAAAAGTTTGGATTAGATTCATCAACTCCTACTCAAATGGCACTATAAATGTTGGGAAAATATATAAATTCTTCCCAAACTCGACTTGGTTGGAAGAACTTGTAAAACTACAAATTTCATCCCTGTTTATTAGTGTTCCCCTCATTTAGACTAGACGATACTAAATACTTATAGTGTCCCTAAAAGATCACGTGGTACCCATACTCTTGCTAGGATTTTTAAAAACCAGATAGGGTTATTCATTAGAGTCTATAGTATGAATATCATAAATCACAATGCTTTTTTTCTGATTTTTCTGTCATCATCATTGGGGTGGAATTCTCTTGGGACATACTTTGGCACAATATTTTGATCGAAATGGACTCTATGGGTGTGTTATGTTATCTCCTCATTGATAATTTCCATCCTCTCTGGGATATTGACACCAGAGGGTCTAATTGTATGATTAAACTTTCTCAAATGAGATTCTTATGTTCTCACATCTATAGAGGGTGCAATGATATTACTGACAGACTTTCTCATCTTGTTATTATTAATCTCTCCCTGAAACGGTGGTCTTCGCCACCAAATGAGATCGCCATAATACTTAATGAGGATCTCAGTTCTCTTCCTTGATATATAGTGGTAGTTTATTAGTTTGGGGTTATGTGCTTTCCTTCTATACCATGCCCAATTTTTTATTCTTCATGTAATCTCTTAAGTCTATAACTCTTTTTTATTTAATATACATGTTTCTTCATTAGGAATATTTGCTAAAAAAAATTGTTAAAGAAGCTTAAACTGAATACATCTAAGGGATAACTCGACAATATAGATTATGATCACACCACACTTATTTGAGGACCTCATCTTTGATATGTCATAATCAAGAAGTTCAACAATCAGGAAACCAATGTTGTTAGTCAGGACGACAAGATCTGTTCATAATGAGTTATAAACTGACCAAATAAATGGTAGATCCTAGGTTAACAATTAATAGGGAAGATCTATGTTTTCACTTACGAAGACCTTATCCAGACAACCTAGGTTCGTTTAAATCTTGTATCAAGTAAGTTACTCCTAATTGACAAGAACCGACTATATGACCATATGACTAAACTTCTAGGAGGCCGATCATAATTCAAAACTCTTATAAGTCAATAGGGTCAGGTTGATGAGCTCCAAGTGAAGGAACATAAGACTAAACTATTGGTAGGTCAAAAGGATCTTACCACAATTACTTTCCAAAAATATTTTGGCATAAACACTTAACTACAAGCTATGGCTAACAGTTTAACCTAGAAATATAACTTGGTAGGAGATATGAATATCACATACGCGACAACAAATATTTTGAATGGAAAATGTTTAGTCACACGTTGATATGAATTCATTCTAAATCACTAATATAATTATTCAAACAATCCAAAACTAATTAAAAGTTAGCGAACATTGTTCAAGAAGTTAATTTGAGCAGTTGCAAAAGTAAAATTTCACAAAAGTAATAAGGCATAAAAATCAAGCAACGTGACCATTTTAATTGGCTTGAGTAACATCATCACTGGTAGACTCAACCATGGGAGTATCTGAAGGAGTCTCTTTGGAAACTTCTAGAGCAATAAGGGGGATACCAGTTGTAAAAACCTTCTTGATTTTAGTTGTAGACTAGTCCTTAGAAGTTTAGTCATCGTGGCCATCTAACCCAATTTCTTTCTATTCAGCTACCAAAGCCCTCTCTTCGTTATCATCACCCTCCCACTTGTTCATAACATTATCTACATCGAGTTAATGTTTAATAACCATCTCCTTTAACTTATCATAACACTGCATGAGAAAATTCCATATTCTCCCAAATGTACTTAGAAGAGTCCTCGAACTTCTTATTAAAATTCTCTTCAATTGTGCTAAGGTTTTCGTAGGCCCTTTTAAGGGCCTCCTCCAAGATTTTGAACTTCATGACATCAGTTTTGATCTGCTCCTTCAACTTTCTAATTTCTCCATCAATCTGCTTAGAATTTTAAGTTTTTCTACAAGTTAATCATTACTGTTTTTTATCGCACAACAAACCTCGTCATCATCAGTCTTTCCCATTTTTATCTCCCCCATTAAATCTTCGCATTGCATACGGAGCCCATCATTGGCCTATTTATCCGGTCATAGCTGTATTGGAAGGGCCTAACTTCCTTCATTAAGATGGTGCCACCCATCGCTCCCTGGAAAAAGATGAGATAGGATGAACAAAATATTTAGTATAAGTAAGACGAGCACAAGTTTTACTAAAAGGTTATGATAAACATTCGGTGTTGAACAAGGTTCCACGAGGAGTATGGTCAAAACCCCTAAGGAATTTTAAATTCGGATTGTACCCATGGTAACCGAACACATCAACGTCATTATTTATGTAATGAAAAATGGAATCTATATTCCTTTTTAGATGTTCTTACGTGATCACATTCTTACGGTTAAAAGTGAACACTTCCACTTCGCCATAATGAGAAGACGACCCCCACCTCTTACCATTCGGAGAGATGGTTGTCCATTAATATGCACCATTTTCCTTGGAACCCTGATCCTCTAATGTTTAGGATCATTTTGGGTCGTAGGGCCCTCTAAATGCCTCTTGTTATCACCAGGAAAGACATCTTGTGAAGCAACAACTTTTCCCTTACCCTTAGCTTTGGAAGCAATAACAAAAACAACCTCATTTTCATCTTTCTTCCTATATTAAGCCTCACCACTTTTCTTAGCATTTTTCTTCTTCTTGGATCTGGCCTTGGCATCAGCCTTTTTCTTGGCCTCCAGCTTAAGATTTTCCTAATGAATTGCACCCATAGCATCATGATCAACTTATTTTGGTGCCATTACAAAGAAAGTCCAACCATGAAGCCTGAGGGATTGATAAAAAGATCAAAGAGTTAGACAAACAGTGATGAGATAAAAAAAAATATGAAGACGACCCAACTATAAAGTTCTGTATACCTTCAGAAACCTCATGCTCATCCTAGTCCTCAACTTCAACTTTTGTTGCCTCTTCTCGAGATAAACTCTTTGCATATAATACGACTATGGGTTCGTCATAACCAAGTTGTAAAACTCAACAAAGGTTAAAATTTTCTAAAAATCTAGAGGTTTGTTAGTATAAGTGTCCTCCACCAACCTTTTTAAGATTGCAGATATTCGAGGGCCTTTATCAATTGTAGAAGATCATATAAAAGGTTAGAACAATTCAAAAGATATAAAAGAACCAAAAGAACCAAAATAAGTCTACGAGGAGGTCAGAATGTATACAAATCATTTTTATCCTAGCCCAATCTCGAGGCACTATAACAGTTCGGTTCCATTACCTTAGTCCGAACTCCCACGCACCACGAAGATACAAAAAATTTGTCTTCCAGGAATGGTTTCTTGTCTGAATGGCCTTCACAAACTTTAGATTGGATTTCCTAAGTGAAAATTAGTAATAATACGAGGCTTTTACAATATCCTCAATCCTATAAATGGATCTGAAGATATCCCCTATAATATCATAACTAGTATGATTCTTCCAGTTCACCATCAACCCTAAGATCATTTGGTAAGCATTAGGGAAGATGGGTCAACATAAATCCATAACCCCTAAGAATTTATCGTATAATAGGATGAAGGGGAAGATGCACTCCCACTTGTAAAGCCCAAACTAGGAAATATATCTCATTATTATTGGGCCGATCATAAAACCTCTTATCCCAATCTGACAGTCTAATGGTGACACTAATTAGGATGGAGTAACTCTCTCGTAGGTCATCCAGCTCATCTTCAGTAATATCAAACCATGGTATGTGGCCTCTGTATTACTAGAGTTATAAGAATCGTTAAGGTGATCTCTTCACTAGAAAGCAGAATAATTGGGGAATTTGTCAGGTTAGGCCTCTCAGTCATTCCCTCGTCGGTATACAACTCTAAATTTATGATGAAAATATCTGAACCCATGTTTACTAAGCTTACACCACCATAAGGGTGGCTTACCTCCTAAGAACCTACAAAATCTAGTGAATCGTACTCTCTTTTTTAGTACTAAGGGGTAGAACGGGCAGACGAATGAACTTGAGGAGTATACATGGGATGGCTAGGCTCTTTCTCAGGATGAATGGTTTGAATTTATGTTGGGAATATTCTATCATAAATACAAGAAAATTAATGGTCTGAATCTTTAAGGTGTTCCAACCACCAGTTAATCCAAGGTTCTTTACTCATAAATGAGGTATCTTAAGGTTTAGGGCTAATCTTTATATTGAAAAAGCAAATTTTAGGGCAAACCCCTAGAAAAATACCAAATTCTAAAACCCTAGGCCAACCAACTCAATGGCCACGAAAGACATATGATTATTCAACCAAACACCACCAACACCCACAACCGACAATATAAACAACAACAAGATGGAATCGCAATAAAATAGAGGAAATTTCAGAAGAAAACCCTAAAAGAACTACAAAAAGGAGAATTGCATACCTAGAACCTTAAAACTTTAAACCACAAGAGAGTCTTTAAATCAACTAACTCCAGAAAAGGAGAAATCTCTCCAAAAGGTAGTTTTTCTAGGTAGAGGTAACTAGAAATGGCAGAATCTTAGCATGTTTAGTCGAAAAAGATGGGGTTTGGGAAGAAAAGGTATTTTCTCAATCTAAGAAAGATACTGTGTGAAGAAATGTTTTGGAAAGTTTGAAATAAAAAAAATAGCCTTTTATGCTTTTTGAAAAGTCATATTAAAGTAAGGCATGATGTCACTCCAGGGAGGGGTAATTGGTGCTTCAGAAACTAATGTGATGCTGCCCCAGGTGCGCGCATCCTAATTGCACAGTACGCCAATCCCAGTGCTTGACACCTGCCAAGTTCAAATACTAAGGAAAGTTTTCACAAGTCAGTCTGCTCGACGGACGATGAGAAGATCTAATGCTGACTAAAATTAAGAAAGTCGGTTACATTCCTTAGTTAAACTTCACTCACTCAATTCATATAACATTTTCTCAGTTGCCACAACACTCGAGAGAACCTACTATAAGTTTCAATAGTGAGCAAAGTCTTGAGGGATTTTGTTATATCATAAATATGGGACACCTAGTGGACCAATCGTAAGATAACACGTGGATTAACTCACTACAGTAGAAGCAGTTGGCTCAATTATGAATCAGGATGGGCCCCAGTTATGAGGTTGGACACAAAATTCCAGTAATCCATTTGACACCATTAGTTCACAGCTTGTTAATAATGTTAATTCAATTCGTTAAAGAAAGCATGTATTAAGTGATTGGATGACATCGTCAGCCATTACAACACGTGCATATGAGGGAGATATGAAAATATCCTCCCTATATACGTGAAAAAAACTCATGATTATCCTCTCACCTTTATGTAAAGTGTCTACATGCCTAACTTATAAAGGCATAACGTGTGTCCTTCTTTATTCTCTCTCCTCTAATAACCTATAAATAATACAACATACCCTCTTGGGTAGAGATCACAAGATACTTCTCCTACTATTAAGCCGCCAAATTTGAGAGAGAGGTTGAGATATTGTATGTACTCATCAATGGATATTGCCCAGTAATATAATCTCTACTACACTGCACATTGGAGGTTAGCTGATTGAACCACTTACATCCTGGCACCACTCTTTCTCTCCTATTTTAACCATTTTATCTAGATTTTCATATTAGTAGTTACTATTTCCTATATGTTATCTATTTGTAGTCAGTTTAATTAAGCTAAGATAAAACTTGTACTATTTTCAGATGGTAATAATGGGAATTCTATCTATTATCTTTGTCTTAATTTTGGAAGTCTCAACACTCTTTCTCTATAAAAATAACTTTGTGAGAAAATCCACTATACCAAATCACCTTCATGAACACAAACCTTTATACATTTTCATATATAAACTTTTTTCACTCTAAAACCATTTTTAGACATCAAAGGGAGTTAATATCTCATGTATTTAGACATCATAAGAGGTGGAATCCATCACTGTCCTTTTACGAACTATGTGGACCACTGATCGCTTCTTTTGAGTACGTAAGCTCACTCGGACTACCATCCGAGTGAAAAATTAGAAATTTTTACTTATTTATCGTTTGTTTATATTATTTTGATACACACCCAACACTGAACTACATAATTTATCCCATCTTTATAAATGTTTTAATTTTTCTTATTTCTTTCACACTATAGTGTGTTAGTATAAATGTTTCACATATACATTTAAAACTGAAAGGGTAGAGCGGGTGCCTAGTACTAGGTCTCCATGGATAACTATTCCCATTGTTGTCTATTTTCTATAAAATAAATTAACGACTCTATATTTTTAAATAGAAGAGAGTGATGACCACGCATCATCGCAAAATACCCCTTCTCTACTCGACTAGGGAAGTACAGGGGAGAGAGTCGTCGTTGGGTCCATGTTCTCACTACTACCATTTGCTATACTTAGGGTAGCTTTATAACCACCAACCAATCCATACTCGAATCTACTGACACTAGAACAACTAATATTGGTGTAAAACCTCAATTATTCACTTTCTTTCTCTCAATACCTCTTAATCACCCATTCTCTAAAGGCTTAACTTAAGTAAAACTCTCAAGGGAACAATTACCAATTTATAGGAACCATATCAATAAAGAGGGCATCATTGTGATCTTATTGTCCAACTATTATTTCTCAAGATATAGGGAACAACAAAAGTCTATCTATAAACCAACAACAAGGCACCCCAAAAAAACCATCTCAGTAGTTTAACTAATACACTCATATATCCTTTTTAAAAACATCGTTACCCCTCTTAAGTATAATTGATAACCTGCAATTTCTTCCACCTTTTTGTCATATTATCCCACACACCATCCCCTTTTGGTTTTTAATCTAATAGATTATCACGTCTTATTTAATTCACCAAATTTCATTAAATTCACGGCACCGTTCACCGCTATTCACATACCAAAATCAACGGCTAAAATAAAAAAACAAAATGCCTATAAATACCTCCCTTAACCTCATTTATTATGGACCTAAAAAAATCTTTCTCTAATCACCAAGAATATTCTCCGAGCCACTACTAAAATCATTAGTCTTTTTACCCTATCACTTGACCACTCATATAAGAAAACCTCCCTCATACATAAAGATTGTGCTTAAGTTGCTTCCTAATATTTATCTCTTAAATTTTTTATGTTTCTCAACCTCCATTAAATTTACTCGTGCATTTCTCATAACATTCATGCGTAAGTTCTTTAGAGAGGGATACATTTTAGCCCTTGAAGACTAATTTCCTTGATAATCTGACCCTACAAACATTACCCTTTTCCACCAGGCAATAGGTGTTTATGAGTAATTCATCACTTTCATTGATGATTACTCAAGGCATGGATATGTTTACCTTATTCATCATAAGTACCAATTCTTTGATAAGTTCAAAGTGTACAAGGTTATAATTGAGCATAAGCACGGTAAACTAATCCAAATTTTATGATTGGACCGTGGGGGCGAGCATATCTTAAGTTAATGTAGGAATCATTTAATAAGATATTGGGTTTACATCCCAATTTTTTAACTAGGCACTTCACATTGAAATGTTGTCGATGAAATGAGGAACATGGCGCTTTTGGTTATAGTTAGATCCATGATAAGATATTTGAGTTTACTAAATTCTTTTTGGGATTATGCATTGGATGTGACTGCTTATTTATTAAACTTAGTTCCTTTTAAATCGATCTTAATGACTTTTATAGGAGTGTGGACTCTATTCAACCCCAGTCTATGATGTTTTTGAATATGGGTTTGCCTATCACAAGGAATGAGCCCAAGAAGTTGGAATCAATAAGTTTGTCTCTTTATAAGTGCCCAAAAGCAACCAAGGGTGTTATATATAATGACCTTAAGGAACATAGGGTAATTTTTAGGATTAATTCCTAGTACTCAAAGATTATATGATCGAGTACACAACTAAGAGTAAGATAATCTTATAAGAGCTAAAATGGAAAGACCAAATAACTTCTTATGAACCACCTCTATAGGAAGAAATACAAACTAATAATGATAATACACTACCTAGCAGTAGCAGAAGTTTAATCAATAAATAGGATACATGTGTCACTAATACATGACCACAAATGGAGACACGTCGCAATTGGGGGTTTAGGTGATAACCTGATAGGTTAGTTTACGTGGATGAACACTTCTAAAAGATTTAGGGGAGCACGAATCAGATACTAAGAACTAAACGAGGCGCTCTAACATAAGGACTTTGATCTTTTACCTAAGTATATGAATACTGAAATGGATTTGCTCTATTCAAAACAGATTGGGAGCTTGCACACTTTTTGGATGGGATAAAACCCATCGGGTGTAAGAAGTTATATAAGAAGAAAAGAGGGGTAGACAGTATACTAGAAACCTTAAAGGTTTGTTTCGAAAGGGTTTACTTAGAATTAGGGTATTGTGTAATGAACCTAGAGCCTTGGAATGTCGCAAATTTATATGGAGCCTCAAGTGGGGATATATGGACACAATAAGATTGGGTAAGACCATGGCCATGTCCTTAATGGAGGGATGATGAAGTTATTTGAAGGACATAACCTTGGGCAATAGGACACAAAATCTTACCTCAAGGGCTTGTAATGGCCCAACACGAGGGTAATAAGGTGGAACAACTAGCTTATTTCTTATAAACAAAGTTGTAAAGTTTCTAGTAACCTTTTTAGAGAGATATTTTTTAAAAAGAGAAGACATAAGTGGAAATCGTAGGTTCTCTAACATTTTTATGAATAGACACCCTTGGCATAATTCTCGAATCTTCTAGAAAACCTGATTCCAAATTTAAAGAGAGAAAGTGAGATTTTAAGAACAAGAGATAATACTGCCAGAGAAAAGGTTAAGGAAATTTATTATGCACCAACGAGGAAGAAATGGTGGAAAGGTAGAGGACTTGTACTATTCATTAGACCAAGTCCTTACGGTAAGGGATATATCCACATCCTCTTATAATTCTTCCTTATATAAAACCCTGGTTCCTATGTTGTTCATTAAATGAGACGAGACCTTATGTTATATTATAAGTTTTTGGGCTTATAATCATGGAGTCTTACAGTTCATCATATTATCTGTTTAGGGGACATGGTTGTTTACTATTCATTGAGGTTTTAGAGTTTCTCGGCTTGAATACCATGGACTTTCACTATTCACTTTAAATACTTATTTGTGGGATTTTTTCTAGGATTTCGATTAGGGTTTATAATTTTTTCACGATGAGTAACTTTAGGGATGTTTATATCAAACTCATGAGGCTTTAGTATGGTTTTCCCCTTTGATCTTTGAGGATTTAAGTTGTGAGTTAATAGGGTTTAAAACCTTCACTTTACTAAAATACCTTTACTTTCTGAAGATTAAGAGTTTTAACTCGTTCTTTGAGTTCGCGAACGTAAGAAATATTATATTATGACTACTTCTGGGTGACATGGGATTCGATGTGTAGTCCCTAGCATTACTTGGTCCGATCGAGGCATTATGTGTGGAGATGACCTTTTTTGTGTTTGATGTCAAAATGGTTAGTCCTGGGGAGATTGAGTCTAGGCTAGCTATGGGGCTTGAACCATCGAAGAGCTCATCCAAGACGTGGAGTTATTAGAAGATCGTGGATTGCTTATCCTTGATTTGGTGAGGAAAGGAGGTCGCAACATGTGGCATGACTAGATAAAAAAACTTGGAATATTATTGTGGAGGTTGAGAAGTCCACGTCCATAATTAGAGGCTACAGACTACAAGGTGAGCCAAGGTAGATTGTGCCTTAGGGGAAGTTGAGGAGGGTGAACCAAGGGAGATAGAGCCTTGCATCATTAGTGTATTTTGAGAGATTGGGAAAATAAACACTTATTTCCTTCTTATTTACTTTCAAATGGTAAATGGTAAATCTTTATCATTTGCATTGTTTTACATAGCTTCGTTAATATATATATATATATATATATATATATATTCTTATAATGATTAATATTTAACAGTTGGGCCGAGGACCTTTTATTTAACCTTTTTTAAGCTATTGAGCTCATCCCTTCTAGATTCCTTATTTCGAGTATCCTCATAAAGTAGAGACTTCGCACATGATCTATTACTTTAGAGATATTTTAAAAGATGTTTTATATAGATTTCACTCTCAGTTATAATTACTCGGCTTTATAGTTTTATGTTACAGATTGCATGAGGAGAGATGATTTTATTGGATGTATTGGAGACTTTAATTACTATCTTAAAGAAATTAGTGGATTATGTATGTTTTGTTTGGCTTGTGCTTGTGCTTCATTATATTGAGATGAATGAATCATTTATAAAACTCTGATAATAATGTCGAAGCCTTTTTAAATTCTACGAAGTATGTTTTCCCTAAAAAATATAAGCTTTAAATATTTCCATGTGAGAACAAGTTATATAACCACTCTGCATAATAGGGATGCAAATTTGACTCAATAAAAACAAGATATTATTTTACTTAACCACCACATTATAATGTGTTATTTGACTTAACTGTAACTTAGATGATCTATTTGATATAGCTATCAATTTTGTAACACCTTTACATACATGTTAAAAAAAAATCTTATTTAATAATTAAACTTAGCCTATAAATTTTTTATTTATTGAAAATACATCTTCATTTCTTCTTTTTCCCCAAATCAAATCCCGAACTTTCTTGGCAAACCCTAAATTTTAAAAAGCTATATCAACATGGATTTGTATAGAGTTTGCAATCCTGTGAAAATGGGCTTGGTCATACTACTCGACTCGTAGTTCATGGATATGTATGCATATGTTCATACCCATAAAAATGGTAGGAGAAGGTCAAAATAATTTCTCCAAAGAAGAACTTGTTGAAACATTTTGTTTGTGTGTAAATTTTAAATAGGAAAACAAATAGCTTTTGAAAAAGAAGAGATGGTGGAATATAGCTTTTGAAAAAAGAAGAGATAGGTGGATGATAGATTTTGAAAAAGAAGAGATTCGTGGGGCTTTATAGCCACCCACTATAACCAACTTGAAATTATCATCCAGGTATTACTCCCAAATTTCTTCTCTTTGTTTCCTTGGCAGTTATCCTCCATTACTAGTATATATGTGGCAAGACTCCATTATTACCAAAGAAGAGCTAGAGAGAGCTTGAGAGCTTAAGTTTTTGAAATGAAAAAAAAGAAACTTGAGTTTAGTTTTGGAAGAAAGAAAAATCGGGTGTTTTGGATTGAAAACAAAAATCACTTCTTCTCTCTTTCTAAGACTGAAAATATTTTCTTCATGAAAATATTTATTCCCTTAAAGTATTTTAGAACAGTTTGTTCTCTTCAAACTGAAATTTCGGTATTGAGCAATTAATTTAGAATGGGTGTTATAAGACATATAACTACGGTGCATGGTTATATGATACATAGGTGATTCTGGGCTTGTTTTTTCCTGGGAATGGCGTGACTGTAGACTACCTACACAAAGAGGGTAGAGCCGCGAAACGTCTTAAAGAGAGCGACATAGTCCGCGACTCAACCCAAGAATCGTTTACCACGAATTTATAAACAATTGAGGTAATATTGTTTATTTTTATTGTGCAGTATTTATTTGGAATCCTCTCATGAGATTCATATTTTGCGATAATCATATGAGGTAATAATTTAATTTTGAGCAGTAGACTTAAAATTAATTTATGATTTTATTTTTTGATTTCTCTATAAAACTCTTTGATGTGATTTTTTAATCACAATATATAAAGTTATCCAACAATTTTAAGACGTTTTATGTCTACCATGGAGATCGAAAAATAAATCTTATTGGCGTATATTATTATTTTTATTATGTCGAAATGAAAAAAGGCCAACTAAGTTTCTATGTTTAGAAATTATAATTTTGACCTTTACTTCTAGAAATGACCGTTTAGCCCCCGAACTTCGTAATGTTATATTTTGTGAAGTAGATACATAAATTTCGGTATTTTTGATCAATTCGAAATCGATAAATAATTTCGTGAGAAATTAGAATTTGAACAAAAATGAGCCCCTTCAATGGAAAACTTTTAAATAGGTCAATCCTATTTTCTAGTTATGAATGTGAAATATTATTTCACATAAGATGTTATTGTTGGAAATGGAATTGTATATTATTTTTGGACAATTTATTTTGAGCCACTTGTGGTTAAGAAAACAAATTAAAAATTTGTTATATGGAATCAAATTATAAATTTGATATTTGGAAACAAATGAAAATTTGTTATATGAAAATAAATGAACATTTGCTATATGGATTCAAAGGGTAAGTTATAAACATTTGTGCCTTGCGCTATGTTTACTACAAAAGAAATTTGTTCAAATATATTTGAAGTGTTTATGTGAAAGTGTAGTTGATATTTTTCAACCACACTAAAGTGATCGATGATGAAAAAAAAATTATGTTATGAATTATGTTGGAATATCATCTCAGTTTTTTGATGATATATAGATTGAAATTTCGTAAATTTTGGCATGCATGTAGTATGTTGAGATTATAAATTTTGGGCTTTGGAATTTCTGAAAAAAGAGTTGTATATCTTTTATTATGATTTTTACAAATGAGATGCACAATTTCTGAATTTTTTGGACAGCTTGCAGTAAAACAAGTTTATCTTCACTTGTACTTAATATTTTTGGGTTATTCCAATTTTGGATAAGACTAGACTCATAAAGGATGAATTCTAAAAAATTTCATAAATTTTCAATAAGCCGTTTGGTCGTGGTGAAATTTCAAACTTGAAGTTTTTCCGTTTGAACAAATATTTTGGATAACATTTTTTTAAAAAAAATGTATCATGTCGTGTTCCCAATGGATTCAAAATATTTTGAAGCCTTTATAAATTTCTTATTCAAGAATTTATGAAGTACTTAAAAATTTGGACTCAAATTTATGGAAGATGAATTTCATAGAAATTGTATAATGACTTATACAATATTTGAGTTTGGAGTGCAAACGCTAGAATTTTATATGAATAATTCTTTGTATTATTCATTTATATGAGTTGGAAAATGTATATAATAAAATTGTATTCTACTATGTTGGAATCAATTTGGTGTGCTTCATACACGTGTAGAAATAATTTAGTTGGCTAAAATTATTTTGACCGTATGCTTTGATTTGGAATAGATGTTTAAACTATAATACGAAGTATTATTGTATACATTGTGAAAAATTATATATTATATTTTTTTATGAAATAGATTGTATAATCTATATGTGACTTTCATACCTTTGAAAATCTGAACTTATGATTAGAACGAATGAACTTGTATTTTTTTTTATTCGGCTATACCTGAAAGCATTAAGTATGTATTTATTTAAGAACTAAGATTAATTCTTATTTACTGTTGAAACTCTATAAGTTTAGATTCCATTTTATGAATTGAATATATAGTGGGGGCACATTACATGTTGCTTCTCAATGCTATACGTAGAGAATAGTGGGGTCACTCAATCGAGTACCTCTCAACTATAATTAAAGAACATTTAATAGAATCTGAAACTTTGGTGTTCAAAAGAACTCTTATTTTTTGAGTTATGAGTTAAAAATAAAAACTTGCTTATGTTATTGAAAAGGATTCGAAAAATCCTTAGAGAAGTCATGTCATAAATGATTGATTGAATTCTTTGGAATAAACAAGAAATTAGTTTATAATTGACTTATCTTATAACTTTAAGATAAAGAGGTGTATACACATCATTTGAAGGAATATTGAGACCATTATCATTTATGAGTATGAGTTTTGTTTAATAGCCAAAATTTATCGATATAACTTAGTTATACATGATGCACGTTAAATTATTCTCATGAAAATGAAGAAGCTTCATTTAATTTGAATGCCATTCATATTATATATGATGATGAGTTAAAAAATATATATATAATATTGTTTATCGAATGGTGACCTATGTAAGGCAACTTACATGGACCAACTTGAAGTTAGAAAATTAATATGGAAGGCACTAATAATTGGCATGATACTTTGATAAATTATCAAATGAGAATGAATTGTAAATAATATGAATTGTGTTTATCACTAAGCATGTTGAAATATGAATGCACTCTTATTTATTATGCAAGAATGATTAACTAATAATTGGTTATAATATTTGATTGCCTAGAAAATCAAATTCATGCTAAGTCAAAGTGTGGGAATAAAGAGTTTCAATGAAACAAGAATAGTACTTGTTAATATTACAAGGCTATATGGATCAATTAATTGATCGAGCACATTTAAATACAATAATATCTATTTATTAGATATATGCTTATTATGAACCATCTTGTACTCCACATGATCCAAGTATAAGAACACTATATATAGTGATAAGAAAAGATGAATATGCGAACATCTTAAGTAGTCTCAATTGAGCTACTAAATACAGTTGACTTGGAATATTTTTTTAGTGGGAGTACTATGAAGGTTTATAATTAAAAAGTGCATTCTTATGCTATTGAGAAAGGTTATGTGTTTTGATAAAAACTACGAACCTAGAATTGATTCTGAATCAATAACAGATATGTGTTTAATACATATTATGTTGTTATTTTTTGGAACTCCCAAAAATATTAATTATTGGCATAATGAATGATGGAGTATATGGTGATACCATTAGCTATGGCTAGTGAGTAAATGAAAAGTTAAAAAAAAAAACTATTATAAGATACCATTTATGGTAGAGATTGACACAGTCATTTTATCCACAACAATAGAACCGTGGCTATTGTAAAATTTTAGAACCGTTATCATAACGAAAAGAACGACAAATATGTCGTAAGCACAACATAGTTTGAGAATTTAAAAATTAATGAGTTGTGAGTGTGAATTATGATCGGACTGATGAGAATAGATCATGACTTATCCTTTGACGAAAAGACTAATGTAGGAGAAGGTGTTTAACACCTAGAAAGGGATCGGACTAAAGCCCGTTGATATTGAATCATTTGTGGTGGTAACCCAACCTATAGACTGGAGATCCCAAGAAATAGGTTCAAAGGGTAATAACAAGTCACGGTGATATGGGTTGAATCATGCTAATAATTATATATGGGGTTTTACTCCGAGTCCATCCCTATGTAGCATGATATCCTGAAGCGAGTTAAGGTTGAGTTAATGATAACTATTAATGAAGATCTATAGCTCTATTTTGAGTGGGGTACCTAGCTACGAGAGTATCCTTGATAGATTCACCTATGTGGATGTAGAAGTATGGCCGCTTCCTATGGTAATTTTGGGCAAATTCCCCAGAGCGTTCACATGGTCGTAACGTGTTGGCTTGAGGACTACACCCAAGTAGGGTTGTGTGTGGGATGTTGTCAAAGATAGAGTTCAAAATTACGAGTTACTCTACTATAATCTGAATCATCTTTATTATGTAAAAGTTCAAGTCGAAAGACACATTTGCTTATGCACAATTCTATGAATTATTGCTCAATAAATTTTCAAAATTTACAAGTGGGGGATTGTTGAAACATTTTGTTTGTGTGTAAATTTTAAATAGGAAAACAAATAGCTTTTGGAAAAGAAGAGATGGTGGAATATAGCTTTTGAAAAAAGAAGAGATAGGTGGATGATAGCTTTTGAAAATGAAGAGATTAGTGGGGCTTTATAGCCACCCACTAGAACCAACTTGAAATTATCATCCGGGTATTACTCCCAAATTTCGTCTCTTTATTTCCTTGGCAGTTATCCTCCATTACTAGTATATATGTGACGAGACTCCATTATTACCAAAGAAGAGATAGAGAGAGCTTGAGAGCTTAAGTATTTGAAATGAAAAAAAAAAGAAACTTGAGTTTAGTTTTGGAAGAAAGAAAAATCGGGTGTTTTGGATTCAAAATAAAAATCACTTCTTCTCTCTTTCTAAGACTGAAAATATTTTCTTCATGAAAATATTTATTCCCTTAAAGTATTTTAGAACAGTTTGTTCTCTTCAAACTGAAATTTCGATATTGAGCAATTAATTTGGAATGGGTGTTAGAAGACATATAACTATGGTGCATGGTTATATGATACATAGGTGATTCTGGGCTTGTTTTTTACTGGAGATGGCGTGACTGTAGACTACCTGCACAAAGAGGGTAGAGCCGCTAAACGTATTAAAGAGAGCGACCTAGTCCGCGACTCAACCCAAGAATCGTTTACGACGAATTTATAAACAATTGAGGTAATATTGTTTATTTTTATTGTGCAGTATTTATTTGGAATTCTCGCATGACATTCATATTTTGCGATAATCATATAAGGTAATTGTTGATACCAAATTTAATCTGCTGACGTGGACCAATCATACGAAGACACCTGGCTATCTACATGGCAACAACAGACCTTTCCGAGGAACTCACAGGCTCCGAGGAATAGACCTCTCCGAGGAATTCACATGCTCCGAGGAACATACCTCTCCGAGGAACTCATAGGCTCCGAGGAACATACCTTTCCGAAGAACTCTTGAATACCAGGAAGATCAACATACCCGAGTTACTCAGACGGTCCGAGCTGCATCTCGGCCACAGCATTGATTGCCAGATAACGAACAGTCCAACTGGTTCATTAAATGATTATCCTTGACGCACAAGTCTAAGGGCATTAAATGTATTACCCTTTCATATGTATATCATTTAATGTATCGACCCTTTCATGTACAGCCTCAAGGCTATAAATACCTTGTATCACCCTCATTCAAGGGGACCGGAATTTCTTGAGAGAATTTGTAATCAAGAATTCCACAAACACTCAGCAATAACATAACAGTGGACGTAGGCTTTATTCCTAGCCGAACCACTTTAAAAATCTTTGTCTTATTTATTTATCTGTGATTGAAAAATTAGAGCGATCTAGTTTTTTACATCAACAGATTGGCGCCGTCTGTGGGAACGTGTTACAAGCGTTGTTCTCCACCAAAAGCTAAGTTTTTATTTTCTCTACGTATAATCAATTATACATACATCTTTTGATTCGATCATGATTTTTATGTTTATATACATAAATTAATTGTCCAATTTTTATCTGCAAATTGTTGCATATCATGATTTTTTAATCATAACTGTTAGATTTATCCTTATTTAAAAATCTGAAAAATAGTAGATTTCATAAATCATAATTCTTTGCTTGATTCTCAAGTTTTAATTTTATATCATGGAATAAATATTTTAAATGATTACATATGCCAATATATACGACGATGATAAGATTTGATCATTTTCATTGTTGATTTTGAAATAAATTTTGTAAGATATTTGATGTCTATTCAAATTCCCAGCATATTTTTAATAAAAGAATGGGAAAAGGTTAAAGGCAATGAAAAGTCTTCTCATGGAAATCATGACCCAGATATATATTATCTCTCTTCAAGTTTGAGTCTCTTTGCATTCACTTTTATGAATTATATACTTAATTTGGTTCATCTTCCATCTATGTCAATAAATTCAAATTGATTGATTTTTTAGTTGGTAATAATTTCGATCATTCACCATATTTTTGTCTCTCCAAATTGGGAATATGAAGGGATCAATATAAAAAATAATTTTCTCTCACCTGAAAAATCATTACCCACCTCTTGTAAAAGAGGATCAGTAAAATAATCATGACCATATCAAGACTTTGGGCACAAATTTGATATGTTGGCCCCTCGTTGATCACATCACAAAGTTTCTTTGTCGAAATCACACGATCTAGTTGGTTATATATTTATTCATTTAATTAACATTCTTAAGGCTTAAATTTTACATTGAATGTTATTTTTGATCTAAAGATTCGAGATATTCTAGTCATCCAACCATATATTCTATAATTTGAGATATCCTTAATTGTTGGTCGGCAATATCCATGTCGTTTGTCGGCAGCAGTAGAATCTTGGGGTATTAAAAAATGCCAAGCAGCCCTGATATTTCTTTAAACACGAGTTCGGCTTGGGGACAAGCAGGGGGCTTAAGTCTTTTTAACTTATGATCACCCCAAAAATATTTATAAACAGCAACTAATACCTGATTGGTTGTTGGAGATTAAATAAATTTACAAAAAAACTTTACGTCTTATTTATGATGCATATTTGATAATAATTTGTCCATCTCACACACATTTGGCATAAAACATATTATTTCATATTTTGAAATTTTTATGTTGATACATATCATATATTGATTGGATGAGTAAATTATTCTCATGACTAATCAATTCAGCCTACACATATGGTAGAGCAAATTATTAATTTTTACAGGCACAAGATTCAATGCCGACGAATGCTGAAGCACAAATTATTCTATATCCATTCGGATTCATATTTTATATTTATCTCAGCATGGAGCTCCAAAAATTTCTTCTCTCTATATATATTCAGTTCCGAGGAAGAACTGTAACATTTATTATATTTCACCCCCAACGGATGGTTGGTCGGGGTAATTCTTATTTATATGCAGGCCCAGCAAAGTTCTCGGCCATATTCTTATGTTCTGGAAAATATTATTCTTATTCGGCATTCTGCAATTATGCCTCGACAAGATACTTATTCAGCTTTAAGGAGAATTACAACATTCATTCGGATAATTCTTATTTATATTCAGGCCTGACAACGTCCTCGGCCATATTATTATGTTCTGAAAGATCTTATTCTTGTTCGGCATTATATGATTCTACCTCGACTGATCGGCGAGGCACTTTATTATTTTTTATATCTATTTGGATGCATATTCTATTCTCATTTCAGCATGGAGCTCGACAAATATTTATTATATCTTATTCAGCTCCAAGGATGTCTCCAGCATTTATTATATCTTATTCCCAACAATCTGTTGGTCATCGCCGAGGAGGTATCCTGCATTTATTATATCTTATTCCCAACGAATCTGTTGGTTAGCGCCGAGGAGGTCTTCAGCATTTATATTATCTTATTCCCAACGAATCTGTTGGTCATCGCCGAGGAGGTATCCTGCATTTATTATATCTTATTCCCAACGAATCTGTTGGTTAGCGCCGAGGAGGTCTTCAGCATTTATATTATCTTATTCCCAACGAATCTGTTGGTCATCGCCGAGGAGGTATCCTGCATTTATTATTCCCAACAATCTGTTGGTCAGCGCCGAGGAGGTCTCTAGCATTTGTATTATCTTATTCCCAACAAATCTGTTGGTCAGCGCCGAGGAGGTCTCCAGTATTTATATTATCTTATTCCCAACAATCTGTTGGTCAGCTCCGAGGAAGTCTTCATCATTTATTATCAATTACCACCAACTCTGATCGGTAGATAAAATCCAACTCCGGTTGGTAGACAAAATCCAACTCCGGTTGGTAGATAAAATCCAACTTCGGTTGGTAGAAAAAATCCAACTCCGGTTGGTAGACAAAATCCAACTCCGGTTGGTAGATAAAATCCAACTTCGGTTGGTAGAAAAAATCCAACTCCGGTTGGTAGATAAAATCCAATTCCGGTTGGTATTGGTCGATAAATCTCATTCAAAGTTCACATTCCACAGTTGGGGGCTTCTATTACAGATATATTTGGTGGCACATTCTTATATCATCATGCAATCGAGCATCAAATTCAACCCCGACTAATCATCATTCAGGAGATATATTGAAGTTCAGGAGGAATTTTGAAGTTCAGGAGGAATATTGAAGTTCAGGAGGTATATTGAAGTTCAGGAGGTATATTGAAATTCAGGAGGAATATTAAAGTTCAGGAGGTATATCGAAATTCAAGAGGTGTATTCAGAAGTATCAGGACATGATGAAAGAAAGCGAAAAGTATTCCACCGAGGAACTCTGTCAGACCAAAAATTAGAAGACAAGTTGCCTATATGGAGGCTATATGTAGATGGATCATCTTTCACTACAGGCTGTGGGGCAGGGATCGTTTTGAACAGCCCAGATGAGGTCGACAGGGAATACGCCCTACGTTTCTAATTCAAAGCTTCTAATAATGAGGTTGAGTATGAGGCCATGATTGCAGGTCTTAATTTGTCAAATACTATGGAGGCACAGCAGGTTATTGTCTTCAGTAATTCTCAATTGATCGTAAACCAAATGTTGGGAAAATATATGCAGTGAAGGGAGAGTCGATGGTCAAGTACCATGCAAAGGTGATGGAGTTATTGACAGAATTTGATGCTATTCAATTGGTGAGGACACCGAGGATGGAGAATGCTAGAGCAGACGCATTGGCCCGATTAGCATCAGCTACTTGTACCGAGCTGCGAAGAACGATACCAATTGAAGTATTAGAAAGTCGGAGCATATATTGAGGAGGAACAATTACCGGAGGATAATCTCGCTGCCTAGAAATGGAAGTTTAAAGCTGCTCGGTATGTATTAATTAATGGAATAGATGAGGAATTATGGCAGGTTTGCAAAGATGTGTACATCCCTCCGAGGTGAAAGAATTGATTAAAGAGATCCATGAAGGGTCCTGTGGAACCCATATAGCAGGTCGGACACTTTTGCAAAACGTGATGACGCAGAGATACTACTGGCCGACGATGAGAGCTGATTGTATAGCTTATGCCAAGAAATGTGACAAATACCAACGCTTTTCCTCCATCCGAAGAACTTCACAAACATTGTTGACACCCATCATTTATCCTTGGCCATTTGCCATATGGGGATTGATTTGGTTGGACCATTGCCGACGACTCGAGGAAGATTCAAATACCTCGTCATCACAGTAGATTATTTTACTAAGTGGATAGAAGCTGAGCCACTTATTGACATGACATACGAGAAGAAGAGTATCCAGCCCCGAGAAGAATCAAGCTATACAAGAGGAAATGAAGACCGAGCAAGAGAGAGATCTAGATCTCCTCATCGGGCAGAAGAAAAACAATAAATGAAGAATGTGTGTTGATTTCACCGATATCAACAAGGCAGTGGATGCTACCTCGGGACACGAACTGCTCATGGATATTTACTCTGGCTACAACTAGATTAAAATGAAACCTGAAGACATAACAACGGCTGATGAACAAGGTTTTTGCCGAGAAAATCAGTTGCAGTATGGAAGTCTATGTTGATGACATGCAAGAAAGCTGCTGATCATTTGGTTGACTTGAGTCAAACTTTTGATCAACTGGATAATTATCAAATGAAACTCAACCCGACGAAGTGCACATTTGGAGTACGAGAAGGAATGTTCCTCGGGTACATCATCAACCAGCGAGACGTTGAAGCAAATCCAGACAAGATCAAAGCCCTGTTAGGGTTGCGATCCCCAAAAACGAAAGAAGAGGTGCAAAGATCAGATACCCAAAACGGGGAAAATTGGCAGTGGCATTAATTAAAGCAAGTAGAAGAAGGAGGCTGCGTTTCCAGGCCCATACCATGCATGCCGACATGCCATTAATACAAGCTATAGCAGAGTTTACTGATCTTAATACTCCTGAGAAACAAAAATTGCTCGCTGATCAACCTGTGGATGTTACAGGATCAACCAAGAAGACTGCTCTACGGAGTCATGCTCTACAGAGCCATGCTCTACGGAGTCAAGCTCTCCGGAGCGCTCTACGGAGCAAAAGTGCTATAAGTAGCCAACCTCCTTTGGTTAGGAGGATAAGCTCTCCGGAGCGCTCTACGGAGCAAAAGTGCTATAAGTAGCCAACCTCCTTTGGTTAGGAGGATAAGCTCTCCGGAGCGCTCTACGGAGCAAAAGTGCTATAAGTAGCCAACCTCCTTTGGTTAGGAGGATAAGCTCTCCGGAGCGCTCTACGGAGCAAAAGTGCTATAAGTAGCCAACCTCCTTTGGTTAGGAGGATAAGCTCTCCGGAGCGCTCTACGGAGCAAAAGTGCTATAAGTAGCCAACCTCCTTTGGTTAGGAGGATAAGCTCTCCGGAGCGCTCTACGGAGCAAAAGTGCTATAAGTAGCCAACCTCCTTTGGTTAGGAGGACATGCTCCAAGAAGCCAAAAAGTTCGAAAGAATCCTACTACTCCTTTGATTAGGAGGTATACACCAGCATGATCAACTACGGTTGGTAAGACTTTATATATTCTCGCATTACAACTTATGTTGGTCGGGAGGTAACATTATTACAAAAAGTTCTTTAAAAGAACAAAATATTCCAAATTATACCAAATATGGTTGAACCCATCAACTGTAGTTGGTCGACAAACATTATTTATCCACCTTGGTTGGTTGGAAACACTTTGAATAAATTATACTCATTACTTTATTATTAAGTGATCGAGCAACATTACTAATACTTGTAACTTTTTTGGTCGATGAACCATACAATATTGTTATGCAAGCACAAATAATAAAGTGTTTGATATTTACAAAACAATAGCAAATTCAAATTTGCGAACAAAAATGAAATTCTTTCACTGAATTCAAAATGAATTATGCAAATTTATTACATTGATATTAAATTGTGTACTAACTATTACATTGAGATTCCTACTCTATTGGTTTCTCTCCCTCTGATTTTGAAACAGGTTCCTCGCCAGCAGGAAGATCATCCAAAGCATAATGGGAATTTTATGAAGTTAAGATATTTCAGCATTCTGATGTTCATCACAGATGGTCTGTCCGAGCAACTCTTGCTCGTCCCCGAGAACCTCTTGCTCACCCCCGAGTAGAGGTAGAAGTTAAAATCAGCATCTACATCACTGAGATCTTTGCTACTACTGTCTCGACCAACATCGAAGAAGAAGTTGCAAGAAAATGTTTCAAAGTCCACCATTAGCTCACAGAATGCATTAGGTCGGATAACAAACCAATCAACATACTTGAAGATTATGATAAGCTACAAACAGCCTCATATGTCGTCCAGGAGATAATGCCCTTTATGTCCAACAAATCAAGAAGGTAGATCAAGAATTTCACGAGCACCGAGCAACACTGCAAAATAAAATACTCCATCCTTTCAAGTAAACCATCAAGCATGAAGCATTGGGGGCTTCTGTTGATACCAAATTTAATCTGCTGACGTGGACCAATCATACGAAGACACCTGGCTATCTACATGGCAACAACAGACCTTTCCGAGGAACTCACAGGCTCCGAGGAATAGACCTCTCCGAGGAATTCACATGCTCCGAGGAACATACCTCTCCGAGGAACTCATAGGCTCCGAGGAACATACCTTTCCGAAGAACTCTTGAATACCAGGAAGATCAACATACCCGAGTTACTCAGACGGTCCGAGCTGCATCTCGGCCACAGCATTGATTGCCAGATAACGAACAGTCCAACTGGTTCATTAAATGATTATCCTTGACGCACAAGTCTAAGGGCATTAAATGTATTACCCTTTCATATGTATATCATTTAATGTATCGACCCTTTCATGTACAGCCTCAAGGCTATAAATACCTTGTATCACCCTCATTCAAGGGGACCGGAATTTCTTGAGAGAATTTGTAATCAAGAATTCCACAAACACTCAGCAATAACATAACAGTGGACGTAGGCTTTATTCCTAGCCGAACCACTTTAAAAATCTTTGTCTTATTTATTTATCTGTGATTGAAAAATTAGAGCGATCTAGTTTTTTACATCAACAGTAATAATTTAATTTTGAGCAGTAGACTTAAAATTAATTTATAATTTTATTTTTCGATTTCTCTATAAAACTCTTTGATGTGATTTTTTAATCACAATATATAAAGTTGTCCAACAAAACTCCTAGGTAATGATTTTTTAAGAAAGCATGCGCCTCGACTAAGGATTTTTATGTTATCATTCACACCGGTTATTTTTAAATTTAGTATAAATTTGAATCGAGATCCATAATGGTCAGTTGTCCTTGTACGGCCCATATATTTTCAAATCTGTGTACAAAATTAGTAAAGGGCAGAAATTTGCAAAGTAAATTTATTATTAGAATAAATCTACACATACCCACAAAAAAATCCAAAACTCATACCCAATGCATTAAAAGTTTATACCTTATTGTTATGGATCCCGTCAGGGCATAGAAATGGGTCCCATCGAGTGCATAAAAAGCTTGTACTCATTTTTGTCTTATTAGGCGAGTACACTTTTTGATTTTTTTTGTGGGTACATATAGTTTTACTCTTATTATTAATGTATTCTTCCATATGTGTCGAAGAATCTTTAATTCCTCATCATCAGAGTCTAAATCATCTTATTGTTGTTCATGTATCCAATAGTGGAAATAAGTGTGTGGGCATCCGTCTCAAGTTTGTCTTTTGGAGAATAGAAAATATGGGGAGGTTGCCAAGTGGTGATGTGGGTTTAACATTTTTAAATTTAGGATTTGTTAAAAATTTGAGATTTAATTTGGGGAAAAAATGACGTGAATAAGTATTTTGGCCAAATAAATAATTTAGGATTAATTTATTTATAATCCATTGATGCAAACACCACCTTATAATGCAATATTGTCCGGTAAGTGGGAAAACGGGTGTGTCAATGGCATTAAATACTTGGTACATAGAGTTGGATGACTTCCTCCCAACCACACACGCATTTTATATAATACATCTTCACGTTTCTATATCCTTCCATCAATTATAATTCGACAGTGAAGCTATAGTATTCATTATCTATATAAACTCACTCCATTATTTTCTCTCTCTCACACATATATGAAGAAAGATAGTATGGATATGGAGAGAGAATATAAGGGAAGCATGGATGGAGTAGAGGTGGTGGTGAGTGAAAGGAGGGGAAGGGGCAGTGATCTGGTGCTACGTATGCTTGGGTTGGCTTGTACACTTGTAGCTGCAGTCTTGGCTGGTGTGAATAAAGAAACTCAGATAATTTCAATTACTCTTGTTGATAGTATGCCTCCCCTGCGGGTCCCTGCAACTGCTAAATGGAACTATATGTCCTCTTCTGTGTGAGTCTCTCTCTCTCTCCATATATCTATATCTATATATATATGTGTGTGTGCATGTGATACATTTATTAATGTTTAGTATTACTCTTTATATATATCTATATATATATATGTGTGTGTGTGTGTGCATGTGATACATTTATTAATGTTTAGTATTACTCTTTATATATATATATATATATATATATATAACAATGTTTTTGTGTGAATTAGTTTGCATTTTAAGAGTGTGGATCGAACATGTGTCACTTGACAGTGAACCCGAAAGAGAGAGAGTACCTATAATTTAATCGATAGTTTCTAGGCTTAATGTCAGGTAACACATGTCCGGTGCGCACTCTTAAAATGAGTACTGATCTCTACAAAAGCAGTACTCTCTCTCTCTCTCTCTCTCTCTCTCTCTCTCTCTCTCTCTATATATATATATATATATATATATATATATATATAGTTTTATTTATTTTTTTAGGTTCTTAGTGTGTCATCTTAGGACACACCTTATCAAGACCTTATATATATTAATTAATTATACAAATTTAGGTGTTGAATTAATTTTGTAATACAAATAAACTCATAAATTATTACACTTAGTTCAGTTAACTATCACGTTGATTGCAGTTATGATAAAGATAAGCATGTTAACTATTATGTTGAGTGCAGCTAACCTCGTAAGCTATTATTTTTTGGTTAAAAAACAAAAGAATTATGATGCAAAAAGTGTTTATTAGTGATGTTTCTAGCGATGAATAGTGGTTATTTTAAAATTTGTTAAGGAAACTTGGGGAAGTTAATGGAAACTTGGGAATGTTATCATGTAAATTTATCTTTTAATTATTCATGATTAAACTATTTGTAACAATACAACATGTATTCATATTTTTTTGAATTAAATGTTTTTCCAAAATTTTAATTTTTATTTTATAATATTTTAAGTTAGGTGGATGTTTTGTAAAATAATTTATGTTGTGGTAGTTTAAATAAGAAATATTTTTTCCTTCCCAATTAGGAGTCCACTTTTTTTCTTTTTGAGTTGCCACCAATTAGTAGTCCATTTTCCTTTTTTAAACGTAATCAACTATCCAATTTTTTCGATAATGAAGATATGTTGATCTTGATTATTGATTGAAGTTATCATTGATTTATACAAAAAGAAAATATGAACTATTAATTTGGGATAGAGAAAGTATATACTGTTGTTTATTGTAATATTATGTATATGTTACTTCATTTTTCCAATAATTCTCTTGCATTTTTTTCTATTAAACAAACACATACATGAAAATAAATTATTTTCCTTAACTTCACTTTTCGTGTGAATTATGGAGGTTATACTGAGAAGCTATATTTTTCCTTTTACTCCATTGCCAGAAGAAAAAAATATGTAGACATCAACTTTTTTCTCTAATTTCTGGTCGATAATTTCTTTTTAGAACACTAATGTCTCTCTCTCTCTCTCTTTAAGATTATCTTATTTTCAGTAATTTATACAATAAATTTTGTAAAATATACATGAAATTTTTTTAAAATTTTATTTTTGGAATTATTTTTAATTTGTATGTGCAATTTATAATGTATAAAATATTTCTTATAATATACACGTGTTTAGTTTGAAGGTATACATGAAGGGTGAGGGCCTTAGTGGTCCAAGAACATGTTAGTGAATTACAGCCAAAAATATATTGAACAATGACTAAAATGAAAAACCCTCGTGGACAAAGCTAGACGTGTAAAATTCTTATTGCAAAAAAAAAAAAAAAAAGAGAGCGAGAACTTTTTTATATAACTATTGTTTAATGGAAATTAAATTTCAAAATAATAATAATAATAATTTGTATTAGGTGGAACACTAGACCGGTTATACGCTCTATGAATATGATGGCAACGGGATGAATTTAAACATTTCTAACACAAACAAAAACTTTCTTATAAAAGAAAAAAACGTATAAACTGAGACCTAAAAATTTGTATTTGGCAGTCTCAAAGTTTTTAATAGACATTTTCGTTCTTTTACATCCAAAACCAATAAACCAATAATATTGTATTATTGTAAAAAAAATATTTAAACGGTGATTATTTTAAAATATTTGTGTGAATACAAAAATTCAAACATTCATTGAGACACATCTTATAACCATTGAATACGAACCGTAAGCAGGGGAAAATTTTGAATTATACTATTACATTCTGTAATTCTTTGTTACTAGATATATATGATGCAGAAATGATGCCATATAATATATTTGGACAGGCATATGTTAAACAGATCTTACTCATGCATGCTTCTCCAGTAGTACTACTGCTCTACTATTACAACAGAACAATAGCAGTTATAACTGTTGCTTTTGCTCTTACAACTACAACCAAACTTCTATGAACTTTGAATAGTATAGTTCCTTTTAAACCCATATTAACTGTCTTAATAATTTAGAAAATTGATCTTCAATAATGTATTAGATAAAAAATTTAATTTATTTTGACATTTTAAATCAAGTTTAAAAGATATACTCGTTATATATTCCCTGTATACATATTTTGCTCCCTTATATAACATTTATTTATTAAAAAAAATAATCGGGACAACCAAAAAACATCCTAAATTTTTTTGGCGTTATTCTATTTAGTCATTTAATTATTATTATTATTATTATTATTATTATTATTATCTAGGACGTTTGTTTAATGTCTATGGTCATTTTGCAATGATAATCATTCTTCCATAGTAATAAATTTTATAAAATTCCATGTTAAGGCATTTTATAGTCTTATGACTTTTTGTGAGTGTCAAATTTATACTATCAACATCCCGAAACCCTCTATACAACTGTAAGTGGAGGATCATACTAAATAAAAAATCCATGACGTCTCATTCTTCATCAAGTCACGATGGTCAATTCAACTATGACGAGTTTGATTTAGTGTTTGAAAACACTAGCCCTTGTTTTTTTTCCATTCAATTACTTCTGACATTATAAATGTTAGATATCCTCGTTACTGTGCAGGCATCATAACATATCAAAACCAATAATAGTGTGTGTATATATGTGTGTTTGCATATTACGTATTAAATGGGGCATCATAATAAGCCACCCACCACATGTACGTCACTCAACTTATAATAAGTTCCTCACTTACCTTTTCGGGACAAACAAATTTTAGAGGATTTTCCTATCTAGAAATAAAATGATATTTCGATAGTTGGCAGGTTTTAGTAAATAATACTCAAGTTCTTATGCGAAATAACATTTGCGTTGAAACTATTTAAATATATATTCCACGTCAAGTTGGGGCAAAGAGATATGCCATCTGGCATTCCATCTAGTGCCATGGGAGACCTTCATGCGGTACTTGAAATGTCACGAAAACTTGTGGTGAAAATGCATAATGCATTCTTAGTTTTTTGTTTCTTACTTTGAAGGCAATATGGAAATTAACTCTGCAAAGATTCAGATACCATGGGAGAGCTATACGACCGACTCTTGCGCGATCTTCCAAAATACCCTTAGGTCTGAAGTTGGGACTATTTTTTGTTATTGCAAGTGGCGCAATCAAGAATTTATTTTGGGTGGAGAATAAATCGTTGACAGGGTTTTGGGACAATAGCCCTCGGAAAAAAAAATACGGTTATTTTTATGTTTTATAAATATTTAATTGATAATTTGTATTTTAGACAAGTATAACTCAAATAAAATATTTTTTCTTTAAGTGGAAGAACCATTTGCTCTTTAACGGATACATACGAGTTTTATCAAATAATTCCGTAAATAGTTCTCCCACTCACCAAACATTAAATCATAAAAAATATACATATTGCAAGCTTAAATATAATGTAAGACTTAATAAAAATACATCAATAGCTTCAATTCAATCAAAGAAAAAATGTCAAAGATAGAAATCGTTCATCACAAGTGGTGTTTTTATACCCTACAGTCCGTACATATGAAATACACTATGAAGTGACCATAAGATGCTATGCACTCATTACTTTTAGGTTTTGAGGTAAGCGCATACAAATACTAATAGTAATAAATATTTAAAAGCAATATATCTACATTTGTTTCTTGAATGTTAACATTTAGCATGTCACCAACAAATTATTTCTTAAATGTATGTTGAGAGTGACTACTCCAATTATCCATGAAATATATAAGAACTTTGGTCGATTATTAGAAATTTATGTGGGTGCTCTACCTAGTTTTCAAAATATTTAGGGGTAAAAGTTTAATTTTCAAAATTTGGGATGGGGCGTTTGCCCACCCCAGCCTCCATATAGCTCCGCCCCTGGTTATGGCCAATTAATATATGGGAATTTTGACACAAAAAAATGCCCAATGATCTTAGATCAGTATTTAAAAATAAGAGAGCATGTCTAGTCTAGTATGATTTGTTCTTGGAATTAGAGAAATTCTCTTAGAGAAAAATAAGAAAGAGACATGAATGTGTTTTGATGTGTCATGAACTTTTACAATAGGCAATAAATACATTTAAAAAACTTGGTCACCGGGATTGGAATATAAAACTAATATATATGTACACGCACACACACACACACTAGCAACCAATCCCTCCTCAAACTCAATATGGTGAAGCGTATCCTTAGGTTGGTAACTATGTCCAGCAATCGTCCAGGAGCATGAGCACCTGTGAAGATATCGTGGTTAGAGTAGTAGTGGGAATTTACTTCTGATAATCAAAGTAGGAGATGATGGAGTCCAACATATTAGCAAAAGATCGACAGTGTAAAGATAAATCCGTAGAAGTGCACGAAGCACTAATAAGTGAGTGCATGAAACACTAATGGGCTAGTGCACAAGGAACTGAGTGAGCGAGAGCAAGAAGAATTTATGTGTGAGTACGTGAAGCACTAATAAATGAGCACATAAATGACTAATGAGGAGGTGCGTATGGCATTAATGATCAAGTGAACGAAGCACTGATATGAGAGTTCATGAAGAAATATGAGAGAGTGAACAAAACACTGAAGAGAAAGTGTGTGAAGCACTACAAGAGTGCACTAAGCCCTATGAAAGAGTATACACGAAGTATTACGAGAGTGCACTAATTACTATGATATTGCACAAATCCCTTAGAAGAGACAGCACTGAGTGACAAATGATTGGAGAGAGCTGAATCCAGAGCTGTGAGAACAAAGATAGTGGGAGACCACAAGGGTTTGTCGGAGGGAAACAAACGCAAAGTCTCCAACGAGTGGTTCAAACATGTATGACAACATCAATTATTGCGATGGATTTTTTTTCAATAAATATAGATGAGCTTGAGAGATGAGTTTGGGTCATGAAAGGTGGTATCGATTTGGAATCGTGTCGAGGAGACGAATGGGCCAACTTTGATAGCCATTTTGGGGCTTGTTTTGGAATTTTTATTTGACCTAAAATGTTGTATTTAAAATAAGAAAATGGAACAAAATTATCGAATGCAGAAATCCTACAACAAAAAATATTATGGCTAAGTCGCATACTAGGTCGCTCTCTTTAAGATGTTTCATAACTCTGCCCAAAAACTATGCTGCGGATTTTGAAAAGCCCTGTCAACCCCAGAATAAAACAATCCAGAATAAAAAATAATTTATGCCTAAAAAAGCTACGTACGGTAGTAATCTGGTATACCATCACCCGTTCAATATTAATTAATCAATATCATAATATTACCGTATTTTATTTATGGGAAGAAATATTTTTACGAGAGAAATTTTTTAGCAAGTGTTTATCTGTGTGTGTGTGTGTGTGTGTGAGAGAGAGAGAGAGAGAGAGAAAGAGACTTTTGTGTATCTTTCAAACAATGCAGATGGACACTCTTTAAGAAAAAATAATTCTGAACTTTAGTAAACATGGTAGGAGTAAAACATGGAGAAAATGAAATAATAAAACAAGGAGGGTTGGTTTTTTCTTTGTCTCTCACTTCTTTCTATATTTAAGGAAAAGCTACAGTAGGTCTCCCTTTTTTTAAATTTTACATAAGGACAAAAAGTATTTTTGTTTCAATAACCCTCCACGTGTAAATTTTGAAAAACATATTTATCGAGCAATAATTCACAGATTGTGCATAAGAAAATGTATCTTTCGACTTGACTATTTACATAGTAAAGATGCTTCAGAATATACGAGATTAACCTTAGTTTTGAACTATATCTCTGACAACACCCCACAAACAACCTTACTTGGGTGTAGTTCTTAAGGCATCACGTTAAGGCCATCTGCTTCCATCCCAATATAGTGAAAAATTTAGGAATTTGTCCAAAATTTCCATAGAAAACATCCACACTTTCACATTCACATAGGTGAGTCTATTAAGGATACTATCGTAGCTAGGTACCCAACTCAAAATAGAGTTATAGATCTTCATTAAGAGTTATGATTAATACAACCTTAACTCGCTTCAAGATATCATGGTCCATAGGGATTAAGTCGGAGTAAAACTTTGCATATACTAATTAGTATGATTCAACCCATATCATTTTTATCTTTTTATTACCCTTTGAACCTATTTCTTAGGATCTCCACTCTATAGGTTGGGTTACCATCACAAATGACTTAAATACCTAAGGGCTTTAGTCACATCTCTTTCGAGATGTTTCACACTTTTTCTCTAGCTAGTCCTTTCGTCAAAGGATAATGTAAGTTTTCCTCAAACCGTAAGCGATCCACTCTCATGGCACCCATAGAGATAAACTCTCTAGCAGTACTGTGTTTTGCGACTTATTTGTCCCTTCTTACCATTATAGTATCGGTTCTCAACGTTTGCAATAGTCTATGTACTATCATAGTGAATAAGAACGACTGGTATCAGTCCCTCTCATAATGGGATATCTGAAATAATTTTTCTCCACCATCCCGCCTCCTCGCTAGTTGTAGATAGCGCTATCATCTCTAACTCCATTGTTGATTGAGCCAAAATAGGCTATTTCTTAGACTTCCATGAAGCTACACCACCAGCGATACTAAATATGTATCCACTAGTAGCCTTGGAGTCATCAGATAGGGTGCTCCAATTAGCATCACTAAATCCTTCAAGGGCAACATAATGATTTTGATTGTGTAAATCGAGGTTCATCGTATATTTAAGGTGTCGCATGATCTTGCCAATGGTATGCCATTGCTCCATACTAGGTCTACGGGTAAATCTACATAGTACTTTCACAACATAAACTATATCATGTCTAGTGAAATATGTAGCATAACATATGCCACCAATGATGCTCCCATACCCAGTTTGTTTAAGATTATCACTAGTGTTCTTAAACAACTTTACACTAGGATAAAATGGAGTACTAACTAGTCTATAGTTAAAGTAATTATATTTCTTTATAATTTTCTCGATATAATGAGATTGGTGTAAAGAAATTTCCTTTTCAGACCTAGTAACTTTAATTTTTAATATTACACTAGCTTTACTCGTATCCTTTATATCAAATTTAGCACGCAATAAATGTCTAACATTATTTACGGCATGAATATTTTATCCAAATATAAGCAAGTCATCCACATAAAATCATATGATAGTGCAAATGTTATTTTCATATTTAAAATAAATGCATTTGTAAATTTCATTAATTCTCAACCTATTAGAGATGACTAAGCTATCAAATTTATCATGTAGTTGTTTTGGTGTCTATTTTAGTCCGTAAAGAGATTTATCCAATTTTCACACGTTAATTTCTTAACCGTGTAAAATAAAACCATTATGTTGGTCTATATAAATCTTTGCATCCAATTCACCATTTGAAAATGTAGTTTTAATATCTATTTGGTGTACAATTAAATAACTTAATGCAACAAATACAAATAGTACACGTATAGAGGTAATTCTAGTTAAGGGTGAAAATATATCAAAGAAGCCCAGAATTTTACGTTGTCTAAACCCTTTGGCAATTAAATATGCCTTGTATCTTTCAAAAGAATCATCGGGTTCTAATTTCTTTTTAAGAGTCTATTTGCAACCAATGGTTTTATTCCCCGATGGAAGGTCCACTAAATGGCAAGTTTTATTGGTTTCTAATGATTCCATTTCATGATTAATAACTTCTTTCATAAATCGGCATCTAAAGAATACAAAGCTTCGTGAAGGATATTAGGATCCTCCTCTAATATATAAGTGTAAAAGTTGGGATCAAAATCATTTTCAATACGAGCTCGGTTACTTCTTCTTGGTTCTAAAACACATTCATTGGGTTCTGAATATAGTAATAGAAATGCTAGTGGATGCTAAGCCCCCACTATTTCTCAATTTAAATGAAAATTTATCTTCATAAAAATCAACATCATTTGATTTGATAATAACTTGATTTTTCAAATCATAAAATCTATATGTTATCCTATTAACTACATAGCCAATAAAGACACACTTATATGTTGTACTAGACAATTTAGATATCTGATGGTCGGAAATATATACATAGACTAAGCACCTCCACGTTCTAAAATATGACACGTTTGGCTTAATATTTTTCAAAGTTCATGAGATATTTTTATTTTAGTCTTAGGAATTCTATTAAACACGTGACACACAGTTAAAATAATTTCTACCCACCAATATAAGGTAGTCCCCGAATTTAATAAGATAGCAACTACAAATTCAGTTAAAGTCCTATTTTTTCTTTCGACTTTACCATTTATTTCAAAAAAATAAGGGGCTGTTTTTCATGAATAATATCGTGGATTTTATAAAATTCAGTAAAAGGTCCGGAATCATATTCGCTGCATCTATCAATATGTAGTCTCTTAATTTCTGAATTAAATTGATTTTCAATTTCATTTAAGAAAATTTTAAATATGTCAAACGCTTCACTTTTATTTTCATCAGATACACAAATTAATAATTCGTCCAATTATCAATAAAAGTAATAAAGTATCATTTTTCATTTCTTGTCATATTTTCATCCAATTCACAAATATTCGAATGAAATAAGTTAAGTGGTTCAAATTCTCTATAAACATTTTTATGTGGGGTCTTTGTTATTTTATCTACACTACACCATTCACATTTTTCAAAATCATTTAGTGATAATTATGGAATTAATCCTAAAGTACTCATAATTTTAACAAGTCGTTTATTAATATGACAAAGTCTAGCGTAACACATATTAAAAGAACAAGGACTATAAGCAGAAGAAAAAAAAAATTATTTACAACGTCAATGTTCAATTTAAATATTCCTTTAGTGGGATAACCTTTGCCTATAAATCTTCTATTTTTGGTCGAGGTAAATAAATCTGCCCTGAAAGTCTGAGTGAAGCTAACTTTGTTGAGGAGATAGCCAAAAGTTTATTTCGTCCTTATCTCTAGAGTATGTAACACTTTTGCAAGTGCTTCAGAAAAAGTATGATACGGAGGAGGCTGAAGCTAAAAAAATATGCAGTCAGACGTTATTTAAAATTTCCAATGACGGACGACAAATCAATTGTTGTCAAGACTCGTGAATTATAAAATATTGCACATGATAATATTTCTGAAGGAATGAAATTAGATGAGCATTTCCAGGTTGTTGTTATTATTGATAAATTATCTCTATGCTGGTAAAAATTTAAAAACACACTAAGGCATAAATCAATAGAATTTTTACTTGAAAGTCTCAAAACCCGTCTTAGAGTGGAGAAGCAAGCCTAGAAAGAAGATTATAAGGATGAAATTCTTCTTGTGTCTAACAATAAGAATTGTAATTAGAACCGCACTCCAGTTGTTTTGAAACCAAATGGAAAAAAATTATGACATATCATAAAAAGATCTACAACCAAAACTTTAAACTGTATCAGAATAAGAATGAGTATTGCCCTACTAAAAATGGACACACTAGTACCACCGAGCAGTTTTTCTACTTTAGCTGTAACAGGCCTGGACATATAGTCCGAAAATGTCTGAATGGACTTCGTCTTCCTCCACAGGCGACCCTAATAGAAGAGGATTTATGTGCCATGATTTATAAAATCAATATGGTTAGTGGGGTTAAAGGGTGGTGGGTAGATACTGACGCTTGTCGTCATATCTGTTATGAACGTTCTTTATTTTAGAGTTATTCTACGGCTGAAGATAAGAGTGTGTTATTGGGTGGTTCTCACTTCATTAAGGTTATTGGTACTGGATATGTGGAATTTAATTTCACTTCTGGAAAAATCATGGTCCTTAAAGATTTCTTTGGAAGAATTACACAAGGTACAATAATCATAAAGATAGTCACATAGGCCATTCAAAATATAATGTTTTCATAAAAAATGATTTTCTTCCCAAGTTTGAATAGCCCTAAACACCTTAAAATTATTGTATCTGGAATAAAAAAAATGGAACAAAATTACTGAATGCAAAAAATCAACAACAATAAATATTGTGGCTGAGTTGCCGATTAAGTCACTCTATTTAAGGTGTTTCACGGTTCTGTCCAAAAAATTTGTTACTATCCTTATAATATCCCCTCACCCCAAGAATAAAACAACTCAAAATTAAAAATAATTTATGTTTCGAAAAACTATGTATGATAATAATTTGATATACGCACACATTCAATATTAATGGCTCAATATCAGAGTATCACATTAGTGTATCTGTGCGAAGAAATATTTTCGTGAGAGAAAATTCTCAGCAAGTGTTTATTTGTGAGAGAAAGAGAGATAGAGCCTTTCAGTGTATCTTTCAAATGATGTAGATGGCCCCACTTTAAGAAAAAATAATTCTTAATGTTAGTAAATATTATAGGAGTAAAACATTGAGAAAAAGAAGGAATAGGATAAGAAGGGTTGGTTTTTTCTCTATCACTTACTTTTTTTTCTTTTAAGGAAAATCAAGAGTAGGTCCCCTTTTTTTAATTTTTACATAAAGATAAAAAAAATTATATTCCTGCATGAAATAATGGGTTTGGGCTGTGGAAAAGGAAGTGGGATGAAGAAAAAAAAAACAAGGCTCCTTTTATTTTCTCTTTCGTCATATCTTAATCAATCAAATTGGTGATATGGTATGGATTGTTAAGCTTGGTGATGTTGGTGCGTTGGTTAGACATACGTAGGGTAATAATGGTATCGCAAAATTATAGATTTTTTTAGTTTGGTGGTGGTGCGATTTCGAGTGTGTGTCTGTGGACGTTATTTTTCTTTGTATATAAGACGATTTTATGACAGATGGTGGAGGAGTGGGATGTTTGGGTTTTATGACAACAAATGAGTTTATATTGATTGGGAATCGGAGAGGGTGGAATTGGGGATTTGGGTTTGTTGACATTATTATTAGAAGAGAAAAAAGAGAGTTTCGACTTGTTTTGAAGGAAGCGTGGGATTTTATTGGATGGATTGTTGTTTGTCTATTAATTTTGGGACAAAATTAGTGCTTGGTTGATTGTGTTGGAGGAGGTGTTGACAACTTTCGAAATAGGATATCATGATCTAGTTAAGTGAGTTTGTATCCGCAAGAAATAAGGAGCTTTAGATGAATTTTGTCAGGTCTAATGAGATGTTATCTTGGATGAGAATTGCAACTTAGGACTCCTAGGGATGATTGTGGCATTTATTCATTTAGATTTCTTCTAATTTTGACAGTCATGAAGGTTGTTGATAGTGTTCCTAGTAGGGGTGTGGATCGGTTCGAAACCGACCTATTTGTGACAAACCGAATCCAATCTAATATTACAATCGGTTTATAGATTTTGCAATCCAACCCAAACCGACATTGATTTAAAATCCAATCCAATCCAATCCAATTGTAATTGGATTGGATCGGTTTTTAGGTTTTGAATTTAAACCTCATTTTTCAGTCATTAATCATCTCAAACAAAAAAGATCCAATAAATATGCAGTCTGTCAAACTTTTTTGTGTGTTTGTGTATATATGTATGTATGTATGTATGTAAATAAATAAATAAATATATATATATATATATATATATATATATATATATATATATATATATATATATATATATATATATAGAGAGAGAGAGAGAGAGAGAGAGAGAGAGAGAGAGAGAGAAGTACCGACGGAGGAGGACCTCGTGATTAATAGCAGTAAAGATCGTCGATGATCGGGGGTGAAAGGGGTGGAGATCATCTCGTGAAAGGCGGTGGAATCATCTCAACCGTAATGAGGATGGGAGAGGGAGAGGCAATGAGGAATGAAAGGAATAGGTTTTTAAGTAAGTGTATATATATTAGGTAATAAATGGGTATTGGGTAATGGGTGGGTGGGTATTATTGGGTATTAGGTATTTTTTTGTAACTACATTAATTATAATTGGATCGGTTCGGTTTTTTAATCGGTTCTTTTAGGTAAGAACCGAAACCGATCCAATTAAATCGGTTTTTTAAAATCCAAATCCAATCCAATCTAATTGAGGTCGGTTTTATAATTGGATTGGACTGGATTGGAACGGATCGGTCGGTTTCATCGGTTTGGTTTGGATTTTGCACACCCCTAGTTCCTAGTGAGGTGATGGAAATGTTTTGGAGAGGTGGTTGTGAGTGACAAGTTTGTCCTTAGGTGTGGTGGTGGTGGTACCAACGAGAACATTGTTGGACGACTTGAGCCGGAATGAATTTAGGACCTTAGGCTCCGTTTGTTTGTCAGGAAAGTTAAACAAAAAATGATTCACAGGAAAAGTGAAATGACGTGAAGTGAAGGAAAATAATAATTAGTTTTTTGTGCGTGTTTGGTTAACAAGAGGAAAACTGCAAAAAAAATTATAAACAAAAAAATAAAAAATTATATACATACACATATATCATTATAATATTACAATAAACATAAATATTATATATTTCTTATTTGAATCACCAAAAATATGATTTATATAAAAACATCCATTTAACTCAAACATTAGTAAATATGAATAAAAAATTATGAACATTTAATTAGTAACAATATCATTATATTGCATATTATTATGAATATTTATTGGTAAATATTTTAGTATTAGTTGTAACAACGTCAACATCAATAATAATAATATTCATAATAATAATAATAATAATAATAATAATAATAATAATAATAATAATAATGTATATGGTAATATGTCAATTTTTCTTGAACTTTCCTATAAAATCTCAGATCTTTGGTAGAATGTGTTTTGTAGAGAAAAATTTCCTTCAGAAAAATTTTAGGATCATTTTTCCATAATTTTTCTGTTAACCAAACATGACAAAAATTGCAAAAAAATTAGTTTTCTTCACTTTTTCTTTCATTTCTTGATAAACAAATGCGGCTTTAGGTACGATGCATGTGAACTTAAGGAAATTCTCAAAGAGAGAGATGTAAACATATATATATATATATATAATAAAGGAGCATCGTTTTTGACAAAATATCTTCATTTTTACGCATGACATTTCATGCATGATATTTTCTCCATTTCATGGCATGCATGAAATGTCATGCTGAAGTGGTTTTTTTTAATAAAAAAGTTTTTTTTGTCTTTTAAAAGGGAAATAATTACTTTTAAACAGGGCAGTAATTTTAAATAATTTAATTTATATATTTTTTAAAATTTTAAAATATTTTTTATTTTTTGAATTTTAATTTTTTTTAATTTTTATTTTTTTATCACGGCGGCAAATTTATCGCCGTGCTCTCGGCACGAGCATCCACTAGTATGTATATATAGGGTGTTTTAGTTTTCATCAAAATGTCCTACACGAGTGTCCAACTCCTTCTCTCACGGTTTTATTAAAAAAAAAATTATTTTCACATTTCATTCTAGTATGTACTTTAACTCAAAGATATTACAATGACATAATATGTTTCATCCGGTGTCTTTTGGAAAAAAATCATGTGATTAAATTTTGTTAATTATTAATATGATTATAAAGTGTTTGTGATAATTTACTGAAACTCTTATTTATTTATTTATTTTTCAAAAAGTGGACCCTAAATTTTAAAATTATAATTTAATTAGGCTCGTAAACAAGGCATACGGATGCAGCTAGCACAAAAAGTAATAAAATTATGTCATTGGTAAAGTATATGCTAGAACAGAAGGATCAACAGGAGTGTACCCCAAAAGGGGAAAACAAAATTTAAAGTATACAAATTCTATCAAACACACCCCAGAAAATTAAATTGTAAATGAGGATTTTTTTTTAATTTGTAGTAACAAATAAAGTTAACAATCACATGTGATGCTGTAAAGTTTTTTTATAATCAAATGTCGTGTTCTGCAAAATTAATATGATGTCACCGTCAATAGGATGCGTATTGACAAGGGAACATAATTTAAAAAAGCAAAAGTGAATAAACAAACTTTTAACAAGAAACTGACCCAATTATGAGGGAGTTGTAGATCTAGACTAGCCAACTACGTAGGTCAACTCATATACTGAACATTAAGGACCAGGACCAACCCTCGGACATAAGAGCCCCACCTCAGTAATGAGATTGTCTTGTCACTAATATTTCAATTTTAATTTATTTATAAACATGTACACCAACTTTGCCCAGAAGTATCACTTTGATTGTTATGTTAATTCATTCCATACGCATACACTTGTGCTTCAATTGTTAGAAAATTTAGAAAAATCAAAGGAAAAATTAAAAATGTACGATCTTAATAGGGGGATATGTCGATGTCCTCCTTCACTCTCCATTTATCTACGTTAATTACACGCACAATTTTTTTTCCTGATAATTAACAATGATAAGTTCATCTACTGTGTAGTTGCACTTTTATATGAATACATCTAAAGTCCATAATACCAAAATATAAACAAGAGTACATATTTACTCTAATACATTAAATTCGTATAAAATTAAAATTTATCTTAATTTTGGACGTTATAAAAAGTGTAGTTACATTTAAATAGCTGCAAAAGATACACTATTTAAAAGTCCGTTTGTTGTAATATAAATACTTTTAATCACTAATATTCACATTTTTATTCATAAGTTTGATTGCAGAGACAAATAAAAATAAATAATTAGCATTTAAATTATTTTTTTGTGAATTTATTGACAAAATTATTTTTAGTTTGTCCCTATTATTAATTTCTATAGAGTAAAGAGACTTGTCACCATGCTTCCCATCTTAATACTGGTATATACATGAGATAAAATATCGGAGATACGATTTCTTTTTTCCTCTCCTTTTTGGATTTTATAGATATGTACAAAGTAAAGAAATAGAAAGTAATAATTCCATGTGTTTTATATATTATGCCAAACAAATAAAAATTCTTGATCTTTTTACCATTTGATTAAACAAATAGTTTTTCCATCCAGGCATTTTTTATAAAAAAAAATATTAAATATAATCCTTAATTCAATCAAGATCTAAAAGCTTAATTTGAAAACTACTAATTTCATTAAAACAAGGAGATAGAATAAAGTTAAAATACAAAAAAACAAAAAAACGAACAAAACATAATAGGACAAAAATGTCCGATTATGTAAACTGGTTGAATGTGGGGGCTAACTAAATAGTAATTTTCGGGACGAATTTTTTTGAGGTTATTTTTAGTATTAACCCTAGAATTTAAACCAACAATAACACTTAACAAAAATAACTCTAAACAAACAACACTAAAAAGATATTAACCCTAGAATTTAAACCAGCAGTAATAATAGACGAAAAAAAATTAATCAATTATCAATAAACATTTAACACTACATTAAAAAAACATTAACCATTTAGTAATAAACAATAAAAAAAGATTTATAACATAATCATTTTACACTAAACTAAAAAAATGAGAGAGAGAGAGTACCGCTATTATAGCACGGTCGACAGGTGAATGGGAGCAGAAGGGGTGGCTCAATAAAGCTCGACGGAGGAAAGGAGAGAGGAGGAAGAGGGAAGAGAAGAGGAAAATGAAAGATGCTATGCTTAACCGAGTCTCTTGCTCTAGTGGTATATGACTGTCACTGGGACAGTCTTGGGGGAAGATTGTGTTCGGTCCTCAGTTCGATCATCGGCACTGTCAAAATAATGTTTGGCCAGCAAAAGACACGAACCGCGAACATGAATCAATCGAGGATGCGCTTAAAAATGACCCGGACACCAAGTGCTATGATACCAAAAAAAAAAACAAGACTCTATGCTTTGTACATTGGGAAGATGCAAGGAAATTAAGGAGGCTTTCTTGGATTTAGATTAAGTGATAAGAAGTTATGATTATTTCAACATATGTCCTAAATAAGTTTTAAAATTATTTTTAACGTAATAATTATATATATATATATATATATATATATTTTTTTAAGTTTTGGGGATTACAGCGCTACTTTTCCGTCAAAAGCTTCGCCCCTAGAGTACTCAAAACTAGATCTATCAACGGGTTGGTTTGGGTCGTGTACGGTTTAGTAAAAACACCCCTAACCCATACACAACCCGTTAAGACTAACGGGTCTAATGTCAATACCCAAATACGAACCGTTAATATTAACGGGTACACGACCCGAACCGTTACCACCCACTAATATTAACGAATCAGTTTGGGTCTAAACGGGTAACGGGTTGGGAGACACTATGGTACCCGTTTCTTATTGGGTATAGGTTGGATGACCTTATAGAACCCGTTAGTTTTAAAGAATTTCGAAATAGTTGGTTTTAATGGTTATTCTTATCGGGTACGGGTTGGGTGACCCTATACTACCCATTAGTGTTAACGGGTATTAATGGGTTAAAACGGGTGCAAGTAAATTTTCAAACTCAAATCGTTAGTGTTAACGGGTCTACCTTGTTAACCCGTTAATGATCCAAATTCAATAAAGATAAACCCATTAGTTTATAATTTCGTGACGAATCATGTCGTGTTAACGGGTTATCGTGTTTTTTGACCAATGTACTCGAAACCAAAACAAAATAATGGTCACTCAATTGTTGTTCTTTTATACATTGAATAGACAGGAGCATATTATTTTGTCAAGACGTTCCTTATTTGTAATTAATAGGAAATGTATAAAGTTCCTATTTATGGACATATTATTCTTTCTTCTTGAAAGAAGTACACTGGCTAGTCCATCACGGACATATTATTATTGCTTCTTGAAAGACACATTACATTTCTAGCTAGTGTACTTTTTTGTAAGGGTGACAATTTTTGACACGACACGATAACCCGACACGAACTCGACACGAAGTTAGCGGGTTAGGGTTGACAATTTCTTGACACGAATCCGAATATGACACGACCCGTCAACACGAATAATAAACGGGTTGGGTTAGTGTCAAACAAGTATAACTCAAAAATGACACGACTAGACCCGCTTAACTAGTATTTTATGAAGAATATTAAAGATAATTTATATATCTTGATAGGCATTCTATAAAATTCATGGAGAATCGGATGATAAAATATTTATGTGTTGAAAGAAGTTGAAATTAATTAAATTTAAGTTATTGTAGGCTTATGATTGGTATGATTGGTTAAGAGAGAAGAAAAAAATATTATATATTTTACTTAATGGGTTATGCGGGTCAACCCGAACACGACACGATAATAAATATGTCGGGTTAGTGTTTGCTCATCTGACACGATTATTTAAATGAGTCGGGTTAGAATTGACTAATACTTCAAATGAACCCGACATGACACGACTCGAACACGACACAACGCACACAAATTGCCACCCCTACTTCTTTGAAAAGGCTTATGTCGGATTTGTCCAGAGCAAAGAAGAAATATCCTAATTAATCTTTTCTCAATCTTTCATAGTCAGTGTATTACACCAATCGAGTTAAAATATATTGAAATGCATTAATTCTTATAAATTTAAATACTAATCAAATATTTATTATAAGCATAATTGTGAATTAATCATATTTGCTTAGTCAAAAATACATGAAAACCTATTGAGTTTTTATAAGGCAACAAGTCTTTTATCTAAAACACACACACACACACACACACACACACACACACATGTTTATAAGCTCACTTACTATATCTCAACAAGCAAACACATCTCTCTCTCTAACATTTATTGGTTCGCGCCAAAAACACCTTTGACGGAGTCGAAAAAGAACGAAGAATGCCGAAAAAAATGGAGTTTTACAAAAGTAGATAATTTATCTTTTATTTTTTCATTAAACAAATATCGCATATGGGTTTTCTTTGATAGATATTGTCTAGTAGATTCCAAATACATAAAAATTGTGAATTTTGGAATCGTAGATTTCAAGTTATGATTTTTCAAATATTAAATAATTATTCTTTTGCAAAAAATGAAGTAGTTCCAAAAAACGCATTGGTTATGTTATTTGAAATAAGTAACTTACTTAGACAAGGAGTTTTATATGTTTTATATATTAGAAAAACCTGGGGAATTCATTTTCTTCAAATTTTTTTCTACAAAATTAAATACCCAATACGTATCCTGAAAAGTAGTTTTTTAAGAATACAAATTTTATCAAAATTGGATACGTAAATATGAAGTTATGGATTTATAAAGTCAAAATACAAAAAAAAAAAACATATTAAGATAGACAATATCAAATTTGAAGGGGTAATTAGTGGTTTTAATATGTTGAGATAGAGAAAAATGATTTGGTGGGTTACGACTATTTAAACGAACTTGATGGATTAAATAATATATAATTAGGACCTCTCATTAACTCTATCTTTTTATACTATATCGAATTTTAAGGTTTAATAGAATAACATCTAAATCGTAAGTATAATTCAAAATTATGTTTGAAAGTTTTAGGAAAAAATTATATACTTATGAAGATAGGGAAAAAATGATTGACTTGATTCTATCATCCAGTATTTTTAGATTTTAATATAAAGAAATCTTTTCACACATTTTGTAAAATTTCATAATCTAGGACACCGTGTAATAGATAAGATTTGCAGTTGAGAGAGTGGTGGAAGAAATCATTTCATGTGCAAATTAGTATAATTCAATTTTAGCAGATTCTTATCAGGGCATAATGGATTCGTATATCCAATTTATTTTTTTTATATCTAAAGGGTCAACCATTAACTATCTAAATCCATCAAGACTAAATCAAACCCAAATTATTTCATGTTGAGCTTGCTTGATATGATTGAAAGTCTTAAAGATTATAATTCTAAATTTGTGACCATTTTTAGTGAGGGATAACATGATCCTCTAATATAAGTGGTCAAAACATTGATAAGTCCTTCATGTTTTAATCACTCACATTGGAGGATAATGTTAAAGATAGGATCAACAAATTTGTATTAAAAAATTACCATTCATAATTGTTTATAAGTGTGCTTTATACCACAGGTACTTTGTGGTGGTCAATGCGATCGCGTGTTCATATTTCGTAGGATCACTAATACTCTCGAAGGTGGCTGGAAGTGAGAAAAAGCGCACCATTGCTTTGGGACTACTTATTTCAGACTTGATAATGGTGGCGTTGCTCTTCTCCGCCAATGGGGCGGCGGCTGCTATTGGAGTCATTGGCCTTAACGGAAACTCCCACACGCAATGGCACAAAGTTTGCAATGTGTTTGAGAACTACTGTCGCCGTGGTGTTGCTTCCATTGTTATGTCTATGATTGGGTCCATTGTATTCATCTTGCTCGTGGTGCTTGCTACTTTACAACTTCACAAAAGATCTAGGTGAAGTTGTCAACTTATATAGATATGATGTTCTTGTTTGATTTAATTTCGAAGGTATCTTGGACGATGGAAAAATTTGTGTGATGCGTGAATTAGGTGACTTGGTAGTTTGGCCCAAAATTTCTTAAATTTTTTGTTGAACCTAATGTCCTAAAATACTTCAAATGTTTCTTTTACAGTATGTCAAATGATTTAATCAAATTTTGGAGGTTGTTAATATGAAAACGAATTATGCAGAAAAACTTATTTTTAATAGATATAACAAAAGTTAGCATGCCTTAGTCAATTAATCATTTTAAGCCCACTCATCATCAAAACATGCAACATTGTATAACTATTATAGTGTTATTTGGGATTCAAGGTTTTGGTACACAAGATTTTACCCTTTGAGGTTTTACTTTCAGAAAAATTAATTATTGGGAATTGACCCAATTTTAGACGGATTCTTTATTTAACTCATGTTGACCTTTGATTTCATATCAAATTGATTAAATACAATTTGACAGTGCGTGATTAAAATTATGAATATTATAATGAAAAAGGAATATATTTAATGTTTATTCCTTAGGAGCTAAGTACGTTTTGCACTTAGTCCACCTTATTTTTTTTTCAAAAATTCTCTCGTTTATTTTTTTGACAATTTTTTTTCAAGGTTAAGGAGAAGAGAAGAAAGAGTGTTTGTAACTGTTTTATATGGTGAAGGACTTTTTAAATCAAAATAAAAAGGTTCGTACGAAACGTTAATTACAAAACTATAATGGGACATTTCCTCGAATGACTTTTTTTTTTTAAATCTAAATTAGGGCAAAAACTTGTCCTAATGTCTAAGAGACAAAACATATTTAAAAAAATATGGTTCTCTTGTTAACATGTTCATTAAGCATATAAGAGAATCAAAATACAAAAAAGTATATCATAGACTTGAGACGGAAATTTATAATAAGAAAAAACCTCGCACCAAACCAACACATTGCACTAGCATAAGTAAGGATATACAGATTAGGGTGCATAAATTACAAGCTTACACCTCTCTAATACTCAATAATGTAAAACCTCCATAATTAAAATTTTCACTATATATTAGTAAGTGCAAGCATAGATCACATCAAACTTCCCAACACGTTGCAATGTGTCAACCTTACTGATAATAAGAAGAAAAGGGGGTTTTACACCAATAAGGTTTCTTGCTCTTCAAAATTTGATCTTAAAATTTTTTTGTTTTAAAAAAATCTTAACTTCAATATAAATAGAAGACTCACCTACATAGTCCACTCGAAGAAGATCTCATAAATCCCTATGTGATTTTAGTCAGCACAATTAAGCCATTAGTCAATCCATCATAAAATATGGTGAAAAGGAGAATTTAGCACAAGTTTTCATTCAATCCAACCACTAAATATCTATAATCCCTAAATTTAGGTAACTTCACTAGCTAGTTCGTGAGTAGTTCATTGTAGTGAGATAGGTTGTAAAGCCACAAATACTTTTTCGAAGGAGACAATTGAAGGGTTCACTAGAAACGATGAATAATTCAATAGAGTGAAAGAAAGGTGTAGAGAGCTATCAATAAGATAGTTGAAATTGGAGTCAAAGACTTTTCTAAGATTTTCTTCAATCATTTGCACACAATGATGATAAGTTTCCGTTACAACTAACGAAAAAACATATAAAGAATTATTACGAACCAAATATTATGAATACACAACATTGAATTTACTAAATTATATATTTATAAAAAATTATATATTGCATCATGTATTTGTAATTATATCAAACCTCAATTTAATAAAACAAAGCCAATGATAAATAATAAATCCTTTAAGTTATTTTTACTTGCATCCTAAAAGTCCCAAAATTCAACTTTCTCTTGGACTCTGCCAAGAAGGAGTTTTAAGTGAAGTTTGATCTTGAAGTCTTGAACATAAAGGTTTTTGGTGATCTCGTGGATTAAAACTCAACGTGGATTTGGTTTAACAAAATAAAATAATCTAAAAATTTGAGGCAAATGAGTATACATATACTCTTACAATATCCCTCTTTGTCTATTATATGACAAAACAGACAAAATAAAGAATACAAGAATGTGAATCAAATATATCACTTATGGAATGACTTACCTAGTCGAAAGGTAAAAGGGTACAAATTACATTTACAATAATCAAATGACATAGTATTAGTAAGCAACCTATAAAAGAGATTGTGTACCTTTTTTTGTCACACACTAGAATATACATCAAAATACTAATTGTCATCAAATGACAATGAAAACATTAGTAGTATGAATTGAATGATATTACAATATAAATCATTATTAAATTTAAAACATTATAAAATATATATCCCTTGTTCATGAACATTATGGCAAAAAAACTTCATGAATATCTCGTTATTATCTTATTGAGGACCCCATCGGTGGTTCTGAATCCTAAAGTAATTGTATATAATCATAATAGTAAACATGATGACCAAGATCATGGGTTAGGGGAATCCATGTGGAAAAGGCTATGCAACATCCTCAAAGGTCACAATCTCTTCTTTCATCTAGATATAGACTATTCCTTCGAAGAGGTAACTCCCATGGAGGCTGTAGTGTAATAAATCATTGTGACTATGTAATCAAGAAGATGTAGGATTTATTCGGTCATTTTGTCAACCAACATCATGATAAAACTCCCAACTCCATTGAGATGGACATCTCAAAGACTTTATCTTGCTAATGATGTATAACATTATGCTCTTCTGCCTAAGTGGAAGATGAGTAAAATTGAACGATTTGATGGGACCCAAGTTCCTTATAACCATATTGAGGCCCGCAGGTCTCACTTGCTTCTTCATTACACTCAAAATTAAGGGCTTTGTAGATCCTTCTGTTCCACATTGAGTGGGACAACTAGGCCTTTTTTTTGCAAGTCTCTTACTTTAGATAATAAAGATTTAATACCCCTTATTTTTATGAGTATTAAATTGAAGTTTTATTGATTTAATTGAAATTGTGGGAATTATTATTGAGATGAAATAATGGTATTTATCTTTAAATTGGCATAATGATTAAATGAGTATGTTTAATTATAAAGGAGTATTTCATTTAAATATAATACTTCGCAAATGTGATACAAGTGTTATGATTTTATGGTATGACGATATATTACGAATAATGGAGATAATTGCGAATAAATTGATGACTCGCTAATTTATTTAAGCCGTATTGAGGATATTCGTATATGATAATGATGGAGCATACAAATAAATGTATAAATTATTTATAGACTTTTTAATGTGATTAGAAGACTTAATTATGCGTTTGAAGTGTTTAAAATTGGACCTATGGGTTGGGTAGGACCTTGGGTAGAGTTTCTGGTCAAACTGGGCATGGATATAGACCTTTTTAGGGGCCTTAGTTTGGGAACATTGGGCAACTCCAAATTTAACCCAATTATAATGATATTTAAAAGAGGTTAGATCAGCTCTAGGGTTCCATAATCACACCCGCACCACTTTTGGAGGCCATACACCTTGGGAGAGAGGAATAACCACCCTATGAGAAAAAAAAATAGGCTCCTCTACTATTTTCAGGCAATCTTTCCATTCTTATTCAAAATGTTCTATTCAAATATTAGTGTTGAATCCATGCTTAGAATAGGATTTAAATCTTTATGTAATGTAACCATGTGTAGGGTTCTTGAGTTTTGATAGAACTTTGATGATATTCAAGTATTATAATCTTATATCCATGTTTGCTCTATGCAAAATCTAAATGTAGAATGTTTAATTTCAAAATCTATTGTAGAACTCATGTGTAGGACTCTTTTACAATTTGAATTTATGTTCTTGAGGTTGAATATGAGATCAGACTTGTATACTCTAATGTTCTTGAAAATATTTGATTTAATTGTTGATGTTTGACAAATCTTGTTAAGAACGATTTTATTACATGTTAGACCTCATTACCATATCATAAATTAGTTTTTTACATGAGTAGAACAAAGTTTGATGCATTTAGAAGTGATTGGAAAAATCCCGTCTCGGAAGAATACTTGTTCTCGGCTTACTGAGAGAACCAAATCGATTCGGCCTTCCTACCGAATTGATTCTCCACACCTTCCTGTAGATCTTTTTGTTATGATTACGTGGGCGCTGACTTCGTATTTTTTTGTTTTTTAATTAGTTACGATTTTTCTACAAAAGGATGTACGAGACAATTTTTGTTCAAGTGATGGATAGAGAATTATTCCAAGATATTAATGATATTGTTATGAACTTATGTACAATTAAATCGGGATGCGTTCGTCATATGGCGGTGACTTAAAGTACAAGTTAACTATGTGAACAAGATGATTTACATCGGATTCTTGAATAAAGCTATATAAAATAAATATATTAAAATGTTGGGATGTATCTAGATGATTGGGTAATTTTGGTAGGGGCACATAGATGATAAGACCCTAAAAGATACGATAAAAAATTATGATTTAAAACGAGATAAGTTTAAATAAAAGAATTACTTATTAAAGATACGTTGAATGCTTGAGAATATAATTAATTGTTAGATCCCTCAAATTATGACCGTATAAGAATACTAAGTAGAATTGTATCCTAAGCGTGGTGGGTGAAGTCATGCTGGTTAGCATCGGTTGCGATAGTAGTTGGGGTGAAATTACTTCTTCAGATTAGTGAATCTCTTATATATGTACATATAATCCTTATTCACTTTAGTTGACTCCTTATATATGTACGTATAAACCTTATTGTAAAGGTAATAAGAAGTGAATAATTATTAATAATCTATATTTAATTCAAAGCCAAGAGGGCAACATCCTAAAATCATTAAATATTTTGGGAAGGTTAGTTTGGGGATAACTATACCTACATATTATGAAGAAATAAATGATGAAGTAAATGTGATTGTTATGCCTAGGAGGCAAAATATGAAACTTAATATTTAACTAGGGCATAATCGTAGGATAGTGACTTAGTACGAGTTATGTAATAACTAACTAATATGTTATAATTAAGTCGAGAAGGCTATATTGATATGGATGGATATTCCTTGGGTAAAAGTGGTTATGGAGTAACTGCCTATACATATTGGATGATTGTACGTGTTATATTATTTTGGTTGGACATACATGGGTTCGTGGATCTGTTACACCCCGCTAAATTCTGGTATCGGCCGCCACCAAAACTAAGTCGGGCGTGAGTATATAAAATACCATTCTTAGCATGAGACAGATATAAGACATGAATAAATCAATCCACATGATAAATAATTGAATCAATCCAAATTGATAATAACAACTAAACGATAAAAGATCCATCACAAGCTAAAACTTCGAATAAATTCAATCTCCAAAATGATTTAATGAAAACTGAGTTATAATCAACTGTGAATAATCCAACTGAAATCCTCTAACAACTTTGGAACCGAATGACCCAATAAAACCCAAACAAAGTCTCATAATAAATACGACTGAAAAGAAAGTTTAACGAATTAAAGCGATAAAAAGAATAAACTCTAGCTGCACCTCTAAACGATATCCAATAAATCATATGCAGCTACTCCAACACTAATACCTGAAAAAGTTAGTCAATGCACGAGGTCAGATCCCCGAGCATGAATACACACTAGTCCCCTCAAATAGGGTTTGTGAACCTAGACAGTAGTATTATACGTAATAAATATCACAATAGAATATTTTAATTACGAATATAATTAAACGCGGGCAAGATAAATTACTAACCACCCCCAAAGATTCTGATAAAGACACGCCAATATAATTTTAATTATCCCACAATCCCAAAATGTTAATTTAATTAAATTAACCCAAATTATCATTTTCTCAATTTATTTCACTTAAGAATAGCGGTCCTCCCGCCTTGGGTGATTTCTCCACCAAAATACACATCCCCTCGCCAAAACGCCAGCTGGTCTGTTTAAACTGTCGACCCCTACTACATGACGAGGTTCCACACACGACACGACATAAAACGCCGTTGGCCTGTTTAGACTGTCAGCCCTTATTGATTATGTCGCCAATATATTTTAATACCCGTTTTATTATCTGAGGTATTAAATTCTCAATTTCTTAATTTAACAACTTACCCCACCCTTTTAATCAATGTGAAATACTCAAAATACCCCTTAGTCCCATATCTATGGGTTACCAAAGTACATATGCATCCTCTCTTACGTATAAGATGAATTTCCAACATTTACTCATCCTAGTCTCATGCCCAGGCTAGCATGACGACGATAAAATATAAAAATCAACCCACCCCCATATGATAAAATCGCAATAATCTACACCCACTAGTCGTATACCTAGAAGGCGTAAATCATTAAAATGTCTACCCACTAGTCCCATACCTAGAAGGCATCCTAAAATATAGGGAGAGCAAAAATACACAACAACTCATCGTCACAATGGTAATTTAATGATACCAACAAGTCATGCAAACAAGCATAAATAAGTCAATGTATAAAATTACGCATAATAGTCCAATTTAATTAAATTCTAATTTAATTATCACATCGTCATAAACACGCAATTAATCCCATTTAATTGTTTTAAATTAAATACACCGAGCTTTCGCCATAAATACATCATATTTCCAATCTCATTATCTCTACACAATTTACATGAGTTATACGTCCCCAAATTCATTTAATTCAAAAACCAAGGTTTTTCTACATACAACCTACACCAATAAAACTCAAAATTCACTCATCAACCCTACGTACCCAAGGGTTATGAATATTATTCAGATTAAAAGATTTAATAAAAATAGTCCCTTAATTAGTGTCCACTTTTCCTTATTTAGTCACTACTTTCTTTTAAGAAAAATATGATTAAAGGTTTGGGTAATACTTAAAACGCATAATACCAAAGGAAAGGAATAGAGTATAAATACCTGAGTAAAGATCGATTTGAAAATCTAATTATAAATCTGGATTCCTCTCAAAAAATTAGCAAAGAGTTCTTCTTGAACAAACTTGATTAAACCCCAATTAAGCGTTCAAAACTTGTGACAAAACTTGATTATGTTGGAGGTTGATGATTATGGAGGAGAGGAAAAACTTTTGGAAGATCTTTTTGGTAAAAAAACTTGGGAAAAAGTAATTATGAGAAGTCCCCCCACGAATTAGAATGGTTAAATACCAATTAAGAATCCTAACTAATTCAAACTCTAAAAATAAAATCACCGAACCGCCTCAATTCTGGACATAGTCGATCGATCGATCACGTACGCCGCCTCTGCCAGAGCCCATAGTTTAATTTTATATAACTTTAAAAAATATTTCCCATTAATCACGGCCTAAATCCATGACAAACGCCTTTTTTTAAAATCCCATTATGACTCAGATTTTAATTTCAATTGAAGTTTTATTCTTCTAATATTAAGACCAACATATTTAACTAATAAATATTATTAAATCCATTTTTTTTTCACGAATACTCCAATTAATTAATTAAATTATTAATAAAACACGGGGTGTTACAGGATTGTCGTATCGATTGGGGTGCGCGCGTTCGGGATGGGAGCACACGTCAGCACAGTTGGGATATGCATAATGTTTGGTCATATTATAGGGACTACGTAGCGGAACCACTTACGAGAGGTAGGTGTAGATGCTGGGATCCTTTGTCATAGCAGGGTATGGGCCGTGAACTAGTGTACTGCATAGGTACCGCCCCACTTGCTTGTGGTATGTTGTTACCCATTTTTGTATGAGGGACTCTTTCGAATATTAACGATAGAGCATGAATGGGACGTCGAAAATAGATGTCTTCGTGTGTCATATATATATATATATGCGGACATTTTTATTTATCTGCCTTATATGAGAATGTGTTTCACAGTCTATGGATGTAGACAATACTTAATGATCACAAAGTTGCATTAACATAGCAATGTGGATGATTGGTAACGAACATATGTTTTAATGGCCTAATGCGGTAGACAATTATTAATCAGAATGATAATTGGACAATCTAAGAATGTAGACGGTAATAAAAAAGAATGAGACTTATAGTCTAATAGTGTAGACAATAATTGGTGTGAATTAAAAATAAAATAGTCTGATGGGGGTAGGCAAAGGTTAAGTAACATTATATGATGTAGAAATATGCACTATATTTATACGGAATTTAGTGGGTAGCATTATGAAGTTAATATAGGGATTGGGGTGTTAGGGGTAAACACTCCCTTTTAGTTGATGCATAGCTAGATTGATTTATCATTACATGTAAGATTAGACAATGGAATCCATTATTGGTATTTGTTTGAGGTTACGAGTAGGACTGCTTCTAGATGAGAGATGAGATACTCAATACATGCGAATTTGGATGGAGAGACACGATGTATGAGTTAGATATATTTTTTATATTTAATGGTGAAGAATACTTGCAACTTTAGGGATCTAACCTAAAATTATAAATGTCCCCCCCCCCCCCCCCACAAGTTTTCTCATAAACAGGGATAGCAGGACTAACAATGGATCAGACTTGCAGTTGCTTTGGATGTAGTGGATTTTGTTCCATTGATTCTAGTATAGGTTGTACTTATTCATTTGGTTATTTTATTCCATATAGAAATTGAATGGGCATAAGCTCGAAAGTTTATTTATATCAGTTTGTACTTATCTTTACATTATGGATGTTGTATGATGATTCAATTTTGCATTGTATTAATTTAGTTTTGGTTAGGATTTTTTTATTTATTGTGAATTTTTGTAAAGAACAAAGGCTATTTCTATTTTTCTGTGATGAGAATGGTATAAATTATTGATAAGCCCCATCTTCGGCATATCTTATTTGGTTAACTTTTACGTGAGAAAATGGGGGTAATGTGGAAAACCTCAAAATTTAAAATGCGTGTCCCGTAGACACCTATGGACCATGTTTTAAATATCACACAATCCTTTAAGAAGCCCTAAAAATTCCCCAATACACATAAGTATTAACCTGTAATCACTAAACAAAAAATAAGGATCAACTATTAACCGAACGATTAATCTAGATCAACCTCTTGGTTAATCACCTTATTATCTGTCCATTTAATTTATTAATTAACCGCACACTTAATAGGACAACATAAGCTTCTTATTTAAGAAAAAATGTACAAAGAGAAAGAGAAATAGAATTTTTTAAAGTAAACGGGGAAAAATTCATACATTATTTCAACTACTCATTTTTAAAAGTATTATGGCACTAATTCGGGTCCTTGGATACTACATTCAGAGATCGATAAAGAATTAATAATGAAACCTCTATTTGAATCAAATAAATCTCACACACTAAGGTACATAATATATTCCCCTTATTAGCACTCTATTTACCCACTCTAAAGGCGAGGTAAATAAATATTAATTAGGCCCCAATATTTTACCTCGACTCCACTAGGAGCTCTGGTACATATTTTTGTACATAAAAAATGTAAATCAACACTCTGTGGCAAATAAAAGTAAATTCCTTTTCTAATAACTTATATGCAGGGGTACAAATTATTATGCACTGTATATAACTGTTTATTACATAAAACACAAGTAAAATCATCGTAGTAAATAAAAGCTTGGTCCTTTTTCAGCGCCTTGTATGTGAGGGTTCAAGCTCCCATGAATTTTATATAAAGCATTTGTACATAAAATCATATTTAAATAAAATCTTAGGGTCTATTTCCAACATGCTATATGAAGGGTACAAACTTTCATGAACGATATATAATTATTTTGTACATAGTAATTACAAGTCTGTCCCATTTACATCTCTTAGGTATAAGGGTACAACCTTGTGTGTATGTTTGTTTGTGTGTTTTTGTAAATAAAATACACTCAACCCACGATTGTGAAATAAAATCCTAGTCCTTTTCAAGAACCTTATATACATGGGTACAACCTTGTATACGCCATATATAATTGGTTTGTACATAAAACATAAATTGTAGTCATCTTGGACCCAGATGGGGAGTCGGTGTTCTAGGATCGGGTGTGATCTCTTCATAGATAATGGGCCCAAAAATTATATAAATTGTCATCATCGATGATATTGAGTGTGTGAATGTGTAGAGATCAGAGTCACCAACATATTTTACTCAAAATAGGCAAAGGAGGTATCCACCTCAGAATAGATAACATAAAAGATAACTAGGGTATGCGAGATCAAACGATACATGTGTTCAAAGATTATGTTACAGAGTGGGAAGGTGTTAGAATCACTCCACCATTTTGGTCTCTCGTGGGCTATAAAATGTTATCCTTCTTCTAAATTCATGAACATGCGTATATGAGTGAAACGTGTCATGAGTGAAAAGTGTGAAAAATAGGAAGATACATAAATGTGAAAGTGTGTGTACGTGTGTGCAGATCGAAGTCGTCATATCCACATCATGGAAACGAAGGGAATATATCCCCCTAAGGAGATAAACTAACTAAGCACTAATAATTATACTAAGAGAATGTATAAAATGGCTAAAATATAAGCGATGCCCTAAAATCGTATTATCACTAAGAAAAATATGAATACGAGTATGTGTGATCACTAAAGAGATAAATATAAGAAAAACTAAGTACAGGAGTAGAACATTCTAACTAAATTGATAAAATGATAGCATAAGAAAACAAATTAAATGAAATAAAGAAAGAAAGACTTGAGTCCCAAAATGACTTTGGGATGCTTATATAAACCAAAATGGAATCAAAGTTGACGTGGTTCAAAATAAGAACAAGGTTTTTATCCAATCTTTTAATATGAATCTAGACTATCTCTTTTGATTTACGAAAAAGTGAGTGAAATGTGGTAAAAGTGTAAAAAAATGTGTGAGAACTCTAAATTGGGGAATTATGATGTAAACCCCCCTTTGGTTCATAAGAATAGATTTGATAATATATATGTAGTAAAGGGTGGTATTAGTGTGAGAAATGAGAAAAACATGATAAAAATATATTAAGAATACTAAGATACATAAAATGGCATTTATTGGGCTAGTGAAATGAAAAGGAGTTTGACCCTTCAAGCACTTTTGAATTATGTTTTGAACACTTTTGTGGGCTAGATTTTGATGGTGGGTAATGGTGGTAGAGTGGATGTTAAAGGTGGGACAAGGTGATGCAAGGTAATTTTGAAAGTCATATAATGAATGGGATGTATGTTAATTTGAGGAAAGTAATCGCCCTGTTAAGGCACCTCTCAAATGAGGTCAGGGTTTCCTTATACTGGAAAATCCTAAATGAAGAAAAAGATAAGTCTTCCCCTGAGGACATGACGAACAACATGGTACCTTCCTTGCTTATTGATAGGGGGTCAGATTGACTAGCCAATCAAAGCTCAACCTGCCAGTCGGCAAGTGAGGTGTCTTGCCTGTAGGCAGGCATAATTTTTTTTTCTATAAAACACAAATCGTAAGTCCGATTCCTACATGATCCAGAACATTAGAAAGAGGATTCAGAGCTCTACAATTTTTTGATGAGGGAATCTCGAGTTTAAGATCTAGCCAAAGTCAAATAGGGCTCCAAAAGAGGATAATTATTTCTTGGTTAGCATTTGAAGGAGGATCGGGGCTCTAGGATTGAAGGGACATTATTTGGACCCTATAAAGAGACTGTGGGGGGTGTTAGAATGGGGTGTCTATAGATCCCCTTGACGGTCAAGCTAAGGACAAGAACAAAGTCGTCAAAAGATAGAAAACTAATGGAGGTTATGAGTGTTGAGTTTCTATGGGTTGGAAATTAGGGCTTTTGAGAGTAAATGGCTGATTTTGAGGGGCCAGGTTCGATTTGAGGACCTTAGAAGGTGTATGCGGGGGTGGTAGGCCGATATGATGAATATGGTCTCATTTTGGGGATCGAAAAAGATTAATTAAATGACGTACATGACATGATTCTCAGCGCCTCAAAGTTCTATGACAAGGAACTAAGATGTGTGTCCAACCAATATAGGGATTGTGACATATTTCTGAGGGCCAAAATTTATTATGAGGACCTAAAGAGTGTGTGATACCAATCAGGAATCGTGGCCTAATTTTTCCTGGCCAAGGTCTATTTTAGGACCTAAAGAGTGTATACAACCAATACATCATTCATGGCCTAATTATGAGGGCTAAAGTCTATCCCGAGGACCTAAGGAGTGCATATGGTCAATACGAGGATTGTTACCTAATTCTGAGGGCTAAGGTCTATTATAAGGACCTAAGGAGTGGTGTAACCAATACTGGAGTCGCGACCTACTTCTGAGGGTAAAGGTCTACGCTCAATACCTAAGGAGTGTATATTAATATGGGGGGTCACAGCCTAATTCTTAGGTCCAAAATCTATTCTGAGGACCTAAGGAATGTGTGTGACCAATATGGGGATCGCGACCTAATTCGGAAGGCTAAGGTCAATTATGAGGACCTAAGGAGTGTATAGTGGCTTAGGAAAGGATGTGTGATGATATGAGAGTTTTTTTTGAAAGGTTTCAAATTTTTTCGAGAGATTTGGACATTTTTTATGACCCTAAACCTCCACACGAACGAGCCCTTTGGATTCCTCCATGCGAGCTAAATAGGGGGAATGTTGTACTAGAGCCTCCCTAACACACGCTCCGCTTACTATTAGGTATTTGAATGGTTATGTGATATTAAATTTTGATGATTTTAATGACTAATGTGCATTTTTGTGGATTTTGAGCTTTTATGATTTTTTTCATTTACTGTGATTTTTGGGGTTCTTTCAGTTTTTTTAAACATTTTTTTGGATTTGTCTAACTAAAATTTATAGGCCTACTGGTAGGGTGCAGAATTCGAGAGGATATGTGAGTTCCTCAAAGATATTTTCTCGTAGGATGGTTCAGAGGGGTGCTAGTCAGCAGTCCCCTTAGTCCTATAAAAAGGAGTGAAGGCAACCCTCATTCCTCACATTCACTCTTGAACTCTAGATCTAGAAAAAGGATCATCATAAGTGTTTTGTGAGATTTTTCTAAAGAAATGGATTTTGAGAATGCGGAGCATGTTGATAACTAGGGCAACATTGAGTTAGTTACTCACATCACGATGCTTGTGGGGGCGAAAAATGTGTATCACGATGTTATGCCGATGGGCAATGAGCAAATTATTTCGAGAGAGCCTAAAATGCATCGATAGGATTTTGTGTAGAACCTTAGCGGTTACGTAAGTTCTCTTTTTATGTTATTTCTTAGGCCATTCGTGCTCGGGATTTGACCAAAATGAAGGATGTTTAAGACCATCTTCCCAATTAGGTACGAAGCACGGTGCAAGGTGCACGAATTAGTGGCTTGGTGGTAGTGTTTGATGATACATTATGGTCCCCGATGGTGTTTTGCGCTCTTAGGGAGAGGTGGTGGGATACCATCCACACCTTCATTTTGGAGCAGGGGATATGACAGTGACACCGATGGATGGCCACTAAATTCTTGACTTTCCATGTGAGGGGATGTATATAGTAGTTAAACGGTCCCTCCAATTGACGAATACGAAGATTGTAGCGATGTTAAGGCCGATAAAGAGAGTCGGCTTGGGGGAGTTATTGAGCATGTAGTATTTAAAGGAGACTTTGATAGGATGAGTAGCGGATATGACAGATGCTGAGCAAGTGCGACGGGTGGCACACTTATTCATTTTGTTCTTCCTATGGAGTACATTGATGGCATATGGCAGTGATGATGTCTATTTGTTGTTTCTTCCATTCTTTCCAGACTTCACACATATCAGCTAATATGATTGGGGGAATCTGGCTTTGGCAACACTATATGATTCCTTGGATGCCTTCAGTCATCACTATCGACCTACTTTCACTGGGGAAACGTACCTTTTGGAGGCAACCTTATTTTTATGTTCTTGATCTATTCCTGAATTCTTTTGTGGTTTTGTTATTTTTTTTATTATTTTGATTTTTTTTCTTTTCATGTATGATTTAATGAGTTCATCTGGTATAACACCCGACTGATGCACTTGAAGGAGTTTGAGGCTGATATGTGGCTAAGGATAATGAGGTGGAGTAAGTATAATAGAATCTCTAAGACCTTGACAACTTTCAAGGATGTGAGGGGATCCTAAATTCCCTTACAAGAAACCAGGTTGGCTTTTATTATTTATTTTTGGAATTCTCTTTTTGGGTTCTTATTTTTGAACTATATTTTATTGACTAAATTTCTTTGGATTGGTAGTGTTCTTCCCATGGAGCCATTTTATGGATCATATGGGGATTACCAACTTTCATGCTCAGATGCATCGGCTTATGTCATATGAGTTGGGTACGACTGTTACCTGGGGGAGCGGATAGTTAGGCAGATAATGGTGGGAGAGGCAGCAGCTCCTCTGGAGATTCCCCCTTCTATATGTGAAATTCGGAGAGGACGATAAATGAGGCAAGGATGGAAGCCATAATACGGGAGAATTACACCACATAAACGGACACAATAATGTTTTATGACTACTTGTATTTATTGGTGAGAAGGTTGATGAGGCCCTCGATCTATGACATTACTGGGGATCTCCCACCACTGTCTGGGATAAGAGCTAGTGGGGTTATCGAGTTTCTAGGAGTGATGATAAGGAAGCAGACCCTCCTCTACTATGCGAGTATGGTTTACCCTCACGGTATTCGCAAGTGGAAAGGTGGATATGATAGAGATTCTGCACCGCCTTCACGCAGAGTTACAAGATTTTCACCCTATGTAGCGAATAATTTCCGATTAAGGGTAAGTGTACTCACCCTCTTCTTAGATTTCTTCATTATGAATTATTTTCTTTAGTTTCATATTGAGATTTTCGTTGTTTTTCTTTCCAAACCATATCTGTGTGGACTTCTTGGGTGCGGGGTATCAGGGATTGAATGGCTTCTGCGATTGAGCAGATTTGGGCACCGATGCTTGCACTGCTCTGGCAATCTTTGATGGGGAATCTACCACCAGCCATCACAGGAAGCGTCCTCATCATTGTCACTAATGCCTTGGTAGTTTTGTAGGATTTAGGAAAGAAGTTCGGGTTGAGACTCCACAAATTTGTTCTTTTCTTGAGTTTTTTCCTTTTTATTTGTACTTGAAAAACTCAAGAGAGCAATATATACACACACACACACACACAAACATATATGCATTTTCATTTGATTATCTTGATTTAGTGGTTTACTCTACATGCACGTTTAATTTTCTACCGAGGGTCTTTATAAGATGGAAATGTTTGTAGCGTATTTTTGAAATTTTTTTTATAAAGAAATACCCGGGAAGTTTTTGGTAAAGAATCATATATTAGGGGACTTATATGGACAAAAGAGAGACAAAAAGGAAAAGGGATTTTCAATAAAATAGGGGGTGCTAGATGGCATAGCCCCTAGCATGCCAACCGACATGTTAGGGCTGTTACTTGGCTTTTTAGCCTTTGGTATCATTTTTCTGTAATGTTAATACTTTGATTCTTACATTAATGTTGGTATCTCAACTGCCTCAACGTTTTGTGGGAGGATTTTGATTATAAAAAGGGCTAAGTGAGGGTTTTAAAATCACCCATCTTCTCTAATTCTTCTCTCTTTGTGTTCGACCTCATTTATTCAAATGGTCATTACTATGGCTAAAGACTATTCTTCCCAAATAGTTGTCTTAGAGAATATGTGCATGGTGAAGTTGATTACATCGTGTTCAACCTTCACTTGATCACTTTATGGCTTAATCATCCGATCATCTAGAGTTTTCTAGACGCAATTTTATAGTTCTAGTACCCTGAGGACCATGTGTTCCACTTTAGGTCAGATGAGGTGTGCCCAACCTGCGAGGAGTTTTCTTTTATGCTGGATATTCACCTCTATGTTCCGGCCACTATGCTCAAATTTTCTCGTTCTCTAAGGGAAGTGTTGGGTGAGTTGATGGACATGTCTCCTTTCGTTGCTCGACCACTAGTGTGCGGGGGAAGAATTGACCTCCTTGTGGTTATGGAGTTGGTTCGACATTGGATGTCAATATGTAGTGTTGACGCCACTAAAATGACAGTGGCGCAGATAAATGATGAGGATGAGATTGAAGATGAAGATAAACATTCACATCAAACATATAAGAGACAAAGGTTTTTAAAGTGGTCCGGCTATGAATAAACCCTACGTTCACTATTATTTTATTCCCAGGAGTTTACAATAGCACCATAAGGTGTAGAGAGAGAAAGGATGTGTATCTTGTTTATGGTGTTTCTAGGTTCTCCTCGGATCTCCCCCCCTTTTGGCTAAGGGAATACATGTATTTATAGTGATGGGAGATAAAGAGATTCATTGTATGTAGACATTTATTTCTACATTCAACGAATCTAATTGTTGAATTGCTTGGTATGCTATGTGTTGTCATCTATTAATAGAGTATAAATGTACATTAAGGCTCATTAAATGCGCTGTCATCTTCATTAATGCACATTAAATTCATAGTCATCCTTTGATCTTCCTGGTTGGTATGCCGACCAACTCTCCTCGGGTGCCGACTAACTCTCCTCGGGGGCCTACCAACTCTCCTCGGGGGCCGACCAACTCTCCTCGGGTATTGACAACTCTCCTCGGGTGCCGACTAACACTTCTTGGGTGCCGACCAACTCTCCTCGGATGCTGACCAACTCTCCTAGGTGTCGAATATTGCCACGTAGGATGACATGTGTCCTTTTCTGATTGGTCCTCGTAGATGGATAATTTTTACATTAACAGAAGCCCCCAATGCTCCATGCTTGATGGTTTACTTGAAAGGATGGAGTATTTATTCTGCAGTGTTGCTCGGTGCTCGTGAAATTCTTGATCTACGTTCTTGATTTGTTCAACATAAAGTGCATTATCTTCTGGACGATATATGATGCAGGTTGATCGATGGTTGCTAATCTTTCTTTACAGGAACTTCGTGTGCTATGTATCACCCCTGGGAATTTGGATGCAACCATGCCATAGTATGGTGCTTGTAGCTTATCATAATCTTCATGTATGTTGATTGGTTTACTAGCCGACCAACTGCCTCCTGTGCCGAGCAACTGAGTGCTAACTTCACGTGCTTGATTCTTCTAACATATGATCCTCTGAATACTTTGTCGAGTAACATACTAGCTTTTGGACCCAACTCTTCAATCTGATTAGTACCAAGCTAGTGGTGGACTTCGAAACATTTTCATACAACTTCTTCTTCAATGTTGGTCGGGACAGTAGTAGTAAAGATCTCAGTGCTGTAGATGCTGAATTTGAATTCTGAACTTCAATATTATGTGCATAATAACTACTGAATATGCCTCCTGAACTTCTGAATGCGCTTCCTGAACTTCTGAATATGCCTCCTGAACTTCAATATACCTCCTGAACTTCAATATTCCTCCTGAACTTCAATATACCTCCTAAACTTCAATAGCCTACTGAACTAATTCTCGAGCAAGAAAAACAACTTCTGAATGATAATTAGTCGGGGCCCCGACTATGTAAGTTTATGGAGTTGAATTTGGTGCTCGACTGTATGATGTTATGAGAATGTGCCACCGAATGAACAACTGAATTTTTAATAGAAGCCCCCAAGTGTGGAATGTGAACTTTGAATGCTTTTTGCTTGATCGCTTTCACATACTCATAAAATGTTTCCGACCAACTTTAGTTGACACCTACTTATTTCCGACCAACTTGAGTTGGTGGATTTTTTCTTCCCAACCAACCTTAGTTGGCTCTTTTGGGAAATATTTTTTCTTCCCAACCAACCTTAGTTGGCATTTTTGGGAAATAATTTTTCTTCCTAACCAACCTTAGTTGGCATTTATAGGAATAGTTTTTCTTCCTAACCAACCTTAGTTGGCATTTTTAGGAATAGTTTTACTTCCCAACCAACCTTAGTTGGCATTTTTGAGAATAGTTTTGAAAAATTCTACTAAAGACGTTTATTAAAAATAAACTATTTAAGTAACTCCGATCTGTTTTTTTAAGAAACTCTTTTCGTAAAAACTAAACTATTTGAACACAAGATGTGTTTAACAAATCAGTATGTACGAGATCTATTCAAGAATTGAATAACAGATTTATAAAGAAGTTTAAAAAACCTAAACTCAGCACAACCAAGAATGAGATGAGGAGATGTAGAAAGATTATGTTCACGATGTTTTTTACGTGGTAAAACCTCACCAATTGAGGAAACATCCACGACTCCCTCTACGGAGTAAAATGAAAAATCCACTAAAACAAATATGTGAGTTACAAACTATATAACTAACATGCAAACAACTCAGACCTATATAAGTTTAGGAATGTACCCTCTGGTGTCCTTAAAACATCTTTGCATTTCTGATTGTAGTTGTAGTTCTCCCAGTTTGTTAACTTCTGATTTGTTCCAGCACTTTACGTCGACTCTTTGTTCACAAGATCTTATTACCAACACTTTTCGTGTTGTAGGGTGAAAGTGTTTGTGGAGGTGCTCTCTAACACATGAATGCACACACACACACACTTATTAAGTACAAACAGTCCTAATAAATTACAGTAACACTATATGCTGTGATCTTTCCTTTTTCTTTCTTCTTACAAAACTTTGAACCTTATTTGACCTTTAAATCATTCCCAGAATCCACGGATACCTTGTTAGGAAGACAAACAAGGTCTTAATCAATCTCAGAATTTTAGAAAAGGTTTTTCGAGATTGAAAACCTCCAAGTGTGATTCCAACTAGGTCTAAGGTTTAGTTTTACAAGAACTAGAAACATAAAGCATTTATTGCTGATTTCAAAGTAAGCAAACGATTTATAGAAAATAATCAACAATATATTTCTCAAGATGAGAAATAAAGAATGAAACTAAGTGTAATGTAACATGAATAACTCAGATCTGAAATTTTTATGAAATCAGAAAGTAGATATGAGTAAACGTTTATGTTGAAAACAAGATCTAACGAATAAGAGGTTACAGCAACAATTACAAACTCAACTCAAACTCTCAATCACTCAACAACGCTCAGGGTAGTGTTTTGGATATGGAGTTTTGACGAAGTGTTTGAGTTTGGATGGAAGAGGCTTTGACGAAACAAGGTTAGGGTTTCTAACTCTCTCTCTTCTCTCTATTTTCTCTCTCTTCTCTCTTCTCTCTTCTCTCTTCTCTCTCTTCTCTCTTCTCTCTTCTCTCTTCTCTCTTCTCTCTCTATTTCTCAAAGGAAATGAAAATGGCAAAAGTCTTCGAAGTCTGAGAGAAGGGTCCCTTTTATAGGGTGAAGGGAAGGTTCGAGAGATTCGATCAAAACCAAGGGCCAGGATTAAGTCAAGTTAAATTGACTTTGATCGAAGGGTGGTAATAAGGCGGTGCTGAAACGAATCTTGATTGGTTTAGAAAGTTGTACTGGGATTCACCAAGACGACATGCAGATCGTTGATAGCTAATGATCCAATGGCTAAAAACATACGCGTTTTTAACTCAGTAAACAAACACAGTTTCAGCCAATCAGATGAAGGCAGCTGTTGGACGATAACATAATATGAAACGCGCGTCTTAAACTAATTAAAACCACACCCTAAAGTTTTTAACTCAGTAAACAAACACACGCGTTTTTAACTCAGTAAACAAACACAGTTTCAGCCAATCAGATGAAGGCAGCTGTTGGACGATAACATGATATGAAACGCGCGTCTTAAACTAATTAAAACCACACCCCAAAGTTTACTCCGCTTTCGGATTCTACCCAAGGTAACAATAGGCCAAAATAACCAACAAATAATATTTACAAATAGACCACAAAACTTTTAAATCAAGTTTTAATTAATAAAACCTTATTTAAAAAATGTTTAAAAAATCTTAAAAAATTACCAACTTAGGGATTTAAACACACTCAAAATATGTACACACATTATTATGCAGTATGATATGCAAAAAATAAATACTACCGTGTGTGAGTGTTGGCAATTTGATCTTGATCAAAACAAGATAGAGAGATGAAGTAGCAAACCAACTTCAGAGGTTCTTTGGATACTAGGGAGGACATAATTTTGTCACAATTTTCAAACTAGATGAGAAATTATACAATATAGACTCAATTGAGTCAAAAGTATACGGGTTTCAATCTCCCCCTTTGGAAATATGAGGCAAAATCTCCTTTAAGTCATTTAGGACTCGTCGGGCAACAAGACAATAAGAAAAACTTATTCCTATCAAAATTCTATCTACCCAATACCTAGAAATCAAAAAGTACATAACTCAACTAAGTACATTTGAATCCCCTATTATAACTGTTGAGAGTAACTGTACAACAAGAACAAGAACCTGCAATAAATCACTAAGATCAAGCTGTTTAGCATATGAAAGAATTGAATAGACTCAAATTTCTCCCCTATTTGGTCTCAAATGGACAAAGGGAAAAACTTGGATAAACAACAAAGTTATTAGTCAGTATAAACCATACCAATAGATTTACGTAAAGAAATGAATCTATTATAATCTAGAGGTTTGGTAAACATATCTGCGAGTTGTAGATCAGTAGGAAGATAATTGATTTCTAATTCCTTAGATTCAACCAATTCGCGTATAAAATGATGTCTTATTTTAATATGCTTTGTTCGCGAGTGTTGAACAGGGTTTTTAGAAATATTAATCGCACTTTGATTATCATAATAGGGATGCAATTGGATTTCTTGAATACCATAATCACTTAGCATTTGTTTAAGTCACATTAATTGAGCACAACAGCTACCAGCGGCTATGTATTCAGATTCAGCTGTTGAGAGTGATGTGCAGTTTTGTTTTTTACTACTCTATCCTACCAAGTTATTACTTATATAATAACATGATCCCGATGTGATTTTACTATCATCAGTACACCCAGCCCAGTCAGCATTAGTGTACCCAATTATAGTGCTTGGTGTGTCATTAGTATACCAAAGTCCTAGATTTAGAGTGTCTTTTACATATTTAATGATACGTTTAACAGCATTCAAGTGGCTCTCTTTAGGGTTACTTTGATATGGAGCACATACACACACAGCATACATAATATCAGGGCGCGAGGCAGTAAGATATAGTAAGGTGCCTATCATACTACGATACAGAGTAGGATCTACAGATTTTCCATTTTAATCTTTGAAAAGTTTTAGCGTAGTACTCATGGGCGTTTTAGCATCTTTAGCACTCTCGAGGCTAAATTTCTTTACTATCTCTAAAGCGTACTTAGATTACGATACAAATAATCCTTTGGAATTTTGTTTGACTTGAAGGCCTAAGAAGAATTGTAGCTCCCCCATAAGGGACATTTGAAATTCCTTATGCATAGTTTCAGAGAAGGATTTGACGTCTGAGGGAGAAGTTGATCCAAATATAATATCGTCAACATAAACTTGAGCAATAGTGATGTGTTTGTCAAAATGTTTGACACAAAGAGTTTGGTCATTTTCGCCTCTTTTAAAACCTTTATCTAAAAGAAAACTGGAAAGACGCTCATACCAAGCTCTAGGAGCTTGTTTAAGGCCATACAAAGCCTTTTTCAGACGAAATACATGATTTGGATGTTTAGGGTCAATAAACCCTTTAGGTTGTTCTACATAGGTTTCTTCAGCCAGTATTCCATTAAGGAACGCAGATTTGACATCCATTTGGTATAGTGTAAAGTGCATGTGATAAGCTATAGCAAAAAGCAGACGAACAAATTCTAAACGAGTAACAGGAGCAAAGGTATCGTTAAAATCTATTCCTTCTATTTGAGAGTATCCTTGAGCAACTAATCTAGCTTTGTTTCTAATTATTATCCCATTTTCATCAGTCTTATTTTTGAAAATCCAACGTGTGCCAACAACCTTTTTGTGATCAGGACGTGGAACAAGATACCAAACATCATGAATGACAAATTGTAAAAGTTCTTCCTGCATAGCGGAAATCCAGTGAGAGTCATTCAATGTATCATTTACATTCTTTGATTCCACAAGGGAAACAAAACATGCATAATGTGCATAGTTTCTGAGTTGGGATCTTGTACGCACTGGCTCATTAGGGTTACCAACTACGTTATTTATGTGATGATCTTTAGAAACCCAGTTAGGTACTTCAGGTGTCTCAATAGGTAATGAATTATCCATTTCAGAGGAGTCATTTTCTAAAATATTTGTAGACTCTTCCTCAATAGTAAATTCACCAGTCTTGCTTTCTACAGTAGTATCACTAACAATTACATTTATGGATTCCATCAAGGCTTTAGTTCGAAGATTATACACTCGATAAGCTCTACTGTTAGACGAATATCCTAGAAATATGGCTTTATCTCCCCGGCTCTCAAATTTGGATAAGTGTTCCCTATCTTTGCATACATAACAAGTACTGCCAAAGGTTCGAAGATATTTGAGATTAGGCTTTTTATTGTACCAAAGTTCGTAAGGGATTTGTTTGGAATTCTTTCTAAGATAGACCCTATTTATAATGTGACAAGCAGTACGAATGGACTTTACCAAAAATATTTAGGTAAATTCTTGGCATGTAACATAACACGTGCCATCTCTTGAAGGGTACGATTCTTTCTCTCCGCAATACCATTCTGTTGAGGGGTCTTAGGAGCACTGAACTCGTGTTTATAACCATTATAGTCATAGTATTCTATAATACCAGTGTCTTTAAATTCACCACCTCTATCACTACGAATTCTATTCACTTGAGTATCCTTCTCATTTTCAATCCTAAGAAGAATTTTTAGGAAGGTTTGGAATGTTTCAGACTTTTGTTTTAAGATGGCTACCCAGGTAAATCTAGTGAAGTCATCAACCATAACAAGGATGTAACTGTGTCCACAAAGACTAACAGTTTGGGAGGGACCCATTAGGTCCACATGGATGAGTTCTAATGGATTAGAGGTAAGAATATCTTTGACTTTCTTATGAGGTGCCTTAACAATTTTACCTTCTTGACAGTAACCACAGATAAGATTGGGTATAAGTTTGATTTTAGGAACTCCTCTTACTATTTCCTGAGAGGTCAGTCTACTAAGGTTATCGTAATTTATATGACCCATTCTGTTATGCCATATCTCATTGTCATCTATTCTGGCAACATTACAGATTTCAGAATTGTTCATGACAGTGTAGCAATTGTCAGGAGTTCTGAATCCAGTAATTATGCATTCACCTTTTTCATTTAAAATTTTGGAATTGTTCTTTGAAAAGGTAACAGTATGATCTGAGTCACATATTTGCGATATGCTAAGTAGATTTGTCTTAAGACCTTTAACTAGAAGAACATCTTGAAGAATAGGAAGCCCATCTTCTTGGAGAGTTCCTTTGCCTATGATTTGAGATGAAACACCATCACCAAAAATGACTTTACCACCAGCAAAGCTGGTTTTATTTAAAAGTTTAGTTTCATCACCAGTCATATGCTTAGAACATCCAGAGTCTAAATACCAACCAGATGATGTGTGTTCAACTTTTAAAGCAGTAATAACAACATTACACTTCATCTGAGGTAATATATCATCTTTTCTAACCCAAATTGCCTTAGTTTTCATCTTGCGCTTATTAGCTCTCAATTGATAAAATTTGCGAGCTTTGGATTTTTGCTGAAAAATGTTTTGCCCATGATTTTGAATTTTGTGAAAGACTTGAGCATTTGGTTTAGGAAAGTGCTTAGGATTCCTTCTAGGAAATGTTCTTTTAGGTTTGGTATTTCTCTTTATATAATTAGAGTTTCTATCTGGCTGTCTAGGAAGTATATAATTGTTTCGGTTCCTCTTAGAATAGTTAAAGTTCTGATAGATATGAGGATTATAGACAGGTTTAACTAGTCTCCAAGCATAGCAACTATCAAAAGAGTGACAATATATGTCGCAGTAGGATCAATAAAGATTTCTCAGAATTGAGGTCTCCTTAGGAAAGTCTCTAAACAAAGGTTTTGAAGAGTTTTGAGGCTGAACTCTATTCCTAGGTGTGACAGTCTTGAATGCAGACTCACTCTTCCTAATAGAAGGGCATATGTATTTAGCCTTAGGTGAACTTTCATGTTTAGAGCAACTTGATTCCCCTATGTTAAAATTTTGATTTTTTGAATCAAACTCAGTTTTTAGAGAATGAAAGTCTGGGCATGTTTCAATAGGTCTTTTGCCTCCTGACACAAACTTGATAGTTTCAAAAGATTTTTTTTGTGTTTTCAAATTGGGGCAAAACCATATTCCAGTTCGATCATCAAAGTTGGTTTTTGATTCAGCAACAAATTCATCAAAACATTTTGAATTATTTTCAAATTTTGTAAATTTTTTTAAAATAGTTGTTGTCTTTTCTTTAGTTTGCTCCAATTCTAACAATGTTCCTTTGTATTTTTTCTCTAGAGTTTCATTTGTTTCTTTTAAATTTCTGAGTTTTTCATCAAATATTTTGATTTCGCTTTTATGAGTCAAACATTGGTTAGTATACTCTTCATCATTTAGTTTAACCATTAGGCTTAGATCTTCTAACTTCTTAGTGAGATCTTTCACAATGTTTTCTAATCTAGTGCTTTTCTTGAGAGTTTTAGCATAAAGTGTGTGAATGTCAGGGAGGTCTTCATTGTCCGAGTCACTAAGTGTGGTGTGTGGAGTGACCCCTAAAAATTCATTTGTTAAACTCACACACCCATTGACATCGTCATTATCGCTATCCCTTTGACTCCCACACCCCGTAGTAGAACATGCAACATTCTCAGTAATCAAAGCATCTAAACCAGTATAAACATGATTCTCAATAGTAGGAGTAGAGTTACTAGAAGAATTCTCATACACAGGCATAAGCACATCATCATTATATATGATCTTGGCAAAGAAGGACATACAAGGGTCAAAAACATCAGATGATTCAGGTTCCTCCTTCTCAAAATCATTTGAATCATCCCATGTTTTGCAAATGTTAGCTCTAGTGTGTTTGTTTTGAGTGTTCAAGTTAACTCTACAGTCTTGTGCAATGTGCCCCAGTTTACCACATCTATAACATTCAGTCTTCTTAAGGTCTCTATTAGGTCTAATGTGAGAGTCCTTGTGATTTTTGTCATGGTTTTTCTCATGAGGCCTATGATTAGAGGAAGCTGGATAATTTGAATTGCCTTGTTTATTTGCCACTTTGTTTCTAAACTTAATAATTTTCTTAAACTGTTTGGTATTTAAGGCGATATGATTGTCCAAACTCTCTATATTGCATTCCTCATCAGAATCATAAGTGGGGAATATAAATTCAGGCTTAGTTAACTTAGAAGAGAAGCTCAGATTGGAACTAGTCTGTTTCCTATGGGTTTGAGTCAATTGTTTCTTCAATTCTAGTTCCATTTCCACAGTTCTTAGTTTGCTACTGAGTAATTCAAGAGTGAGATTTTGATCACACATTTCCTCAATAGCATATCTTTTGTTATCAAATTTCTGTGGTAATGATCTTAGAATTTTAGATACAATTTCATGTCTGTCATAAGTAACCCCATTAGCATGCAGTTTGGTCACAATATCAGTCAGGTTCATATAGAAGTCATCAAATGACTCAGTCTCAGACATAATTAAGGAGTTATACTGTTGAATAAGCATTTGGGTTTTAGCAGCCTTAACTCTAGTGTCTCCTTCATGAGCAGTAACCAAGGTGTCCCAAGCTTCCTTAGAAGTGGTACAGGATGAGATTCTTTTGAACTCATGTTCATTTATGGACATAAATATGGCATTCTTTCCTTTGTTATTATTTCGAGAAACTTGTTTCTCTTCTTGAGTGAACTCACTTAGAGCTTTCTTAACCCTCTCATTACTTCCTTTATTGGCTGGTTTAGTAGGAAAAGTGTAACCAATTTCAACTATGTCCCAGACATCATCTCCCAGAGTTCCTTGAATGAAAGCAATCATCCTTACTTTCTAGTAAGCAAAATTGGTTCCATCAAAGATTGGAGGTATGGTCAAGTTACCAAATCTTTCATTTTTCTCGTCCATATTTGATTTTCGGAAAACAATTTCAGAAACACAGGATCTCTTTTGAAAGAAGTTTACCAAGCTCTGTTACCAATTGAAAAATGTTACTAAAGCCATTTATTAAAAATAAACTATTTAAGTAACTCCGATCTGTTTTTTAAGAAACTCTTTTCGTAAAAACCAAACTATTTGAACACAAGATGTGTTTAACAAATCAGTATGTACGAGATCTATTCAAGAATTGAATAACAGATTTATAAAGAAGTTTAAAAAACTTAAACTCAGCACAACCAAGAATGAGATGAGGAGATGTAGAAAGATTATGTTCACGATGTTTTTTACGTGGTAAAACCTCACCAATTGAGGAAACATCCACGACTCCCTCTACGGAGTAAAATGAAAAATCCACTAAAACAATATATGAGTTACAAACTATATAACTAACATGCAAACAGCTCAGACCTATATAAGTTTAGGAATGTACCCTCTGGTGTCCTTAAAACTTCTCTGCAGTTCTGATTGTAGTTGTAGTTCTCCCAGTTTGTTAACTTCTGATTTGTTCCAGCACTTTACGTCGACTCCTTGTTCACAAGATCTTATTACCAACACTTTTCGTGTTGTAGGGTGAAAGTGTTTGTGGAGGTGCTCTCTAACACATGCATGCACACACACACACACACACACACACTTATTAAGTACAAACAGTCCTAACAAATTACAGTAACACTATATGCTGTGATCTTTCCTTTTTCTTTCTTCTTACAAAACTTTGAACCTTATTTGACCTTTAAATCATTCCCAGAATCCACGGATACCTTGCTAGGAAGACAGACAAGGTCTTAATCAATCTCAGAATTTTAGAAAAGGTTTTTCGAGATTGAAAACCTCCAAGTGTGATTCCAACTAGGTCTAAGGTTTAGTTTTACAAGAACTAGAAACATAAAGCATTTATTGTTGATTTCAAAGTAAGAAAACATTTTATAGAAAATAATCAACAATATATTTCTCAAGATGAGAAATAAAGAATGAAACTAAGTGTAATGTAACATGAATAACTCAGATCTGAAATTTCTATGAAATCAGAAAGTAGATCTGAGTAAACGTTTAAGTTGAAAACAAGATCTAACGAACAAGAGGTTACAGTAACAATTACAAACTGAACTTAAACTCTCAATCACTCAATAACACTCAGGTAGTGTTTTGGATATGGAGTTTTGAAGAAGTGTTTGAGTTTGGATGGAAGAGGCTTTGACGAAACAAGGTTAGGGTTTCTAACTCTCTCTCTTCTCTCTGTTTTCTCTCTTCTCTCTCTTCTATCTTCTCTCTTCTCTCTTCTCTCTTTATTTCTCAGAGGAAATGAAAATGGCAAAAGTCTTTGAAGTCTGAGAGAAGGGTCCCTTTTATAGGGTGAAGGGAAGGTTCGAGAGATTCGATCAAAACCAAGGGCCAGGATTAAGTCAAGTTAAATTGACTTTGATCGAAGGGTTCTAATAAGGCGGTGCTTAAACGAATCCTGATTGGTTTAGAAAGTTGTACTGGGATTCACCAAGACGACATGCAGATCGTCGATAGCTAATGATCCCATGGCTAAAAACATACGCGTTTTTAACTCAGTAAACAAACACAGTTTCAGCCAATCAGATGAAGACAGGTGTTGGACGATAACAGGATATGAAACACACGTCTTAAACTAATTAAAACCACACCCCAAAGTTTACTCCACTTTCGAATTCTACCCAAGGTAACAATAGGCCAAAATAACCAACAAATAATATTTACAAATAGACCACAAAACTTTTAAATCAAGTTTTAATTAATAAAACCTTATTTAAAAAATGTTTAAAAAACCCCAAAAAATTATTAAAATTCCAACTTAGGGATTTAAAAACACTCAAAATATGTACACACATTATTATGCAGTATGATATGCAAAAAGTAAATACTACTGTGTGTGAGTGTTGGCGATTTTATCTCGATTAAAACAAGATAGAGAGATGAAGTAGCAAACCAACTTCTGAGGTTCTTTGGATACTAGGGAGGACATAATTTTGTCACAATTTCCAAACTAGATGAGCACTTATACAATATAGACTCAATTGAGTCAAAAGTATAAGGGCTTCAAGTTTTTCTTCCTAACCAACCTTAGTTGGCATTTTTAGGAATAGTTTTTCTTCCTAACCAACCTTAGTTGGCATTTTTAGGAATGGTTTTACTTCCCAACCAACCTTAGTTGGCATTTTTGAGAATAGTTTTTCTTCCTAACCAACCTTAGTTGGCATTTTTAGGAATAGTTTTTCTTCCTAACCAATACTTCCCAACCCACCTTAGTTGGCATTTTTGAGAAATATTTTTTATAATAAATGATGGAGACTTCCTCGGAGCTGACCAACGGATTGTTGGGAATAAGATATAATAAATGCTGGAGACATCCTTGGAGCTGACCAACAGATTGTTGGGAATAAGATAATATAAATGTTGGAGACCTCCTCGGAGCTGACCAACGGATTGTTGGGAATAAGATATAATAACTACTGGAGACCTCCTCTGAGCTGACCAACAGATTGCTGGGAATAAGATAATATAAATGTTGGAGACCTCCTCGGAGCTGACCAACGGATTGTTGGGAATAAGATATAATAACTGCTGGAGACCTGCTCTGAGCTGACCAACAGATTGTTGGGAATAAGATATAATAAATACTGGAGACTTCCTCGGAGCTGAATATATATAGAGAGAAGAAATTTTTTGAGCTCCATGCTGAGATAAATATAAAATATGCATAGACATAAATAATGATAATAAACTGTCTTGCTGATCTGTCGAGGCAAAATTGCATAATGCCGAATAAGGATAATATTTTCCAGAATATAAGAAAATGGCCGAGTACTTTGCTGGGCCTGAATATAAATAAGAATTACCCCAACCAACCATCCGTTGGGGGTGAAATGTAATAAATGTTATAGTTCTTCCTCGGAGCTGAATATGAATATCTCGCCGAGTTCCGTGTTGAGATGAATATACAATATGAATCCCAAGGGATATAGAATAATTTGTGCTTGAGCCGATATCTCCGAGTAATAATAAAATATATAATGCCTCGCTGAGGTGAAATTTCATAATGCCGAACAATGATAATATTTTCCAGAAGTTTAAGATTATTTCCGAATATTCGTTGGCACTGAATCTTGTACCTATAAAAATTAACAACTCGCCATACCATATGTGTAGGCTGAATTAATTAGTCATAAGAATAATTTAGTCATCTAATCGATATAAATGATATGTATATGTTTGAGAAATAAAAATATTAATTTAAAAAAATGAAATAATATATGTTGGCTGATATGTCGAGGCAAAATTACCTGATGTCGAGCAATACTACTTTTCCAGAGGTGTACAAGAGCTTTCATCGGGATTGAATCTCGTCCCTATGAAATTTTAATAAGCTTCCCGAGCACCTATCGAGACTAGAGAAAATAATTATTATCATGAGAATGAATATTCAGCCAAACAATATGTGATGTGTATCAGCATAAAATAATAAAAATTTCAAAATATGAAATAATATTTTTGTGCTACACGTGTATTTCATGAGCAAATTTTAATAAAAATGCTAGGCATTTTAATTTTAAGTAAAAGACCAAATATAAATTGGGTTTTTAGAAATTATTTAGCACTTTAGGAATTATTTGAAATTCAATAAATGCTCAAATATAATTTTTTGGTCTTGGAATATTTTTCACATAAAGTTTCTGTGGATTAGAAAATAACCAAGCATGCATTTTAATTTTTCTCCATGCAAATTTTCAATTAGGAATTTCATGTTTTGAATTAATAAAGGATAAGGATAAGAATAAGGGGATAGTCTTGTCCTTTGGCAGCGAAGTAGTGATTTTGTCAAAATCAAAAAGAGAGAACCAAAGGAATCATCAATTTTCAATTCTGGTATTAGCTTTCTACTGCCTCCGACCAAGGTTGAGATGTTGCTGACCAACAATTGATTTTCTCGACCAACTATATACACGACGACCAACAATAGGTACATCCGAGTAGAAATAGATGTAGCCGATCAACGAATGGGGGCTCGGGAACTCCTCAAATTGCATAATATCCATCACTGATCATAATGAAATGCTTCCAACCAACATTTGATTTTTCCGACTAACTATATATAGTGGACCAACACAATTGGTGCTGGTGATGTTTATTGTTGTAGTACCGGTTGCCAACTTGCTCTCCAATAATCATTCATCCATACTTACAATTATGAGGTGCCCCTGACCTTTTATAGCCGACCTATGCCAGAAGTTTTTCAGCCGTTCTTTGTTGATGAATGGAATTGGTAAAATGAAATTCGGTGGAGGATTATTGCCGACTTGATGCCGACCAAGTGCATGAGAACTGTCGGGTAGAAATAGATGACATCGACAAACAAATAGGAAGTCGTGGAGCTCCTCTTGATGTATAATACATGATAAAAGGATAACTGTTGGGGGTGAATCTTGTACATGCGGCATTTAATAAGTTGCTCGAACACCTGTTGAGATTGATTCTCATAGAAATTATCATTAGCAAAATTTTTCAGCTAAATATCATATAATATGTATCAGCTCAGACATAAGGCAATAAAAATTTCAAAATATGAAATAAAATGTTTTGTGCCAAATGTGTGTCAATATGAGCAATTTTTTATCAATTAGATGTCATAAGGTTTGATTTTAGCTTTTTATAAAATAATTTTATGTTTAAATAAATGCTCAACTATGGGATCGAAAAATTTATTCTAAGATAAAGTTCAGGGATATATTTTATTTAATTTTAAAACATTTATTTTGTCAGAGAAGTGTGAGAAAAATAAATAGGTAGCAATGGTAATAATTTTGACTTTGTCAAAATTAATAATCTGGGCCAATAAATTTGTCATCCCTCCATTCCAGCATTCCTCGTCAATAGGTGATAACCATCTCTGACCAGTGGTATCGCCGACCAGCATCGTGTGACATCAGTGTTGGGATGCCTTCGTTTTGATCTGCCGACCATGTACATACGATCAAGAAGCCTTTGTTTTGGCTAAAACTTGTTTCCGACCAACTTTGGCCTTTTAAGTTGTTGACCTACTATTTCTTTGTTATCAAAAGTAGATGTCGACCAGATGTTCTTGTTTTGAAACAACCACCGAGGTGTTGCCGATCTACTCCAATGTTGCTGATGGATCTTCACAGCCTACCACCGACCAACAAAAATGGCCTGGTAAACAAATTTTGGTCGGGTAACAACCAGATGTCGCCGACCAACAGTAGATGGTTCTGACCAACAAAAATGCTGCCGACCAACAATACTTGTCAATGAGATATACCGGGGAGATTACTTCTTTATTCCGATTAAGTAGAGCAAAAATTCACATAGTTTTTCACCTACCAGAAATACTCATCCGACGACCTTCTTCTGGATTTTTCATCCTCACACAATTGATGCTAAACAGTAGTTGGAGATTCATGAGACCTTTCAGCCCAAGGCAGGCAGACTTTGAATCGGAGAGTAATATAATCCTGGGATTAAATTTTTTTATTGATCTGAAACCGAACCAAGTTGTGAGGTGGATGATCATCCGGTTATTTTTTTTATGCCACCCAGTTTCATTATTTTTGTTGCTGTAGACGGTTGAAGTCAAAACGATTGATATGAATTTAATAAATCCAAAATTTCTTCATCTTCCTGGGAAAGTTTCTCTATTGCCCTTTCTTGAGCGACTGTTCATTTTTCATCTTCTTTACGAAAGTGGGTAGAGATTTTTTAGGAGAAAGAAGGTTATTTTGGGTTTCCTTCCTATTTTCCATTTGTGGAGATAAAAAAATACGGTGGATGATAAAAATCATTACGAAAATGATACCAAAAATCAATCATCAAACCAATAAATCAATCCTTATCAAAATTAATAAATCGTAACAAATCAAAATTCTTAGATCTAAGAGATAACCAATAGAAATCATCAGATCTAAGAGAAAACATGATCAATATCCAAGAGGAAAAAGAATGGTTTTGAATTTTTACTCCCTTGTAGAAGATGTGAAATATGTGAATCAACATATGTCAAATCTTTTTCCTTGATGTAACTCATTACATAAACGCGTTTGCCCAGAACATTTTCAAGAAGAGCCATAGATGCTTAACGTTCATGATGAAAATTGTCTAACACTCAATATAAACACACACACACACACACACATATATATATATATATATATATATATATATATATATATATATATATATATATATATATATATTTATGAATCAAATTGATGAGATCTTTTAAAGTAGATCTGGGTCAGGATTGTGATTATCGAGAGAGAAATTGTTCTTGATTTTAACTTTTCCCATTCTCTGATTAAAAATATGATGGGAATTTGAATAGACATCAAAGATCTTACAAAATTTATAATGAAAATTATAAAATCTTACCACCGTCATATATATTGCTATATGTAATCATTTAAAATATTTATTCCATGATATAAAATTGAAACTCGAGAATCAAGCAAAAAGTTATGATTTATGAAATCGATTATTTTTCAGATTTCTATATAAGAATTAATCTAACAGTTATGATTTTAAAATCATGATATGCAATATTTTGCAGATAAAAATTGGACAATTAATTTATGTATATAAACATAAAAATCATGATTGAATCAACATATGTATGTATAATTGATTATACGTAGAGAAAATAAAAACTTAGCTTTTGATGGAGAACAATGCTTGTAACACGTTCCCACAGACGGCGCCAGTCTGTTGAAGACAGAAAATGGCCACTGTCATTTTAGTGCCGTCAACAGCAGATAAATGATGAGGATGAGATTGAAGATGAAGATAAACATTCACATCAAACATATAAGAGACAAAAGGTTTTTAAAGTGGTTCGGCTATGAACAAAGCCTACGTCCACTGTTATTTTACTCCCAGGGGTTTACAATAGCGCCATAAGGTGTAGAGAGAGAAAGGATGTGTATCTTGTTTATGGTGTTTCTAGGTTCTCCTCGGATCTCCCCCCCTTTTGGCTAAGGGAATACATGTATTTATAGTGATGGGAGATAAAGAGATTCATTATATGTAGACATTTATGTCTACATTCAACGAATCTAATTGTTGAATTGCTTGGTATGCTATGTGTTGTCATCTATTAATACAATATAAATGTACATTAAGGCTCATTAAATGCGCTGTCATCTTCATTAATGCACATTAAATGCATAGTCATCCTTTGATCTTCCTGGTTGGTATGCCGACCAACTCTCCTCGGGTGCCGACTAACTCTCCTCGGGTGCCAACCAACTATCCTCAGGGGCCGACCAACTCTCCTCGAGTGCCGACTAATTCTTCTCAGGTATTGACCAACTCTCCTGGGTGTCGAATATTGTCACGCAGGATGACATGTGTCCTTTTCTGATTGGTCCTCATAGATGGAGAATTTTTGCATTAACATGTAGGATATGATGGATATGTGGCATTAGGCCTAACTTCCAAGTTGTTTTTGGTCACAAGTGGCATGAGCGCGGACACCTAAGTTGCTACCACAGTCTTGTGGACGCGTTACCATTACAATTATGCTGTTACTATTTTGGCAGATAAACTAATTATCCTTAATGATTGGAAATAAATACCTTATACATTTCTCCGAGGGAGACCTGTAATGTTATACATGTGGTTGGTAGAGAGGTTTCTTTTGGCAGTGCCCCCTCCATTTCCCTAACTCAGTACATGCATATTTTTTCTCCATCCTTGCGTAGAGTTTGGTGCATTCATGAATGATAGGTCTGCTTGGGTGATAGCTAATAGAGCTAGTTCTCTTTGTTAGTTTATGGCCAAGGGGTGTGATGATACCCCTTTTGAGTTGGATGATTATTAATACTGAAAATATAAACATTTTTAATTCGATATAACTTGGATAAATTCCATGTCGAAGTGTTGAGTCGTGAGTCATTCAAGCTACAAAATCTTGAATCCTGGTGAGATATTTGATTAGAGATTCAGTCTCGTTCATTTAGACTTCATAAACATTGGAACTTTGAAGATATATAAATCTTCTTTATTTCATAAGACTTTTGTTGATGAATTGAAGATGTATGCTTTTATGGTTTTGTGATTAAACATCGTTATTTATGCACGCACTTAAATATTTTTTTTTTACAAAATGTCTTTTTACGTGTTGAATTAGTATTTTTGAATTATGGTATGTGTTGTCTATAACTTTGGGAGAAGACCGAATTTTCAAAAGTGCCTTTTTTGAAGTTCTTGTCAGAACGACTTCAAACCATTCGCACGTTCACTTTTTGACCCGTGTGCATGACCTTGCACAATTTTAGCCTTGTTTGTATATTGGCTAAAATCATGCGCTTGGTAGCATTTTAAATTGTGCACACGACAGAGCTTAACTTTCAAAAAGTGTTGTAAATAGGTCTTCTTCAATTTTTATCAAAGATCAGAAATCCTCATTACTCATTTACATCTTAGAGGGTATTTTCAAGGTTGAGGGCTTTTATTTTATCTCTCTACTTTCAAATTCACCTGTTTCCTCCAATTGAGAGAAAAACCTAGCTCTGTGGCTTGACAAGAAATTAATAGTGATTTGATTAAGATCAATATGAATAAAGTTCATATCCAACCATTGTACATTTGAATTGGTGATCAACACTCCAAGATTTAAAAAGAGAGGAGTCTTGTTCTATTGGAGAGATTGAGGCTAGATGTAATGCCCCGACCCAAATTTATAGGTGATAGTCAACTCGGTCCGACCCAAACGTTAGGTGTGAAGTGCAATAAGGCAACCTATATAATGTTGTTAGTCTAGTTTTATTTAAATTAATATTTCACTTGTTTAGAATGAGATTCCAGTTTAAAAATAAACTATGTGAAGGAACCACGAGGATCACCCCGAAGTCCAAGCATACAGAGTTACTAATGTAAAACAAATAAAGTACTTACCTGTATAACGCTCTCAAAATATAAAATCGCTCTCCTAACCTTCCATAACAAAGCGAGGGTGTGAGCCAATGCTCAGTGGGAAATATACAAATGCAGTATAGAATAGAGCAGAAGAAAGGAGACTCTTAACACGTTATGCCTACATGCACATGCAACTATAATATATACATATATATACATACATGTACATATACTTAATGCATGAAACTGTTTTAATTCCGAAAACCTTATTTACCCAGATTAATTTACCTTGATCTTATAAAAGACTTTCTTTTTCTCATTTTAGCATTTCTCACTTTATTTAACACACACGATTCAATACTTAAAACCACTACAGTATATTTAATCAAAACATTTTATTATCCGACATCACCCTTTTTATCTTATCCAATACATATTAGTATTTTCCTTGAAACCCACCCTCTCAACACCCACGAACACCGTGTTAGAAAATACTCATTTATCCTTCAAAAAAACCTTTCACAACACGTTATTGTGTTAATTATGGGTTTAATAGCTTAGGTTGCTTAACCACCCCTTTTACCAACTAACTCTACCTTTTTCCTTACCTTATAGACATTAATAAATTACACATTTACTTGTCCATTCTAACATTGACTGGAATATTTATTAATTAATTCAAGTTAGGTTGCATTAACATATTTCACAACACAACCCATTTCTCGATAAGTTCCTTATTCTTTTATCTTTTCTCGAAATCTTCCAAATACCGCACACTTCAATAGGCTCCACACTGTCGGCTATGTGCACCATATGCTTTGACCAGTTATTTTGGGATTCACCCTATGGCTCCGGGACCTCCACAATTATCCCGGTGTCATTCGAGTTCGTTTTAATTTGTTTTAACATTTTACAAATTTCCACATTATTCCACTTTTGTAGTCTTGCAACTTTGTACTTATCACACTTTTAACCCCCTTTTCACACACTTTAAAGGCAATAATTTCTACTTTTCTTATTTCATGTTTAAATTCAACAAAGTCTTCTTTAAACTTGTTTATATTCTAAGTCGCAAAATACAAAAAAAGTTTATATGCATGAGAAGATGGACTTAAAATCTTAAAATCCTATTACATGGGTTAAACATACTTTTCATTCTAGAAAAATATCATACCTGCAAAAATACATTTTTAAGGCATAAAAGACATTTAATTTATTCAAACTTAACAAATGTCTATTTTTCATAAAATTTTCATTCTTTTGCAAGAAACATTATTTCACCAACGTTTACCAAAATAAATCATTATTTTCAAACATTTTATTTCATAAAATGTTTAACATCAATCTTTGTAGAAAATACACCATTTTCATAAATTATTAACTTTTAATATTTCAAAACTTTGAAATATTTATTCATTCATTATTTTTAACAAAAATAACATTTTTCCAATATTTTTGTTTCCTAAAAATATTTATTGTTTCTTCACATCAATTTCATCATTTAATCAATGCACCCTACTCATGTAATCTAACTACAAGACTACAAATATGAAAGTAGAGTCTTAATACTAAGAGTAAGGTTTTTTCACTTCTAATAACTCCAATGGTGGAAGAAATATTAGTGTAGGAGGAGCACCTCCCACCTACAAAGGTGGACTCAAGGTGTTTTGACGCGACTCAGAAAGTGTCTCTAATGTGCGTTCACTCTAGGCTCAAGTGCAAGCCTATCGCATTAGTAATAAACCCGGTAAGTCGGGATCGTATCCACAGGGAAACAGGTCAACAGAGTTGTGACGACGTTGGATAGACAGAGAAATCCTAACTTTGACTCTAAAGAAAAGGAAAAATGATTTGGTTTTGAGAATGATTAAACTAGGTGTAATAATGAAAATATGAAAAGATGCAATTATACTAATTTACCTAAAATACTGATGAAGAATGATTTGAAACTTTAAACTATGTATGAGAAAAATAGGACGAGGATACAATCCCCCAACCCTAGTGTATTGCAGGTAAAATACTAATCGTAAATTTAAATGATTAATCAGACCCAGAATTTAGTACTCCCAAGCGTTATGTATATGAGGTTCAATCCTGCATCATACTTAATCTGAGGACGAGTAAATCGGCATCGTGATAGTGACACTCAAATTGCATTCTAAAGCATCTTGGTTACCCAGAGACAAACGAGATCTAAAGATCTACAATCGTTGTGTTCCTACGCAATACGGTCGTAATCAATCACTAAATTCAGAGGATTAATTTTATACACATGCAACTAACACATCAGGTTGGGTTCATGTATCCCGACCTTAGGAAATTTAGCCTAGCATGCTGAAAGTAATGAAAACAGTGTTTGATGTGCAGAAATTCATAATTAAACCAAGGAAACTTTAGGAATGATTTAGACAGGAATTTGAATGAAGAAAAATAACTCCTAATCTTACCAAAGAAGTAACAACAACAATTAAGAACACAGAATTCTGAATAACCTTCAATATTGGAATTGAAATTGTAAATTATCTCTAAACTAGGGTTCTGGAAAAGTAAGGAAAATTCTATTAATTCTCCGTGCAAATAATGATAATAGAATGGGTTTTTATACCCTACAAGAATTCAGGAGTTTTTGTTGCACTAGGACTCTTCTTAGGAGAAGATAGGATTACAAAATCTCGATAGCCGGACCGGTCCGGGGCTTAGGCGGATCGGTCTGCCTTCCATGAGGATCGGTTCTTTTAATTTTTTGGCAGACCGGTCCGGGGTGGATCGATTCTTTTTATTTTCTACCCTCTTTGGTTTGCTTTCGATCCGGAGTCTTCTGGAGTATGGCACATCGGATCGGTCCGGACTGGGGGCGGATCGGTCTGCCTGTTTGACTTCAACTTTGACTGCTCATATCTTTTGTTTCGGGATTCTGATTGAGGTGTCGTTTCTTCCTATGTGCTCCTGAATGTGATCTCTTCAACTTCTCTATAGGTGCCTTATCCCAATTCTGAGTAGAATTTAAACTTTTACCCTTTTGACTTTTGTTCTTGCCTTTCTTGATTCGTACGGTTTCCTTCTTTCGTTTTTGACATTAAATACCTGCAACATTGTACGAAATACCAAAAACTCGGTGTACTCGTTAGGATAAGGCAGTAGCAAGATTATGAGATAAAATCAAATTGATTACTTTGTTCGAGGCGTTAAAAGTAACTAAATTAAGGGATAAATTGGGAAGAATTTATGCCTAATCAAACCCCCTAACTTAGAACTTTGCGCGTCCCGAGCAATGTAAAAGAATCCTAGCACGGCTTAACTCTTAAAAAACATTTTATTAGGATAGAATACCTTTTTCGTGGGCAAGCGATTGCATTTAGCGTATGCAACAAGCCTTTAAGCCCCTAGGTCACCCTAGTAGGACGAGTTATGTCTCGTGAGGGTTTGCAGTGAATATACCCAAAACATTTAACTGAAAGAAGATTCAAAATATGCAAAAATTGTGTAATTCAAACTTTCCCAGAAAATAGTCATCATCAAGTCATATTTACAAGTCTCAAACCGTAGTGTGTGTGTGTAAATCCGAAAATATAGCCACCAATTTCCACCGATTGATCATCACGTTACTTACTCGAAAATTCTTTTGATTTCAAAATCTCACGGGATGCTCTCACAAACGAACCTCTTGGATTATGTCTATTCTCTCGGTATGCGTGATATAAAGAGTAAATATAATGGACGCAAAATCACGCATACAAGAAGAAAGACGAAAATTTTATGGTAATAGGATCTCATCAACGGATTACGATTTTAAAAGCGAGAACATTGCCTCTTTTTTGCACATTTAATCTCTTATATTATCTTTTGGTGTCTTAGCTCTCCACGCGGTAATACATTTAGCATTCTGGACTCGGTAGGACTTTTCAGGTTATAGGTGTATTGGGTAACTTGGAAATGGAAAATTTGGAATTGGAAATTTTTTCTTATGATGTCCATTTATGCTTTTTCTGGGCTATTGCTCAATTTTTTGTTTTGTATTTTACTTCTTTTCTTACTATTTTTGTTGAGTAGATCTAATTTTTTCTTGCCCCCTTTTTGTGCACCTTCCGGACTTAATTCTGAATTTTCCATTTTTCGCAATTCCGGGCTATTTGGGTTTTTCGGATTGTCAAACGAAAGGAAAAATCTATTCGGCTCAATTTGGGTTGCAAAAGGGGTGATTTTTCACGACTTTTTATGGCCAATATTTTTGGGTGACAAACGATGGCCTACTTCATTGTCCAAAATGCCAATTGCGTTACCATATGCGTTTCGAGATGAATTTAGGTTTAGAGATCATTTTTGGCACGTTTTTCAGAGAAATATTACACTTATTTTTCATAACCGATCAAAATGAAAGGGTTGAGATCCTTGATTACTTTTTAGGCGCTGAAAAGAACTTTGAGTCAACAATTAACTCGGATTGAATTAAAAACTCGTAAAAAGTGATAGGCTCGAATCTCACCGGGTTTGTTAATCTCCACACTTATTCGCTAAGTCGTCAATTTTCTCTCAATTTCCATCTTTAGTCAATTTCGGCTTTCTGTATGTTGAATTTTTACAACTTGAGACTTTAAACCGACTTTTAATGATATTTTTGAAAATTTTGAATTCCAATTTTTATTTATTTTGAACAAAAATATTTTTGGGTTTTTCAAAATTTTATGATATTTTTGAAAATTTCTGGACATTTTGAAAATTTGTGAAGTTTTAGAAATACACACTTGTGACCCCCCCTAACTTAGACTTTTGCATTGTCCTCAAGCGAAAAGGACTAAAATCTGAACATGGCAAAATAATAAGTGTGATAAATAAAACGAACAAATGGAGAAAATGCAGATTTGATAGAAAACAGGACTGTGGTACAATTACAAGGAAAAACAGACAACAATGTGAACAGGGAAAAGTACATAAAAACTGCCATAACCACATCAAGCTTCACTGGGGCGGGGGTTGGGAAGAACCGGGCGCGTCGGGTCCATAGGGGTCATAAAAATAGGATGGCAATGGATCATTAGGATCCCCTTGGCGTCGGTATATGTCCGCTTGGAAGCGGAACATCAAGCTCGTATCCCGACGGTAATCGGTCAAGAAGTTGCCGAAACTCGTCTCAAGCACTGCCATACGGTTCGTTAGGTCGCTACCCGCCCATTCAAAATCAGGATCGTCCTCTTCTTTCTCCGACTCTTCATCCGGACTAACATCCCCCATTTCGACATCCGTACCGGCGGCCTCTTCTTCTTCTTTGACGGTCTCGCTCGAGGCAGCTTCTTCTTCACTATCACTTCCCCATCGGGCCCATAGGACAGCTAGCTGTTTGGCGCTCTTAGTGCGGGTCCCTTGTCCGAAAGGACCGAGGAGGCGAATTCGGTCAAGCGGCATCGCAATGCCAGCGTCCTTGATAATGGAAATGATCAAACGATCATAGGGAAGTGGGGAGGTACCTTTATCATCAAGGGCTGCGACTAAGATTCCATATAAGGTGCAGGCCAATTTGATGGAAGTGTGTGGGTCAAAGAGGTGGTAGGTCAAGGTGGCCTGGCAGGGCTGCATCGCTGAGTCATTTGATGTTTGCAAGATGTTCGCACACACGATTTGGAAGGTGACGCGTGCCTTCTCATTGAGGCGGCCCACCGCGACAGTTTGCCCCGTCCATGCAACATTGGGGGCAATGCGGGCCATGATCACTTCCTTGGCAATCGGGGCGATGTTCAAAGGGTAAGTGAATTCTTGGACGTCGGGAACATCGTATTCGACCAATATGGTCGTGAGGAGGGCCAATGAAAAGGGAATGACATTCCCATCCACATAAGCTTGGGCCTCGAATTGGCCCGTCCTAACGAGGGTGCCATAAAAGGAGTGCACCTCGGCTGCCCAAGCCGCTTCATATGGTTCGTTGAGGAATCGGCACCAACCCCTAGCCATGAAAAGGGCGGTGACGGATTGGGGCAGACCGGTCCATTCGACAGCGCGCTCCAAATGGAGTTTTCGATTCGAACCGAAAAACGATGGCACCACCGTTCCTCTTGGCGGGAACGGAATTCCTTATGTCCGGAGGGGAGGACGTCGGTGGAGTCATACTTGGTGGGGGCAGCTCTTTAGGCCATGATAACGAGAGATCTTTTTGATGGAAAATTAGGGAGGGAGAAGAGAGGAGTTTTGCTGAAGGTGTGGAGGGAAAATAAGGGTTTGGGTGGTTATTTATAGGTGAAATGGTGGGGGTAGGGTTTGGATTTGGAGGGAAAAGGTTTGGAGGGAAAAGGGGGTGTATTTGGGAGGTAAAGGTTAGGCTTGGGAGTGGTGTGGATGAATTTGGAGGGAGTGAATGGGAATGGGGATAAGGAGGGTGAATCTTGGGAAGGCAGAAAAATAGAACTGCAGAAAGCGAACCGGTCTGCCTCCGGACCGGACCGATCCGGTCCATTAATATTCAGGCAATTTCGACTACCGGATCGGTCCGGCTCAAAATTAAAGGAACCGGTCCGGGGCGGACCGGTATGGCCCTAAAATAAAGGAACCGATCCGGATCTTGTATTTGAGTTGGATTTTTCCCCTAACTGAATTTCGATCTCTCTTATCTGAAAATTTCACTTTCACAACATACTCCCGATCAATTTTGGTCTAAAACCTCTCGATACCAATGGTCAATGCGACTTGACTCGATTTCCCAAAAATGTGAATGCTCTTTCCCGAATATACCTTAATCCTATCGACGCTCACTACACTTACGACTCTCACCCCATACGTGTCGGGGGTACGACGACCTTGCTGTAATAGCTCACTCTATCTCGTAAATGGGGCCCGACAACCAAACGGTGTCGACTTCTTCCGCACATGCCTCTAGATATGGCTTTAGGCGTTGTCCATTCACTTTGAATGTATTTCCTCCTTTTAAATTGTCTAATTCAACCGTTTCGTGAGGGAAAACATTCTTCACAATGAACGGGCTAGACCATCATGACCGCAACTTGCCCGGAAAGAGATGAAGCCGAGAGTTATAAAGAAGAACTTTTTGCCCGGGAAGAAACTCTTTGCGTCGAATGATGTTATCGTGAGCGACTTTCATTCTTTATTTGGAAATTTTAGCATTCTTATACGCATCATTGCGTAGTTCTTCTAACTTATTTAATTGAAGCTTGCGGGCTTCACCGGCCTTATCCATGGCATAATTCAATTGCTTAATCGCCCAATACGCCTTGTGCTCTAATTCAACGGGAAGATGGCAAGGTTTTCCATATACAAAGCAAAAAGGGGACATAACGAGTTGATTTTTATATGCAGTACGATAAGCCCTTAGCGAATCGTTCAATCTAAGTGACCAATCTTTTCGAGTAGGATTGACGGTCTTTTCAAGAATGTTCTTAATTTTTTGATTTTGCGTTCGGCCTGCCCATTCGTTTGCGGGTGATAAGTCGTTCCAACCTTGTGAATGACACCATACTTTCTCATTAGCTTCTCGAATGGCCTATTACAAAAGTGCATGTCATTATCGCTGATTATCGCTTTCGGTGCACCGAAGTGAGAAAGTATGTGTTCCTACAGGAATTTTATCACTACTTTATTGTCATCTATCTTGATAGCTATAGCTTCCACCCATTTAGAAACATAGTCTACCGCGACAAGGATGTATAGGAAACCAAAGGACGGGGGAAAGGGACCAATGAAGTTAATACCCCAACAGTCAAAGATCTCAATGATGAGTATGGGAGTAAGAGGCATCATGTCTTGTTGGGTAATGGCCCCCATCCGTTGGCACCTAGTGCAAGATTTGCAAGAAGCGTTCACATCTCGGAATATTGTGGTCCAATAGAGGCCGCATTGCAGAATTTTAGCGGTCATCTTTTTCGTCGAAAAGTGGCCTCCCCAAGCTTCCTAATGACAAAACTGGATGACTTTTGGGATCTCGTCATCTGGTACGCATCGTCGGATGATTTGGTCGGCGCAATATTTAAAAAGGAACGGATCATCATAGAAGAACATGCGCAACCAAGTAATAAACCTATTCTTATCTTGCGGTGTCCAGTCGGGAGGGATGGCTCCCGTGACAAGGTAGTTCACTGTATCCGCTAACCAAGGAAAAGAGGAGGTATCAAAAAGTTGCTCATCCAGAAAGTATTCGTCTATGGGTATGGGATCACTAGGTACGTCGGACGAAAGCCGTGATAAGTGGTTGGCAACGACGTTTTTTTACCCATTTTTTATCTTTAATAGAGAGATTGAACTCTTGTAGGAGTAGGATCCACCTTATGAGGCGCGGCTTTGCATCTTTCTTTGCAAGTAATTATTTCAATGTCACGTGGTCGGTGAAGCAAGTAATGGGAGAACCGATAAGATATGATCGGAATTTATCAAGGGGAAAGACTACCGCTAGCAACTCTTTTTCCGTGGTAGAGTAGTTGAGTTGTGGTCCGATAAGAGTCCGGCTAGCGTAGTAGATGACATGAGCTTGCTTATCTTTTCTTTAGCCCAAAATAGCCTCTATCGCATAATCTCTAACATAACACATAAGTTCGAATGGTAAAGACCAATCCGGAACTTGCATGATAGGAGCGGACACAAGCATGGTTTTTAGTTTTTCAAAAGATCTTTGGCATGCTTCCGTCCACTCGAATGGGGTGTCCTTCATGAGTAGGTTGCTTAAGGGTCTAGCGATGGTACTAAAGTCCTTAATGAACCTTCGATAAAACCCCGCGTGGCCCAAGAAAGAGCGCACGTCCTTAAGCGATTTTGGTGGGGGAAGATCAGCTATGACATCTATTTTTGCCCTATTAACTTCTATTCCATTGGATGATACTATAAGGCCAAGAACTATTCCCTCGGTGACCATGAAATGGCATTTCTCCCAATTCAGCACTAAGTTCTTTTCCACACACCGGGAAAGTACTTTTTCTAGTTTTTCTAGACAACGATCGAAAGAGGTGCCAAGAACACTGAAATCTTCCATGAACACTTCGAGTCCTCTCTCAAACATGTCGCTAAATAGGCTCAACATACACCTTTGAAAGGTCACGGGTGCATTACACAAGCCAACTAGCATACGTTTGTAGGCAAACGTACCAAAAGGGCAAGTGAAGGTCATTTTCTCCTGGTCAAGTACATCTACCTCAAACTGGTTATATCTGGAATAACCATTAAGGAAGCAATAGTAAGGGTGGCCCGCTACTCTCTCAAGCATTTGATAAATAAATGGTAAGGGGAAATGGTCTTTCCTAGTTTCCACATTGAGTTTTCGGTAATCAATGCAAATGCGCCACCCGGTGGTGGTACGTTGGGGAACTAGCTCTCCCTTAGAATTCTCAATCACTGTCATACCCGACTTATTCGGGACGACTGTAATGGGGCTCACTCACTTGCTATTCGAGATTGGGTAGATAATCTTGGCATCTAATAACTTGATAATCTCGGTTCTCACTACTTCTTTCATATTGAGATTTAGCCTTCTTTGTATTTCTCTTGAGGGTTTGACATCCTCTTCGAGATGGATCTTGTGAGTGCAAATCGAAGGACTTATCCCCTTCAAATCAGTAATGCACCAACCAAAAGCACTTTGGTGCTTTCTCAGAATTTTCAACTGTTTACCCTCCTGCTTGTCGTCTAGGTTAGAGGAGACAATAATAGGAAATGTCTCATCCTCTCCTAGGTATGCATATTTAATATGGGAGGGGAGTTTCTTCAATTCGAGGGTTGGAAATTTGTCACTGGAGGGAACCATGTGTGTATCCCTCGGTGGTAACTCCTCGAATCTTGAAACCCAATTAACATCTCTCGTGTCCTCATCCGACGCTCTCTCATCGAGTAACTCTCTCAACTCCCTAACCTCCCTCTCAAAGTCGGTATACGTCCCCTCACTCTCGTGTCTCGACACTAGACAGGACCCTAAGGCGTCTCCATAATAATTCTCCTCAAAGTACTCCTCTACTATCTCATCTATGAGGCTCACCGCATGAAGATCATCTTCTTCCCCCGTATGTTGGGCTATGTGGAAGATGTTGGTCTCTAAGGTCATGTTCCCAAAGGTGAGTTGCATTCACCCATTCCGAGTATTGATGATTGCGTTAGCTGTAGATAAGAACGGGCACCCAAGGATGACGGGAACATGGTTGCTCGAGTTAAAGGAGGGATCCGTGTCCCAAATGACAAAGTCTATCGGGAAGTAGAAAGTGTCAACTTGGACGATCACGTCCTCGACTATGCCTCTTGGGATCTTCACGGTTCGATCCTCTAATTGGAGAGTGACCTTTGTGGGCTTGAGGTTGCCCAAATCAAGTTACCTATAAATGGAATAAGGGAGGATATTGACACTTGGTCCTAAATCAAGTAAGGCTTTTTCGATTTTGTTTTCTCCAATGATGCAGGAAATGGTGGGTGCACCGTGATCTTTAAATTTAGGCGAGAGATCGTTCAGTAGAATGGAGCTCACGTTCTAGGCTAGAAATACATTTTTCTTTACCTTCATCTTTCTTTTTACCGTTAACAAGTCTTTGATGTCTTTTGCATAAGCTGGGATTTACTTAATGGCATCAAGGAAAGGTAAGTTCAGCTTTACTTGCTTTAGCACTTCTAGCACGTCATCACGTGGGTTTCCTTTATGGGAAGGAATTAACTTTTGAGGAAACAGTGCGGCGGAGGGTGGTTTCACTACTACCTCGGGCTCACTAGTGTCTTCTTTGTCACTCTCATTCAAGGGGACATCTTCGGCCTCTTTCGTGCCGGGCGAAATCTCCTTGTCTTTCGTTGTGTCGAGTGGGGGAGGTGATAAATCAATGACTCTCCCACTACGGAGAGTGGTCACAGCTTGACATTGCTCCTGATGTTCAGTATAGGTGGAGCTAACACTATTTTGACCTTGGGGAGGTCTTTGGCCTTGGGCAGGAAACTTGCCCTTCTCTTGAACACTCAACGAGGATTGTATCTTTGACAGACTTGTATTTATGTCGCTAATCAGGCGATCATATCTAGCATTGGTTGCAGTCTGGCTTGTGATAAATTGATTCATGGTATCCTCAATAGTTCTCCGTGATGGCGGGATATAAGCTCCTTTAGGTGGTGGTGCTTTCACATGTCCTTGCATGTGCGAGGCTTGTTGAAAGTGTTGTGGTGGAGGAGGAGCAAAATGGGAAGTAGGGTTCATCGCAGCATGTTATTGCCCATAACTAAAACCAGGATGGTTTTTCCATGAAGCGTTGTAATAATTCCCGTGCGGTGCACCGAAATTACCCTTAAATCCTCCTATACCACTAACTTGATCTTGAAGCATCACTTTGTAGGCGGGTATAGTCGGGCATTCCTCAGTTGAATGACCCGCCTCACAAATCACACACACCTTTTCAACGGGGTTTGGTATGGATCCAGTTCGTCCTCTTCCACATATCCCACGTAGGTCTCGCACTTCTTTCTCAAGTATATCGATCCGGTTGTCCGCTATAAAACTCTTTTCTATATGAAATAGGCCGAACGCTGATGGAGTGGTGGTCACTTGACGATTTCTATTTTGAGCATTAGGGTCAGACGTATCCCAGGATTGGGTAGTCTCGGCGACATACCTCAGGTGAAGCTCAACATCGTGGGCGTCTAAGTCGACAAACAGACCACTACCTATGGTTTCAACGAGTTGCTTGGAGTTAAGGTTCAGCCCATTATAGAGAAAAGAAATGATTTGCACTGAATCAAATCCATGATGGGGGCATGAAGTAACTAACTCATTGAAACGCTCATAACATCGATGAAATGGCTGATTTTCAGATTGTCTGAATGCTTGAATTTGAGCCTTTATGGAGATTGTTCGATGTGGTGCGAAGAATTTATTGAGAAATATAGATTGGAACTTGTTCCAAGATGGAATCGAGCTTGGAGATAAAGACGACAACCAGGTCTTAGCTTTATCTTTGAGCGAGAATGGGAAGAGTTTGAGGCGGATCACCTCTTGTGTGCAAGTTTGATTATTGAGAGTATCGCATTCATCCTCAAATTCCCTAATGTGAAGGTATGTCTTTTCAGAATCCATACCATGGTAATGAGGTAACATCTGGATCATCCCGTTTTTAAAGCGAAAATGCCCGGCATTATATGGGAGTATAATGCATCCCGGAGTGACAGTGCGCTCGGGATATAAAAATTCTCTTAGCGGGAGGTATGGGGCCTTTTCCTCACCGACGGCTGCACTACCGTGTTACGACATTTCCCTCTCTCGAAGACTCGGTATCCTCACTCGGTGTGCTCGAAGTGTGCTCGGATGTGTGACCTAAGAAGGAAACAGAGTGTTGTTTGATATTGAGTATGACGGTGTGGGAGGTGGGATCCATAATTATGGGGCGTTAGGAGTGTGGGGGCTATCGGGGTTGTACTCAACTATTTGATTTTCGTGAACGCTGGTTGGAGTATTATGGGGTGTGGGAGTGAGTTCAGAATTTTCCATTAATAGCTTGTGAGAGATGATGGTGAATCTTTTTGTGATTTTTGAAATTTTTTCATGTTTTTGGATTTTTGTAGATTTTTGGTCAAAGTTTTAGATTGACTCGATCTAATCCTAAGTCTACCTAAGTCCCCGGCAACGGCGCCAAAAACTTGATGTGACTCAGAAAGTGTCTCTAATGTGCGTTCACTCTAGGCTCAAGTGCAAGCCTGTCGCGTTAGTAATAAACCCGGTAAGTCGGGATCGTATCCACAGGGAAATATGATAACAGAGTTGTGACGACGTTAGATAGACAGAGAAATCCTAACTTTGACTCTAAAGAAAAGGAAAAATGATTTGGTTTTGAGAATGATTAAACTAGGTGCAATTATGAAAATATGAAAAGATGCAATTACACTAATTTACCTAAATTATTGATGAAGAATGATTTGAAACTTTAAACTATGTATGAGAAAAACAGGACGTGAATACAATCCCCCAACCCTAGTGTATTGCAGGTAAAATACTAATCATAAATTTAAATGATTAACCAGACCCAGAATTTAGTACTCCTAAGCATTACATATATGAGGTTCAATCTTGCATCATACTTAATCTGAGGACGAGTAAATCGGCATCGTGATAGTGACACTCGAATTGCATTCTAAAGCATCCCGATTACCCAGAGGCAAACAAGATCTAAAGATCTGCAATCGTTGTGTTCCTACGCAATATGGTCGTAATCAATCACTAAATTCAGAGGATTAATTTTATACACATGCAACTAACACATCAGGTTGGGTTCATGTATCCCGACCTTAGGAAATTTAACCTAGCATGCTTAAAGTAATGAAAAAAGTGTTTGATGTGCAGAAAATCATAATTAAACTAAGGAAACTTTAGGAATGATGTAGAAAGGAATCTGAATGAAGAAAAGTAACTCCTAATCTTACCAAAGCAGTAAAAGCAACAATTAAGAACACAAAATTCTTAATAACCTTCAATCTTGGAATTGAAATTGTAAATTATCTCTAAACTACGGTTCTGGAAAAGTAAGGAAAATTCTATTAATTCTCCGTGCAAATAATGATAATAGAATGGGTTTTTATACCCTACAAGAATTCAGGAGTTTTTATTACACTTATTACACTAGGACTCTTCTTAGGAGAAGATAAGATTATAAAATCTCGATAGTCGGACCGGTCCGGGGCTTAGGCAGATCGGTCTGCCTTCCATGCGGATCGGTTCTTTTAATTTTCTACCTTCTTTGGTTTGCTTTCGATCCGGGGTCTTCTGGAGTATGGCACAGCGATTGGTCCGGACTGGGGGCGGATTAGTCTGCCTGTTTGACTTTTTTTTCTACTTTGACTGCTCATATCTTTTGTTTCGAGATTTCGATTGAGGTGTTGTTTCTTCCTATGTGCTCATGAATGTGATCTCTTCAACTTCTCTTCACGTGCCTCATCCGAATTCCGAGTAGAATTTAAACTTTTACCCTTTTGACTTTCCTTCTTGCCTTTATTGATTCTTCCGATTTCCTTCTTTTGTTTTTGACATTAAATACCTGCAACATTAGTAAGAAATACCAGAAACTCGGTGTGCTCGTTAGGATAAGTTAGTAGCAAGATTATGAGATAAAGTCAAATCGATTATGTTGTTTGAGGTGTTTAAAGTAACTACAGTAAGGGATAAATTGGGAAGAATTTATGCCTAATCATGTTTCAAAATGTATCCTCCAGAAATGCTCCAAAATGTTCTATATCCAAGCTTCCAAGAAAGACCCACTTCAAACTCCATGGAAGCACCATCTTCACCTTCTCCAAAAACTCCCAACACTTCTCCCAAATTTGAAGCTCTTCTTTGAAAATGGTGTAAATGGGTGTAAGCATGTAACACCCCGTATTTTTATTGATTTTATTTTTGGGATTAATTGAATTAAATGGGATAAATAATTGAAAATTAATTCGGATTTAAATACCAGCGAGACGAGAGTTAGTATTTGATTATGTTGATAATTTTGAATATTACTGAGTGAATATTGTAATATATGATTAATGAATTTATTAATATTGTCGCGAGTTATAAATTTGGCAATTTCGGAAATAAAGTTGGGACGCACGTGTCAGTCGTGTCAGGAACCAATTTAATGGATTTAAAAGTAAATTATTTTTATATCATCCATTTGGTCATTTTGAGTGCACCAACACGTCTAGAAGGGTCGAGATAGTCAGAAAATACTAGCCGGGGGTTTAGTTTGAGTCTCGGGGAATTTTAAGCCTAATCGGCAACCCAGGAGGGTATTTTAGTCATTTCAAATTTCGGTGAACAGTAACATACAAAATTAGGTTTTGTATATCAACAAACCCGTAGGGTTACTAGGACCATTAACTGTTAAACATAAGAAAGAACAATGTGGGAAGAAACGAAGGGTCTCAAGAGAGTTCCAAGGCCAATTAACCACTATACACCACCACCATCGTCGGATTTGTGATCTGAAAGAGAGGGAGGACCAACCAATATCGTCATCAAAGGATCAGAATATCTAATTCAAGGCAAGTGATTTATCTTGCAATGATTTAAGGCATACATTTTACATAATACTTTATATTTCAAGACAAATTATGAATAACTTGTAATAATGTGAAATTGGAGACTAAATTATTGAACTTGGATAGGTTTGCATGCAGTGGATCTTCTGGAACTATTAAGTGAATGAATCTACAAATTAGAAGTTAGGAAATCACAAAATTAAATTGCGAATTATAATGATTTTTTAAGAGATATGGAAGAATTAGGGTTATAGTAATATTCATGACTTTTGATCTAAGAAATCGATATTCTGTGATGTTTTGATGAATCTTGAACGTTAAAACTAGTGTAGTTAGGTTGGTTTAATGTTTAATATACTCATTTGGGAGTTTGGGACGTTGTAATGGAGAATTGGAGGTGTAAAAATGGTAGAAACCGTAACTGTTAAAGGAATTCTAGGCAGGTAACTGCTTGATCGATCAATCGACCCAAGAATGTCGATCGATCAACCCCTCTGGAAAAAGTGAAATATTTCCCTTTAAATAATTGAGTAACTTCCAATCTTTATAACTCTTTAGTGATGATTGATTGAACATATTGGCACTTAGCGAAGACTAGTAGCGTTGTATTTGAAGCCCGAAAAATTATTATTTTTAATTGAAGTTAAGTGGTAAACTTACGAATATCCTACTAGTGAGATACAATTGGAAGTTGTGAGAACATGAATACATTTTTCCCCAACTGTAATTTGAGATTAAAGACTGAAAAAGGGAACTTTAATTACTTATATAACCTTAGAGACTAGCGGGAGACTTAGTTACCTTTCGGGATAGGGTCTATACTCAAACTATATGTAACACCCCGTAATTTTTAGGATTTAATATTTAATATTTTTTGGTAGTTATAAAAATATTTAAATTGGAAAAACTTAAATTCATGAGTTGGAGAATTTATTTGAGTGAGCCGAATTATTTATAATTGACGATTTTTAAGTTTAATGGTTCGAAATCTCGTGTGTCGTATTTTGAGGTCGTAATTTGGAAATGACAAAAAGTATTTCGAATGACAATTCCAAGTGCGTGGTTGCTTCCGAATGGGTCGAGATAGTCAAAAAATACTGATCGGGGATAGTAATTGGGTCTCGGGGTATTTTTGGGCATAACTGGGCCCACACGGGGTGAGTTGGGCCATTTTAATTAGGCCCATATGGTCAAAAACGGGATTTAGTGTTTTAACCTAATTGAGGGATTAGGAACGGCAGATAGAAAATCCTAAACCTAGGGTTTGGGAGAGGATTAGAGGAAGCTAATCAAGAAGTCAATTGGAGAATCTTTTGGAGCTAAATTAAGGGACTAATTTGGGGTGTTCTTCATCAACCATTCTCTACACCAACGGAATCAGACCCTACGAACAATTTCAGGAAGTGGTTAATTTGTAGTGATGTATAAATGGTGATATCCAATTCATATTTTAGTGATGTGTAAACTAAAATTCGTTTTGGCGATAAATGGGTACAAAATGGGGTTTTGTTAATGGAATACTTGGCTGAGATTCAAAGTAAGAAATAGGTATATTATATATCCCTAAGTAAAGATAAAATGAAATTTGAATATATTTGATGATTAACATGGAATCGTTATGAGTTCTTGGATGAAGAACATGAATCTTGAACGACTTAGGGTTTATTTGATGAACACAAGAGGTCAATCTGCCAGAATTTTTTATACAACTTTAAACGTATTCCATTTGAGTTGTACTTCGAATTAGAGTGTGAACCATACATTATTGGAAAGTTATTTCTCGTAGCTATCAAATGAACTTAGAATAAGGTCAATCGGAGTTCTTTAGAGGGAGTAATCGATATTTTACTACAAGGTGTTTTATCTGTCAACATAGTAATCTGCCAAAATTTTGACGTGATTTTAAACGTGTGAGGTTTGAATTTTACTTCGAATTAGAGTGTGAACCATACATTACTGGAAAGGTATTTCTCTTCGCTATCCAATGAACTTGGAATCAGGTCAATCGGAGTTTTGTAGAGGGAGAAATCGAAATTTTACTAGAGGGTGTTTGATCTGCCAGAAAATTTGAGATTTTTCTTTTTAAGCCTCAAATGTCTAAAATTTTATTGGGGAAGTGTTTGGGACCTTGATGAAATATATTGATGGAATAATGATATGGAAGTAGGTCTATGATTGACTGTTGGACTTTAATTTTGTGAGAGAGTTAAAGTGGAGATTCATAGGCTTGATTGTGACGTACTCTAATTCGAGATGATAAAAATATAATTACGGAAAAGCGTGAGCGAGCTTAAATTTGTTAGGTCAGTGGGTTAACAAGGGTAACTACTGAATTGATATAACAAGGGGTAACTAGGACCCTTAGAGTTGTGTGAATACTTGAATTAATACGAAAGTAAAATAAATTTGTAAAGCAAACAAGCATGGTGAATATTAGAGAGAAATATATTACGTACAAGTTTGAATAATTGGGTTGGGTAAATACCTATTGTTTTATAGGATTACTTGGGTTGTGAATGCCTATTGTGTGTTTCCTTGTGATAGGAACATAGACTCGGGAAATATTAAGTTATGTGCCAAGTGAGCGAGTCCGGGGATAATGGTTGAGTGACACCAAGTTATTAAATTAATGGATGTGTTAATTAATGAAGGTAGAGCCGGAAGGTAGACTCGAAAAAGTATTAAATTAATTGATATTGTGATTAATTAATTTAGAATCGGATTGTAGATTCGGGAAGGGTATTAATTAATTAATGTGTAAATTAATTAAATGAGATTCGTACCACAGACTCAGATCGGTATTAAATTAATAGGCGTGTTAATTAATTTAATTAGAGTCGGATTGTTGACTCGGGTAGGTATTAAATTAATAGGTGTGATAATTAATTTAATTAGAGTCGGATTGTAGACTTGGGTAGGTATTAAATTAATAGGTGTGATAATTAATTTAATTAGAGTCGAATTGTAAACTCGGGTAGGTATTAAATTAATAGGTGTGATAATTAATTTAATTAGAGTCGGATTGTATACTCGGGTAGGTATAAAATTAATAGGTGTGAGAATTAACTATGTTGAGTCGGGCCACAGACTCGGTAAATTACATGCAAGTGTACGGGATTTTGAGTACACGGTAAAGCCAGGGTTTATATTATATATATACGGTGTAGTGATAGTATATATATACGTGTATATATATTGTGTGTGATATTAAACATCAGTGACTAGATATTTATTCAATTTATATACTCTAGTGCTATCAAGGGAGGTTGCGCGATGTGGGTGAATCCCCTAGCTTGAGGAGTAGGGCGAGTATATTCCCAGGTCATAGCATCCGGTATATGGGTGAGGGGATTATCTCACTTTCAGGGAATGAATATGACCGCCTCCACTACATTTATAGTTTGGGCCAAGGTGGTAAGCAATTCCAACTTGGGGAACTAGGTTTTGTGAGCACATCTAGTGAGATAACACTTTAGAGGGAATCATCCGGCGAGGGTATACTCGGAGGGATGGATATACGTATGTTATATGTGTGGATGTTTTAGTAAAGGTACGTATATAATGGTATTCAATATTATATGCGGGTAATAATACAGTGTGTGATGTATTTACTTTATATAACTTGTGACATGGTTATATGCTATTATTTAAGAAGGAATTAATTAAGTTAATTGTGAGATAACTTATAATTCAAGAATCATTGTACTCGGATTAGAGTAGTATGTCAAGGGGGAAGTTATACCAAGACTAGTTGGACGGGGTAGTACAACTAGGTGAGGGGTCAAGGTAACCGATAGGTGTGCACAATAGTGGAGGGGTGAGAATGTCCACAAGGGAGTGCGACACTAGCTTATACATGAAGTGCATTCATGCATTTTAATTACTGCAGTTAATTCAGTTGCTAAATATTTTCAAAATATTTTGGGTTCTAACCCTTGCTATAAAACTATTTTCAAAACATTTTAGGTGTCCAGCCACAGGGACGCCAGGATTGATATTCTATTCTAGGGACACGGAGCTGCGGCATATGTGGATGCTAGTAGGAATTTGGATTAGACGCATCGCTTATTCATTCCTAGAGTAGGAATCATTCATCAGTTCTAGTTTTATTTAGGGCATGTCGCCCAGACTTTCAGTTCAGTTTTCAGATTTGTTTTATTTTGGTCTTGAATATTGTATTGGATTATTTCACTTTGTTGGTCGATGGTTTATTCGGCAAGTTGTGTAATTAATTATTTCAGTTGAGTTTTATTCAGTTGTGTGAATGGTTTATATTTATTTCCGCATGTACTGTTTTGTTTAATTAAAAAGTTAAAAGTGGCACCAGCTTTTGGAATACTAGGCGGTTAGTAAGTTTTAAAAAGTTTTCGATAGTGATGCTAAGGATGAACCAACTGGGATTCCTGTTTTAATTTGGTATAGGACTGATCACTCGGTATTTTATTAGGCGGGGTGTCACACTATACAACGAGAATTATCACGCTAAACCTTTTGTGTAGAATAAATGGGATGATATTATTATATGTGTGAGACTTACGATATAGGGTTGGAATATACCTATACTAATATGATGATTACCTACGTTGTGTGAATATTTAGTATATGGATGATTAAGTGAATGACATACCTACCATCCTTGCTATCACGAAAGGTTGATTTTCAGGAATGTACCATCTTATCTTTATGTGCCTTTGGGGGGATTTAGATTGGTACCTTAAGGACACAAGACTATGAATTACTTATTTGTGAGTTGATAAGTCCGATGACCATGGGAGCGTAGGTATGTGTGTGACCCATGTGTATGTGAACTATGTTCGCCTTTAATATGTGTGATTTGTGTCGAGACGGTTCCCGAGCGATTCGAAACACATGATCCTTATGTACGTGATGTATCGGGATTCGATAGCAGAGTATGTGTGCACCGCAGCTTAGCCTAGGGGTGCCATATATGCATATATATAATGAGAGTGACTTCTTTATGTACTTGTGACTGATTCATTGTTACATAGTAAATGCGAATGACTAAGAGATTTAAATGGGTTAAGAATATTATGAACTTAACTAATACTTGAGCTAAGTAATTTGATTAATGAACGTGTGAGTTATGAATATAGTTTATTTGAATAATATGGCTACCATATAAATTAAGAACCATCTGGATGGGGGTAGAATAGACTAGTCAGGTAGTGGTATAACTAGGTGGAATTTAGAAGATGCGTTAGGCATGCACAATAGTTGTGGGGTGAGGATCTCAAGTGAGGGCACGTGACCAACATGTTTAATATATGTGTTGTTTAACATTGTAATTTAAACACTTTCTATTTTTAAAATATTTTCACCTCGGGCTCTGATCCGTTTGCTTTCAAATCTATTTCTTTTTGTAAAAACTTTTAGGTGTCCAACCATAGGGACGCTAGGCATAGGAGTTCCATTCCATTGATGTGTTGTAGCTGCTGTGGAAGTTATAGGATCTCATTACTAGACACCTCCACGTCTATCTTTGCTTCTTTTGGGAGTCATTTATTCCAGTTAGGTCCTATTGCCCATTCTATATAGAAACAACAATTTTTTACTTTCATTTTATTTCAATCTTGGGATTTTATTTATTGAGACTTGGTTTATTACATTGCTACTATTATTGGAGTGTTTACTCCAGACATTAGTTATTTCATTTTGTTGATTACCTTATGAGATTGTTCATATGATGATTGGATTATGATTTAAATTATTTTGTTGATGATTAGTTTAAACTTTAAAATTTAACCCTTCACTATTTTAAATACTAGGTGGTTAGTAATTAATTAAATGTTTTTAACAGTGATGCTATGAACTGAACCAACTTGACATTTTGCATTAATTTAAATAAAGGAGTAGCTACCTGGTATTTAATTAGTCGGGGTGTTATAGGTGGTATCACAGCATCAGGTTCTAGAGTCCTTAGGATCTGTACGACTTGTTATGTTTTTGCGTAGCGTCCTTTGATATAGAGCCCTATATTTTAGGATTGTTGTACTCTTTTTTGTATCATATGTTCTTCAGCTATTTTGAGATATTAAATGTGGACTTACAAGACTTATCTCTCATTTCAGATGCCTCATCGACGTACACAACGAGTTCCCAAGGGTACCCATCTCGAGCCTCAACCTGCACTAGTTCAAGGTTCTATGAACGCTACTAAAGTTACCGCCATTGTAGACTAGGTGGTAAATGCCGCTTTAGCAGTTGTGCAACAGGCACCACCTCAGGCACCGATGGTAGCCCCAGTCTAGGCACATGCATTCTCGTCTTCTTGGGAATGTGTTCATGATGCCTTTCAGAAGGCGCATCCTCCGGAGTTTATAGGGATCTCTGATGTCGTAGTGGCAAGCCAATGGAAGAAGGACATCCAAAGGCACTTGAGGATGTATGAGTGCACAAATGCACAGAGGCAGATACTGGCAACATTTAAGCTGGTAGGAGAAGCATTTTAGTGGTGGGAGTCCATTACCATCGCTGAGGAGAGAGATGTTCTTTCTATTCAGGAGTTATGGTGCGTTTCGACTGTAAATATTTCCCCTCGGCAGTTCAGATAGAGATGAGGCAAAAATTGATGAACCTTAAGTAGGAAGGAAGGACAGTGGAAGAGCACGAGGCCGAGTTCACCAATATTCTGAACATAGTTCCTGATGAGATCCCAATTGAAGAGAAGAATATCCAAAAGTTAATGGATGGGTTGACGTGGAGGATTCGCCAGCTGATCGAGTGGAAAAACTGAGCATCCGTGTAATACGCTAGTTATTGTTATCGGCTTCCAACCTCAATACAAAAAAAACCTAAACTTGTAACTACACTTCTTAAGGAGTATAGTGGCGAGTCTGGGTATCGAATCCACAGGGAATTAGGACGTGTGAACGTGACGACAAAGGTAAGGTAGTTTAATCCTAAAGTTGATGTTAAAATAAAAGAAAAGAAAAAGATGATTGATGGGTTTAAATTTCCAATTGGTGATGAACTAAAATGTGCAAAAAAATACTAAGAATTGTAAAGAAATTAGATTTGAAAATGAGAAAAAATAGGGCGGGGCACAATCCCTCAAACCTTAACAAATTACCGTATAGAATACTAGAATTGTAAATTGAATTTTTTTACTAAATCCAGTCTTTATATATCCTAAGCATTACATATATGAAGGATCTTGCCCGCATCATATGAAATCAAAGGCAAATACAAAGCGGTGAATGGAAAATTACACTTGCATAGCATTCTTAAACATCCCAAGTACCTAGGGCAAGAGAGATTAAAAGGTCGACTATGTTCGTAGAATTTCCATACACGATTTGGTCAATATTACATTTACCCTCTATTTTCTACACAGGTAATTTATACCGGAATGAATTCATGTACCCCAGCCCTTGAAAATTTAGCTAGACATGATTTTATGGGAAAATAATTTCATAACAATGCATATAATTGTGGATCTAAGAAACATGGTAAAAACAAAAATTACAAAACAAGAAAAGATGATTAAATTGAAAATAAAAATTGAGATTAACTAAGAGAATAGAATTTGATACTTGAAATCTGCACTAGGGAAGAGAGATGATTGAATCCAGAAATATTCTTCTTCTTCAACCTTACAAACTAGGGTTTATAAAAATTTCTATGTAAAGAAAAACTAAGAAAACTCTCTAAAATCTGACTTTCTCTCTCTAAAATTCTATTTTACTCTCTAGAATTCGTCTCCCCTTGAAATGAGGTAGGACTTGGTCTTTTATAGCACCAAGTAGCACGAATTTGACAGCTAGAATCACTTGTTGCGCAAGTTTTCACCAGCTAATCACCTCAAAATCTACATAATTAATGCCGGCAATTCGCATGACCGGACCGGTCCGGACCCGGATCGGTCCTGTTCCATCCGGATTGGTTTGGTTTCTGGTCCATTTCTCTTCATTATCGCGCAACTTCAAAACATCGTAACTTCTTCACCGTAGCTCGGATTGAGGTGTCGTTTTTTCCAGTGTTCTTTTAATTTAGAGTTCTTCAACTTTCTAGTTGTCCCCACCTCCGGACTAAGGCTGAAAAATTACAAAAATGCCCTTCAACTCTCCATTTCTTGGTTTCTTTCACTGTTTTGAGTTCTCCTTCGCACTAACTTGCATGAAATACTTGTAAAACCCATGAGAAATACACAAAACACGAAATACTTGCCAAAATATATTAGTCGCATAAATACGAGACAAATTCAAGATATATACACAACACGGGATCATAAAAACACCATAATTAAGGGGATAAATATGAAGAATATGTGCCTAATCACACTCCCTAACTTAGAACTTTGCGCGTCCCGAGGAATGTAAATGAATCTAACCAAAATTCCACTCTTGAAAATTCCTTTATTGAAATAAAATTCCACTTTCGCAGGCAAGCGATTGCATTGAGCATATGCAACAAGCCTTTAAACCCCTAGGTTACCCTAGTAGGACGAGTTTTGTCTCGTGAGGGTTTGCAGTGAATATACCCACAAAATTCTTTATTGACTCAAATAAATATCAAAATAATTAAAAATTGTATAATTTAAACTTTTCGAAAAATAATCACCATAAATTCATATTCAAATGTCTCAAACCATAGTGTGTGTGTGCAAAGCCTAAAGTTAAACCTCAAATTTCCACCAATGGAGCATTACGTTACTTTCCAAAAATTCATTTTGATTCAAATTCTTACGGATGCACTCACAAACGAATCACTCGGATTGTGGCTATTTTCTCTCGGTATGCCTGATATAAAGAGTAAATATAATGGACACAAATTCATGCATACAAATTTGAAAAGAAGGAAATTTATGGTGAACATATCTCATCATCGGAATACAGTTATTAGGAAACGGGAACATCACCTCTAGTTCACACCATTTAATCTCTCATATTATCTTTTTGTATCTTAACTCTCCACGCGGTAATCAATTTCGCCATTCGGACTCGGTTAGGACTTTTTCGGGTTAAATAGTGTAAAGGGTAAAAATGGGAATGGCCGGAATATTCAGAATTGGAAAATGTCCTGATGATGTCCATTAGTGCTTTTTCGGGCATTTGCTCATTTTTCTCTTTTTTTTTTTCTCTTTTCATTTTTTTTTCTATTTTTTTTCTTGCTTTTTTTTTCCTTGCCCCTTTTTCTTGAACTTTTTGGACTTAATGAATATTCCATTTTCGCAATTCCGGGTTATTTGGGTTTTTCGGGTTATCAAACGAAAGGAAAATATTTTATTCGGCTCAATTGGGTTATCAAAGGGATAATTTTTCACATCTTTTTATGGCCAATATTTTTGGGTAACAAACGATGGCCTACTTCATCGTCCAAATTGCTAATCACATTACCATATGCATTTCGAGATTAGTTAAGTTTAGAGATATATTTAGCACGAATTTCGAGATAACATTTCACACATTTCCCATAACCGATCAAAATAAAGGATTGAGATCATCAACGACTTATTAAAACGCTGAAAAGAACTTTGAGTTAATCATAAACTCTGATTGATTTAAAAACTCATAAAAAATTGAAAGGCTCAACATCTCACCGGGTTGGACTAATCTCCACACTTATTCGTAAAGTCGTCAATTTTCTTTCAATTTCCATCTTCGGTCAATTTTGGCTTAGTGCAATTGAAATTTAACAATTTGAGACTTCAAACAGAATAAAGGTGATATTTTTGACAAATTTAAATTCCAATTTTTGTTTATTTTGAACAAAAATATTTTTTATTTTTTCAACATTTTTCAATTTTTTTTTTGGCATTTTAAAAATTTGTGAAGTTTTAGAAAGACGCACTTATCACCCCCCCTAACTTAGACTTTTGCATTGTCCTCAATCAAAAGGATTAAAATCTAAAGAAGAGAAAGAATAAGTGCAGCAAATAAAACAAGAAAATTATTAAAATGCAACAAGACACTATATTACACTTATACATGACTCAAAAATACAACAAAAATCACCCCATACGCGTCGGGAGTGCGACGACCTCTCATCTCTCTCCACAAATCACCCGACCCCTTTCACTGGGTACGATGCACTCCTCCTCTATCCCTTCTTACCATCATAAGTGAATAGCCGGAACAAATTGGGCCCGTGCCCATAGATAAAGGAAAGACTGGAAGATGCATTATGATAAACCGAAAAAGGATCCTCTTGTTGCGTAGCACGTGAGTTGGTCTCTAAGTCGGACGAGATTTGAGTCGTATCTTCAAGTACCTCCGAAGACTCAAATGGTATGGGTGGAGGTTTGGGAAGGAGAAATTCATCAATTCTATTTTCCCACTCGCTTTCGTCTAAATGACTAAATGAGGCCCAGAAAGATTGGACTTCAACATTTAGGCGTGCATCCACCTGTCCGAACTCGGTCTCAAACTCTGCTAGGCTCAACTCCTCGAGCTCTCTCTGTTGCTTGGTGTCCTCAACCTGCCTTTCGTGCTCACTCGCCGAATGATAGGGTGGTGTGGGTGGGTGGTAATCGAGGAGAAATGTATCGATAGTGTCCTGCCATTATCTTTTCTCTAAGTATTTCGACGAACCTCTCCCGACACACTCTAACTCTCCTCTTTCACTCTTGTTCATGGGCTCACTCATGCTCTCGAATGCACTAACTAAACATACATCCCCTACCTTGCTCTCGATGTTGCAACCACTCCTCTCACTGTACGTAACACAACCTTCCCCTAATGGCTCTTCCTTGTAAGTTCTTTCTTTCTTGTGTGCTTCCCCCCAAAGATCCAACCCTCGCGGTTCCCCTTCATAACCCTCTCTTTTAGAATTATTAAAAATATTTGTTTCGAGGTTCATGTTCTCGAAAGTTAATTGCATACGCCCACTTCGGGTATTGATAAGAGCATTAGCTGTAGCTAAAAATGGGCGGCCAAGGATAACGGGAACATGATTACTTGGGAGAACGGAGGGTTCTTCGTCCCATATGACAAAATCCACCGGGAAGTAGAAAGTGTCTATTTGGACAATCACATCCTCAACAATTCCCCGAGGAAGCTTCACAGAACGATCCGCGAGCTGGAGAGTCATATTTGTGGGCTTAAGGGCCCCCAGTTCTAGTTGCCTATAGATGGAATATGGCATAATGTTAACACTCGCCCCTAGATCTATTAGAAATCTCTCGATTCGGTTCTTCCCCATGATACACGAAATAGTGGGTGCACCCAGATCTTTATATTTTAATGGAAAGTCACTCGACAAGACTGCGCTGACATTTTGGGCCAAAGAGACGTTCTGGTTTACCTTTAGCTTGCGTTTCACCGTGAGTAAGTCCTTAATAAACTTAGCATACGCGGGAATTCTCTGTATAGTCTCTAGAAAAGGTAAATTAATTTTTACTTGCTTTAGGACTTCCAGAACTTCATCACGGGAGGTCGTTTTGGAGTGAGAGACCAACCGTTGTGGGTATGGGGCAGCGGTGGGGGTGATGGACTTGGGTCCACTAGTGTTTTCCTCCTCCTCACTCTCAATTAAAGGGGAATCTTCGGCCTCTCTTATGCCGGGCGAAACCTCTTTATCCTTAGATGCATTGCGTGGGGGAGGTGACAAATCAACTACTTTCCCACTACGTAGAGTGGTAATAGCGCTACATTGCTCTCGATGGTCGTGGGATGTAGTGTTTGTCCTTGGGGAGGTCGTTGGCTTTGAGCAGGAAATTTTCCCTTCTCTTAGACATTCGATGAAGTTTGCAACCTTGAGATGCTAGTATGTATTTCATTGAACATTCGATCATACTTAGCACTGTTCTCCTTTTGAGATTGGATGAGGTGATTTAAGTTGTCCTCAAGAGATCGCCTCGGTGGGGTAACATATGAACCAGGAGATGGTGATTTCATGGGGGGCTGCATATGTGTTAAACCAGGATGATTCCTCCAAGATGAATTATATGCGTTTCCCTGGGGTGTACTAAAATGTCCGCTAACCCCTCCTATAGCTTTCACTTGCTCAGTGTATATTGCCTTGTAAGCGGGTATTGCTGGACATCCTTTGGTAGAATGACCCGCTGCACAAATGGCACACATCTCTTCTTTTTCAACTGAGATATGTCCAGTAGCTTCTCTAAACCAAACCTCAAGGATGTCTCTTATCCTCTTTTCAAACTGATCAAGCCGACGGTCTAACAAAGTGTCCTTGTCCAATTGATAAATACCGGAAGCAGCAGGAGTGTTGGACACTTGTCGATGTCTGTTTTGGCTATTGGGGTCAGAAACATCCCATGATTGCGTAGTCTCTGCTACGTATTTCAAATGAGCCTCAGCATCGCTCGAGTCTAATTCCCAAAATGGTCTTTCGCACATTGTCTGCATGAGTTGTTTAGACGCCAAAGTAAGCCCTTGATGAAAAAATGAAATCAAATGATGTTTTTTGAATCCATGATGTGGGCAAGCACTAACGAACTCCTGAAATCTCTCCCAACACTTGTCGAAGGCCTCATTCTCATTTTGTCGAAAATCTTGTATTTGTGCCTTGACAGAATTGGTTTTGTGTTAAGGAAAGAACTTTGAGAGAAACTTAGTCTGCATATCTCTCCAGGACATAACAAAATTCGGGGGTAGAGACCATACCCAGGTCTTAGCTTTATCCTTTAAGGAAAAAGGGAAAAGCTTTAATCGGATAACATCTTGTGGCCAGGCTTGATCACCAAACGTCTCACATGTATCTTCGAATTCTCGAATATGGAGATATGACTTTTCAGAATCCATACCATGAAATGTGGGAAGAATTTGAATCATCCCATTTTGAAACTGGAACTGACCTACATTATACGGGAGTAAAATGCAACCAGGGGTAACAGTTCTCTCTGCAAATAAAAGATCTTTCATGGTAAGATATGGTATCTCTTCCTCTCCAGCACCAACACCAACACTACCGTGCGCAGGCATATTGCTACCCAATGATTCAGAACCCTCACTCAGTGTTTGACTCAGAAGTGTGGAGCGTCGATAGTATGAGAATTGTCAAAGTTAGCTTCAGCAAGGGGATTTTCGTTAAATTAGGTTGGAGACAACAGAGGAGTTTGCATGAACAACTTATGAAAGATGAGAGGAGATTTTTTTTTTAACGTCAAATTCGGGATTAACCAACATAACCTAAAGTCTACCTAATTCCCCGGTAATGGCGCAATTTTGATCGAGTGGAAAAACCGAGCGTCCGTGTAATACGCTAGTCATTGTTATCGGCTTCCAACCTCAATACAAAAAAAACCTAAACTTGTAACTACACTTCTTAAGGAGTATAGTGGCGAGTCTGGGTATCGAATCCAAAGGGAATTAGGACGTGTGAACGTGACGACAAAGGTAAGGTAGTTTAATCCTAAAGTTGATGTTAAAATAAAAGAAAAGAAAAAGATGATTGATGGGTTTAAATTTCCAATTGGTGATGAACTAAAATGTGCAAAAAAATACTAAGAATTGTAAAGAAATTAGATTTGAAAATGAGAAAAAATAGGGTGGGGTACAATCCCTCAAACCTTAAAAAATTACCGTATAGAATACTAGAATTGTAAATTGAATTTTTTTACTAAATCCAGTCTTTATATATCCTAAGCATTACATATATGAAGGATCTTGCCCGCATCATATGAAATCAAAGGCAAATACAAAGCGGTGAATGGAAAATTACACTTGCATAACATTCTTAAACATCCCAAGTACCTAGGGCAAGAGAGATTAAAAGGTCGGCTATGTTCGTATAATTTCCATACACGATTTGGTCAATATTTAATTTACCCTGTATTTTCTACATAGGTAATTTATACCGGAATGAGTTCATGTACCCCAACCCTTGAAAATTTAGCTAGACATGATTTTATGGGAAAACAATTTCATAACAATGCATATAATTGTGGATCTAAGAAACATGGTAAAAACAAAAATTACAAAACAAGAAAAGATGATTAAATTGAAAATAAAAATTGAGATTAACTAAGAGAATGGAATTTGATACTTGAAATCTGCACTAGGGAAGAGAGATGATTGAATCCAGAAATATTCTTCTTCTTCAACCTTACAAACTAGGGTTTATGAAAATTTCTATGTAAAGAAAAACTAAGAAAACTTTCTAAAATCTGACTTTCTCTCTCTAAAATTCTATTCTACTCTCTAGAATTCGTCTCCCCTTGAAATGAGGTAGGGCTTGGTCTTTTATAGCACCAAGTAGCACGAATTTGACAGCTAGAATCGCTTATTGTGCAAGTTTTCACCAGCTAATCACCTCAAAATCTGCATAATTAATGCCAGCAATTCGTATGACTGGACCGGTCCGAACCCGGATCGGTCCTGTTCCATCCGGATCGATTTGGTTTCTGGTCCATTTCTCTTCATTATCGCGCAACTTCAAAACATCGTAACTTCTTCACCGTATCTCGGATTGAGGTGTCGTTTTTTCCAGTGCTCTTGTAATTTAGAGTTCTTCAACTTTCTAGTTGGCCCCACCTCCGGACTAACGCTGCAAAATTACAAAAAGTCCCTTCAACTCTCTATTTCTTGGTTTCTTTCACTATTTTGAGTCCTCCTTCGTAGTAACTTGCATGAAATACCTGTAAAACACATGAGAAATACACAAAACACGAAATACTTGCCAAAATAGGTTAGTAGCATAAATACGAGACAAATTCAAGATATATACACAACACGAGATCATAAAAATACCATAATTAAGGGGATAAATATGAAGAATATGTGCCTAATCACCAACACCTGATAGGGAATCTCTCACTGGACACCTATTCAGATGTTGTTAACATAACTCTACTTCACTGCCAGGGCCACCGCTTTCATCTGTCAGAGGGTAAGCGAGTAGGGGAGTCCAGCCAACAGGGCAGGACAGGAGGTAATGGGACAACTGGGGAACAACCAGCTCAGGGTCAACATAGGCAGGGTGATTCGAGTTCCCAGCAGGAGGATTCTAAGAGATTCAGATCAGGAGGCTTTCGACATGGCCAGGCAGGGTTTAGGCATGGACAGTAGGGTCAACATGGTCATCTGGGCCAATAGCAGTTTTAGCAGGGCTAGCATGGCCAAGGTAGAGGTGGTAACAGTCATCAGGGTCATGGGAAGAAGGGTCAAAGAGGGGGAAACTTCGTAGGGAAATGCTTCATATGTGGAAGAATTTCCCACAAATGCCAAGATTGTCCTGAGAGGGCAGAGCCCCGTAGCAGCAGCAGTAGGGTACTCGACAAGAGCCCAGAGACCAACATTTCCCACCTCCCTCCCAGCACCACCACAGATGCCAGCACTGCCACCTATTCTAGTGGTCCCAGTTTAGCAAGGGCAGCTCCGTATGGTTGGGTTTACATCCTTCAGCCAGTCGCAGTCCTGCAGGATCCACCCATGATTGAGGTTATGTTTTTTATTCAGGGGACTATGTGACGTATTTTATTTGACACGGGAGCCACACACTATTTTATTGCCACGAAATTTTTACACGCTATAGGATTATTAGATATCACAGAGAGCACTGTCACTTGTGTAGATTTGACGTTGAGTAAAGTTTTTGTGATTTATTTTATATGTAGAGGCATGGGCATAGATATTGGTAGATTTACTTTACCTGCTGACATGCTAGTATTAGATATGTCCGAGTATGATGCGATTATCGATATGGATTGGCTGGTTATGTATAGAGCCATGATCGATTGTTTTAGTATGAGTAATATTTTTTCCATACCCGATCAGGAGATATTCCTAGTGGCGATGCCTCTTCTTGAGGGAGGATCGTCCACTCAATTGTAATACTTAGAGGAAGAGACCTCTAAGGAGGTGGTGATACCCCTTGATTCGATTCCAATTATTAGGGTGTTCACTGATATGTTTCAGGATATTTCAGGATTACCTCCTAGTAGAGAGATAAACTTTGTTATACATTTAACGCCGGGTACTCGGCCGATAGCCCGCGCACCTTACCATATGGCTCCAGCGGAGATGAGGGATCTACGGGATCAGATAGAGCAGTTGTTGGGTCAGGGGTTTATCTGTAGGAGTACTTCACTGTGGGGTGATCATGTGTTGTTTGTTAACAAGAGGGAAAGATACTTGAGGATGTGTGTCGATTATCAAGAGTTGAATAAAGTCACGATACGGAATAAGTATCCGTTGCCCCGAATCGATGACTTATTCTACCAACTGAGGGGAGATGCCTTCTTCTCAAATATTGACTTGAGATCGGGATACGATCAGTTGTGTATAAGACATAAAGATGTCTCGAAGACTACCTTCTTGATGAGATATGGTTCCTACGAGTTCAGGGGTATGCCTTTTGGCCTGACAAACGCCCCAGCTGTGTTTATGGACTAGATGAATAGGGTGTTCAGAGGGTTCCTAGACCAGTTTGTCATTGACTTCATTGATGACATTCTGGTTTACTCACAGACCGAGGAGGAGCATGCCACCCAGGCCACAAACGACAGTACGAGGTAATGATAGAGTTGAATTATTCGTGATTTGTGGTACATCCTGGTGGGGATAAGATGTACCAGGATATGAGGCGACAGTACTGGTGGAGCGGGATGAAGAGGAATATTATCGAGTTCATTTCGAAATGTGATGCTTGTCAGCTAATAAAGGTGGATCATTAGAGACCGACATGACTTCTACAACCATTGGAGGTTCTTGTGTGGAAATGGGAGAGAATTTCCATGGACTTCATCACGAGATTACCTACAGCACAGAGGGGTCACGATTTCATATGGGTGATTGTGGATCGGTTAACTAAGGTTTCTCACTTTCTGCCAGCCCGGAGAGACTATACTACGGGACAATACGCCTAAATCTTCATAGATGAGATAGTGAGACTCCACGGGGTGCCTCTCAATATCGTGTCTGATAGGGACAAGATATTTGTGTCACAATTTTGGGAGAGTTTTTAGAAATCTATGGGTACGAAGTTGCGGTTAAGTACAACTTATCATACGCAGACAGATGGGTAGACCAAGCGAATGAATCATATGTTAGAGGACATGTTGCGTATGTGCATCCTTGATTTTGGTGGAGCCTGGGAGCAGTATCTCCCACTGTTAGAGTTCGCTTATAATAACTCCTACCAGTTTACTATCGGTATGGCTCCATTCGAGGCATTGTACGATAGGCCTTGTCGTTCCCTAACATGTTGGTTAGAGGTGGGGGGACAACAAGCTACTTGGTCCAGAGGTGATTTATGATACTTCGGTAAGGATAGAGATGATACGAAATCATATTCGGGTTGCTCAAGACCGACAAAAGAGTTACGCCGATGCCAAGAGGTTCTTTCGAGATTTCAATGTGGGGGACCAAGTGTTGTTCTGAGTGTCTCCTATGAAGGGGATTATGCATTTTGGGAAGAAGGGTAAGTTGGCACCTAGATATATGGGTTCATTCCCTATTATCGAGTTGATTGGGCTAGATGCGTGTAGACTTGGGCTACCGAAACACTTGCATAGGATCCATAACATGTTCCACATTTCCTCATTGAGGAGATATCTTCGAGATGCTTTGGCCCATACTCACATTTCTTTAGAGGAGATTGACCTGCAACCTGATAGTTCCTATGAGGAGGGGCCGGTTGCTATCCTAGATCATAACGAGAGGAAATTGAGGTCGAAGATAGTACCGCTAGTGCGTGTTCAGTGGTGGCATCATAATGCCGAGGAATTTACCTAAGAGTGCGAGGATGAGATGCGTGAGCGTTCTCCAGAGTTATTCTTTCCAAGTATATTTTTATTTCCAAATATCGAGATGAAATTCTGTTATTAGGGGGGGGAGTATGTAATACCCCGTATTTTTATTGATTTTATTTTTGTGATTAATTGAATTAAATGGAATAAATAATTGAAAATTAATTCGAATTTAAATACTAGCGAGAGGAGAGTTAGTATTTGATTATGTTAATAATGTTGAATATTACTGAGTGAATACGGTAATATATGATTAATGAATTTATTAATATTATCGCGAGTTATAAATACGATAATTTCGAAAATAAAGTTGGGACGCGCGTGTCAGTCGTGTCAGGAACCAATTTAATGGATTTAAAAGTAAATTATTTTAATATCATCCATATGGTCATTTTGAGTGCACCAACGAGTCCAGAAGGGCCGAGATAGTCAGAAAATACCAGTCGGGGGTTTAGGTTGAGTCCCGGGGTATTTTAAGCTTAACCGGTAACCCGAAAGGGTATTTTAGTCATTTCTAATTTCGATGAACAATAACCTATGCAATTAGGTTTTTTATATCAACAAACACTTAGGGTTACTAGGACCATTAACTATTAAACACAAGAGAGAACAACATGAGAAGAAAGGAAGGGTCTCAAGAGAGTTCCAAGGCCAATTAACCACTATACACCACCACCATCGCCGGATTTGTGATCGGAAAGAGAGGGAGGAGGTCCAACCAATATCGTCATCAAATGATAAAAATCTCTAATTCACGGCAAGTGATTTATCTTGCGATTATTTAAGGCATACATTTTACATGATAGTTTAGAGTTGAAGACAAATTATGAATAACTTATAATGTGAAATTGGAGACTAAATTATTGAACTTGGATAGATTTGCATGTAGTGGATCTTGTGCAACTATTAAGTGAACGAATCTACAAATTAGGAGTTAGGAAATCACGAAATTAAATTGAGAATTATAATGATTTTTGAAGAGAGATGGAAGAATTAGGGTTGCATTAATATTCAGGACTTTAGATCTAATTAATCGATATTCTATGATGTTTTGATGAATCTTGAACGTTAAAACTAGTGTAGTTAGGTTGGTTTAATATTTAGTATACTCATTTGGAAGTTTGGGACGTTGTAATGGATAATTTAAGGTCTAAAAATGGTATAAATTGTAACTGTTAAAGGAATTCTGGGCATGTAGCTGCTTGATCGATCGATCGACCCAAGAATATCGATCGATCAACCCATTTCTTCGATCAATTGACCCCTCTGGAGAAAGTGAAATATTTTCCTTTAAATAACTGAGTAACTTATAACCTTTAGAACTCTTTAGTGATGATTTATTGAACATAGTGGAACTTTAGGAATACCACTAGGGTTGTATTTGAAGCCCAAAAAATTATTAGATTTAATTGAAGTTAAGTGGTAAACTTACGAATATCCGACTAGTGAGATACGATTGGAAGTTTTGAGAACCTGAATATATTTTGCCCCAACTATAATTTGAGATTAAAGACTGAAAAAGGGAGCTTTAATTACTGAGATAACCTTAGAGACTAGGCATAGACTTAGTAACCTTTCGGGACAGGTTATGTACTCGGAACTATACGAAGGGAATTAGTGCGCTAAACCTTTTGTGTAGAATAAATGGGATGATATTATTATATGTGTGAGACTTACGATTTAGGACTGGAATATACCTATACTGGTATGATGATTACCTAAGTTTTGTGAATACTTAGTATATGGATGATTATGTGTATGACATAACTACCATACTTGCTATCACGGGAAGTTAATTTTCGAGAAAGGACCATCTTATCTTTGTGTACCTTCGGGGGGATTTAGATTGGTACCTTAAGGACATAAGACTATGAATGACTTATTTATGAGTTGATAAATCAGCCGACTATGGGAGCGTAGGTATGTGCGTGACCCATGGATATGTGAATTATGTTCACCTCCAATATATGTGATTTGTGTTGAGACGGTTCCCGAGAGATTCGAAACACGTGATCCTTATGTACGTGATGTATCTGGATTTGATGAAAGAGTATGCCTGCACCGCAGCTTAGCCTAGGGGTGCCATATATGTATATATATAATGAGAGTGACTTATATATGTACTTGTGACTGATTCACTGTTACGAAATAGATGCGAATGACTAAGAGATTTAAATGGGTTAAGAATATTGTGAACTTAACTAATACTTGAGCTAAGTAATTTTATTAATGAATGTGTAAGTTATGAATATAGTTTATTTGAATAATATGGGTAGCATCTAAAGTAAGAATCGTTTGGATGGGGGTAGAATAAACTAGTTAGACAGTGGTATAACTAGGTGGAATTTAGAAGATGCGTTAGGCGTGCACAATAGTTGAGGGGTGAGGATCTCAAGTGAGGGAATGTGATTAACAAGTTTAATATATGTATTGTTTAATATTGTAATTTAAACACTTATTTTTAAAAGTATTTTCACCTCGGGCTCTGACCTGTTTGTTTTCAAATCTATTTCTTTTTATAAAAAAATTTTAGGTGCCCAGCTACAGGGACGCCAAGCTTAGGAGTTCCATTCCATTGACATGCTGTAGATACTGTGAATGTTACAGAATCTCGTTACTAGATGCCTCCACATTTATCTTTGCTTATTTTGGGAGTCATTTATTCCAGTTAGGGCCTATTGCCCATTTTATTCAGAAACAACAGTTTTAGACTTTTATTTTATTTCAGTCTTGGGATTTTATTTATTCAGACTATTGTACTTGGTTTATTTACATTGCTACTATTATTGGAGTGTTTACTCTATACATTAGTTATTTCATTTTGTTGATTACCTTATGGGATTGTTTATGTGATGATTGGATGATGATTTAAATTAATTTGTTGATGGTTATTTAAACAATAAAATTTGACACTTCACTATTTTAAATATTAGATGGTTAGTAATTAATTAAATGTTTTCGACGGTGATGCTATGAATTGAACCAACTTGACATTTTGCATTAATTTAAATAAAGGAGTAGCTACCTGGTATTGAATTAGTTGGGGTGTCATAAAGTACTTCCAAGATGGTGGAATATACTAAGAAGATAGTCTTTTATGGTGGTAGAATGGTGGAGGGATGGTGGTTTATGGTGGGAGGAGGTGGAAGACCACCCACCTCTCTCTCTTCTTCCATTTCCCCACAAATAATCCCAAACACATCCTTACAAAACCCGCCCAATGCCTAAATTGCCATTTGGCGCAATCTAGGCTGATTTGGACTTTACAGTACAACTATCAAATTTTCAAATATGTGATAGTGCACAAGGGAAATTAGATCTAAACATTTCTATCTGCGTCGTTCAAACGACTTCTCCACCCCGTTCAATGCTTGCTTCGTGTGACATGCCACTATGAAGCAGTGGCATCTCCTTTGAAGCCCAGCTTCGCGCGACCCTTCGATATCGTTCCAATGACCTCCTATTTTCTTTCCATTCTTTCACTTATTCAATTTTGACCCATAATTCTTCTTATAATCACCATTAACCCCTCTTCAAAATAATTTATACCTAATTTAATTGGGTTATTGGGATAGTGTATTACAAACTTCCTTCCTTGGAAAATTTCATCCCGAAAATTCTTATCCTATCAATCTTCAAGCTTATGGGGTTCACCAACTCCCATTTTAATCCATAGAAATCCTCCAAGAAAAAATCTTCAAAGTTCTCAACACTAAGGTCACTAAATAATTAACATGTTCAATGTCGACTATCCCTCTAACCATGACCTTCACATAACCGACTCCGAGTCTCCACTCACTTGATGATCATGTCCAAAAAAATTCTAGTACCAACCAAGCTAGCACCCAAGGCATACCGGCGCCTCCACATGCACATCCCTTCTAGCGATCAACACTCACCCAACGTGAACCATAATAAAACTAATCATCGTAATCATCAACAAAGTCAATTCCATTTTAGGATTGCATCTCCTGTGTCCCATAATTTATTTTGGCTATTCAGACTTTACAGCATGCATGAGCTTGCCAATAACCATACTATGCTAATTTCTCACTCTAAAAAGTAATATTATTACCATTTTATCACCGTGCGCTCGGCTTACACCTTTTGCTGCGTCAATCTGATGAAACTAGTACTACCTTAGGTGTCTCACCTTTGAGTACTCGCTCTAATTCACTTATCGTGGAAAAGCAATATCATATGTTAAGTTTTTCCTCGATTTCCAACACTGTACCATATCCTCAAGTTATCATCCCGTTCTTTGTAACCCAAGCTATGGACTATTGTGCCAGCCAGTCAAAAGTGCACTAATACTAAGAAAGATCAATATTATGAGCAAACCGTTTGTTCGAAAATGAAGCCACCACACACATAACTTTATGCAATAGTAAGAATTCGTCTGAAGGGCACAACCAGTTACGGAGCTACATTAACCATACCTGATCCACTGAGCTCTACTACGATCAATCATGTCATACCACGACATGGTACCAATCCGAGTTAACACATATCTGAGAATATTGATCCCCGACTAACGAAACCAAAAGGGACACACAAGAGTCAGAAGGAACAAGTCACTCATCCGAGTTACCACATATCTGAGAATATGCCATATGCTTGAATTCAACTCACTTATCCCCGACATTCTCAGTGAGCACAAATCCTCTCCATATACCCTGCCTTGGGTTACTATCCCTGATAAATCGAATCACAACCATTCATTCTCGTAACACAAAAGTAATTTATGAGTCGGTGGTCCTTTAGGAAGTCAATGCTCGAATTCTCTCCTTAGGAGGAAGGCCTTATCTTTCACATCCTTGGCTTACATGAATTATCCCAATTGGCGAATACCTCACGCTCGTGTCTATATTGACGTTGTCCAATTACTAGTGATGACATCACTAACCTACTACACTTAGGTTATTGTATTACTTATCGTAACGTGATCGAAATCCTAAACTTCCATAATCATTACTTAGTTCAAGAGAGGCACTCACTTAATCACATATTTTGACCACAGAAGATTGACACCAAACTTACCTTCGATTTTTACCCTCACAGAATTTACGTGACGACCACACCCACCGCAATTGGTATCCTAAGGGTAGTAAATACCACATTGGGCTACATCTTCTAACCCGTACCATCTTGTCAAGACGTGCCAAGAACTAATCCTTACATTGCTAAGGCTACCCTATCATATATTGTCGACACGTTAACATAATAATCATGTTTTGATGTTACCCTACCTTGATTATCACTTTCAAGTCTCCACATGGCGTCATCACTCTAAGTATCGAATACATTTCCTAGTACATCTAGAAATCGAGTATCATTATACCCACACTAGTAATTCCATGACATATAAGAAATCACTCCTATAATGAAACAACTATCACTCTAGTTTAGGGATCATACCATCCATCTGTGCCGATTTAGGATACCACACATGATACGTACACTATACAACCACACTATACAACCAACAATCTAGGATCATCACCTGACCCTCAACAAAATCATGACTAGAAAGCTAAGGCTCCTTCATACCAGATTAACTGGTCTCCTAAGGACACTAAACACATTTCATGTAACCGCCCTTAAGACCCGACAAGATTTCGTCATTCATACCTTTATCATCGTATATGCGCTCTACACACCCTTTAATACCCACATCACAATTACTCGGTGCTTGAAAAGACACTAATCTACGAGCTTCTACCAATAGCGCACCTTAAATATCAAACACCTCAAGGCGTTCCAATAGTCGATATTTATCCTCAATGATTCCACACACAATTTATCCTATAGGCACCTCAAAGTGCCTATGAATTACTCTCACGTTAGGATTAACTCGCACCTAGCCATTACCTCGGCTGCTAAAACGAGTTTCTACACCTAGATAATAATATCATATCTCTTCCAAACGGTCGTGACTATAAGTCACCTACAAACCATAACCAGCACACCTACGAATTATGTCGGGTATAGGACGTCACCTGTAACTTATAAACCTCAAGGCCTTCCTCACTTAATCCTTAATAAATGTTCAACTAAAATAACTAAATCACCTCACTATGTAAACATCATATCATGTGCTAACCTACGAGTTAACAAGACTATATAGATCTTGTTAGGATATGGAATATCAGGTATCGCCTGTAATGCTAAGGACTACACCATAGATGCCACATGGGATCCTATTCCGCAATACTACATTATAATCAAGATATACTAAATCCAAGTCCTCAATTAAGGAGCTCAAATACTTCCTCACCACAGGAACAATACTTATGCATGACACCTAGTCATCTAGTCTCCATACATGAAGTACATAACCTTTACATCTAGGTCGCAAAGAACACTTTTCATTATTGCCACTATCAAGGCTACTCTCATCATCATGGTTATCATACAATACATCTCACATAAAACATCACGGAGTTTCCACTATTAGCCTATAAAATTTCATATGTTCACCGAACTACCATTAATTGCGATATCGCCCCAATGGTCGAATTTGCCTCATTACATCACTAGCGTAACTACCCGTAAGTGCCACACCTAAAGGTTATATATCTTTTAATCACGAATCATCAGCGTCTAGCCATGACACCCTTACCATCAACCTCTACTGTGGACTATATGCAACTCGTGTCGCTTGACCAATGGACATCATTCCACTCTATCGACATCTCAAATGATTCTATGTCATCAAAATTTAACACAAGTACTTCACACTAACAACCACTGTGTCACCACTAGTGACTTATATGGACACCTATAAATTACTACAATTCTAATCAGAAGCATGAAAGCAATTAATAACTATCAACTTGATCACGTGCCACTTGGTACTAACTTACTTTTTATGCTAACCTCTTTGACATTACTGTCGAGGACACAAACTAAACCGACACCAAACTAGCATTATCAGCCAAACCGCAATTACATCGAAAGATCCAATACTGACCTCATCGCGTCACTCCCGAAATGAACCTCTCAGAGCTCTGATACTATTTGTAATTCCTCAACCTGGATTTATGGGTTGCCGTAGTCAACCTGGTCCGACCCAAGCATTAGGTGTGAAGTGCAATGAGACACCTATATAATGTTGCTAGTCCAGTTTTATTTTAATTAACATTTCACTTGTTTAACATGTGATTCCAGTTTCAAAATAAACTATATGAGGTACCCATGAAAAGCACCCCAAAGCCAAAGCATACAGAGCTACTAATGTGAAATGGAGAAATTACTTACGTGTATAACGCTCTCAAAGCAGGAAATCGCTCCTAACCTGCAGTAACAAGGCAAGGGTCTCAATGGGAAATATACAAATGTAGTATAGATTCGAACGGCAAAAATGAGACTTGAAAACGTTATGCATATGTGCACATGCAACTACCTTGTATACATATATATACATACATTTACATATACTTAATACATGAAACAGTTTCACTTCCAAAAACCTTATTTACCCAGATTAATTTACCTTAATATTATAAAAGACTACCTTTTTCACTACACTAAAAATAGGAATCTGGCACCGTTTAAAACTGTGCCAGATCAAATCTGGCACGGTTTTTAACTGTGCCAGAATTAGGTTTTCTAAAATGGCCATTTTTTCTGGCATGGTTTAAAAGTGTGCCAGATTTGACCAAATAGGAACACTTCTGACACACTTTTAAACCGTGTCAGAATTTTATATTTCTGGCACACTTTTAGCACTGTTTTGAACTGTGCCAGATTGAGCACATTTTGATAAACTTTTGGCACAGTTCAAAAGTGTGCCAAAATTTGATACACTTTTGGCACGGTTTTGAATTGTGCCAATTTTTTGAATAAAAGAAAAAAAATTAAATATTTGAAAACTAGAAAATTCAGAAATTGCAAATCTTGCACGTTGTTGATAAACTAATGTACATACAAACTTCAAAATATTACAAGTCTTTAGTAGTTCACAGACGAAAAAAAATGGGCGGAGTTTCCTCTATTTTTTGGACATTCTAAAACCTGCTAATATAAAATCTGGATAACATAAAGCCCGCACGACCACAAAATATAAAAATAAACTTATAAAAGCCCGCACGGCTATAAAAGTTTACACTAAAACTACAAAAGTCTGCACGACCATAACACAAAAAAATAGATACATGAATAAACCCCTTTGTTGTAAACCATTGATTTCTCCATGTGTTCCTCGTCAATAAATGCTAACGCCAAAATGTTATCCTACAAAAAAATAGAATACAAAAAAGATGCGATATTAGTAACCAAGTAATTTATAAAAAAAGCATACTCAAACTAAAAAATTACATATAGGAGTGACAATTATTATTATATTCTAAAATTGAAAATCTTACGCAAGTTATGACTACCTGAGAGGCCCATGACTACGCTATCAGTTCGTACAAGTTACATTGGTCCCGTGCGAGGTGTTCGTGCCTCTTACGGGGCCGTTTGGGGGCTGGTTTGGGTTTTCACCCTCAAACGACTTATTTTTAAGCCTAATCCATGTAGTTTAAAATTATCATCATATTCTTAAACTGGGAGATCCATGACTATATGGTCAGTTCGTACAAGTTACATTGGTCCTGTGCGAGGTGTTCGTGCCTCTTACGAGGCCGTTAGGAGGCTAGTTTGGGTTTTCACCCTCAAACGACTTGTTTTTAAGCCTAATCTACCTATTTTGAAATTATCATCATATGCTCAAATCGAGAGACCTGTGACTACGCAGTCAGTTTGTACAAGTTACATTGGTCCCTTGCGAGGTGTTCATGCCTCTAACGGGGACGTTTGGGGGCTGGTTTGAGATTTGACTCCTTTAAGGGCTTGTTTTTAAGCTTAATGGATATATTTTCAAATTATTGTCATAATATCAAACCGAGAGGCCCGTGACTATGCTATCAATTCGTACAAGTTACATTGATCCCGTGCGAGGTGTTCGTGCCTCTTACGGGGCCGTTTGGGGGATGGTTTGGGTTTTCACCCTCAAACGGCTTATTTTTAAGCCTAATCTACGTATTTTGAAATTATCGTCATATTCTCAAACCGGGAGATCATGACTACGCGATCAGTTCGTACAAATTACATTGGTCCCGTGCGAGGTGTTTGTGCCTCTTCTAGGGCCATTAGGTGGCTGGTTTGGGTTTTCACCCTCAAACGGCTTGTTTTCAAACCTAATATACGTATTTTGAAATTATCGTCATATTCTCAAACTGGGAGACCCGTGACTACACGGTCAGTTTGTACGAGTTACATTAGTCCCGTGCGAGGTGTTCGTGCCTCTTACGGGGCCGTTTCGAGGCTGGTTTGGGTTTTTACCCTCAAACGGCTTATTTTTAAGTCTATGTATTTTGAAATTATTGTCATATTCTCAAATCGGGAGACCCGTGACTACACGGTCAGTTCATACAAGTTACATTGGTCTCGTGCGAGGTTTTGGCCACCGGGCTTATTTTGTCCTAAGTTTCTTTTGAATATCAAGGTAGCTTCTTTTCTTCTCGGCTGGTTCTCTAAACACATTTCAAGACCCACTACTGCCTGCTATCCCCTTCTCTGCTAACTCTGCCAAGAAAGTACCAAGATGAAAGCGTCACGGGGGCTTTCACCCCAGCTAACAAGCTGAAGGTTGATTTCTTTACCGATTTGACTTTTATTGAGCACACATGCAATCACGGGGGTATTAGAGAGTGAACTCTTTAGCTACCAATCTACATTGAGTCCTTCGGTCACTCCCTCATATTCTCTGTTCCTCTGTCTTTCTAATCATAGACTGTCACTTCAAAGTGATCATACACCTTCCAACACCCAAGAGGTCAAGATTGACAGTTTCACCATTGATAAGATCATTTTCTTACTGGCTATTTGCCCCAATTAAAATGGATTTTACATCAAATTTCTTACTAAACCTTACACAGACCAAGATACACTAAGACTGATGCTCATCTATTCCATATGAATAAAACTATCACAAAGACTCTCATGACTAGATCTATTCAAGTGATGGATTTGAAAACTTTGGAATGAAATCAAAACAGACATGGATTTGAAATATAATGAACACTCAAGTGATGAATATACCTGACTTGTGGAAGTTAAAAATTCCTTTTCCTCGAACCTTATAGCGAGAATCTCAATCTCAGATACTGTTTGTTGATTTAAACTTGGAACATATCTCATTAGACTTCCTATTCTACACATGAAAATGATAAAGGTTTAAAAGGTTAGTAGGTAAGTGTTTTGCATTAAAGTTTATTCAAAACAAAATAATGTCATCAAAGAGGGAGGGGGTGGGGGAGATAGATGTGAGGCCACAAGTAACAAAAATTTAGTTTCATACAGATAAAGCAAGTAGGTTTGAGAGTCTGTGGTTGATATTCATATTTACTCTATTAATGAACTGCTTAATAATAATGGGATTATTCCCACATCGGATCAATGACAGTTCTATACTACTAAGTACAAAATAAGAACTCAACAATTGATTCAATAATTATATAGAATGTTAATAAAAGGCCCTTCCCAATTTGTTGTCATTGTAATTACAAGAGTCAAGTGTTAACACGATGGGCCATAGTACCAGAGTTAGCATACTGTTGTAGAGCAAACAAGCATTGAGAAATATTTTCAAGGTTTCAGGTAGTTTATTGTTTGACTAATTCATGCTGTTCTATTGGTTATACTAAATTATCAACTCGTAGAGGTTTCTCTGTCAAAGTAGCAATGTGCTCATTTATTGGACCATATAAGTGAATATGGCAGTACAGGTGTGACTAACCATCTTGTAAAGAGGCGGGTAGGGTCCAAATCCTTCCAGGCACACTTTCACCCCTCATAGAAGGTTAAATGGGGAAGGTTATCCTAATTGTGTAGTTCATCTTCTCTCTTAAAATAAATATAGCGTTAGTTGGATATTGTTTCCATCTAGAGTTTTCTTATAAAATATAATAAATGGCTACCCAAAATTATATTGTCACTTATCTGCAATTAAATTGAATGCGTGGCATACATATCCCCTTATGATTCAGCTGTGAAACACAAAAATATTCCACAAGTCTTTATTTTTGCTAATGTTTTTTATCTTACACATTCCTTTACTTCACAAAACTACTATTTCTCTCAGCCCAAACCAACCAAAAGACAGTAAGAATTAGGCATATACATAAAGATCATAGATCCCCATTCAACCAGAGTTCCATCAATAATTTATTTACCACAATTTTTGGTAAAACCAAACTCAAATTTGACTATTTAAACATCCTAGTCCAGAAGGCAGAGAATGAACAAAAGAAAAGTGAACAACAATTCTCTCACCAGCTTTGCTCAAACACTAATTACAAGGGAATCACTATTAGGTCTTCTCCTCTGTAACTAGACACAAGTTTGCCCCCCATACTCCATTAGGAATGAAAACAGCTGCACTTTTCACTATATAACGGCTGTATAAATTGCCTTCGAGGGTGCAAAAGAAGTGTAGAAGAAGCAATCAAAGGGAAGATGGAAAAAATGGGTTATATCCCGTAATCCCGAAAATAATCGCACTACCTTGACATTCTGGAAAAATGCTCCATTTCTGAGTGTATGCTCCATTTCAAATAAACCATAACATTTCAAATGTGGTATGTATGTAAATCAAATAAATTGATTGTATGCTCCATCACTGACAACAGTTAGAGTACTTCATAGTTAATTGGTAGTTAATCGAACATCCAATCAGTTAATTGAACATACAATCAAATAAACTGATTGTATGCTCCATAATTGAATTTGGGATTTGATTCCTTTGATGCTTGACAAACTTATAAGTATTTATAAGAAAACATATTATTACTGTTATATATGTTTTAACATATATACCAGTTGTTATAACGTATAACAGTTATATCTTTTATATATGTTATAACAGATATAACTGTTATAACAGTTATATGTGTTAAAACATATATAACTATTATAACAGTTATATCTGATATAACATATATAACTGTTATAGCAGTTATATATGTTTTATAACATATATCTTCTGGATAAACTAAAATGGATTAATTGGAGACACACACACGGGTGTAGATAAATACAACGTAACTGTTCTAGAAGAAATGTAGGTATTACTCAATAAAAGATTGGGTCGATCAAATAATGGACATTAAAACTAAAGCTCTAGTGCAAATGTTATGAAAATGGCCATATTTGTTCATCTTGTCAAAAGAGAAGATGACGAGGGAAAAAAATACTTCCAACCAACTTCAAACTCTATTTTTCAACATCTTAAATTCAAAATAGAAATTATACCAATAATTGAGTGTTGGAATGAAGAATGCAGACAGATTGCTGAGTTGCTGGAAAAGGAAAACAACAACCTGCAGAAGGAGCTGTCACAATTGAAGTCTGCAGCTTCCACTTCTAGTGCCTTGATCCCAGTGACCGATGATGGATTTTCATTCTTAGAGGTTGAGAACGCCAAGTTGAGGGACGAGTTGGAGACTTTGAAGAGCTCTGTCACCTCTTCATCTTCTCGTGGTAGAGCAAGAGCTCCTTGGGACGAGCAAGAGCATCTCGGGTTCTTGTCGAGGAACAGAGGACTCAGTCTGCCTTAGAGAACCAAGCTTTCCAATTAATGGCGAAGAACCAAGAGTTGTCTGATATGTCAAAGAAGATTAGGGACCTGCAAAAATAGCTCTCTGCGCAGAAGTCAATCTTGGAGAATAAGGAGCTTTTCATCAAGAATCTCCACGAGCAGCTAGAAAGGCTAACATATCAATTCCACAAACAGCCCAGGGAGTTCTGGATGTCTGGATACAATGAAGCTCAATTCCACTTAGACGATCGTATCCAGAATGCCAACAATGAGGGCTACAAACAAGGCTGGCTGAATGCCTTAGGTGTGTTGAAGCTCGAACAAGGTCATTATCTGTGTGACTACCATGATCCCGGGTTGCTCGACTTGCCTGTGCCACCCTACAATTTGGACATGGATTGGATCTCTGCTCGGGCCATTCCTCGGAGCTTAATTTCAAAGTATCTCGGTGACTACAATTTACATTCTCAAATCGAGGTATCTCGTCCTGAGCATCTCTTAGATCGACCATCCGTGATGAATGTCAGGATGTTGAAGGATATCAACTTCATCAATTCTCCTCTGTCTTTAAAAGATCCGTTGTGACACCCCGCCTAATTAAATACCGAGCGATCACTCCTTTATTAAATTAATTCAAGGTGAACAGTTGGTTCATTCTCAGTATCACTGTCGAAAAATAAAACTTTTCCAAATTAAACACCCTAATTAATTAAGCTAAGTGTCAAAACCATTTAAACCATTATTCTCATTTTATAAAATCCGGTTATAAAACCTTAAACCATTAACACCTAAAGAGTCTCACAATATGTAGAAGAATAAAATGAACATTCAAGAGTTTACCCAACAATAATAAATCCCAACATTAAAATACTAAGGAAAACATCTTGATAGTAACAATCCCGAAATAAAGATACTGAAATATAAAAGAATTACAATCTCTGACAATACCAACTAAATAATGAAAAAGGGCGACACATGCACCTGCTGGATAAAGCTGAACTAGAAGTAGAGTCAACAATGAGGTCGTCTAAGCAATGGCCTACAACTCCCACAAAAGCTACAGTGCGTTCCATCCAAAGAATCCTAAGTAAGACACCCCTGTGGCTGGGCACCTGTAATACATATATATATAGACACAAGAGAGAAGAAGTAATAGCAAACGGGTCAGAGCCCGAATGTAGAACCGTTTTAAAAATAGTTTAGCAAGTATTTAAATTGATTACAGGCCAATGCAACAACATATTAGTGCGACACTCTCTTGAGAAATTCTCACCTCTCTTCTAATGTGCACACATATCGCACTAACCTTACCAATGGTCTATCTCGTCATATACCACACTATCTTTCCCCAATGATTTAACTTATCTTAGGTTATTCGCAGGATTTACAACTGAACAACACAAGTATTTAAAACGTAAGATTTCAATTTGTAACCAAAGTTCTCCTTTTTACTTTATTAATCAATTAAGTTTTCCAGTGTCATATTATACTTTCTCAACACAAGTATTTATAATTTGAGTCATCAACCATGTCCTACATATCAAATCACAGTAGGCAGTTCCAGATTTCAGAATTTCATATATATATTAACTACTCGTATAATATATATATATCATAACGGCACCCCACATAAAAACTATGGTGCGGGCATACTCTGCTATCCAATCCCCGTATCAATCACACTAAAGGGAATACAAGTTCGGAATCACTCTCGAACTGTACAAATACATACACAAACAACATTGAGGCGAAGCATAGTATCCAAGTCCAAGAGGTCAGTACATACCCTCACGTCTCTTAGGACAGTCCGACTATCGATCTGATAGTTTGTACCTAGGATTCCTATCTTCTAGGGTACGAGTCAATATCCCCCATAAGGCAACACAGGATAAGACCGTCCCACCGCGGTAACCTCCGGGATAGCAAGTAGCGCGGGCATGATTTTCACAAGTATATAATATATGCATACACAATCATATAAATATACTACTTTTATCATATCAATTTAGGTTTATCCCATAACCCATATTCACAATATTTATTCTTATTTTCCCATTATTAGTCATCACGTATAATGGTTCGTTTCTCACTTTAATTCGAAGGGTTTCTCCAACTTACTACGTAGCCCTCATGGACTCTATCCTTCCAAAGGTACAATTCAGTAGGTATTCATTTATGTTCCAACGTAACCCTCTTACGTGTCTCTCCCCTTTAACATATACTTACATTGTCCCTCATGTAAGATATCCCAAAAATATAGATTTCGCCTTACATTAAAGGATTTTGAATTTTATTTTTAAAGATGAGAATTTCAAATGGTTTCGAAATCGGAATTAAAATGGAGTTTTAATTGATTTTTTTTTATTATTTAGAAGAGTCCTCAAAACATAAAACTCTCTAAGAGTCCTCAAAATATAAAACTCTCTAGTAAAAATAATATTTTTAGAAATCCGACCTTTCGATCAAGCTGAATTTTTGTCAGCAGTCCTGTCTCGCCGTTCGCTAAAACATATTAAAATTTCAAGCGATTCCAATGGTCCGATCATCCGAAATAAAAATTTTAATGTTTGTATCTAATTAGAACTCTTTTCTTAATCAAACACTTAATCCTTTATATATCAACTAATTCGTGGCTTGGCTTTTCAAATCACTTTTTCTCAAACTTTTCAACCGAAGACCTCTCCAAAATTACTCCCTTTCATATACAAACCATAGCCCCAAACTTATTCAAGATTTCAACCTTAGATTATAAGGCTTATTTGGTGTTTTCTTGAGTTTGGGCTAGAACGAGATTTGATTATTTTCGCGAGAAGAACGTGATGGTGTGATTAGATTTTGAGGCTGAATTATGCGATGATTCATTTGATGATTTTGAGGTATGGGGTTTTACATAATATGCTCCTAAAATCTCACGAGTGTTTATTCCGTTGAATTCTTGTTAATTGAACTCATATTTTGAATTGTTAAATTCTTGGAAATCTGGAAAAATAATTGTTGGAATTATTTTCATTCATGAGGTATTATTCATGTTGTTTTGAGCACACTGTCATGATATTTTAATATGGCACTGATGTTGGGCACCCGCCAAGACTCCTTTTCCGGCTACTTGATAAAGTATGGCGCGTCATGGTCAGGCCTGGTGACTCCGGTTAATGTGTTGTTAAGAAATTTATTGATAAAATGCTATTGAGATTTGCATTATTTGATTTGAGTATTTGTAGTCGTATTGTTGCTCTTTGTTCATCGCTAAATTCTTTGTTGAGCATATTCCTGTCGTATTGTGTACTTCCCCATCTTTTTCTTAGTTGGCAAGTGAGCACGGATTTGAGTGCTATGGACCAATTTAGATGATTTTAGTGAGGATTATTTGGGAAGAATTTTTAATACAAGAGATGAGAAGACTTGTATTTATTTTGATGTATAGAGCATTTGGAGATTTATTTTATTTTCGAGATAGTTAGATTGTTGTAATTATTTTGAGAGATTTGTTGTATTAATTTGAAGATGAGAATAGTGGTTTCTTGTTTTATTGTGCGATTTAGATGCTCTATACCTTGTTATTTGTGGATTAGTTTAGTTATATCGATAGTAGCGCTCCGTTCGCTCTCCCCGGGCGGGCGGGGTGTTACATCCGCCTGCTGGCGAGGAACCTGTGTCAAAATCAGAGGGGAAGAGACCAGTAGAATAGGAATTTTTGATGTAATAGTTAGTATACATGTCAATGTAACTGTAATTTCATTATCAATGTAATTTATTTTGAATTCAATGAAAGACTTTCATTTTTGTTTGCAAATCTTGACTGCTATTGTCTTGTAATTATCAAACACTTTATATTTATGCATATCTGTTAAAAAGATAACAATATTGTGTTGTTTGTCGACCAACTCAGTAATAATTAAAAAGTTTCAAGTTTCAGTAATACTGCTCGATCACTTAATAATAAAGTCACGAGTATAAAAGATGTTTAAAATTTTTCCAACCAACCAAGGTCGTTAAATTATGCTTGTCGACCAACTACAGTTAGTGGGTTTTTATCCCCGACCAGCCATAGTTGGTAGACTTTTCTCTTAAATGTTTCCGACCAACCAAGGTCGGTAAATTTTCTTTGTCGACCAACTATAGTTGGTGGGTTTTTATCCCCGACCAGCCATAGTTAGCAATTTTTGCACTTTCTGGAATAATCTTACCTCCCGACCAACATAAGTTGGCATTTACGAGAATATTTTGTTTCCTAGCCAAACAGGTTGGCATTTTTAGGAATATTTTGTTTCCTAGACAAACATGTTGGCATTTTTAGGAATATTTTGTTTCCTAGCCAAACAGGTTGGCATTTTTAGGAATATTTCGTTTCCTAACCAACCGATGTTGGCATTTTAGGAATATTTTGTTTCCTAACCAACCGAAGTTGGCATTTTTAGGAATATTTTGTTTCCTAACCAACCGAGGTTGGCATTTTTAGGAATATTTTGCTGCTGAGCAGTCTGAGCTTTACCGAGTTTTGCTGAGTAGTGTGTAGCACTAGTATTCCCCGAAAAATTCTCAATAAAATGAGAGACTTTAGCAGAATATCTTCATTTGATTCATATTGATGGAACTGTGTTACATATACATCACTGATAATACTTGCGTAGGTGCTCTGCGTTCCATGCATTCTTGAACTCCTCCCCCTCTAGAGTTGTTATTCGATAAGTTCCTGGTTGAACAACTTCTGTAACTCGTTATGGTCCATGCTAGTTTTCTTCCAGCTTATTGTGCTTTTGAATTACTTTCTTTAACACATAGTCTCCTTCTTTCAGGTCGCACTTCTTCACCCTTTTGTTGTAGAACAAAGCTGTTCGCTGCTGGTAAGCAGCATTTCTAATGGTTGCTTCTTCTCTAACTTCCTCGAGTATGTCTAAATTCAATCTTCTCATTAATTCGCTGACAGGGGAATTAAAATTTAGTACCTTGTGTCTTGGGAGGCTCAACTCGACAGGTATAACGGCTTCAGTTCCAAACGCCAGCATATATGGTGTTTCTCCAGTTGCTACTCGGGGAGTAGTTCGGTAAGCTCAGAGTAATTTTTATAGCTCGTTGATCCAATTCGATTTTGCATCATCTAGTGTTTTTTTCAAGCCATTTAGTAGCGTTCTGTTTGTCACTTCAGTTTGTCCATTGCTTTGAGGATGGCCTGGTGCTGGGTGGACCTTCAAAATGTTTGACTGATGACAATAGGCGGCAAACTCCTCGTTATCAAATTGTGTTCCATGGTCTGTGATGAAGGCATGAGGTATACCATATCGAAAAATGATGTTCTTCTAAACAAATTGGTACACCTTCTCGTACGTCATGTCAATGAGAGTCTCAGCTTCTACCCATTTAGTAAAATAATCTACTACGATGACGAGGTACTTGAACCTTCCTCGGGTCGTTGGCAGTGGCCCAACCAAGTAAATTCCCCACATGGCAAATGGCCAAGGGGAAGTTATGGGTGTCAACAATGCTTATGGAGTTCTTCGGATGGAGGAAAAGCGCTGGCTAAGAGTCATTCACTGATTAAGAAAATACCCATGATCAGGTTGCTTCGTTTCTTTCTGGTTATCCGATGACTTGGGTTAGGAATATTTTCCTTTAGGCTTCTATGAGGAAGAAGTATTCCGTAATTTATTTTCTGCTTATTTGTAACCTTATGCCTTGGCGTTGTTCACAGGATTTTCCCTTTTCCATTGGTAGGTTGATGTATGTTATAGGTGATAGTAAGTCCATTGATTACCCCTGTCTCATTATAAAGTCCAAAAATTATATGTTGTCCAAATTTTTGCCGACAAACTGGCGTGTCGGCCAGCTATTGATTAATTTGTGGGGTCCGCTCCAGCGGGACCCCAAAACCAACCGATATCAGACCGACACATCAATTTATCGGCAAAAATTTGGTTAAAAATTCAGACTCTCTAGAACTACTCTATAAAGCTGATGCGAAGAGCTAGCACTGACACTACATAGGAGGAGTTACCTTACGGTCACATAATCACCGAATTTCTATATCAGTTAGATCTTCTGAGACTCTACACTGACAATGATGTTGCAATTTTAGTAGCCATTCTCTAGCGTCATGAGAGGACAGTTTACATGAGTACATCAAGGGAAAATTTGCTTTCATGAGAGTACAATTTGATCACTTGTCTACTCAGATAACACGAATGGCTTTTGATGGTGATGCTTCCATTTTTTCTGGTGTGTTCTACCGCTTGGAATTTTTTACCGAGGCAATGCTTGTTCTGTTCTGGCACGAAGACTTTTGTTGGTTGGTCTCTCACAGGTAATTTGAATGATCCGCATAACCATACGTATATATATAATAATAATCCTCTTATATGTCCGGTCCGCATTCTTAAAATGCGGACTAATCCGCACAAGAGGAGGACTATATATATATATATATATATACCCTTACCCAACTATACAACCATTGAAATTGAAAACCTTGAACATTAGCTAAATGAACCTTCAAAAAACTTAAATTAGGAAATAACCCTAAAGTTCTAAATATTAGAAAAAGTTCTCAAAGTTTTTATCTAGTTTTTAATCTTTCTAAATGAGTTATAATCCTTAATTTTTTCCATACTTGACATTGTTATAAATCAGCCCTTAAAAATACCCTACTTAGTTTTTAAAATTACACAAAAGTCGCAAAATTTTGGAAAAATATAGGAAATGAACTAAAAACTCAACCGAAACTTCCCAAGGACTGAAACCTAATACCCTAACTTGATCCTCATGAGCTAAGATGATGAGAATGCCATACAAGTTGCCATTAGAGCCAATGACAATGGAGAAACACATGCCATTCATGTGTATCACCATTTACCACTACAAAAATCTTTTCTAATACCACTTAAAAACCACCTCTTTTCCCACCAATAGACTCACCTGAACTTACCCTATAAAAGGCACACCATATAATAGAGAAATTCATTAGTTCAGTAGTGAAAAATATCAATTCAAAAATTTGGAATTTTTGGGTATCCTTATATTTTATGCATATAGCTTAGTTTTAACAATTCCACTTAGTTTCTGCAGTAATTTAGAATCTATTTATGCTTTTACATGTATAGTTTACATAACAATACACTACTAAGGGTCAATTTTTAGAAAATGCAATGAAAGCTTGAGCTTTAATGGTGAATTCTGTGTTCCTGGCCTTGAACCAGTTTTAAGGTGGGAATTGTTGTCCTTTGACCTTTAGGAACTGAACCATAATTCTTAATTTTATTATAGTATCCCCACATGTCTTAAAAGCAAGCCTTTTCATTTCAGCAGTTAACTTTTCAAAGTTACAATTCTCCTTGTATGCTATGAATTAAGTACTCAAACCAAAACCATTTTCCTCCAAATTCACATAGAAACAAAACCATATTACTTTCATAGTTCGAATTTCACTGTAACTACATGAATATGGAACTGGATTTTTGTAATTTTACAGTACATGGAGTTTAGGCTACAGACCACCTCAATCAATAAAATTATATTTTTGGATTCCTTATGAAAAAATACAAAGAATGGTTTTAAAATCATCTAAAATGGTATTCAGTACTGGATTTAATCAAGGGTCAAAGTTTAATAACCTAAAGTCAAAATTGCAAAGGTTAAAGATCAAGTGGTCAACATGCTCATGAGTAAGGTCATCTACAACGCGCAGAGTCTTTGATTGAGCGCGTGAGAGTGCGGGTCCAATCAGAAATTTCTGAATTTTTTTCATAATTTTTATGATATTTTTCTGGTCAAAATGATATATTACAATACCCTATTTGATCAAACAGAAAGCAAATTCAAAGTATCACCCAAACTTTAATTTTGAAACTTTAATATATTTTTGCAAATTAATCCTTGAAGTTTTTTAACTATTTAATTTTTTTCCTCAAACCTTACGTACTGACTTTTGGCACGATTACGAACAAAAAAGTCTGTTGCCACTAAAACTAAAAACATAAGGAACTATGAAAAATAAATCCAAACATTTATTTGTAGATTAAACCCTCACAAGTTATTTTTGTATGCAATTTTAAAGTTGTACGCACCTTAAATGTTTTAAAACCCGACCTTACTTAGATACTTTTCAATTTTAGACTTTCTCGAACCCCCGCCCTACATAAAATCAAACGAGATTTTTTTTGAAAAGCCCTAACACGAGTAGGTGATTTCATATTCATTATTATTCTCAAAATATTTTGTTATTACGCCAATTGTTGATATCACTATATGATAACCCTAATTTATCTTATTCTCATTAATGAACTCATTTGACTAGTTCAAACATTTACGTATAATTGATTCTGGTTTTAAAAACCATATGTCGATTTTTATGCAATGATATCATTTAATATGATTCATTTTGAACATGTTCTATTATAGCATACATTATGAGTAGTGAATAATCTATCATTATACCCACGATTGTATTACTTGGCCTGTAGGACTCAATTGTTGAGGGCCTAGTTATTGCTACCATATGGAATGTCTGTTATTGACTTAACACAAATACTTTTATCTCCAATTTATTTGAATTGATTTGTTGTATGTATGTTTATTTCCCTGAAGCGTCTAAACAATTAATTGTGGGTTGTTTGTTTAGAAACCATCAAAAACCATTACCAGTTCTAGCCTTGATATTCTAATTATAGTATTATCATCATGTATTATTATGCTTACGTCAGTTCAAATATTGAATCTCAATTCCTCTCATACCTCTAATATTACTAAACTCTGATTTTGTTTTACACATTTTATAAAATGAGATTTATCTATTGGGGAATTTTGCTTATTCTTTAAAAATTCTAAATGGACCGAGAGCATAAGAAAGACAACATTCCCCCCGACCCCAAAAAAATTTAATGCATCATCTCATGTATCTATAGCTATCATATACTCATGAAAATTCAGTAGCAGTTCCATAAAAAATGTCATAATTTCATATGTTACCACCTATAAGTTGATGTAGCCTTGTGTTGTACTTTTCTTATATGTCTTTTCTTTTTATGTAACGTGGGAACATTATACTACCCATTATGTGTGTAATGAATAAATTGCCTTGTCACTATACTTAGCTATTTTAATGTAGTACAACCTTTATTATCTTATTTATGTGTGCATTTCAATCTTTTCTTATTTACCCAATTCTTAGTCACCCTAAAAGCCCAGGATGTGACAATATGATATTAGAGAGAGTGACAGTTTTATTACTCCTATGCGGGACTTAATCATGAAATATAGTAATTTTAATTTTGTAACTTCTTTATATTATTTTGATACTTAACACTTATTTGCATCCATGAACGTTTGGGGCAATATTTACCTCAACCCTGACGAAATCGATCAATCTCAGTTTAGTCAAACTATTAGGGATAAGGGATACAATAAGACATGCATAATAATTTTGGATATCGATTGGGAATGGTCAATCACTTACTGACGTGTGGATTAATGGGTGAAGAGCGAGCCATGAAGCAAGCTCGTAGATTTGTAGAAGATGAAGAATTCTAAAAACACATGATTTACTTGGGTTGGGATTCAACACTAGCAACGGAATTACACGTAACTCCACTTGTGTCTAACAGGTAACTACACATATGTCTCTCGATGACTATGACCTAGAATTTCCATATCTCGATGCCACTACTTCTTCGTCAAGGTCGAGTACTGGAGCCTCCACTTGGAAAGATGAGAAGAACGGTATATAAATAAACTCTTAAAGAGCATGTATGGTTGGTAGTGTGAAGAAAGGTGGTGAAGGGAAAGCAGAGTGTTACGTTAAAATATTAACATAGTGTGATAACTATTATAACCTTGGAATGCTAATCTCAATACTAGTGTGTTACAATTAAAACTCCTATATTTTGTATGCTTAGGGACCGACTAAAGTCATTAAAAAGTCTATCAATATAACTAATCTTGTTATATACTTTGCCTTAATTTTTTGATTAAATCCTATAGCCAACATTTCATCGAAAACCCTGAGCTTCATAAGAGGAATGATGGTTTAGGCAGACACTAAAAGTATTAAATGCTGTAGGGATATCACCCATACTTAGAGTGGACTTAGAAAATTATATGTTTGAAAGCAAGGAGGACCACTAGTGGTTGTCAGTAAAACGTACCCGTAACATAGAGAATTGGACATGGGCATTATTTGAAGATATGTTCTTCAAGAAATAATTTTTCGAAACCTTACATGACAAGTCAACTATAGAATTTCTGGGATTGCAACAACATAATATGACATTAGCACAATATGAGGCTCGATTCACCGAATTATCTTGCTACGCTCAGTAATATATAGGTACGGACATTAAAAAGTGCAAGCATTTTGTGTAGAACCCTGACCCGGATTTATAGTTTACCCATAGTCAATTCGGTCCGACCCGAGCACTAAGTGTGAAGTGCAATGAACAACCTATATAATGTTGCTAATGCAGTTTATTTTTAAGTTAACATTTCACTTGATTAGCATGCGATTCTAATTTTAAATCAAACTATGTGAGGGACCGTAGGGGAGCACCCCGGAGTCCAAGCATACAGAACTATTAACGAAAATTAAAAGAGAGTAATTACCTGTATAACACTCTCAAAATATGAAATCTCACCCAACTTTTCATAACAAAATAAGGGAGCGAGCTAAATGCTCAGTAGGAAATATACATATGTTGTATAGAATTAAACGACAGAAATAAGACTCGACACGTTCTACATACGTGCACATGTAACTACTTTATATATATATATATACACACACATACACACACACACACACACACACACACACTAGGGTATGTCCGTGCCTGAAGGCACGCCGATAATTTTGAAAAGCATAAAGTCGCGCCTTGGTGCGATGGCAAGTGCCCTCGCCAAACCAACGGTTAGTCTGGAATTCGAGACACGGGAGCAGCCTCTTCATATATGGAGTTAAGCAAGCAGACATCCGCTTATTCAAGATCCTGCAGTTAAGCGCATTTCCCTTTTACTGAAGGCACGAAGATTTTTTTTTCAAAATATCAAGTCATGTATAGTTTAAGTCTAATTTTTTATAGAAATAAATAATCGTAAACAATTTTAAAAATTTGGGCAAAGTTTCCTTTGTTTATAGGATTATTCGCCATGTACGAGAAATAAAAATACATCAATAACAAAACTAATAGTTTGTAATTAAAATATAATATCATTGTCTATTTAGATATGTATAACATACGGAGTACCCATTTCTAGTTGTTTTCACATTTTGCAAGGGCCAAACAACATTATATAGAATGCGTCCAGCTAAAATAAATATTTTATAAAAGAAATAAAATAAGTTCTTAATATTACCAACATACATCATCTTGATTTATGAAAACACTTTTGAAGAAAAAAGAGATATGGGAAATGCTCGATCTATCTCTTTCCTATCTTCCATCCCATTAAAGATCTGATTTTCACCGTCGTTTACATACTGGCGCTAATGTCCATACAACGGGATCTACTACACCATGACACTTTTGTTCAGTCGATCAACTCCTCAAGCATAAACTACAAACAAATAATAACGATAAATATTATTATAGTAGTTATTATAATAATGATTATTATCGTTATGTAAAAGTCATATTAAGTAAAAATGCCAAGGATTAATAAATAGGAAGAAAAACTTTAATTACGTTTTATAAATTTGTTGTTGCACCCCCACACTGGCACTGAAAGAGTTTATGGGTGAAAACTCCAAAGCAATCCGTCGAACAAAGTTTCATAGCCCAATGGCAACGCCATAATTTCTAGGTAGTGGGTAGGAGAGATTGAAAGATTAAGTCTTTCATGTATTTCTAGTTTCTAATAATTCCATCACGTGTGCCCTACTCTCACATGAAAAAGCAAGGTACATAACTTTCCCAAAATAAACAAATGTATATTGCAAGAACAAAAGTGGGGGCTAAACACAATATATGAGACTTAAACCCAAGACATTAGTTATCAGATCATATGGTTTACTCACATTAGCCAAAAAACCATATCAGAGCATAACATGTATTACTTGATCTCTTTGTACTTCCCCAAGATTTTCTTCCACTGTCTGCATTGGGCCTGAAAATAAAGAACTTTTATTTCACTGCTTCAAAACCAATAGGCCAGAATAAATTATAACCATTGCTTGGTTGTATAGGAACTATAAGAAAGAAAAAATTAACTTTTCATTCTCTTATCTTTTTATATTATATGAAACATAATAATGAGCAACACTAGGGTTTAGGATACTTTAGCATACATAAAAAAATATAAGTACGAACTAACAAAGCTATCTGAAATTATAATATGGTGAACATCAAGGCAAAAACAATATTTAAAATTATACTTAACCAACTTCAACTATATTAAACAAAGTCAAATGCTTTCTAAAGTTCAAACCAATATACAACCGAAAAAGATCATAAAACATTACCTTATCAGTATATATGTTCTGTTAGGCACTTGCAAATTGGAAAACAACATTAGATTGGACAAATAATGCACAACAAAGATAAAGAATTAGTGCGCCAAACAGTAAAGGCCCTTCATTTTATCAAAATAATAAAAAAAACATGTTAACATAGAAACTATAAATATTTTAAATGCGGTATCCAGATTCAAAGCCATTACAAATATAACGAACCATTAAAAAAAACCCAACTAATTCGAAAAACTATGAATCATCAGAGCCTAAAAATTTAAAAACCTATAACTATTAAACGCTAATCCGCAACTTATTACCAACTCGAGCGTTAAGTAGTTGAGCAATGGTCAAACAACTGAATATTATTTATTTAGATCCAGTGTAAATAAGTTAGTAAATAGTACAAAGACATGGTATTCATAGTCATTTTATCATAGCTAAACATAGCTACTAAACCATCTAGGAAACTAACAAAATTGATGACCAAACAAATCCCATAATAGATAATCAAAATCTAAAAAAATTGGATCAGAAAAAGAGAACAAATTATATAAGAAATGTGACTGTTATTGTAAGAAATATGACTGACACTGGTATAACCGTCTGACTTTGTATTTTTAATCCTTTGATTGATATAAGAAATTTGACTGATGTTGTAAGTCCCTATTCCACCATGAAGGATGTGCTCCACCGAAGAAGGAGGTGACGGGGGACGCTTTCATATGATGTTGATTCAAATTTATTCTCTTCCTTACCTATATTCTTACCTACTTATTCCAGCCGTTGCAAGACGTCTTGAGTTTTAATGTGTCCACCATGAGAAAGTCTTTGATCTTACCTATTGGTTTTGTTTCTTGAGTTCCGATGGGACATTATTGAGGCAGCTCCATCCAGAGGTGAAATACTTCAGCTCAGAGATGCTTTTGCCCTAGGCCCAATGGGATTAACTGTTTCTAGATAATAAACTAATTTTCACTAATAATACAAACTTAAGAAAAAATGCAACACAATGTTAAAATTAAGAACCGACTTTTATTTAAAGTCTAAATTAAAATGTATTATGAAATACAGGGGTATTGAAGTGTAACTCAAAACATGTCACAAAAGTTGCGATTTAAGTTCAAAATAACAATATATTCTTTTGCTCAGATCAAATTGAAAAACCATAAAACAATGTATATATCCAGCATGAAAGACTTACATAGTCAATATTGTGGAGTTGATTCCACTTAGTAAAGATTCACATCAATAGAGAATATTCTGTGAGAATTTGGTTCTCCTATCTTACCATATAAGATACTTTGCTCCCTGAGAGCAGAAAAGTGGAAATATAAGATACTTTTCGTACCAAATAATGCAGTCATTTCTGTACCAAATAATGCATGAGAGCAAGATAGGAAATGTCTGCATTAGAGCAAGATATGTAGCCATGAGAAATATCGTACTTGACTATATAAGATAATGCAGTCATTTCCTTACTCAAGTGGAGACATACGATACTTTTCTACCTTAATAGAAGGAAATGACTTCGCTACTAATGAAAAGTAGCCACTTTTTTACTAGTGGGATCAACTACTTTTAGATAACTGATCTAACATAACATTATAGCTGATTGACACCATTTTAATACCTATACAACAATGGTGAGTGGGAAATATCGAGTTCAAAACATAACATCCTCTGGTTGTATTCAACTCAGTATCCTCTCTCAAGAATTTGCAGATCTATCTTCATAGCATAAACCTTGAGTTAAAACTAAATCTGAAGAAATATTGCATCCATTAGTTAAATCACTTCTCTGACATAATGATACAGTAGTACTTTGTTCAATATAAGCAACAACGTAATAATACTTATTTCTACATTGGATGAGGCACCAAAACATAATAATACTTATGAGTTGGGGATTTTTTTTTGTGGGATGGGAATTGCCTAATTCAACAGATCTAAATTTGTCACTAATGAGTCTAAACGTAAAACTTTTCAATAAGAATGGCACGATCATTTTTTCTTCAATTTCAATAAATCTTCTCATGCCATCAAATCCAAAATGGTAAACCACGTCACTATATATCCATTTCATCTGAAGCATTAAAAATTGTAAAATAAAATAAAAGGAGCATATATTTCATCTGTTATACCACATATCCATTTTAGTTACCTCGTGTCCACTGCCACGGTACTTGAAAGAGAGAGGGAAGCGTCGAATAACGTAATCGAGGCCATCATTAAAGAGGGGAATCTTAGGCATGATGTGGTATTAGGATTCTTATCAGTATATATTTAGACTTGGGATCGAAAGGGAAATCTCTGGATAAATTCCCTAGGCGACCGCATATGTAGCAAACAGTCGGAAGCGCACTAACAAACTTACACTGCTTCCATTTAACACTGTATAAGTTGAATCTAAAACTTCTATGTACAACTATAAATAGATCAGAAGAGAAGAGTGTTGCTGAGACGTGCCCAATATATGAATGGTCATTAAAACGTTGCTGAGACATGCCTCGTGTGGGGATCAACTGATCACTACTAAGTCTAGAAACATAAACTGCGTGTAAAGAAAAACCAACAAAGTTAATAGTGAACTAAATGTTAATATTTTGAGATGTTAATATAGTTAACTAGAATCACACCAAGTGTTAATATAGTTAACATAAACGACGTGCATCCTTAACAAAGTACATAAACCCGTGAAAACTACTCTATGCAACTCTACTTCTTGATCCAATCCAAACTACTCTATGCAACTCAATACATTGGAAAAATATTTCAAAATTGTCAAAAAACCTATTAGTTACAAAACATGTATCCAATTTGTTCATAATTTCAGACTACATTCTTTCATACGACACTTTCCCAAAATTGTCAAAACCCCTATTAGTGCCCCTATTCAAAGTACATAAACCCATGTTAGTGCCCCTTATTTGTCTATATATGGTACCATAATGCTTAAAATACCAAGTTGAGGCTTGTACCTTCTAAGTAATAATCATCTGCATTATGGTAGGAAAAGAAGCTTAAACTTAAATGATCATTTCAGATGTATCTACTAACTACTGAAATGGATTAACAGTGTAAAGAAGCAGATAGTGTTGTTTCACATGCACGAAACTTGTGTTCATGTTTGAATTGTGTATTGAATCCTCCGGGTCTCGGAGAACTTGGACTTCGAGTCCCTCTTTCTACTTTGTCATCCAATCAATTCGTGTACCTACATTGAATAATTCCACAAGAAAAATTAATATTAAACCTTTATATAATATAAGAAAATTACACATATTATGAGGAAGATAAGCAAAATAATGAAATTACCTACCTTGCTCACTTAAATTAATCAAGTAATGACAGGCAACCACAATCATTTCATCTCATGACAGGATATGCATCATTAAATCTATATGCAAAATAACATATATGCAATTTAATATGGGCAATAAAATGGTAAGAAATTAAAAAGGTTGGAAAGGAAAAAAATCATATATTACCTTATAGTTTTTACCCGAAAATTGGGAGGTGAAAAAATCCCAAGCTCCCGTTCAAATCGCCCTAAATTCTAGAAGATAGATAGAGAGCCGAGAAACCCACACAGTTTGGAGAAAACAAAAGTTAATGCTTGTAGAAAGAAAACAAAAAAATGAGAAGAGAAATGATAATCAAGTCTTAAATTCGACGGGTAATCACAAATATGGAGAAATATGTATGAAATAATAAGTTAAAATATCATTCAAGATCCGAACCTATTAAGTACTACTGTATAACCAACATATATTATTATTTTATTCACAATTACACATAATTAGTTAACTATCGTGTCTTATGATGCCCACCCAATAGGACCCAAACCTGTTAAGGCTCGACCCGTTAACTAATTTTATTTTTTGTACGCACATAATTACAAAATAAAGTTTACTTAAAGAAAATACCTATATACATACTAGTTCCCACATCCAAAAAATTAAAAGATTAGACAGGGGCAACCAAATACATTTGAAAAACATCGGCACCTTGCAAGGTTGTCCTTTGATTTAAAAATTCGATTAAGATACGTCAAATTAGCAACCAAACCTAAAACTATAAGTAGTACGAAATATTAGGGTAGTCATTTTATCAAACACATGCCAAGAAACTATGTAAAGATAAATTTCAAAACAATTAAACTTACTAACACCATCTGTGGATGGAAATACATTCATGAGATTATCGGGAGTGCCACTGATATTTAATCCCAACCACTATCTGCAAAGTAGAAAAATAGTAGCAAAAAAATAAGCAAAAAAAAACAAAAACTTCAAATCTGCAAAATCAAATTTAAGCCATCTTGCGAACCCAAAAAATGTGGAAATATATATTGAAACAATAGGATAAGCTCATATAGACATTGAATCGAACAATGTAGAAATATTTTTTCCCAAAAATACAACGACCAAAATTCATCCTTGCAATATACGGTTGACATTAAAATGATATACCTGAGGGGAAGAAAGACATCTAAGTCATCTACATGAGTGGCTAAAGGCTATATTTTCACAGAATTCATCCTTGCAATAAAAATAACAGACATGTTTATGGAATACGTTAGATTAAGATCACACTGAAAGCAACGAAAATAATATAATAAAATGTGGTTATGGTTGCTACATAACTCAAAAATACTAAAAATTTCAAAACCTAAATTTTATAGACATAAAAATAGGAATATGTGATAAGTGATTACCTGAAACATACATGAGTACCTCCGACATAAAAGAAATTAAAATGGCTCAGATCTTAAAAAATTAAAATACATGAGTAACTGCAACATAAAAGAACTATTAAAAGATCTTCAAATAAACACAAAGATTCATAAAGAAGAGTGTAAATATGGTAAAGATGTATACTATCTAAAATTTCAAAACTCCCAACTTTGAATCCCATAAACCCCAACACATACATCAATTTTGAACCACCATCCCATGCACTCTCAAACCAATGAATATAAATCCAGACAAAATAATCATTCACGTTTTCTCATAACAACACAAAAATATGGAGTATACATGCAACACCAAACCCTAACAAAAAATAGTATCATAGAGAGAAGCCGAAGAAACCTGAGAGAGAGAAAAAAGTTTTGGCAGATGGAGGAACCATATGAGTAGGTCTGGGGGGGGGGGGGTTTGGTGAGAAGGGAAAGAGGATGATGTTTGAGAGGGGAGATCGTGGGGGTTTGGGTGAGTGTATGGGAGAGTGGGCTGAGAAGTTGTGCTTTTATTGTGTGTTTACCAAAATAGCCTTATGTTTGAATTAAAGTAAAAGAGGGGAACTAATTAGTGAGAAAAAAAGAGGGGGAAATCAAAGATTTGAGGGGCAAAATAGGAAGTGCAAAAAAAAAATCATAAAGATGACATCATAGTTCATACTTGTGACATACATAAGTTTCCTCTCTCTCTCTCTCTCTCTCTCTCTATATATATATATATATATATATATATATATATATATATATATATATTCATGAAACTGTTTTACTTCTGAAAACTTTATTTATCCAGATTAATCCTTAATCTTGTAAAAGACTTCCTTACCCTTAGTTTGACATTTATCCCACATGGTTAAATACTCGAAACAACTACACTTTCTTTGACAAAATCCATTTCTTTACAAAAATTTCCCTTTTAATTTTAACCAATCCATATTAGTATTTTCATTGAAAATCACCCTTTTGATACACGCGAACACCGTGTTAGAAAATACTTATTTAGCCTCTGAAAACCTTTCACAATACACCCTTGTGTTAATTATGAGTTGAACCACTTGGGTTATTTAACCACCCATTTACCCACTTACTTTAATTTTTTCTTTACCTCATGGACATTAATTAATTTCACATTTACTTGTACATTTTAACCTTTATTGGGACATTTATTAATTCATTCAAGTGAGGTTGTCTTAACATGTTTTCGCCACACAACTCAATACTTGACATGTTCCTTATTCCTTTATCGTTATCTCAGAATCTTCCAATAACAGCGTACTTTTACGGGCTCCACACCACTGACGATGCCACCATATGCTCTGACCAATGGTTTTGAATCTTTCACCCCAGGGCTCTAGGCCCTACTTAATTATTGAGGTGTCATCTGAGTTCCTTTTATGTGTTTTAATATTTTACAAAAGTCCACATTATTCCCTCTTTCCCTTTTTACCCAACCGAAGCCAAACCAGGGGTTTCACGCCAATTTGTGTTACACTTTGAAATTATCATTTCACGTCCTTAACATTTTAACTTTGAATTTGTTCCAAATCATATTCAATTAGTACCAATTTGTGTACCACCTTTTCCAACATTTTTATTTTATAAAAATGTTTTGCTTTAAGTAAAAGTACCATTTTCCTCTATTTTGCAAGTGTTGTTGTCCCAAAACACATTTAAGTTACTCATACTACTTCTTAAGTTCTTTCAACACTTTATCACCTTTTTTAATATTTGGAGTATCATTTTTCTCAAGTTGGAAACCTCTTTATTTTATTATTTCCTTTCCAAATTCATTACACTTATTAAACACCTTTATAAACCATATTTCCAAATTATAGGTTTCTTTACTTTCTTCATTAAAGAAATCTAATTACTCTTAAAGACTATTTTTATAAGAAAATAGCATTTCCTTTTTATTAATGCATGTAGTCTTACAACCTTATATTCATCACACCTTTAACCTCTTTTTCACACACTTTGAAGATTAGAATTTTTACTTTTTTTATTTCTTATTAAACCCGACAAAACCTCATTTAAACTTGTTCATAAATTTATTATCAAAACACTATAAGTTTATATGCATGAGAATATGGATTTTACTCCAAAAATCCTATTAAATGGGTTAGAAATACATTTCATTCCGAAAATTCATAATACTTTCAACAATGCACTTTTAAGTCATAAAAGATATTTTTACTTCTTCAAACGCAGCAAATGTCTATCTTTTATATACTTTATATTTTTTCAAGAAGATTTTAATACATTATTTCACCAATATTTTAGCAAAATCAATCATCATTTTCAAAAAATTTATTTCATAAAATGTTTAACATCAATTTATTAAAAAATACACCATTTTCATATAAATTTCAATCTACATTTCAAGAAACTTTGAAATTTTCTTCATCATTTATTTTTCAACAAAATAACATTTTGCAAAATTTTTATTTCATAAAAATGTTTATTACTTACTATATATGATTTTCATGATTTAATCGAATGCATCCTACTCATGTCAGCTAACATCAAGACTACAAATACACAAAATGGAGTCTTAATACAAAGAGTAAGATTTCCCACCTCAAATGAAGCTCCAACAATGGTAGGAATGAAATGTCTAAGAAGATGGAAACCTACCACCTCTTAAGCCTTACTCCAAAAGAATGCTCCATCAAGTTTCCAAGCAGAACCCCCTTCAAATACCATAAATCTTATATTTTTATCATCAAGAACCCCCCCAAAAATCTCCATAAATTCGCAACTTTCCTCATCCACGGTGTAAATGGGTATGTATGGTTCAAATAAGGTGGAATACATTGTAAATATGGTGTTATGAGGTGGAGGGTTGGTGGTAGCTTGGTGCTTTGTGGTGGGAGAGAGCAAGAAGGCTAAAATGGTGGAGGAAGACCTCCTCTTCCACTCTTTGTCTCTCTTGTTCTAACTCTAATAACCCAAAATGTGCCTAAAAAACCCTTACAAAAACCATCCAAAGCTTGAAATTCTCGTTTTGTCCAATCTGGGATCACCGAAGCTCGACAGCTCATCAAATCAAAGGTCCACAATGTGACAGCATACAAGGGAAATTTGGTACACATAATTTGGAAATGCCTCGTTCAAACGACACTGAGCCTCATTCTAATGACAAGTGAATCTCATTCGATCCATGGCTTCTAATAACCTTCAAACAACCCTTGAAAGTTGCACAGTGGGGTCTCGCTCGAAGGTCGTTTGATCCCCTGTTTCCAGCAACCATGTATCTCATTTGAAATGACATTCATGCCGTTCAAACGACCCCTTCTTTTAAATTTCCTCTATTTGTTTCAATTTGACCCATAACTTACACCATTTATCATCAAGACTCCAAATAGATAAATCATAATACAATCCCACTCATCATTATCCAAGTCACAAGGTTCTCGCTCCATTTCAACTTATGCGGGGAAATCAAATAAAACATTAATGCGGGGTGTTACCCTTTAAGCGCGGATTAAAAGATAATATTAAGACCTCTCTAATTACCCTAAAAATTTTCATGTGTGAAAAAATGACTGAAGTAGCTAATCTTATCAAAACAAATCTATCCCCAAGTATAAGTTCTCGAAATATTTCTCCAACTTCTCGAAACAATTTCAATAATCGATCAACAAATGTTCCCACATCAGAAATTGCCTCATCTTTAAAAATAATGAAGGTTGAGCATATGCTCAAATTCATTATCGAAAAAGTGGCACTATAATTCGTTTCTATGAATGTAATGCTCCTGGAAATACAAGACCCCAATGTTCTAAGATTCGTAAACCCAACTTTAACCAAAGGTCTTCCATTAACGTAGAAAGGACCACTGAACCCCAACGACCGCTAGAAAGAGCCCTAGTTTCACGAGTAGAAGCTATATATCATAAACCGCCATGAAATCCTAACAGCAAGGATCCAGTACTAGTTAATTAGACAGAAGGTCAAACTTTTGCTCTTTGGACAAAATCTGATGATCACGATATGATTGAAGGTAAAATTTATTATAATAATCTTATTGCTCATATAATGATTGATTCAGGATCTTCCCATTCATTTATTAGTTCCAAATTTATGATCTTAGAAAATTTCATTCCTTTTATCCTAGCTTATCTTTTAGTAATAAGTATGCCTACTGGTACTATAGCAAAAACCCACCTAGTTTGTAAAATTTTTGAAGTAAACTTGATGTGGGAACAATTATCATTGATTTAGTAGTACTGGACACAATATGATTTGACATCATCATTAGGATAGATGCGTTATCAATGAACAATGCTTGTATCAATTTTTAATCAAGGAAGGTGATATTTAAAAATTCCTTAATCGGGAAGTGTGAAGTTAAAGGGAGACATTCTAGAAGTACTTACGACATATCTTCCTAGTCTCTTTCAATTCTTGATGAGTATGAAAATGTACTTCCTGAAGACTTACTCGGTATTCCTCAACTACGGGAAATTGAGTTTATAATTATCCAATTTCCATATACTTCTCCTATTTCCACACCACCTTATTGGATGCCCCCCTTAGAATTACGAGAACTTAGGAATCAACTGGATGAATTGATAGCCAAAGGATTCATTCTACCAAGTACAACCTCGTGGGAAGCACCAAAGGATTCATTCTACCAAGTAGAACCTCGTGGGAAGCACTTGTTCTATTTGTGAAGAAAAAAATGGATTTCTTCGATTGTGTATCAATTATCATACGTTGAACCAAGTTATTATAAAAAATAAATATCCATTACCCAGAATATGAGACCTATTCGACCAACTATACGGAGCAAAAGTATTTTCAAAGATTGATTTAAGATTAGGCTGTTACCAATTACGAGCTAGAGAAGAAGACATACCAAAAACGACATTTAGAACTCATTATGGACATTTTTAATTCTTAGTAGTGTATTCTGGAGTTACTAATGCACTAGCAGCATTTATGAATTTAATGCACCGAGTATTTCAACCATTTTCGGATAGATTTGTAATTGTATTTATAGACGAAATTATAATATATTCGAAAAATGAGCAGGATCACGAAACTCATTTACAAATAGTACCAAAAACACTTTGATGACATAAGTTATATGCTAAGAAAAGTAAATGTGACTTTTTTATGAAAGTAGTAAAGTTTCTAGGGCATGTCATCACTGAACTTGTAATCCAGGTTGATTCGCGAAAACTGCAGTTGTTATTTAATGTCCATAACCCACTACAGTAACAGAAGGTCATAGTTTTCTAGGATTAGCCGAATATTATTGATGTTTTTGGAAGGATTCTCCACTATTGAATTACCTTTAATGAATCTGACTCGAAAGGACATATGTTTCGAATGGAATCAGGAATGTACCCATGCATTTCATACTTTGAAGGAACGTCTAATTACTACCCCAGTAATCACTATACCTTCTAGAGATACTAGTTATGATGTATACATTGATGCTTATTTACCACGGATAGGTTGTATACTCATGTAGTTAGGGAAATTGGTAGAATATGGGTCTCAAAAATTAAAAATCCACAAGCAGAATTACCTAGTCCATGATCTGGAACTAGCCGCAATAGTCTTTGCACTAAATATTTGGAGATGTTATTTATATGGTGTAGAATTTTAAATATTTTTAGATCAAAAGAGTCTCAAATATATATTTACACAGAAAGATCTGAATTTACGACAATGACGATGGATCGAATTTTTAGAAGATTATAAATTTCGATTGCCATACCATATAGACAAAGGCAATGTTGTAGAAGATGCCTTAAGTCATAAAACCAGTGGAAGATTAGCAGATGAATCGTTACTTATCAGATCATAACTAATTTGGATGACTACAACTTGCAAAGAAAAACCCCCAGTACTCTTCATAACTTATATCTTATCTAACACTTCAAAAAGAATAATAGAGAAACAATCCATGGATGACTTTCTTAATACCCAACGTCGAAAAATCAAAAGGGGAAAACAAGTAAATATTGGACATATCATCCTAAAAATGGAATACAATTTAGGAATCGAATATGTGTACCCTCTAACGCTGCATTAAAAGAAGAACTTTTACAAGAAGGCCATCATTCTAAATTTATTTTGCACCCTGGAAACACTCAAATGTATCAGGATATCAAAAGATGTTATTGGTGGACATGAATGAAATAAGACATCAGAACTTTTATTTCCAAATGTCTAACATGTCAATAAGTCAAAATTGACACCAACATCCAGATGGATTATTATAACCTTTTCCAATTCCTTCCTAGAAATGGGATCAAGTTATGAAGGATTTTGTTAGTGGATTACCCTTACATCCCAAGGTTATAATTAAATTGGGTAATCGTAGACCGATTGACTAAATTGGCACATTTTCTTAAAGGACATACAATATATTTATGTAAAAAACTTAGTACTATATATATCCATGAAATCAATAAATTACATGGAGTACCTTTATCCATCATATTAGACCGCGACCCTCGATTTGTAGGAAGTTTTTGGCAAGCCTTACAAATAATCATGGGTACCAAGTTACATCTTAGGACTGCATACCATCCCTAAATGTGGACAATTTGAAGAATTAACTCATCACATTGGATATAGCGGGAAGCTGGAGTGACCATCTAGCCTTAGCTGAATTTTCCTATAATAATAGTTATCAAAATAGTATCCATATTAAGAAATTTATGGAAGACCATGCCATTCTCCACTTTTTTGGAACGAATCCGGAGAAAATTATATTTTCGACCCCTAAATAATATAAGAGACTACAAAAAAGATACATTAATTAGGGAGAAAAAACAAGAGGTCCGAGTAGTCAGAAAAGCTATGTAGGTTATCGTAGGCAACCCTTAGAATTCAGAAAAAGGGGTCTAGTTTTCTTAAAACTATGGCCCAAAAAAGGAATCTTAAGATATAAAAGAAAAGGAAAACTTTCCCAACGATACATATGACCCTTTTTCCATTATCGACCGTGTTGGACCAGTAGCCTATCGATTGACTCTACCCCCTGACTTATCATAAATCCATGAGGTATTTAACGTCTCTCAATTACGAAAGTACATCCTCGATCCAAATCATGTCATCTCTTGGGAAGGACTTTTGGTATAACGCAATCATAATTATAAAGAAAGACATCTTCAAATTCTAGACACACAAGATCGAATTCTTTGTATCAAAACCATTCCCTTAGTTAAGTGTGACACCCCGCCTAATAAAATCTTGGGTGATCAAGCTTTAATTTATTTTAAAATAGGTTTCTTAAATGGTACATTCTTAGCATAACTGTCGAAAACATTTTAATTACTAGCCACCTAAGTGAAATTAAGCTAGTGTCAAATTTTATCTTTATTAAAACAGATACAACACATGCGTAACAATATAAATTAAGCAGTACTAAAACCAACCATCATAAATAACTGAATAAAATAAAGTCTTGTCGAAAACCACGGCTGAAATAAAACCAAATCAAAATCCAACGCAACAGAATAACTGCAAATGTAATGAGTGGACAACATGTCCCAAAATGAGAGTACTAAAACTGAGATCTTACACTAGATTCAGAAGGATAAAGGAAACGTCTAATCAATGCCCTGCAACACCCACCTACGTTGCAGCTCCAAAATCCTTGGAATGAGGTCAAGCTTGGCGTCCCTGTGGCTGGACAACTAAAAGGTTTTAAAAATATATTATAGTAAGTGTTAGTACACAAAACGTTTTGAAAATATTTATCGCAATAAATATCAGTTATTGATTACACATGTTAGGATCACGCACACTCTCTTGAGTTTCCTCACCTCTCATCTATCGTGCGCACCTAATGTTCCTACCTTGTCTCTCTACCCACTTTAACTATGTCTCCAACATCTACACACCTCAGACACCTTACCTCATCGGTACCGCCCATACCGTACCCTACATGCTACCCTTAATTTACATTAAGTCATTAATTAAGTTTCACTATAACCTTTCCATACCGCCCATAAATTATGTGTCCGAACGTCTAGTAATTATCATTACTCTTACTTTATTATCAATACTTTAAAAATTAAATTCTCACACTTAATAAAATCTTAGGTATATACTACCTACCTTCTCTACTAATTACACTCAAGTAGATTTTATATCTATTCTAGCTGCACACTTATATGTTCTAGCCACCCTTACCCATAAGTAGTTTGTACAATTTTAGTTATGCACTAATAATTGTCACTACTATCACGCCTGAGTATATTGAAAATAATATTTAGGTATGCCCCGCCTAATCTTACTACTATCACACATAAGCAGATTATTCAGACGGTATATCTTCCACACACACATATACCCAATACAGCATACCCTATCATCGGTCTCATTTCACATATTAAGGACAAATGGTTCGGAATGTCTCCTCTAACCTGGCTCAGAATGTCTCCTCGAGTAATATTCGAAATGTCTCCTCGAACATGGTTCGGAATGTCCCCTCGAACCTGGCTCGAAATATCTCATCGAGCATAGTTCATAATGTCTCATCGAACTTATAAATCCTATCACAAGGAAACATACAATAGGCATTCACAACTCAAGTATTTCTATCGAACAATTGGTAGTCACACCACCAAATTATTCTCGTGTGCACGTAGTAGTTTTCTCTCGTATACTTATCGTACTTATTAATCAACGATTTATCTCACTATCGTACATATTAGAGTATTCACACAACTCTAAGATCTCTCGATACCTATTTATTTATAACAATAGTTAAACTATCTCTAACCTACTGATATACACCTTATATTGACGTCGACTCTCCCCGTAACTCAATTCCCACATTTTTGACGTGCGACTCGATCGATTTATCCCTGTCGGTCCATATTCTAAGCCTTACACTCAATAGTCATAATGGACCTTAATTATACTCCCTACTGGTCTTTATCAAGTCCCTCATAGGTATAATACATCTCTAAAATTTTCCCCTATCGTTGGAATTCAAAGAAAACTTAATCAACATAAATAGCCCAAAATCAACTTTGGTCGATCGATCGATATTCTTGAGTCGATCGATCGATTGAACAGGTGCAGGTCGTCTTCTTCCTTGTTTCACCATGTCTGTCCGATCCAACACTCCATTACACCTTGTGAAAGTCCTTCCTAACATCACCAATCATCTTATAAATGTATAAGGACCATTCCCATTGTAAATATATCATCAAATTCTCACTAAATACATACAAGAACTATCCAAATCTAACTTTTCTCAAAACCCTAGATAATTTAGTTCTTCGTGGTTATACATCATAAACCTAGATTTAGATTTGTAATTATCAATATAAATTCATTTGTTATCGATCATCTAAAAATGTAAATGCCAACTACATGCAATCCTACTCCAACATGTAATCAATTCATTCTTTTTCTCTAAGAACTTGCAACAAAAACAATTTATTTAAAAAGCCCGACACATGGGTATTATAACTTCATAAATTTGCAATAAACCACTTGCCTTGATTAGAGTAGGATCTGATTTCGTGGTTGATGAAGGTGTTTGATTGATTCCTTCTTCAATCTCCCTTCCCAATTGTCCTTTGTTGCAAGAATCCCTTTGGAGCCTTCACAATCTCCTCTTTAAGCCTTGATAACTCTTTCTCTTTTCTCTCAATTGGTTCCTCTATATTTTTCTACGTTATGAACCCTAACTTAAGCCCCTAACCATCTGATATAACTTGAAAATTTCGTGGGTCTCCCCACCTCTATTTGCTAAATTGCCATAATTCCCTTAAGAGGTGTCGGTTTGGTCTACAATTGACCCGGGACCCAAACTGTACACCCGGGTATACTTTTCCGACTATTTCGACCCTTTTGGGAGCAATCGTGACTTCAAAATTTCTATTCGAGTCACTTAAAAAATCATCTCACTTCCACCTTGAATTACGACTCGCAGGGTTAAACCTTAAACCAAATTAATTAAATTTAAATCACTAAATTAAATAATTTCTAAGTCTCCAATTTTGATTAACTTTTATATTGTCCAAAAGTACGGGGTGTTACATACTTATCCCCTTACAAAGGAATTTCGTCCTTGAAATTCGGATGAAGTTATCACTCCAAGTTCTCTACCCTTCCTTAACCCTTTACTCTTAAGTCCACTACATATTTTATTTTTGTCCTCCCTAATCGCGTATAATATTATAATTATTTAATTACCTAGGCCGCCCATACACCCTATACCCATGCTTAACTACATGAAAATCACCCGACTATACTAGTTGTGAACCATAATATAACTTCCAACCCATAGTCATATCACATATATAAATAATAACTGGGGTACCCAACCCATGTACTAACGACTAAATATTTCCCCACTTCCAACGTTGCGCTAAGTTTCATACGTGGGACGTCTCGCAAATAGAAATCCAAACAAGGAACCCCCCTGATATACTACTACCTAACATTGTCGGTCGTTAGGATCTGTTAGACCCTTAATTCATAGTACGTAGCCCCAAATACCTATTTGTTAACACAAAAGCACACAAGACCACTCTTATGTTACATGAGACAACATAAGATACCGCGCCCTTACTATTATTAGTTCTTGCATAAAATAAACCCCGAGCTATCTCTCCTTGCTTGAAAATAACCCTGACTGCCTTGAATCACCTCAGTAGACATCCCTACTTCACGGGATAAGATATAACTATATAATCATATATTTGTATTAGTCTATTATGCCACACATAATAACATGTATACACAGAGTGGGTATTATAACTTCATAAATTTACAATAAACCACTTGCCTTGATTAGAGTAGGATCTGATTTCGTGGTTGATGAAGGTGTTTGATAGATTCCTTCTTCAATCTCCCTTCCCAATTGTCCTTTGTTGCAAGAATCCCTTTGGAGCCTTCACAATCTCCTCTTTAAGCCTTGAGAACTCTTTCTCTTTTCTCTCAATTGGTTCCTCTATATTTTTCTACGTTATGAACCCTAACTTAAGCCCCTAACCATCTGATATAACTTGAAAATTTCGTGGGTCTCCCCACCTCTATTTGCTAAATTGCCATAATTCCCTTAAGAGGTGTCGGTTTGGTCTACAATTGACCCGGGACCCAAACTGTACACCCGGGTATACTTTTCCGACTATTTCGACCCTTTTGGGAGCAATCGTGACTTCAAAATTTCTATTCGAGTCACTTAAAAAATCATCTCACTTCCACCTTGAATTACGACTCGCAGGGTTAAACCTTAAACCAAATTAATTAAATTTAAATCACTAAATTAAATAATTTCTAAGTCTCCAATTTTGATTAACTTTTATATTGTCCAAAAGTACGGGGTGTTACATACTTATCCCCTTACAAAGGAATTTCGTCCTTGAAATTCGGATGAAGTTATCACTCCAAGTTCTCTACCCTTCCTTAACCCTTTACTCTTAAGTCCACTACATATTTTATTTTTGTCCTCCCTAATCGCGTATAATATTATGTTTATTTAATTACCTAGGCCGCCCATACACCCTATACCCATGCTTAACTACATGAAAATCACCCGACTATACTAGCTGTGAACCATAATATAACTTCCAACCCATAGTCATATCACATATATAAATAATAACCGGGGTACCCAACCCATGTACTAACGACTAAATATTTCCCCACTTCCAGCGTTGCGCTAAGTTTCATACGTGGGACGTCTCGCAAATAGAAATCCAAACAAGGAACCCCCCTGATATACTACTACCTAACATTGTCGGTCGTTAGGATCTGTTAGACCCTTAATTCATAGTACGTAGCCCCAAATACCTATTTGTTAACACAAAAGCACACAAGACCACTCTTATGTTACATGAGACAACATAAGATACCGCGCCCTTACTATTATTAGTTCTTGCATAAAATAAACCCCGAGCTATCTCTCCTTGCTTGAAAATAACCCTGACTGCCTTGAATCACCTCAGTAGACATCCCTACTTCACGGGATAAGATATAACTATATAATCATATATTTGTATTAGTCTATTATGCCACACATAATAACATGTATACACACATACCTAGGTTAAACCTCTTTCAGGTGTTACTTATCAAAATATATCTTATGCTGGAACAACGAACCCGAAATCTTTCTATAACTACCAATATAGCTTAAACCATCGCTAAGCGGTCAAAACTCAGCAAGTAGTCTACTAAATTCTCATAATACTCGAATGTAGTAGACTACCATGTCATGCAACCATCCTTGGTGTACGCCTCCATTCTCTCTCATGCGATTCAAAAGTTTCGCTACCCCCTGTAACTAATCATGTACGCACCCAGTAAGGTTACTACTTTTATCGCACTCACTAATCCTGACTTTCTCACAAATTGGAGTGTTAACAGTCTCATTTATGAAGCATCCAAGTCACTTAAAAAAAATTCCATACTCATATAGATAAACATGAAAGAAATTACTCCACATCCTAGTCTATCATCCTATTTCAAGATTTAACCTCCCAAATATAATATTGACTCCTCTTCTGATCGAATGCATCAATGTGCAACAATTCACTAGTGACTCCTCACACACAAAGGGACTACCGGGTATCTCTAATATGCCAACGGCTCGTGCAAAACTAGCGCTAATAAATAATTTTTTTAAGGCCCAGTATCACATAAAATCCAACTCTCAAGCTAGTAAATAGAAAACGTACCCTCTATCGCGGGCGGTTCCCATGGAGCTAGAGGCATCGATACATCTCGAACGTTATCCACACGCCCATAGTTCATCTGGCCCTATTGCTGTGGGGCCGGTGCTGGTGATGGAGCTATCAAAACTCGATGTTCCCGTTGGGCATCCTACTGCTGAACCTCGTCCTGCTATGGACATTGTCTCTGTTTATGACCCTACTGGACACATCTAAAACACTATCTCGGAAATGGTCTCCTCTGGCCCTACTGTCCTTGCCTAACCCCCCCTCCAGGTTTGTAACTTCCGTACCTGAACCTCTTGGAAAAGTTCCCCTACCGAGAATTCTACCCCTATTGACTACATGTCTGCTGTTGCGGTGCTTCACCGGCATTACCCCCATTGGCCTTGTTCGACTGGCTTGGTTCCCCTCTCTTACTCCCCTTCATATGGAAGTGATGATCCTGACAGTGTAGTAAGGCTGCATGAACGACATCAGTGTATATCACTAGTTCAGGGTTACCTATCAGATTCTGCCTAATCCTCCAGGCCAAACCCCCCATGAACTTTGCTTTCTTCCTTTCTTCATTGCTTACCTCATCTGGCACAAAATTATCCAGGCGGGTGAATTCTTCCTCATAGTCTTCTACCGAACGGTCACCTTGAGCTACTTCATTAAATTTCTTCCTCATCTGTAACTCCACTGCCGGCGGAAAGTACTTGCGGTCAAATTGCACCCAAAACTCAGAAATTTTCATTAGATCTCTCACCTCAGCAGTGGTCACCGACTCCCACCACTATAGAGCTGCCCCAGCTAATTTGAAGGTAGTTAACATATGCTTCTGAACTTCGCTACAATCCAACATGCATAGGTGGCGCTGAATGTTTCTCTTCCATTGGCATGCCGTCACTACATCCGTGCCTCCCTGGAACTTTGGCTGGTGACCTTTCTGAAATATTTCTCTAATGCTGTGCCAAGTGGGATGCCTTGGATGGGTCGGAATATCTGGAACTGCGGGCTGCTATTCCTGAGGCTAAGGGAAATGGGCTGCCATGGCCCTCATAGCTGTCTCTACGGCCTGTGACACTATCACCGCCACCTGAGTAGCGGAAATCATCTTCGGTAGTGGTGGTGGGGGTCCTTACTGGTCTTGAGGGCCCTCTCTAGCCTCATCTCTGGCATCTGCCCTCTCGGCTCACTCCCTCCTTGGCGGCATTCTGAAATAAAATTCAAGTGTGTATAAGTACACACTTTATACAAAATTCTAATAGCAGAATAGCGTTATCGCAAGCACGCAAGGATAATTCAACCGTCCTATCAATAGGGATCTATATCAATATAACGATACGCTGGAATCGTAGTAAGCCGCACAGATCCTAAGGACACTAGAACCTGATGCTCTGATACCATCTGTAACACCCCGCCTAATTATTCCTGGGGTGATCAAGCCATAATTTAATTTAAAACAGGTTTCTTAAATGTTTCGTTCTTAGCATCACTGTCGAAAACCTTTTAACTACTAGCCACCTAAGTGAAATTAAGCTAGTGTTAAATTTTATATTTATTAAAACAGATACAACTCATGCAAAATAATATAAATTAAGCAGTACTAAAACCAACCATCATAAATAACTGAATAAAATAAAGTCTTGCCGAAAACCACGGCGGATATAAAACCAAATCAAAATCCAACGCAATAGAATAACTGCAAATGTAATGAGTGGACAACATGTCCCAAAATGAGTGTACTAAAATTGTGATCCCACACTAGATCCGGAAGGATAAAGGAAATTTCTAATCAATGCCCTGCAACACCCACCTATGCTGCAACTCCGAAATCCTTGGAATGAGGTCAAGCTTGGCGTCCCTGTGGCAGGACACCTAAAAGGTTTTAAAAATATTTTATAGCAAGTGTTAGTACAAAAAAAGTTTTGAAAATATTTAGCAAGTAATTTATCGCAATAAATATTAGTTATTGATTACACATGTTAGGATCATGCACACTCTCTTGAGTTTCCTCACCTCTCATCTATCGTGCGCACCTAATGTTCCTACCTAGTTTCGCTACCCACTTTAACTAGGTCTCCAACGTCTACACACCTCAGACACTTTAGCTCATCGGTATGTCCCATACCGTACGCTACATGCTACCCTTAATTTACATTGAGTCATTAGTTAAGTTTCACTATAACCTTTCCATACTGCCCATATAGTATGTGTCCAAACGTCTAGTAATTACGAGTACTCTTTTTTTTAATTATCAATACTTTAAAAATTAAATTCTCACACTTAATAAAATCTTAGGTATATACTACTTACCTTCTCTACTAATTACACTCACGTAGATTTTATATATATTCTAGTCGCACACTTATATGTTCCAGCCACCCTTACCCATAAGTATTCTATACAATTTTAGTTATGCACTAATAATTCTCACTACTATCACTCCTGAGTATATTAAAAACAATATTTAGTTATGCCCCGCCTAATCTTACTACTATCACACATAAGCAGATTATTCAGACGGTATATCTTCCACACACACACATACCCAATACATCATACCCTATCATCGGTCTTATTCCATACATTAAGGACAAATGGTTCAGAATGTCTCCTCGAACCTGGTTCGGAATGTCTCCTATAGTGATGTTCGGAATGTCTCCTCGAACATGGTTCGGAATGTCCCCTCGAACATGGCTCTGAATATCTCATTGAGCATAGTTTGGAATGTCTCATCGAACTTATAAATCCTATCACCAGGAAACATACAATAGGCATTCACAACTCAAGTAATACTATTGAACAATAGGTATTCACACCACCAAATTATTCTCGTGTGTACGTAGTAGTTTTCTCTCGTATACTTACCGTACTTATTAATCAACAATTTATCTGACTATCGTACATATAAGAGTATTCGTACAACTCTATGATCTCTCGATACCTCTTTATTTATAATAGTAGTTAAACTATCTCTAACCTACTGATATACACCTTATATTGACGTCGAATCTCCCCGTAACTCAATTCCCACATTTCCGACGCGCAACTCCTTCAATTTATCCCTATCGGACCATATTCCAAGCCTTACACTCAACGGTCATAACATAACTTAATTATACTCCCTACTGTTCTTTATCAAGTCTCTCATAGGTATAATACATCTCTAAAATTTTCCCCCATCGTTAGAATTCAAAGAAAACTTAATCAACACAAATAGCCCAAAATCAGCTTTGGTCGATCGATCGACTCCATCGATCGATCAACATTCTTGAGTCGATCGATTGATCGTATAGGTGAAGTTCATCTTCTTCCTTGTTTCACCATGTCCGTCCGATCAAACACTCCATTACACCTTGTGAACGTTCTTCCCAACATCACCAATCATCTTATAAATGTATAGGGATCAATTTGAACGTAAATATATCATCAAATCCTCACTAAATCCATCCAAGACTATCCAAATCTAACTTTTCTCAAAACCCTAGATAATTTAGTTCTTCATGGTTATACATCATAAAACCAGATTTAGATTCGTAATTATCAATATAAATTCATTTGTTATCGGTCCTCTACAAATGTAAATGCCCAACTACATGCAATCCAACATGTAATCAATTCATTCTTTTTCTCTAAGAACTTTCAATAAAAACAATTTATTTAAATATCCATACACATGGGTATTATAAATTTATAATTTGCAATAAACCACTTGCCTTGATTATAGTAGGATCTTATTTCATGGTTGATGGAGGTGTTTGATTGATTCCTTCTTCAATCTCCCTTCCCTATTGTCCTTTGTTGCAAGAATCCCTTTGGAGCCTTCACAATCCCCTCTTTAAGCCTTGAGAACTCTTTCTCTTTTCTCTCAGTTGGTTTCTCTCTATTTTTCTACGTTATGAACCCTAACTTAACCCCCAAACCATCTGATATAACTTGCAAATTTCGTGGGTCTCCCCACCTCTATTTGCTAAATGGCCATAATTCCCTTAAGAGGTGTCGATTTGGTCTACAATTGACCCGGGACCCAAACTCTACACCCAGGTACACTTTTTTGACTATTTCCACCTTTTTGGGACCAAATGTGACCTCAAAATGACTATTCGAGTCACTTAAAAAATTATCTCACTTCCACCTTGAATTACGACACTCGCACGATTAAACCTTAAACCAAATCAATTAAATTTAAATCACCGAATTAAATAATTTCTAAATATCCAATTTTAATTAACTTTTATATTCTCCAAAAGTATGGGGTGTTACATTAATGTTATTTGAAAACATCACCGAGTCTAAGAAGCTACCTAGGAACTTAGGGATGTCATGAAACAACAATACCCATAACTCTTCAAAGGTAATTTCGAGGAATTTTTTTTATAGGGAGAATTATAAAATCTGTAGAATGATACGTAGTTTAAACCTCAAAATTTATACCACTTAACCAACTATACAACCCTTGAAATTGAAAACATTGAACATTAGCTAAACGAACACTTGAAAAACTTAAAATAGGAAATAACCCTAAAGTTCTAAATATTACAAAATGACCCCTAAAGTTTTTATCTAGTTTTTAAACTTTCTAAATGAGTTATAACGTCAAATTTTTTACCATACTTTACTTTGTAACTATTATAATTTACAAACCAACCCTTTGAAATATGCTACTTAATTTAGAAAAATACACAAAGCCCCCCAAATTGGGAAAAATATAAAAAATGAACTAAAAACTAAACCAAAACTTCCTAAAAACTGAAACCTATTACCCTACCTTGATCCTCATCAACGAAGCTGATGAGAATACAAAACAAGCTGCCATTAAAGACAATGGCAATGGAGAAGCACATGCCTTCATGTGTATCACCATTTACCACCACGAAAATCCTTTCAAATACCAGCTGAAATTCGCCTCTTTTCCCACCAATAGAGTCTCCTCAACTTACCCTATAAATGATACACCAAAACACAAAGAAATTCATTAGTTCAATAGAGAAAAAAACCTACTAAAAATTTTGGCATTTTTAGGTATCCTTAAATTTTACGCATAAAGATTAGTTTTAATAATTCCACTTAGTTTCTGTCGTAGTTTAGAATATGTTTATGATTTTACATGTGTTAGTTTACATAAGAATACACTGCTAAGGGTCAAATTTTAATAAACACCATGAAATCTTGAGCTTTAATGATGAATTATGTGTTCCTGACCTTGAATTAGTTTTAAGGTGGGAATATTTGCCCTTAGAACTTAAGAAACTCAACCATAATGCTTAATTTGATTATAGTATACCCACATGTCTTAAAAGAAAGCTTTTTTTTTATTTCGGTAATTAACTTTTCAAAGTTAAAATTCTTCTTGTATACTATAAATTAGAACCCTAAACAAAGACCACTTTACTCCAAATTCACACAGAAATAAAACTACAATATTGCCATAGTTCGAATTTTACTGTAACTCCACGAATATGTAGCTGAAACGTCTGTAATTATACAGTACATGGAATTGAGGATACAGACCACCTCAATCCATAACATTTATAATTTTGGATTTCTTATAAAAAATTGGAAAGATTAGCTTTTGAATAATCTAAAATGGTATTATGTACTGGATTTAATCAGAGGTCAAAGTTTAAAAACCTAAAGTCAAAATTGCGAAGGTTGAAGTTGTCAGCACGCCCGCGAGTAGGGTCAAATACAATGCGTGGGATCTTAGAGTGAGCGTGTGAGAGAGCGTGTCCAATCAAGAATTTCAGAATTTTTTTTAAAATTTTTATTTCATTTTTCTAGTCAAATAGGTATATTACAACACCTTATTTGGTAAACCAAAAAGAAAATTCGAAGTATCACCCAAACTTTAAGTTTAAAACTTTAAAGTATTTTTGCACATAAAACCCTGAAATTTTCTAACTATTGATTTTTTACCCCAAATTTTACCGATTGATTTTTGACACCATTATGAACAAAAAAGTAAATTGCCACTAAAGCTAAAAACTTAAGGAATTGGGAGAAATAAATCCAAACATCTATTTATATATAAACCCTCTAAAGTTATTTTTTTTTGCACTTTCAAGTTGTACGCACCTTAAAAGTTTTAAAACCTGAACTTACTTAAATACTTTTCGCTTTTCAAACTTTCTCGGACCCTCGCCCTAATTCAAATCAAATGAGGTTGATTTTTGAAAACCCTAACACAAGTAGGTTATTTTTTATTCGTATTATTTCTCATAAATTTTTTTATTTTCCTATTACTAATATCACTATGTGATAGTCCCAGTTTATCTGTTATTCTTTGATGAACTCATTTGACAAGTTCAAACATTTACGTATAATTGATTCTGATTTTAAAAACCTTATGTTGATTTTTATGCAATGATATCATTTAATATGATTCATTTTGAACATGTTCTATTATAGCATACATTATGAGTAGTGAATAATCTATCATTATACCCACAATTGTATTACTTGGCCTGTAGGACTCAATTGTTGAGGGCCTAATTATTGCTACCATATGGAATGTCTGTTATTAACTTAGCACAGTTACTTTTATCTCCAATTTATTTGGATTGATTTGTTGTATGTATGTCTATTGACCTAAAGCCTCTAAATAGATAATTATGCGTTATTTGTTTAGAAACCATTTACAACCATTACCTATTCTAGTCTTGATATTTGTAATTGTGGTAATATCATCACGTTAACTATTGGATCTCCATTCTTCTGATACTTCTGATGTTAATAAACTCTGATTTTCTTTTACAAACTGTATAGAATGAGAATTATCTACTAGGCAATTTTGCCTATTCTTTAAAAATTATAGATGGACCCAGAGCGTAAGGAAGGCAACACCCCCCCCCCCCCCCCCCAAAAAAAAAAAAAAAAAATTTAATGCATCATCTCGTGTATCTCTAGCCATCATATACTCATGGAAATTCAGTAGCAGCTCCGACAAACCTATCATAATTTCATATGTTACCACTTAGAAGTTGATGTAGCCTTATGTTGTAATTTTCTTTTATTTCTTTTCTTTTTATGTAACGTGGGAACAATATTACTACCCAATATGCGTGTAATGAATAAATTAACTCATTATTATACTTAGCCAATGTAATGCAAGACAACCTTTATTATCTTATTTATGTGTGTATTTAAATATTTTTCTTATTTGCCTAATTCTTAGTCACCCTAAAAACCCGAGATGTGACATAACTCCCACTATAATTACCAATGCCTCCATTCCCTTCCACCTCTTGAGTGTTTCCCCAACCTCCATGAGATTGAACCCCTTCCCCTATCTTTGTGGATAATTTTTTCATGTGATCTTTAGGTAACATGAGGTTTAGGGTGAGGTTCTTCATAGTGGTGGTTGCAACACCACATAATCTAGATGGTTGACCCTTATGTCAGATCAAGAGGTGTTCTCTAGACATTGGGGATTTTTTTGAGTTTTGGGGTGTTCGGGGTTATTTTCATCCCTCTTTGGAGGCCTCACTTAGTAGTGGATCCCTTGCAAAGATACCCATATCCGAGGTTGTATAGAGTGTCTATTATTGATCACCATTGATATGCTCTTCTTTATGTTAGATCTATGAATAGTCTGGTCTCTTGCGTTTGGAAGTTTTAGTGGTGATTCGGTGCTTTGAGGTGTTGCAGTTTTTGGTGATGGTTCGGTGACTTGCAGTGTTACGATGTTACGATGTTGCAGCATTAGGAGTCATTTGGTGGCGGTTCATGTCAGATAAGGTTTATGCTTATCAATCATCACATGTGTATCCATGATTCTGGTTATCCATATGATTTTTTACCTTATCTTTGCTATATCCATGATTCATATGATCTCTGTCTAGATATATTGATTTATATCATATATCCTGCTTCACATGCTCACTTGATATATTTATCTTATCTACTTGTTTTTAAGTTGAGATTCATCTGGCGTTACAGTTGCGTGTGGCTCATACTGATTTCCATTGAGTATTCCCTTATAATATTGGTCATTTCGCATAATTATATATCTTTTTCTTTGTTAATTTTTCTTATTCATTGGGATTAGTTCTATTTGACTATGATATACTAGTTATCTATGTCTTTATTTTTCTGTTTGACTTTTCGTGTCAAAAGGGAGAGAAATGTCTAAGATAGGGCGAGTTTTCATGTTTCTTGATTTTGGGTGAGACATTCTTTTACGGGGGAGAAACATTGTTTTTAAGGTGATGTTTCATGTTGGTGGAGCACTTACTTGTTGATATTATATGATCTTATCACTTTTCTTACACTTTAATACTTTATATCATCTATATATCTCATTATTTTAGAGGATTCCCAAAGAAAGGCGAGTTACTCTTTGTGCATGCTATTACCTGCGTGATCGGGTATCATTGTTTCATGCATTTTTTGTATAGTTATGTTGATGCAACTCATACCTATATTTCAGGATTGACTTTTGATATGTCCTTGGACTTTTGATTCTTTGTACATTACTTCCTACCATTATCATTATATGGATAATGTGGAGTGGCTTTGGTAGGAGTAATCAAGATATTTTTTGGGTTTGGTGTTTTTTTCCATGGAATAGCCAAAGAGGGAGATTAAAAATGTAAATATTTATAATTCTATATAAGTTAACTAAATTTCTTGTCAAAGCATTGAGTCATGAGTCATTCAGTACACATAAGATTGAACCGTGGTAAAACATATGAGTTGAGGGTGACTCATTCATTTAGGCCTCATTAGCATTGTCACTTTGAATATATACAAAGCTTCTCTAGTTCACAAGACTTTTGCTACCAAATTAAAGATGTGTCCTTTTATGGTTTTGTGATTGAACATTATAGTCTATGCACATACGTACACGATTTTTTGAAAAAATATATTTTTATGGTCTAAACAAGGGTTTTTGAATTAGGATATATGTTGTGTATACCTTTGTGAAAATACTAGTTTTTCAAAAGTTCCTTTGTTTGAAGGTTTGGTCAAAATAACGTCAAACCGTTTGCACCGCCACTTTCTGACATGTGCGCATGTTGGAGCTTGATTTTCAAAACTGTTATAAATAGGTTTTATTCCCTCATTTTTCAAAATATCTAAAATCCTCAGTAATCCCGAAATCCGAGAGAGTATTTTTGACGTTGGGAGATTTTTTTTTGTCTCTCTATTCTCAAATTCACTTGTTCCTTCCAAATTATGGGAAAAACCTAGATCTATATTTGAGTTATGGATTGATAAGAAATTTATAGTGGTTTGATTCAAATCCATATAACCAAAGTTCATATCCAACCATTCTACATTTGAATTGGTGATTAACACTCCTAAATATAAAAAAATGGGAGGTGTCTTATTCTATTGTAGAGATCGAGGCATGATGTAACTCTAAGGAAGAAAATGTACTTCCTTGTTCATCTTATGGAGCTTATGATGGACCTCTTATCTTCAATGGAGGAAAGTTCAATGTTCATAACTAACCTGTTGAGAGTGCACGCGAGAGGTACTTTATTCTATTGTATAGAACCTTTTCAACTGGAATAGGAGATTAAAGTGTGTTGATGTTTTTTACCCCTTGGTAGGAGCTTTTCCTCATGAAATCTAAGTTATGGACAACTTTTACGTTATGCATGTTATTTTGTTCACTCACATCATACACTAGACTTAGATCTCACATAGATTTAGCTTAATCAATAAATTTGAATTAATATTTTTGCTTCTAGTGAATTAACCCAGATTTCGTAATTGAAACTTAAATTTGTTGATCTACATGACTAATATGACTTCACCTAGTACTATATGTTCTAGGTTGTTTAATATTTAAAAAACAAATTGACAAAAGTTAGGCATAATTATTGTTTAAACCTATTCCCCCACCCCTCTTTGTTTATTAGAATATAACACATACGCCCATCATGCAGCCTTCGTCAGACTTCTTTATATCCCTCCTAGAGAATTTTGCACGTTGTAGGTTGCGGGAAATCATCCTTTCTCGTATAACAAATTTATTCCCTATAGAGGACTTGACTGAGTCTCTAAGGATGTCTCTAAGGAGTCTATGACAACGTCGTAGGATCGGTCAACATCCGACCCTTTCTATAGGAGAGGGTTAAGTTGTTGAATTACATAATTTGAGGTGGTTGTGTAAGGATTTAGTTTTAAAGGTGTGTATGAAGAGGAGTCTGACCAAATGTGGATCATGGAAGATGAGGTTTTTGAAGGGGGTATGGACGTCCCGACTAAGCTTTTCAAGATGTACAATTGTGTTGAGCGCATACGTGTACAAATCCACAAAGGGGGATTAGTGGGGACCTTTCGAAGGAAATGATGGTGAAAATAATGATGAATCGGGTCTCTCAGGCAGTGGAGGAAGATTTTTTTGAAGTTCTTTTGGTTAGGTGTTTGGTATAGGTTTGACTTATGTCCGGTTTGTCTGTTGGTGAAGATTTTGTTCTAGTGTGGGTTTAAATGAAGGTTTATTTGAAATTTTTAGGTAATGTTGGTGTTAGGAAAGGACTATTTGGGATTAAAATTTTGAATAAACAAAAAGTGTTGAAATAAATGCTAATTTTATTGTATCTTGTTGTGCCTTCGTGGAAGAGTTATTTATGTTTAAAATGTATATATCGATCACTAAGTCATACATAATCTTTTTGTTCAGTTAAATGTATGAGAGATACATATGCCTCTTTATGGGAGAAAAGAAAATCATTTTGTGAAAAGGAAAGGACCCCACCCAAAGTTACTTTATCGGTTGTCTACATACCTCTGTGGGGATAATTTTATAGTGTTTGAAAAATATTTTGCGGGGATTAGGTAACACGTAGTTATAATGAGGAAAGATGAGAAGAGTTTTTTAAATATAAGGAATGTGATAATTGCGTAGCGCGACGAGAGTCAGATTAGAGAGAGAACTTCTTGAGGTGATCAAGGTTGACTGGGCCTGCCATTTCTTCTCTGTCCAAATCATTTAATATAGTGGTATCTCATCACATAATCTTCTTTACAAGGTATATCCTACTCTAATTGGTCTTAAATTTCTCTCTACAGTCCCATAGGGGTTCTATGATTTATTTTAGAGAAAGGTCACCTTCTCGTAGACTGTGCTCCTCGACTTTCTTATTGACTGATCGTGCGATGGGACGATGGTTCACTTTTATATAATATAAATCCTTTAGTCTCTTGTCATCCAATAGAGCTAGCTCGTCATAGAGGATTTGGTGCCAATCAACTTATCTCACTTGGATCTAAAGCATGACTCGTGTGAAAGGTATCTCTAGTTCAATGGACAATACTGCTTCCATGTCGTAGACTAAGGAATATGGTGTAGCCCAATGGGTTTTCTGATGGATATGCGATAGCCCCATAGAACGTAAGGGATCTTGTCATCCCAATATCTACAACCTTCAATCACCTTGCTAATGATGGATTTGAGGATTTTATTTACAACTTCAATAACTCCATTAAGTTGTGGTAAATAAGGTGAATATGTGTCTTTGAATTCCATACTCCTAGGCACTTATGTGACTTTTTGCTTCAAAATGGAGGCCATTGTCTGATATGAGCTCATGAGGGACCCCGTAGAGGTAGGTAATGTTCTTTCGGATGAACTTGGATACGTTTTTGGCATTTAATATCGTGTATGATTCAGATTCAACCCACTTAGTGAACTAATAAATCTCGATAAAGATAAATGTGTGCCCATTGGAAGGCTTTGGGAGTGAGTTTGCCAATGATATAGATACCCCAAGTCCAGAAGGTCCGTGGAGAGGTCATAATGTATAATTCACAAGGGGGTAGATGTTGAAGATTGGAAATTTGATGGAATTTTAGGCACCTCTTAATGTATGTGGTTCATATAATTTATCATCTAGGATTACTGAGATCTGACATTGACATTGACATCTTCCATGGGGTGGTTCGTGAGATAATCATAAATAGCCCATTATTTGATGGATTTTTACGTGACATTGATAATGTCAAATTTGGATAGAAGTAGAAACCATCACCCCATGCATTTTGAAAAATTAGTTTTGTTTAAGAGATCTTTTATATCCATTCATGATACTAGTTTTATGGGGAAAGCATGTAGTTTGGGAGCTTCTGAGTGACCCAGACCAAAGTGACGCATGCCTTTTACAATGTTGTGTAGTTCACTTTATACCCTTTTTACTTCCTATTGATGTAGTAAATGGTTCACTCTTTGTGTGAATATGAGATGTATTGGGCTGACATAGACCTAGCAGCAATATCGATGATGATTAAATACAGGGGGAGAGTTAAACTAGGTTGTGGCATCATGAGCGCAGAAGATTGGATAAGGTAACGCTTCATTTTATCGAAGGCTTCTGGACAAGACTCATTTAAAAGTTTGGTTGAATCCTTTTGAATGAGTTTAAAGATAGGTTCACATATGTATGTGGGTTGTCTAATGAATCTGTTGATGTACTGGAGCTTTCCTAAGAAACCACATACTTCTTTCTCACTTCAAAGTGATGGCATATCGAGGATTAATTTGAGTTTGGCAACTTATTCTTTGATTCCTCTCTCACTGACCATGAAACCTAGGAGTTTCCCTTTGGTGACACTGAAGATGCATTTCTATGAATTGTGCTGCATTTGGTATAATCGCAACTGGTAGAATAATTTTCTAAAGGAAAGAATGCGACCTTCTCAAGTCTTGATTTGAATGATCATGTCGCCAATATAGAATTCAAATTAGTTTTGTATGAGATCATATAAGATGGTTATGGTTGTTCTTTGGTATGTGGACCTGAATTCTTGAGACCAAAAGGCATAATGGTGTAGCAAAAGTTTCCCCACTAAATTATGGAAGTAGTATTATCTTGGTGATCTGGTTGCATATTTATCTAATTATACATGACAAATTTATTGATGAATGACTGAAGGATATGATTAGAAATGTTGTTGATGATCATATAGATATTTGGAAGAGGATAGTCTTTCTTTGGAAAAGGTTTGTTTAGATTTTGATAGTCGACTCACATGTTGACTCTACCTCCAGATTTTAGGACAAAGAATATGTTGGCAAGACAAGTTGGTTATTCGACTACGCAGATGAAACCCACATTCATCTATTTGACCACTTTGTCTTTAAATTTTAGGGACCATTCGGGTCGAATATTCCTTATATTTTTCTTAATAGGATTGCATTCGGGGTATGTAGGAATCTCGTGTTGCCTGACTTCGGGGTCAATTTTTGGAATGTCATTGTAAGACGATGCAAAGATGTCCATGAAATCTTTCAGAAGATCTTCGAATTGGGATCATTATTGCTTATTGAGGGTTGATCGTATCGTAATCTCTTGTGGATTGCAACTAGAACCAAGATTAATCACAATAGTTCCTTCATCATTAGTTTGAGTGTGGCTATGTTATTTTATTTTCTCCTTGTTGAGATCAATTAAGAATTGTTCATTCATTATAATATCTTCATCAATTATTTCATTCATAGAATCCATTAAATTAATATAAGGAACAACTACATATTTAAAATAGAGGCTTATTTCATTGATATTATCTTTTGGAAAAACAGTTTTGAGAACCTCATCAAAGAAGGCCTCGTTTACATTAATATAAGAAAGGTGAAAAACAGAATTAGGTTATGTGCCAGGTTAGTAAACAACAAGGTTGTTGGCTGGTAATGTCGGACTGGATGACATGATCCACCAATTGTGCAAAGGCTTGTGAGTAGGAGAGATCTTCTAAGTGGGGTTAAATGACTTAGATTTAGTGCAGAGCATGTAGATATTCATACCCAATTCAATGACGTCAAAATATTCATCACTACTAATGATTTGACTTTTAGAAGAGCTGAAGTTAGAGGTTTTGATAGTTAGTGCCTTCACCTCATATTTAGATCCCCATGCCCAAGTGATCTTGACTCAAGAACATTTCAAATCCTGATTTCATCTTTTTTTCAATGGCATCATACCATGGCTCAGGGAAACTACAGTAGGGGTGATCTTAACTTAAGAATATTTCAAATCCTGATTTCATCTTTTTTTTTCAATGGCATCATACCATGGCTCAGGGAAACTACAGTGGGGAGAATCTTTTCTCGCTTTAATGAAATAACTGTTTATGGAGTCCCCATAGATGGCTTCCTATCTATTGAACACCATTTTCCTATTTTGTTTACGAAGAGTTGTGAGTTCGGCTAGAGAAGGTTGGTACCCTAGACCATGCGGTGGATAATAAGTTTTCATAACAATAGGCTCAATAATACCTTATTGTCTACAATCGAGACCCATTACAGGCATGAAGTGCATCTTCTTTAACATCTTAATTACATTAACATTTTCGTTTAGGCTATGCTCAAGGCTTAACCTTTCTTTCAAATCATCTCTTGTATGGAGAGGGAGGGTTCAACCTTAAATTATGAGAGGAATACATCATTAGTATTGTGCTGAATCTCCAAGATTAAATTGTTGGTGCCAATACCATCTGAGTTGTTATCATCCCAAATATTTTTGATGACTCATTATCAATCAATAACTTGATATTTGGATGGAGATAAAAAGAAACCCCTATGATACTATAGATCTATGGGTGACCAAGTAGTAGATCAAAATAGGTTAGGATATCGATTACATGGAAATCTAATTGAGGGAAAATTAGAATAGCCCCAAGTGTAACCAAAATATATCTCATAACCTATCGACGATTGGTGTCATAAGTGCACACAATGGCTGATGTGGGAGTCAGATCGGTGACTTATAGCCCCATACATAAGAGCATTCAGAGTGGGTATACTTTCAAGATGAAACCATTATTAAAAAAATACTAATGGAACTATTTTTTTGTTGGAAATCAACTTATATGTTGAGGGAATAACAAGAATTTAGGTATTTATTCATTGGAAAAGGAAATGAGCCTTTAATTAGTTAAAGTGCCAACTATGTGGATAGCGTCATTATGGGAGGTTAAGGGAGGAACTGTACGTTGTGTGAGTAGATTGATGAGGGAATTTCTATGAAGTTGAGAATACATGAATAGACTTCATAGGGTGATGTTTGTTAGGGGCCTTTTTCGTTGCTAGAGGATTTTACTTTCTTTTACCATCATTTCGAGCATTGGCGGTTCTTTAACAACTATCTTCCCTTTATCTATGGACACATTGTCTTCCAAAAGAATTGGTTCTTTGTAGTACCATACAGATCGACTCATGTGATTCATTAATAAGGGGTAATAGAGTAACCCAGTTTCTTCATCTATATTGGTGACACTAGAGACTTTGATTATTTCAAACATGATTTCTTCGAAATAGATTACACCATAAAAGGAGGCAGGCAAATTGATAGCTTTTTTATGAGACATCACCCCATCCTGTGGAAGCTATTCGATTGTTCCCAAAATAGATTATGCATTCCACAACTTCAAGTGCTTCGAGATATAAAACTTCCCACGTCGAAGAGCATGGTTTTGCTAAGGGACCAAGTATCCCTTGAGTTTCATCGTAAGGAAAACAGCAGGAGCTTCGTAAATTCTTCCTTTCTTGAGAATTTCCTTTGTTAGGATTTGAACTATTTTATCCATACTTAACTCTTCAAGATACACAAACCAGTAATGAATTTGATGGGAACAACTTTCATACTTCCCCATATATATATAACCCCCCCCCACCCCCACCCCACAGACACACAATCGGGTGTACCCGTGCCGATTGCATATGGAAAATATTTTTATGATTTATTAATCCTCAAATTTATTACTTTTAATCATTATAGATTAGTTGATAATTTTAAACACATAAGGAAAGTCAACACATTGATTTAAAATTGACATCTCTAAATAGGTATTTATTGTAATACCCCGTACTTTTTAAGATTTTTAAAATAAGGGATTAATTAAAATATAAATATGGGAAATTTAATTAATAATTAATCCGAATTAAAATAAATATTAACTTACGAGATAAGGGTTAGTATTTATTGATGAGAATATTAGTGAATATTATTGAGCGAATAAAGTTATATATAATTGTGAATTTATGAGAATTGTCATGAGTGAGAAATACGACAATTATGGTAATTAAGTCGGGACGCGCGTGTCAGTCGTGTCGGGACTAAATTGATGGAGTAAAAAGTAAATTATTTATAAGTCACTCAAATGGTCATTTTGAGTGCGCCAATGTGTTCGAAATGGTAGAAATAGTCAGAAAAGTCTGCCCGGTTGTTTAGTTTGGGTCCCGGGATAGTTTTGGGCCAAACTGACATCTCGAGAGGGCATTTTGGTAATTTGTACTTTTATAGTATAATTAATGACAAAAATTAAAGGAATAAAATATTAAGTACATGGGTTAGATTATGGCCATCAGTGTTAGACACAGAGAGGCCAAAAGGGGGAAAGAGGAGGAGAGGCTTCTAGGGCCAGAACCTCCACTGGTGCAATTTTTCACCACCGAGACCACCAACGCGTAGATCAGAGAGCGAGGATCACAACCATACCAATGAAATAAATGGATCGAAACTTCTTTCGAGAGGCAAGTGTTTAATTCTTGGAAAAATGTTGCAATAATCATGGTTATGTTAGTATAGGTGTATAATACCCATGTATTGTTCATATTCTTGATGAAATTGGAGGTTTAAGATGATTAATTACAATCAGAAATCGCAATATGTTATTTGGACAGGGATTCATCCGGAGGAGTACCTCACCTTGGGGTGCCCCAGTTTTGTTTATGAAAAAGAGGGATAGATCCTTACGGTAGTGCGTGGATTATCGGTAGTTGAATAAAGTCACGATACGTAATAAATATCTGTTTCCTCGCATGAAGACTTATTTGACCAATTGAGTGGAGCAACCTACTTCTCAAAGCTAGACTTGAGGTCCGATTACCACCAGTTATGGATCAGAGATTAGTATGTGTCTAAGACTACTTTTCTGACGAGATATGGGTTCTACGAGTTTCGGGTTATGCCATTTGGGCTGAATAATGCGCCGACGATATTTATGGACTTAATGAATAGGGTGTTCAGAGAGTTCCTAGATTAGTTTGTCATTATCTTCATAGAAGACATCCTGATTTATTCCTATACCGAGGAAGAGCACATCGAGCAGTTGCATTGGGCCCTATAGGCATTTCGTGAGCATCAGTTGTATGATAAATACGAAAAATGTGGATTCTATCTACGGGAGGTTTAGTATTTGGTCATACCATTTCTAAATCGGGGATATCAGTGGACCCGAGAAAAGTGTCAGCGGTGAGGGAGTGGGGATAACCCACGATATCAACAGAGGTGTGTAGCTTTTTGGACCTATTTGGGTACTACAGACGGTTTATTCGGGGGTCTTCAAAGATTTAGGGTCCGATGAATAATATGACTTGTAAGGGCATACCGTTTGTTTGGTATGATGCGTGTCAGTTAGCATTTGATGAGATGAAGGATAAGCTGACTTTGGCACCAGTTTTAGCACTCCCCAAGGCAGGTGTGGAGTACCTCGTTTTCACTGATGCGTCATTATAGGGGCTTAGGGGTGTGTTGTAGTAGGATGATCAGGCTATAGCTTATGCTTCCCTCAAGCTTAATCCCTACGAGAGAAATTACCCCACCCACGACTTGGAGTTGGCAGCAGTCGTATTCGCACTTCGTATTGGTGGCATTATTTATTGGGGGAGAAGTTTTGCTTGTTCACATATCAGAAGTCACTGCAGTACCTATTCTCTCAGAGGGAGTTGAATATGCGACAACGTAGGTGGCTTGAATTTGTGAAAGACTACCAGTTCGAGATCCAGTATCATCAGGGGAAGGCAACATGGTAGCAGATGCATTGGGATGTAGATCGGGGGTGAGGTAGCCTAGGTGTGGAAGGCGAAATGGATAGAGTTAGGACATCAGGAGTCGATTTCTAGATCGTTCATATTAGCCATGACTGTTACCCCCCAGATCGTGGCGAGGGTGGTACAGGCCCAGGTAACGGACCTATTTTTTCAGGAAAGGATTCGACGACTTTTAGCTGGGGGAGCAGAGTCCTACTCAGTGAGTTATGAAGGAGTCTTACGCTTCAAAGGTAAATTGATTGTTCCCGAGGGGGAAGACCTATGACACACAATGATGATAAAGTTGCATGGACACTACACCAAAATGGGCAAATTGTCACCTTTCAGCCGGCCAGCCTTGTCAAGGTCATTGACCGTGACAAAAAAACACGCGTTTTATGTCACGGTCATTGACCTTGACATGACCGTGACAACTAATTGTCACGGTCATTGACCGTGACAAGGCCGTGACAAATTTAATTGTCACGGGCTTGTCACGGTCAATGACCGTGACAATTCTTGTCACGGTCAATGACCTTGACACGACCGTGATAACTTTTCCAGCAAAAACCCTTTCCCCCTTCTTTTTTCCCTCTCACCGTTCCCTCCCTCTCTCTCTCTCTCTCTCTCTCTCTCTCTCTCTCTCTCTCTCTCAACGCTGCTCTCTCTCTCTACTTTCAGGTCCAATTTCTCTCTCTCTCTCTCTTCCATTTATATATATATATATATTTGTGTGTTTATTTATGTGTGTATGTGTATATATATATGTGTGTATGTGTGTGCGTGTGTGGGAGGTGGGGCAGGGTGGGGGAGGGGGTGGTGGAGGGGGCAGGGGGTGGGGTGGGGTGGGGTGCGGAGTGTGTGTGTGTGGTGGTGTGTTTTGGGGGAGGGGGTGGTGGAGGGGGGCAGGGGGTGGGGTAGGGTGGGGTGTGTGTGTGTGTGTGTGGTGTGTGGTGGGGGAGGGGGTGGTGGAGGGGGCAGGGGGTGGGGTGGTGTGTGTGTGTGTGTGTGTGTGTGGTGGTGTGTGGTGGGGCAGGGGGTGGTGGAGGGGGGCAGGGGGTGGGGTGGGGTGGGGTGTGTGTGTGTGTGAATAGGTATAATTTTTTTCACTCCCTCTCTAACCCTCCACAATTGATTCTTATGCTAAAATCCTCGCTTACACAATATATATAGGTATAATTCACGGGCTTTAGCTAAACTAGGGTTTTATAGAGTTTCGCTCCTACTACTTGGGCAATGACTATACTAGGGACCAAAGATAAATAAATAAACTGGATTCAAAGTAAATACTAGGAAATCCCAATTTATAACCGTCTAATTTATATCCTTTATTTATTTAATCACGATTCATATAATCATGATTGCACTCAAATTTAATTATTTATAAATCACTCGAAAGAATGTGTTATTATTATTAAAGTTGATTACGGTATATTATGATTCCCCACGTTATGTTTTCGATACCCTCTTGGTTAAATAAATTTTCTACTAACCGATTTTAATGAATATCTGATCAATTCCTTGATTCTAAAACTTAATTCTATAGGATTATAAAATAGTTCATCGGTCGGGTAAACAAAACATATAAGTCTATCAAGGGGCATCACAATCCAAATTATTTCTTGGACGTGAATTCCTCCAAATTATGATCTCATACCTATTCACACAATGATTAACCAACTTGCGAGGATCTATTGTGAGCATCCTTAGACTTGTAGGGGGTGGGGTGGGGTGGGGTGGGGTGTGTGTGTGTGTGGTGGTGTGTGGTGGGGGAGGGGGTATAAACAATTAAAAAAATGGTCGTATGCTGCCTATTTGTGAGCATATGATATTCTTTAGTAAAAGGCGAAATAGTAGTTCATTGTGTGCTCATTGTGTGGCCTCATCAATCTACAATACACTACATAACTAAAAGTTCAATAAAAAAGCCGAGGACTAACATATATACACAACACTAAAAGTAGACATCAATTTTATAAATAATTGATAATAGTTGGATAATAATTGGATAATAAACTTCGGGTGGGGGTGGGGGTGGGGGTGGGTGGGGTTTTGAATATTATTTACATTCAAAATAAATAATTGATAATAGTTGGATAATAATTGTTGTTATACCTATAGAAGAGCTTAGATAGTGTGTGTGTGTGTGTGTATGTGGTCAATACATGAATTTATTTTTGTATTTGAATTATCCCATGAATTTATTTTTGTATTTGAATTAACCCATTATATGAAACATACTTGAAATTAAATATAGTGCACATAGATACTAGCATTCTAGTTCTTATGCGTACGCATCAATAACCCTTAGACCCGTTCGAGAGTCATTACCCCTGTAATGAGATCTCTCTAATTGTCCCGTTTGGACAGTTTGAGACTGTATAATTTCTGTATAATATTCTTATTGGCTTAAAGTTGTTACTTTTGGAGGAAGTTCTGCAGTCGTATCTTAATGTTCTCTGGGTACATACTAGATTGACAAGTGTGGCTGTTATTTTAATTGACCAATTGAAATAACACTCACACCTGCCAATCTACGTCGTGTACTTGGAGAACTAAGGGGATATGCTATCGAATTTTTTTGAAATCGTAACAATGTGCATGAGCTGTTAAGTATATTACAGAAAAATGCATTCTTGAATGGGATAGGACCACTTACCCTTTAATAGGATAATTAAATGATGGGATAATTAAATAAAACATACTATAAATCTAAGTTTTGTTTACCTTTAATTGGTGTTTAGTTGTGGTAGTTGTGATGGGATATCCGAAATACAAAGAGTGGATGGGTGAGACTAATATAATGGGGGATGTGTTTCGCAGAGGTGCTAACGAATTTTGTGAAATATGCAAAGAGATGTCGTAATGATGAAGAGTTTCCGTGTCCGTGTGCTAGGTGTAAGAATGGTAAGGTGTTTGAGTGGAAAACAGTTGAACTACATTTGTTAAGATCGAGTATGCAAGATAGTTATCGATTTTGGAGTTTTCACGGTGAATTGAAAGTTCCTTTTGTCCCTGACCAACCTTCACAACATCCTTCAACAAGTAGAATAGATGAAGAAGGGGACGAAGTAGATCATAATATGTTAGAGGATTTAGTTGATGATGCGTACGGAGTTTATGAAGCTGAGGAGAATGAGGTTACTGATGATGTAGAAGATTCAAGTGCTCGTGAAGATAACACGATAAAACTTGACGATGACTACCAAAGTTTAAAATTTAAGGCGACCCAACCGTTATACTCTGGCTGTGAGAAAGATCAAACAACTTTACATGCCATGGTTGGTTTGCACAGTTTGAAGATGCAGTACGGTTTGGCTGGCAATAGCGTGACGGGAATTCTGAAATGGGTAAAGGGCTTATTACCCAAGGTGAATACACTTCCAAATAGCTATCCTGTTATGAAGAACAGTTTGAAAGGTTTGGGAATGAAGTATAAATCGATTCATGCTTGTGTGTATGACTGCATACTATACCGAAAGGAGTATGAAAATCTCGATCGTTGTCTGGTATGCGATGAACCTAGATATGTCCAATCTACTAGTAAGGAAGGCACAAGCTCAAAAGTGCCTCAAAAAGTATTGAAATATCCCGTTGGGCCTAGATTAAAGCAATTTTTCACAGTACCATGGATTGCAGAGGCAGTGACTTGGCATGCTAGGGCAGAAGTAGGGGGTAATATCATGCGTCATCCTATTGATTCTACTGCCTGGCGGAGGATGAATTATGAGTATCCCGATTTTGCTCGAGAACAACGCAACATTCATTTGGCTATATCAACAGATGGTTTCAATCCATTTGGAAATATAAGCACCAATCAGAGTGTATGGCCAGTGATCCTAGCCCCACTCAACCTCCCTCCTTCACAGTGTATGAGACCTGAATTTTCGATGATGGCTTTATTGATACCTGGGCCAAAGGCACCAAGTGAAGACATTGATATCTACCTGGCTCCTTTGGTAGAATAATTAAACGAGTTGTGGGAAGAGGGTGTGCAATCATTTGACTCTTTTAGAAAAGAAGAGTTTACGCTGAAAGCTATGTTGATGTGGGCAATTCATGATTTTCCAGCTTATGGGACATTATCCGGATGTGTAGTACATGGTTATTTGGGGTGTCCTATTTGTGGAGAGGAGACTGAATCTCTTCGTCTATCCTCCAGCTTAAAAAATGTATACCATTGCCACAGGAGGTTTTTACCCCCAGCTCATAGTTTCAGATTTGAGAAAGCTTCTAATTTTTTATTGGGGGAGTTGAACATAGGCTACCGCCGAGACCACTTTCGGGTTCAGAAATTGAAAGTAAATCTTCTGAATGTGGCCCAAATATGCCAGGTAAGAATCCAAAATTTAAGAATGTCAAGCATAAGAAGACCCCAACTGGGAATGAAACTGAGATAAGAAAGGCATGGTCTCGGAGGTCAATTTTATTTGACTTGCCTTATTGGAAGAAAAACCCGGTGCGCCATGTATTGGATGTGATGCATGAAGAGAAGAACTTCGCTGAACATATTGTGGGTACTTGCCTTGGGGGGAGTCATTCGAAGGATGGAGAAAATGCACGAAAAGACCTTAAAACGTTAAAACTTAAACCATAACTATGGTTGAAAGAAGATAGTAGGGGAAGGACAATAATTCCCCCTGGTGCGTTTACTTTGATGAGTGAGGAAAGGAAGGTTCTTCTAGACACAATATATAATTTGAAGGGCCCATCTACTTTTTCGTCCAACTTGCAAAGGATTGTGAATTATGTTACTCATGATTTACGTAAGTGTAAGTCCCACGATTGGCATGTGATCATGCAATTGGTTCCTCTACTGTTTAAGCACTGTTTCTCCAAGCACAAGGATTTGCGTAGGGCTATTATGCAAATTAGTATTACCTTCTCCCTCTTGTGTGAGAAGGTAGTGAATCGAGAACACATAGTGGCCGCAAAATTGGCTGTGAACGAAGCGATTTGTGTATTGGAGAAGTACTTTTCCCCAGCATTCTTTGACATAAGTGTTCACTTGTTGGTACACCTATGCGACGAGGCACTTCTTTGTGGTCCAGTTAGATATCGGTGGATGTATCCGTTTGAAAGATTGATGAAAGTTTTTAAAGATTACATCAAGAATACGCGATATATTGCAGGATCAATTGCAGAGGAATACATCACCGTGGAGTCATCAATATATACTCGGGAATATATGACTGACTCTACCAGCGTTGATGACACTGATGAATTCCTCGATGATGGTGGTAATGTGATGGGAAAACGAGTGAAATTAACGAGTTTGCAACATGAACAAGTAGCTCGTTATCTATTTGACACACATGAAGATGTCGAAGAATGGAAAAAGTAAGTTTCGAATATTATAATGTTTAACATTATTTTAGATTAGTTTATACATGATTAATTTTGTAATATGCAGTAAATATGAAGCCTGTGAGAACAATAAAAGACGAAAAACAGTGGTACAATCAGACAGCGAATTTAGGCTATGGTTGACACAAGAGGTAATTACAATGAAAACAGTCGTTATATAACGTTACATTACACTCAAATTTTACCACTAATATAATTAATTTATCTATATTCTCAGCTCCTAAAGATGGGTGATGCGACATCAAGGCTTGCTCGTCTAGCCACTGGACCCTTGTTCGTGGCACAAGAGTACAAAAAATATTGATTGAACGGTTACATTTTCGGCGCTAAAGTGTACGAGGAAAGTACAAATGTACAGAACTCGGGAATTTCATACAAGGCTCTTACTTTCTTTCGAGCGAGCGCAAAAGATAAAAACCTCGTTGAAGCTGAAATGACTTACTATGGTGTAATCCAAAATATACTTGAATTGGATTATATAAGCTTCAAAGAGGTTGTATTTTACTGTGAATGGGTAAGAGTTGAGGATAAAAATGCTTGTAAAGTTGATCCTGTCACCAATTTGATCATGGTTGACTTGTCCAAGTTGAAGAGCAACGACCACGTGAGCGATGAGCCGTTTGTTTGTGCATTTCAAAAGGTTAAGCAAGTGTTTTACTCGGAGTATATCAACAACGAGCCGTGGTCAATTCTCCAACACGCGCCAAGGCGTTTAAATAGTAGTGTGGATGACTTGGCTGCTCCTACCGAATATCAATCCATTTTTTATGATAACCCGAATTTGAAACAATTTTTCAATTTGTAATAAATATTTCAATTTGTACCGAAACATCCATTTTTAATGCTTTTACTTGATCTGCACTTTATCATTTTCACTCTTGTGTAGTGTGCGTGTGTGGAGAGGAGATTAATACATAAATATTCCAACTACATCTAAGTTTTGTTTATACTAATCCATGAATATACGCTTCTTACCTTTAATAGGTGATTAGTACATAGTTATTTGGGGTGTCCTATTTGTGGAGAGGAGACTGAATCTCTTCGTCTATCCGAACACTAAGAAATGCCATAATCCTATGGAGCGATGCTCTGCAAATTCCTCCCAACCGTTATGTAGCCAAACATCACCGGTTGAAGTTGTCAATTCCACTTCCATACCCCACCACTTTCCATACCCCATTCAAAGGTGGAGTTGACAACTTCAACTGCTGTTTTTTTGCTACACAACGGTTGGAAGGAATTTGCAACGCATACCTCCATAGGATTATGGTATTTATTAGTGTTTAGCTATGAAGAGAATTATAATTGACACGATTGCCCGGGGTACATTAGTTGGAAGGAGGTGCCATATGAGCTCAAGTTAGCTGTTTGAGTGACACTACAGGTAATGTATTTATATTTATATGTCAATTTCGATTTCGATTTCAATTACGATTTATATTTATCTATATTTGAGGGGCGGATACCAATTTTACTTTATTTCAATTCAGGGGACAGGGAGTGGCCCTAAGGGTAGGCCACATATGCTCTATACTTATGTGGCTATTCGGACGAGAAGGGAAGGATAAGGAGGTGTTCCCGAGCGTCGCGGTACAAAATCTCTTTTCCATGCAAATAGTTTGTAGATTTGAGATAAAATGATGGTGATGTTGTTTCTTTTTAAATAGTTTCTTATTTGAATATATATTTGCATTATCTTTATTTTGTTCGGATATATGATGTTTGGAACAGGTAGAACGTTGCTATAACAGGTACAAATATACTGCTGGGCAGTGGCAGTGGCCATACTGCCCAACAGTTTTTTTTTAATTCTGCCCAGAATTGTCACGGTCATTGACCGTGACACGTCCGTGATAAAATTGACACGGACGTGTCACGGTCAATGACCGTGACATTTTTTTTAAAAAGGATCACGGTTTTGTCACGGTTATAAACCGTGACAAACGTGTCACGGTCATTGACCTTGACACGACCGTGACACAAAACGTGAGTTTTTTGTCAAGGTCAATGACCGTGACACGACCGTGATAAAAAAAGTTGTCTCGCCTTGAAATGTCACGGTCATTGACCTTGACAAGGTGAATTTGTCAAGGTCAATGACCTTGACAAATGGGCAGATTTGGTGTAGTGGGATCTCTATTTGAGGTACATCTTGGCGGGGAAAAATGTATCAGGATATGACGCGGAAGTATTGATGGAGCGGGATGATGAGGGATATTACAGAGTTCGTATCAAGATGTTCCACATGTCAGCTGGTAAAGGTGGACCATTAGAAATCGACAGGGTTTCTTCAGCCGTTAGAGATTCCTATATGGAAATGGGAGAGAATTTCTATGGATTTCATCACAAGGTTCCCTACTTCTAAGAGAGGTCTCGATTCCATATGGGTTATTGTGGATCGATTGACTAAGGTAGCCCACTTTCTTCCCATCCGAATGAATTTTATTTCAGCACAGTACGCTCAGATCTTTATTACGAAGATCGTGAGATTACACGGGATGCCCCTTGATATCGTGTTCGATTGGGATAAGATTTTTGTGTCTCGATTTTGGGAGAGATTTCAGGAGGCTATGGGCACCGAGTTTAAATTGAGTTCAGCTTATCACCCGCAGACAGATGGGGAGACAGAGTGGACGAATTAGATGTTAGACGACATATTACATATGTGTGTCCTCAACATTGGAGGAGGTTGGGAGGAGTACCTTCCACTGGTGGAGTTTGACTATAATAAATCCTACCAGTTTACTATTGGCATATCTCCATTCAAGGCACTATACAGTAGACCTTGTCGTTCTCCTACTTGTTGGCTTGAGGTGGGGGACAAAAAGCTATTCAGGCCAGAGGTGATCCAGGATATGACATCCACGATTGAGATGATTAAGAGTCTCATACGGGTTGCTCAGGATAGACAGAAGACCTACGTCGACGACAAGAGGTTCTTCAGGGAGTTTAGTGTGTGTGTGGGGGGGGGGGGGGACCAGGTGCTACTACGAGTATATCATATGAAGGGGATATCGTGATTTAGTAAGAAAGGGAAGTTGACCCCAAGGCATGTAGGGATATTCCCTATTATTGAGCGATTTGGGCCAATGGCTTACTGACTTGGATTACCCGAGGACTTTCATAGGATTCATGACGTGTTCCATATTTCTTCAGTTTGAAGGTATCTCCAGGATAAGCTGGCTCACACTCACATCGTGCTGGAGCAGATTGACTTACAACCTGATAGTTCATACGAGGAGATACCGGTGGCTATCATAGACCATAGTGAGAGGATATTGAGGTCAAATATATTTTCACTTGTGCGTGTTTAGTGGGAGAACCATAACGTCGATGAGTCCACTTGGGAGCGCAAGGAAGAGATGCATGAGAATATCCAAAATTATTTTTACCAGGTATGATTTTATTTCTTAATTCGGGACAAAATTTCATTATTAGCGGGGAAGTATGTATTATCCCGTAATTTTTAAGATTTTTAAAATAAGAGATTAATTAAAATTTAAATATAGGAAATTTAATTAATAATTAATCTGAATTAAAATAAATATTAACTAGTGATATAAGGGTTAGTATCTATTGATCAGAATATTATTTTATATTACTGAGCGAATAAAGTAATATATAATTGTGAATTTATGAGAATTGCCACGAGTGATAAATATGATAATTACGGTAATTAAGTCGGGATGCACGTGTCTGTCGTGTCGGGACTAAATTGATGGAGTAAAAATTAAATGATTTTTAAGTTGCTTAAATGGTCATTTCAAGTGCGCCAATATGTCCGGAAGGGTCGAAATAGTCAGAAAAGTCTACCCGGGGGTTTAGTTTGGGTCCCGGGAAAGTTTTCGGCCAAACTGGCATCCCAAAGGGGTGTTTTGGTAATTTGTATTTTTGGAGTATAATTAATGACGAAAATGGAAGGAATAAAAGATTAAGTACGTGGGTTAGATTAGTACCATCAGTGTTAGACAAAGAGAGGCCAAAAGGGGGAAGGAGGAGGAGAGTTTTTTATGGCCAGAACCACCACCAGTGCACTTTTTTCACAACTGGGACCACCACCGCGTAGATCGGAGAGCAAGGATCACAACCATGCCAACAAAATCAATAGATCAAAACTTCTTTCGAGAGGCAAGTGTTTAATTCTTGCGAAATTGTAGTAATAATCATGTTCATATTAGTATAGGTGTATAATACTCATGTATTGTTCATAATCTTGATGAAATTGGAGGTTTAAGATGATTAATTACAATCTGAAATCCCAATATGTTAAACCCTCATGTAGGTAGATTATAAGTCATGAATTTATGATGTATTATGATGAACGAATATGGGTTTATTATGTTCTTGAATGATAATGGGAAGAATTAGGGTTTAATTGATTTAAATTGGGGATTTCATATTTTAAAGGTTATTTATTAAGGATTTAAATGATTCTAGGTTGTTAGAAATCAAATATGCATGTTTGAGTATCGATTAGAACTGATTAATTGATGTTTGAGACTGATCTGTAGAGGTTTTTAGGTTTGAAAATGGTGAAAAATGCTGCTGCCAGAGGTAGGGGACGATACTGTGCAATCTCGTTCAAACGAGATTGGATCTCGTTCGAGCGAGATCGCATCTCGTATGAAGAGGTCATTCAAATGACCTGTAATCTCGTTCAAACAAGATGAAGTTTCTTTTGAGTGATAGGATTTCTGGAAAATTCATTTTGGTTCCAATTTGTGCATCATAGTTAATTCGAGTGAGATTAAATAATATGGAATTTATTTCGGTATAGGGAAAATTTATTAAAGTTACTTGGGAATAAATATATAAGATGTTTGGAGCGGTGAGTTATCCTTGAGAATTACAAGAGAGAGTATTCGTAATTAAATAAATATATCGTAAGTAGTAATAAGAATAACACTACGTATGAACTAAAATATTTTGGTTGTGTATACCTAATGATCTTGATGGGTTGTGTGAATACATATAGTATTATCTATTTTTTGTATGACATACATATAATACTTTCTAGAACGAGAGGTCTTAAAGAGAGGACAATCTTATCTTGATGAGCCTTCAGGGGGATATCAGATTGGTACCTCGGAGCATAGAACCTAGGAACGACTTATCTGTGAGTTGATAAGTGGGCGGTTATATGGGTGCGTAGGTATGTGCGTAGCCCATAGGCTTGCAACTATGTTTGCCTCCAACATGTGTGACTTGTATTTATACGGTTCGAGAGTGATTCCTAACTGATTGTTCTTATTCAGTGTGAGATGTAGCGGGACTCGATAGCAGAGTATGCCCGCACCTCAGTGGAGTCTAGGGGTGCTGTATTAGTATCTATTTATATTAGCGTGATGGAAAATAAATACTTGTGATTTAATCTACAGTGCGAATATGTAGATGAGTATGTTAATAAAATTGAATCAATTATGTGAATTCTTGAACTTATTATGGGATTTTACTTGGGATAGTAAAGGCAGAAATATTTAATAATAATTATATGTGGGGAATACGGGCTATTGCTACGGGTGAATGTTAGAAGGTTTATGGCTACGACTTAGTCATGCGTGATAAAAAAAATTAAGATGGGTTAGAGGTACGTTAGGTGTGCACAATAGTTGAGAGGTGAGAATCTCAAGTTAGTGCTCGAAAAGCTAACATGCACATAATATTTTCTTTATTGCAATTTTTAAATACTTGCTAAATTGTTTTAAAATATTTTACACTCGGGCTCTGACCCATCTCTTGCCAAATGTCTTTTCTTGTTAAATTATTTTAGTTGTCCAGCCACAGGTGTGCCAGGCTTAGACTGTTGGATCTTTTGACATGTTGCAGCAATTGTGGGAGTTGCAGGTCCTCGTATTTAGACGCCTCCACATCTACGAATTTAGTTATTTAATTTAAGCTCTCGGTTAGGGCATGCGTCACCCATTCTCATTTTATTTATGTTAGAGAGACATTGTACTCCTTTCATCTCAGTATTTCAGTTTCAGTTGGATTTAGTATTATTACGATTGGTGGTTTGAATTTTGTTAATTGGAATGATTATGTCAGCTTCATCATATGCAGTTAGATGGTGTTTTATCCATACATTGTTCATTCATAAAAATAGTGAAGGTGTGAATGGTTAAATTAATTGGTTTTAATTATTGGACAAAATATTTTGACACTAGCATAATTAATTATTAGGTGATTAATAAAATCAATATTTTTGACAGTGATGCTAATACAGAACCAACTGGATACTTTGATTTAATTCAATAAAGGATTGATCACCCGGTATTTAATCAGGCGGGGTGTCACATTTATGTCAGGATTTTCTTACAAGAATTTTTTCATATTTGTTTCAAAATTTTGACCCGTGTTAGTGGCGTAAGAGAGTTAGCATGTTAATTAGATTATCATGATAATTTAAATTTGTTTGGGTGTATTTATCTCTCTAGAAATCATCCACGAACAAAATGCTAATATAAATATTTTATTCCATTTATAGTCCACTGACTCGTCGCATCTACACGCTCAACATACAATAAACAACAACAAAAACCTGTATACAATATCATCCCATTAAAAGACAAAATTAAATATGCGTGTAAAAAAATAAAATTGCAAACTGTGCATAATAAGCAGGTACCAATTACATGTTTAATACAAATTACTATTTGTGCATTTTAGTATTTCCAAAGCAATTTCTATTTAGAATATGTGAAGCAAGAATAAAACTATAACTGCCAACTATTAACGATCCCATCAACTCGTAGACTCAACATCAATAATTTTCGTATTGAGTGTCAAAGCAATGATTGAAATAAAGCATAGCTGACCCAATGTGATTTTGAAACTGAAATCTTCATTTATACCTCTAGTTCATAAATCAATGCACATGAATTAATATTAATAAAAATGTGTAGAGATAAAAATCTAGAGAATTATCACTCAACTTATTGTCAAGGCCAAACCCATTGCCAACATTCTTTGGATTCCTTTAACACACATTTTGTACATCAGTGAGGTATAATATTGGATAGAGTTAATTCCTCAGACATATATTTGGAAAAATTGTTGCCTATGGCATGATTATTTTTTTTATAATATATTAAATGTAACAACCCGTTTAATTAAATACCGGGTGGCAAATCCTTTACCCAATTAACTCGAATTATTCAGTTGGCTCATTCTTAGCATCACCGTCAAAAAATAATTTTCTTTCTTTATTAACCACCTAGTAATCAATTAAGCTAGTTTTAAAATTTTAAAATTTTAATTTTTAATAAAATTTGTTGTTAACAACAACAAAAATTTATAATATAAACCATTCCACAACAATGAATAGTGAATAAGTATCATCACAACTTAATTAATGTAACTAAAATAAAATTTCCAGTTTCAAACATCTCAATACAATAAACCAAATAAAATTAAATGTATCCAAAACTGACATAAATAAAACCACTGGTTGAGATAGAATGAAAATGACAAGAATCCTCTGGCAAATGCCCTAAAAGAAATGACTAGAGAGTACATGAGTCAATTAAATGATAAGTCTAATGCAAAGTCGACAACTACAAAGTATTCATAGCACTTAAATTTCCTATCCTCTATGTTGGGCGCCCCTGTGGCTGGACACATGATATAGTATATACAAGAGAGAAGAGAATATGCAAGAGAAAATGTGTCAAAGCCTGATTGTAAAAGATTTTAAAAATAGCAAGTGAATAAATGCTACAATTAGAAATTATTATATACATGTTACATCATCGGACTCCCTTTTGATATTCTTACCTCTCATCTAGTATGCACGCATAACGTATCTCCAAATTATTATAGTTACTATTCCCACTTTCACTAGATTATATCACTGTGTCAAATATCCATAGCCCTTATCTTTTCCATGTATTTTCTTCGTAACACATGTAATAAATATTTATTAGTTCAATTCTCAGTATAATTAAGTGTTATTATACTTAATTAATTTCATATTTCACTATCTTTCATATCTACTTAGATCACACAGTAGATAATTCCACAAGTATATATATATATATATATATATATATATATATATATATATATATATATATATATATATATATATATATATATATATATATATATATATATATATATATATATAGTATGCCCGTGCCTGAAGGCACGCTAATAATCGCAAAATGAAAAAAAAATTCAAGGTACGTAATTGTAGGAAGGCAAAAATTTCGTTTGCCAAGAAAACAAAATGTAATTTTGCCAGGATACCCTTGCTAGGGTACCTTCATTATAAAAACACATCAAAATGTGTCTCAAAATAACTAATTCAACCCCCACCCACCAAAATAAAATTTCAAGGCAACACCGTTTGATATTATATTATATTAAATTTTAAGACAATAATATCTATATATTATATTTAATATATTGCTGATGGCATGACGATAAATTTGCCTCCGTGATAAAACCTAGTCCATAAAAAGCTGCTTTTATAAAAAAAAAAAAACACCTTTAAAAAAATAGAAAGAGAAAAAAATATAAAAAATATTTTTTGCTATTTTAAAAAAAATAGGTCAAACTTTGTCATTTTTAACTACTTAAAAACTGACAAAGTTTGAACGATTTTTTTAAAATCGCAACACAATTCATTTTGAGTTGATTTTTTTTTCATGGTCCTACTAAAATATTTAAAAATAATAAAACAATTAGCACAAAATTATTTTTTTTACTATTTAAAAAAAATGGTCCTCACGGAGAGTATGCATGAGATCCTTTTTGTATATATATTTAATATTTGTTTGTTCTATCACTTTCAGTGGGCCAATTTTAAAACCTTAAGCTGTGTAACTACTGTCCTTTTGGACAGTGAACTATCGAATCACTTCTAGTCTTTGGAAGAGTTAAATGATATAATACCAACTTAAAATATCTCCTTTTGTATACAATCTAATATCATCCACCATATTATAAACTTGTATAATTGTAACTTTTACTCTTTGCCACTTACTTTCTTTTAAATACATGCCCCTTTAGGTGGCTTTATCCACTTGCCTTGGGCTCCACACCAAGTACCCCCTTTGATTGATAATATAGTACCCTTGAGCCATATGCTAAAATAATTCTGATGGAAATAATTAATAATTTAAAATATATGTGCCTAGAAAGTGTTCATTTAAATAGTCATAATATAAAAATAATTTAAAAATAATAATATTTTTGTAAAAAGTACTTACAACTATTACCAAACACTCCAAATAAAATTGAGAATGAATCAAAATAACATTTTTTCGTAACAACAATAAAATTTTAAATTCACTTTAAAAAAGAGAGAATAAAACTTGAAAGCCCAATAAATTAACATCACATAAATTAAAAGTTGAAAACTACAATTTAAAAAAATCAACATAGGCCTAAAAATTAACTCCATATCATATCCTCGCGTCTTATTTGTTAATAGTATCCAAACAGAAATTATATCTTCACATCACTTCCGAAACAAAGAAATAAAAAATCGAATGCCTCTGAATTAGTTTGTGTTCTCTTGGAGTTGGAAGTGAACCTACAAATATAATAAAAACACCACAACTTACCACTATATAAAAATATGAAAAATTGAACCTCTATCAAATTCTGTATTGAAAACAGAAATCTTAAAAGATTATTTTTAAAAAAAAAATTAAATTTTAAATTTTAAAAAATAAAAAATAACAATAATATAATGAGTACAAAAATTATAAAAATGACCAGAAAATAGATATCGGGTCAAATATAAAAATATACTTTAAATAGTTGGTCACTCTATGAATCTTCTTCCTGATACTAAAGAGGATCACATGAGGTTGATAAAATAAAATAAAAACTCATCATGTAAACCCACCTAAAGAAAGATAATGATCTGAAAGGAAAACTTGTTGGGATTTTTAGGTTCAAATCCAGCTCTATTTTCTCACTTTACCATTATTTCACTGTTTGAAGTTTGAGCAAAAATAATAAAGAAATCAACTCAAGCATAATCTTCCTCCATTTTTTCACTTTACCATATTTCCATAACTTTTTCCAACACCAAATGAAGCAGTGAGAACTTGATACCCATTTGGAAGAAAAGAAAAAAATACATGTGAAGGTAATCGAATCCAAACTCAAAATCCAATCTAAAAAATGAAATAACTGCACCAATCACCATATACCGCTTAAACATAATGATGTAGGAGAAAAATATACCACCAACAACAGAACAAAATAGTAATTAAAGATGTTGGGGTTTGTCCGAGCAAAAAAATATAGATGTTAGGGTTTTGATATCAAAGACCCATAAGTTTTGTTTTGAAATCAAAACCCCCAAAACAAAAAAAATACAGATGTCGGGGTTTTGAAATCAAAAACCCATAAGTGATGTTTTGAAATCAGAAACCGAGATGAAACTAACACTATTTTCAGGTGCCGGTGGTTGCGACGGCGATGAAACCTACACCATTTTCAAGCTGTATTGTTCTCCGAGGAGGAATATACATGCCGTTGCAATACATCTGAAGGATAAAGTGACGTTGTCAAGGACTCCGACGTTGGCAAGGACTCCGACGAAGTTGTTGTAGTACTCGCTCCGCTGCTATATTGTTCTGCTGTGATCGGTCCCTGGAGAAAAGTCCTTGCCGACGAAAATGAATGGCAGAGATTGTAGGATCTCTTCATAATTTTCGTTTGATCTGAAATATATGTCGATCATCACATACCTCAGATATGTTCAACTATGTGCAAATCATCAATTTTATGCATAGATCTAAAAAAAATATTTGCAACTCATCTCATACCTTAGATATTTGAATCATTCGGAGTGTCACAAAGCACGGATCACTTACCTAAACATTTTCAGTCAGAAAGCTCCATTTACCACATAAGTAAAGAAAGATACACCGAGGTAAATGTAGTGAGAGAGCCACAGTTTACCACAATTTTCTCCATTTACAGAAAAAATAATATTTGTAGTGGGAGACAGACACAGTTTACCTCCGTGCGTCTCTTAGACAAAGATGCGCCTACCACAGTTTGCTCAATTTACATAAGAATGTAAAGGTTTGCTCCATTTACTCTCCTGATCCTTGTATAGACAGAGAGCCTGAAGTAAATGTAGTGAGAGAGCCTTGTATAGTGAGAGGCTCGAGGTATAGGTTATTTGACCATATATCTGGCTCAATATTGAGAGGCTCGTGGTTGGAGAAGAGTGTGAGCTAATTTTACTAATCTAACCTCAATTTTGAATTTTGAAGAGAAGGGGGAATAAATTGGAGTGTGTCAAAAGAGGGGGAATTCAAATTTGTAAGGGGCAAAATAGGTAGTGCGAAAAAATTCATAAAGATGACATCATAGTTTCAACTTGTGACATATATAAGTTTTATACTTTATTATATATATATATATATATATATATATATATATATATATAGAGAGAGAGAGAGAGAGAGAGCGAGAGAGGCAGGCTCCTGTGCACACTAAGTTTGCACACTAAGTTTGCACATTACCTTTTAAAAGTAGTAAAAAAAAAAAATTTGAGTTGATTTTTTTTGTGTGATATTTAAACATTTCAAGGAACCCATATAAAAAAAATCAGCTCAAAAAAACTTTTTTTGCTATTTTTAAAAAATCGGTCAAACTTTCGCAGTTTTTAAGCCCTTTAAAAACTGCGAAAGTTTGACCGATTTTTTAAAAATAGCAAAAAAAGTTTTTTTGAGCTGATTTTTTTTATATGGGTTCCTTGAAATGTTTAAATATCACATAAAAAAATTGGTGTGCGCCAGCACTAAGTTTGCCTACTTTTAAAAGGTAATGTGCAAACTTAGTGTGCATATGAGCCTGCCTCTATATATATATATATATATATACATTCACTCTACTATATATATACAGTACTGTACCCCGAGACTCAGTTGTGGTGCATGCATACTCTGTTATCTAGCCCCAGTACATCTCGTCACTTTATAAAGGAGTGTTGGTTCGGTATATACCTCGAACCATAAATATCAAAGCACATGTATTGGAGGCAAACATAGTCCTAAGACTTTTGCCTATGCACGTACCTACGCACCCAAATGATCGTTCAATACCATTATTTTCACTAATGGCAATCCAACCTAGGTCCTATGTTCTGAGGCAACAAGTCAAAAATCCCCCATAAGGCTCATCATGATATGACTTCCCTCAACGCGTAAACCTACCATTTATAGCAAGTAGTCTAGGTATATCATACACATAAATCATCAAGAAATAGGTATATACTCGACCTATATAAAAATAGGTACACACTCGACCTATATAACGTATAAGCAATTTATCGTACCCAAATACCAGTGTATTTCTTGAATACTACCCGTATTTGATAATTACAATTTATTATCGTTATCCTCTTATTTTATGTAGTTATCACTCACATAATTACTTTATTAATTTAATATATAATTTACCAAACATTAACCCAAGTCTCTCACTCTTTGTTAATGTACTAAAAATTATTCAGAACTTACCGTGGGCCAAAATACATGTCCAAACATTTCTAGGCTAAAATTAAAATTCTGAAATCTCGTCAGAAGTCCCTGAATTCTCGTTCAAATGACATCTCATCTCGTTTGAACAATATTGTATCTCATTCGAACAATAATGTATCTCGTTCAAACGACTTCCCAGTTCGTTCGAACGACGTCTCAGTAGTTCATCCCCAACATCAGTTTTCTGCGTTTTTCTGCATTTTCTTTCACCCAAACCCACATGGAATATATCATAACAAACCCCCAATATCCCTACATCATTTATACATGTTTATGGGTGAATATAACACATAGAAAACATCTAATTCCTTAATTTCAATAAGGGTTTTTATCTAAATCAATTTAATCCTTAAAATCCTCAAATTCTATATTCACTATTTATGTTCTTGATGAAACCCAGAATATAATTTTGTGATTTACCATTTAAATCTTCAATTTGATGACCTCAACATGTGGATTTCTCAACTACATGCAATACATATCCTATTAATTAATTTATCCATCAATTCATGCCCAACTTTCATAAGTTTCATCCGTGTTTATGAATCCTAATCTAACATGGATAATATAAGCAGTAATTAGAGCAAGAATTACAATTTCCTTAAGGTGTAGTCTAATCCTTTGGATAACATATGTGTAGAATGTCCCCTCCTCTTTTTCGGTCACTTCTCTGGTGGTGGTGCAAGGTGGTTGTCCCTTGGTTTGATCTCAAAACCACTTCTTCTCCTTGGAAAAATCTCTCACTTTCCTCAAAGACGTTTCCTTTGTTTTTGGGTGGATGAATCTAAGTTCTCTAATGTTTTCACTTATATAATAAAACCCAATTTTCGGAGTTAATATTCACATCCCAAATAAAATGACCAAAATACCCCTTTGGGGTGTCCTTTTGATTCCTTATTGACCCGAGACCTAAATCAAACCCCCGGGTAGACTTTTCTGCCTATTTTGACCCTTCTGGACTCAACGGTGCACTCAAAATGACCATTTGGATGACATGGAAATAAATTACTTCTCAATCATTAAAATAAGTCCCGACACGACTCTTATGCGCGCCCTGACTTAATTTTCGTAATTCGTGTATTATTCACTCACGACCATATAATCATATATTAATTTTAATCACTAAGTAATATTCAATATCATTCACATATTACTTTATTATCTAGTAATATTCAATATCATTCACATATTACTTTATTATCTAGTAATATTCAATCCGGATTAATTCCACTTATTATTCATAATTAATTCCAATTAATCCCCATTTTACTTTTAATTAATCTCATATCAAAAGTCATTAGAGTTACGGGGAATTACATTAAGTTGTATTTGTGTACTATTTTTAATGTTTTGACCAATCAGGTGAGAAGGTCACCATGACCCACTTTGAACTTGGGTATCCAAGTTCAAACTCTTGAAAAAAGATATATCTAATCGTTAATTTTGCATCCATAATTTGGCTAAATAATGCAAGAACACTTTACTTGCAATAGAGCGAGTCAATATTTTTTTGAACTGGGGTATGCAAGATCAAAAACACAATTATTATAGTATTTTCAAGTACTGTACAATTACATGTAAACAAAGATGTATAGCAATTTCTTTCCACGTATTAACATTAAATTTGACATGTGCTTGTCACACATGGCACAACCACCCTGAATGAAGAGTGGGTGAACAAAATGTCGAACACATGGAAACATGCCCTTCTATCGGGTAAACTCTAATCATCCCAACATCATCTTAATATTACCTTGTCTCATACTTATATTCCACCATTACTCGTAGCAAAGTCGAAAAAAGTACAAAAATGGTGCGATGCAAAAACGGATCCTACTAATTTCAGCTAGTGTATTGAAACCTCAACACCACCAAAACTTTATGTATTTGTTTGAATAAAAAAGGAAATAAATAGTTATGGATAACACAACTTCACAAAAATTTACATGGTATAGGTATAGCTCAATGTCATGTTTTCAATAAAATAGAAATAATAAGTATAGACAAACTAAAATAATTTGAGCACATCACCCCCCAAAACCTGCTGATTTCAAGCAAACGCATGATTTGGAAGATCATAGGTTATGAGCTTGCTTTGGAGTACATATTCAAAAGAAAACCTTGGAACAATACCCCTCTTCTGTAATCACAAAGTCAATAAAAGAAAGATTTAACAGCTTGCGAGACATTAAAGAATCCATTGGATTAAAACTCATATCATCAACAGGAGGTCCCCAAACTTTTAGACAAAAAAAATCTCCTTATGATGTATTGTAGTGACATTAGATTAATATCATATAGTGAAAAGTGGAAAACCAATCGTAAAAATAATAAAAATAAAAAATACATGATTTATATTTGCAAAAGTGACAACTATCAGAAACATATGAAAAATCAACTCATGGTCAAATTAACTTCTGTAACTTAGATGACTAGTGTCTAATACAAATGTAGGAAATGGTGGTTTAAAGTGGGCTCATCAATTATTATAAGTGGTGAGAGAATAAGAATGAATAAGAAGGGAAAGTACAACCCATGTTGCGAACTGAGAAAATGCTCAAATGCAGACCCATGAACACAACGGTGTACTATATTCATACCTGTAGTAACCAACGTTTGATTTCAACCAATTTTGTTATTTTCTCAATCGTAAATACAGCTACACAACTCACAACTACCAATATTTTGAATAGATAGTGAAGGTAGAGACAACATATGATATATAAAGAAAATTTTCAAAATCAAAGCAATTACACAATCAAATTAGATATGTGATTTCACATGATTTGACTGATCCAATTGATACCCATTCTTGATCCCAGACCTGTGGGACAATTCCTAATTTTTCTGATAAATAACACTTTACGGTATCAACATGAAAGTTAAAAGGTGTAAGGCTGAGCATACAAATTTTACACTCAAAGTCAGGTCATATTCTTGCAAAGTTATGACTCATGTAAGCTTGTTTGTGTTAAAAGTATTTTCCACGTGGCATGTATTGTATACAACTCAAAAAAATTGATTTTAATTAATATAATCAAAACAAAAAAAAACAATACAATAGTACCCTAGAAATTTTATAAGCCTATGTTAAGAGGGATATGTACAATCACTAAGCGTGAAGTAATATATGTATAAGTAGAGTAAATCATGTGATAAAAGAAGTGGGTTATACATTTGATGAAGAGATAAGTATGTATATGATTTGTAGAGAGATATACAAGGATGGCATAATATGGGCATGGCATATGAAACATGTGAGAATATGAAAGGGAAAGAATAAAATCGAGGAAGATATATACAAATGTAGAAAATGACATAGAAGAAATAAAAATAAATACCATGTAAATAGAGTCTAGTCCTCATAATATCACCAACAGAGTCGTTGATGTGGCCATACCAAATTGGACGGGGCTCTAGCTCTTTTATCTCACACCCGTGCTCTTCGTCGGTAATGGTCCTAAAAAGGATATAAACTCGGTGGCGATGTAGGGTGTGTGAATTCATAGAGATCAAAGTCACTAGACTAATTTACTCAAATGAGGATAAAAAGCTAGCCACCTCTAAAGAGATAGCATAAAAATATAACTAGTGCATGCGAAATAAAATAAGACATGGGCTCAGAGACTATGATACAGAGTGGAAAGTTGTTAGGCACCCTCTTAGACCTTTCAGTAACTCATGCACTATAAAATGTTATCCTTCTCCTAAATGCATGAGCATGTGTAGATCTGTAAAACGTGTTGTGTGAGAAGTGTGCAAAGCGGGAATATACTTGAATGTGCAAGTGTGTGTATATCTTTGGGAAGTAAAGTGATCATATCCACATATGGAAATGATGGTAATGAGTCATACTAAGGAGATAAACTAATTAAACATGAATAAGTATACTTAGAGAATGTATAAAATGACTAAAATATAAGTGTCACCCCGAAATCAAATTATCACCATGGAAAATGTGAATACGTATAAATATGATCGCTAAAGAGATAAATATAAGAAAAACTAACAATAGGAGTAGAACATGCTAACTACATGCATAAAACACTAATATATGAAGAAATTTTTTTTTTAATAAATAAGAAAGGACTTGAATCCCAAAATGACTTCGGGATGCTTATGTAGCCAAAAATGGCATCAATGTCCACAGAGTTCATAATATAAAGTATCTCTTTTGATTTATGAAAAATTGAGTGAAACGTAATGAAAGTGTAGGAAATGTGTGAGAACTCTAAATTGGTGAATTAGGGTGTAAACCCTTTTTTGGTTATTTTTGGTTTATAAAAACACATTTTAAATATATATATAGTAAATAAGGTATATGTAGTAAATAGGGTAGGATTAGTGTGATAACTAAGAAAAACAAGCTATAAATATACTAAGAATACTAAGATTTGAGAAATGGAATTTATTGGGCTACTGAAATGGAAAGGAATTTGGAGCTTCAAGAACTTTTGAATTCTGTTTTGGTGGTGGAATGGTGGTTAAAGGTGGGATAATGTATGTAAGGTAATGTTGGAGGGAATATAATGAAAGTTATGTATGCTAATTTTGAGGAAAGTTATTGCACTGAAATCGCGGTTGAGGCCCTTCTCAAATGAGGCCAGGGTTTTCATATATTAGAAAAACTTAATTAAATAAAAATATAAGTCTGACAGTGGGGACATGTCAGCCGAAATGGTGATTAGACTTGTTGGCCACTCAAAGCTCAACTTGCTAGTAGGCAGGTGAGTTCACATATGACTATCGAGAGGCAAAAATTATTATTTGTCCATAAAACACTAATCATAAGTCTGATTCATGAAAGGCCGGGACAATTGGAAAGAGGATTCATAGCTTTGTGATTTTGTGATTAGGGACTCCTGGGTTTAAGAGTTGCCCAAAGTAAAATGGATCTTAGATAGAGGTCAATTGTACTCTAGCTAAGGTTTGAAGGAGGACAGAGGGTGCGGTATCGAAGGGACTTTGTTTGGACCCTATAGAGAGTGTGAGTTTATTAGAATGGGGTGTCTATATAAAAAAGGAACGTTCATTAAATAAAATCCTGGCCCATTTCCAGCATACTGTATGTAAGGGTACAACCTTAAGTATGTTATATAAATATGATGTAGAAAACCTTTTTCTTCTCAATAAAGGAAAAAGCATCTGGTTAAATGATTTAAAGATTTATTCTTCTCAACACTTATATACTGCTGATAAAATACACCCAATGGAAAACTAAAACAATAGTGTGTAGTTGAAATGTAATAAGAACGAGTTTTTTAGCTTGTTTTTATCTCCTTGCTCCAACTTAGTAGTAAATTGGATATAGATTATGTAAAAATACTAGGTTCCTCTAAACATGACCCTCTCTTTAGCAATCAACATCTAAAACACGTCATTCCACCTCTACCCAAAGACATTCAATCACTATCCTAATGGCAGAAATGTTCAAGTAAACATATTCTACCCCTTTTTTACCAAAGAAAAGTGAATCTCAAAAAGATATCATGTCGTCAAGATGTTCAGTATCATTCTAATGTGATAAAGTTCTACTCTTAATTTATCTTCCTGCATCACTTTTCGTCCAACGGAGGATAAACTCCATCAAAAAGTATATTTACCATGATGTCCTTACATGCACCACACTAATTGCTTTATGTAAGAACAAACATAATTTCAAGTTTATAAAAGGAACACTATGTTAGAGATGGACCTCAAGTAACATAGGTATGTTCATATTTTCCATATGCAATCCCCAAGGCTAAGCCGCATCCTCCCATGCACAACCATGAGCTATATAGGCCTTGATCCCATACAAAAATGAGTGCGTATGTTGAATATCAAGTCACACTTGTGAGAATAGTACCCCATCATATATCCCCTATATATCACCATGTAATAATCCCCAAAAATGTATTGCACCCAAGATGTTCCGAAATCTTATCGCATCAACCTATTTTCCATACTGAGATATGTGGGTACCCTGAATTTAGCATCATAGGCCTGGACGAGTAGCCTCTCCTTAGCGGCCCAAAGGCCAGGCCCATCACCTTTTGTATTGATCCGATTACCCCACGATCCCATGAAGAAAAGTTGTGGGGGAACGCGATCCCATGTAGGGGAGATGGCTAATAGGGAGGAACCCATCACCCCCACTACTCCAACATATACATGTATAAATTAAACCCTAAGTCCGGGGCAAAGGACAAGTTGTATTCTCTGTACTTATTCTTCATAATATAGAGAAATAACACGGACTGCACCATCGTGGACGTAGGCACATCTTTGCTGAACCACGTACACCTGTTGTTGTGTGATCTGCATTTTATTTATCTTCTCTTGGTCATTGCCTCTTTGATATTTATTTGTGTTGCAAAATAATTGTCACCACAATTGGCGCCGTCTGTGGGAATCATTCATCTTTCCCTGAAAATAGCCCACGCCAAGAAAAAATCTAAGATGTCTGGTCACAGCAGCAACGCTCCTCAAGCAGGAGATATTCAGGAACCACCCCTCCTCGCAGGATTAGGTCTGAAGTCCGACGTTCAAATCAAAGGGCTCGCTTAGAAAGGACAGCCTCAGAAGAAAGTCAAGGACCAGCAAGTTCCACTTAGATATCCAGATTGATCGATGCATACGAAGAAAGGCTCCACGAGCAGAGGGAGTCTTCTCGTAGATATGAGGCTGAGAATGCTCGCTTGAAAAGAAGACTGGAAAAACTGGAGAAGGAACTACGTCCTGATACCAGGAGATGCCCCTATCGCACTCCTAGCCCTCAGGCGAGCAAATCTCGTAGCCGAGGAAGGAGCCCTCGGCGGCAATATCAAGGGTTCGAAGGTGGCGACTCAGACGACGACTTCCGCGAGCAACTGAGAAAAGCTCGCCGCTATCAGAGCCCTGCTCGCAGCGACGACAACATACGGAACCTAGTCCGCAGAGAAATGGACCAACATCCAGCTCACCGCAGCACCAGGTCGACCAGAGAACTCGCCAGGAGAGCCCTCAAGACCCAGATAAAATCGCCCTTCACGAGGGAAATTGAAGAAGAAGAAGCTCCCAAAAAGTTTGCTATTCCAAGGTTCAAGATTTACGACGGGAAGACTGATCCCATTGATTATGTTAGGCAGTACCGGCAGGCTTTGACCCTCTGGAATCACCGAGATGCACTGATGTGCCGTATTTTTCCCTCGAGCCTTCATGACGTGGCCCAGAAATGGTTCGAGAAACTCCCTCACCGATCCATCGGAAATTTCAAATCCCTGACTGAGCTCTTTACGGTCCGGTTCATCACCAGCAGCTCCCATCCCAAAAGGATGGATGCTCTATTAACAATGAAGAAAATGCCTCAAGAGACACTCCGAGACTACGCGAAGAGATACTGGTAGTTATTCAACGAAGTCGAGGACTGCGCGGAAGAAGTGGCAGTGGCTTCATTCAAAATTGGGCTACCTAGCTCTTCCCTCCTTTACCAATCCTTGACAAAGAAGGAAGCTACGACCATTGATGACCTGTTGGCCCGGATTGAGAAATACGCAAAGGTGGAAGATGTCACCCGCCTTAACGTAGGAGAAAATGGTCGAGCCAAGCTCGCTACCAGGGGAAGTGAGAAAGTTGATAACCAGAAAAAAGGAGGAAAGAATGGGAGCAAGAATGGCTCCAAAAACGGAGGGAACCCTGACGTTGCAAAGTCGTTCTACGCGGTCAACACCGTCTTCAAAGAACCAATTTACAAAATTCTCGCGAAGATCAATGATGAGCCGTTCATCAAATGGCCCCGAAAAATGGGAGGAGACCCCTCGAAAAGAAATAATGCACTGAGATGCACCTTCCACAAAGAGGGAGGGCATAAGACCGAGCACTGCAAAGCACTTAAGTCCCACCTCGAGGAGTTGGCCCAATCCGGACATTTGAAGGACTTTGTGGAAAAGAAGGTAGAGAGAGTGACCGTCCACAAGGAGGCAAAACCCGACAACGTATTGGAAGACGATGCCGGACACGAATTCGCAGTAATCCACGGAGTATCCGGTGTTAAGCAAATCCAGGGTAACTCAGCTCGAATGGAGGTAAAGAAGCTAACAGCGGTGATGCAAGCTTTTCAGATTGATCCAGCAAAATCACAGGCAGGAAAACGTCGGCGAGTAGAGGACATCAACTACAACAAGCATATTGTTTTCACGGATGAAGATCTTGTGGGAGTAAGGACCCCACATCACGATGCCTTAGTCATTACACTCAGGATAGCCAACTTTGATATCGACAGGCTGCTCGTCGATCAAGGGAGCTCATCCGAAGTAATGTACATCGACCTGTTCAGAAAATTGAAGTTGAACATCGCTGACCTAAAGGGAACCACTGTTCCTCTGGTCGGCTTCGCTGGGAAGATGACCATGCCTCTGGGCAAGATAGTACTTCCAGTGCTCGCTGGAAATGTTTTAAAAATGATCGAATTCTTGGTGGTCGACATCTATTCACCGTATCAAGCCATCCTCGGCAGGGGATGGCTTCATGCAATGAAAGCAGTCTCCTCGACCTACCACCAGAAACTCAAATATGTCACCGAGCGGGGAGTGATGGAGATACATGGCGACCAGGCGATGGCGAGAAAGTGCTTCATAGCGGCCATCCGACCAAAGCCAGAGAAAAGAGCTGTTCAAACCAGCGAGAAGGTGGAGGAAGGTGCAATTCCTTCCAAATAGCAATTAAAATATGAAAGGCCCGGGGTGGAAGAGACCAGGCTCCTCCCCTCCGAGCGCATCGTCGAGGACCTGGTAGAAGTGTCGGCTAAAGAGGGCGATAATAGCAGAGTCTTCCTAATCGGAATCTCACTCACTGACCAAGAGCAAAAGGACTTATCAACCTTACTCAGAAGCAACATAGACGTTTTCGCTTGGGAACCCTATGAGCTGCCAGGAATCGACCCCAATATGGTCTGCCATCAGTTGCACGTCGATCCCACATTCAAGCCGATAGCGCAGAAGGCACGACGAACTGCCCCCGAGAAGGCCAGAGCAATAGAGAAAGAAGTCAAAAAACTACTGGATGCAGGGTCCATACGGGAAGTGAAATTTTCCAAATGGTTATCCAACCCAGTGGTAGTTCCAAAAAGCAACGGGAAGTGGAGAGTTTTCATAGACTTCACTGACCTCAACAAAGCCTTCCCCAAGGATAACTTCCCTCTTCCGAAAATAGACCAACTAGTAGACGCCACCGCAGCTCATGAACGAATGAGTTTCCTGGACGCATACTCAGGATATCACCAGATTCCTCTGTATACCCCAGATCAGGACAAAACGGCGTTTATCACAACGATTGGTTTATACTGTTACAAGGTCATGCCTTTTGGGCTAAAAAATGCAGGGGCAACCTATCAGTGGCTAGTTAGTAAAATGTTCAAGAATCAAATGGGAGACACGATGGAGGTCTACATCGACGACATGCTCATCAAGAGCAAGGAGAAGGAAAAACACCTCTCGGACTTATCAAGTACCTTCGAAATCCTTAGGAAGTACCAAATGAAACTCAACGGAGCAAGTGTTCCTTCGGTGTCCAGTCAGGAAAGTTTCTTGGGTATTTGGTCAGCAAGCGAGGCATAGAGGCTAATCCGGACCAGATTGATGCAATCAAACGAGTGCAACCTCCTCGAACAATCCGCGATGTACAGAAGCTCACTGGAATGCTCGCTGCTCTAAATCATTTCATCTCTAAATCCTCCGAGAGATGCAAGACTTTCTTCCAACTCCTAAAAGGCAGCAAAACAGTAGAATGGACCCCAAGTTGCTCACGAGCATTAGACGAGCTCAAGTCCTACCTGAGCTCCCCACCATTGCTTGTCATACCACAAGAAATGGACTCTTTATACCTCTACCTCTCTGTATCCAGCCATACCGTCAGCTCAACGCTAATGTGTGAAGTTACAGGGATTCAACATCCAGTCTATTACGCGAGCAAAACCCTATTAGATGCCGAGCAGCACTACCTACCATTGGAAAAGCTCTCATTCTCCCTAGTAATGGCCTCGAGGAAACTGAAACATTACTTCGAAGCTCATACGATCATCGTCCTTACATCACACCCCCTCAAGGCTATCCTAAGGAAGGCGGATTTATCGGGCAGACTGTCTAAATGGTCAGTCGAGCTCGGCCGATTTGACATCCAATTTCAACCAAGGACAGCTATCAAGGGTCAAATCCTTGCTGACTTCATAGCTGAATTCACAGGCGAAGAACGCATCGACCAGCCTAAGCCAACAGAACAAAACAACCAGGCTACAGGGGGAAGCTGGAAACTATTCGTTGATGGAGCCTCCAACTCAAAGGGGGCAGGAGTAGGAATTGTTCTCATCACTCCAGAAAATACAGTCCTCGAGCAAGGAATCAGGCTAGGATTTGCAGCCTCCAACAACGAAGCAAAATACGAAGCCTTAATAGCAGGTCTCCAAAGGGCGCAAACTCTGGGAGCAAAGCATTTACAGGTATTCGGAGATTCGCAACTAGTTTCCAATCAGATAAGTGGAGACTATAACGCGAAGGATGAGAGGATGGCAGCCTACCTCTCCTTGGTAAAAAACTTAATGATGAACATTGAAGAAATCAACATCCAACAGTTTCCCAGGGGGCAAAATAGCCACGCTGACGCCTTAGCAGCCCTGAGCTCGGCAGTTGATTCCAGCCTTAAAAGGATCATCCCTATCGATTTCCTCAGCTGCCCGAGCATCCACCCCAACTGCGAGCTGACCAAAGCGAAACCAATACTCCAATTGGAACCAGCCCCCAGCTGGATGGATCCCTTGAGAGACTATTTGAAGAACGGAACGCTCCCAGAGGATAAGAGAACTGCCCATCAGATAAGAGTCAAAGCTGCTCGCTTTCACTTATCCACAGGAGGCGACTTGTATAAAAGATCTTTCTCCGGCCCCTACCTTAGGTGCGTCCACCCAGGCGATGTCAAGGCAGTGCTTCACGAGCTTCACGAAGGAATCTGCGGAAGCCACGTTGGAGGAAGGTCTCTAGCCTTCCGAGCAATGAAGGAAGGTTATTGGTGGCCATACATGCAAAAGGACTCCGCGGTATATGTCCGCAAATGCCTAAAATGCCAACTTCACGCTCCCATGGTCCACCAGCCCGCCAGCAAATTAAAATCTCTGATCAGTCCCTGTCCCTTCGCCCAGTGGGGAATGGACATCGTGGGACCACTGCCCACCGCTGCCGGTAATCACAAATACCTGTTGGTGGCAACTGATTACTTTACCAAGTGGATCGAGGTAGAACCACTGGCGAACATTCGAGATGCTGACATGATGAGGTTCATATGGAGAAATATAATCACCCGATTCGAAATCCCCAGAACCATCATCACTGACAATGGAACACAGTTCGAGAGTGGCCCTTTTCAGGACTTCTGCAACAAACACGGGATCAGGCACCACTTCAGCTCGGTGGCCTACCCTCAAAGCAACGGACAAGCTGAAGCTTCCAACAAGACGGTGATCGCTGGATTGAAGAAACGGTTAGAGCAAGCCAAAGGCGCGTGGACAACCGAGTTACCACATATCCTATGAGCGTATAGAACGACTCCTAGGCGAGCCGCAGGAGAAACGCCATTCTCACTAGCATATGGAATGGAGGCGATCATCCCACTCGAAGCAGGATTACCTACAATGAGATCCGACCTAGTCGAGCAAGGCCAGAACGATCAGGCCTTGCTCGCTGAACTCGACCTGGCCGACGAGCACAGGGAACTTGCCTTAGTGAAACTAGCAAGCTATCAGCAACAGCTCGCGAAGCACTACAGCAAAAGGGTCAATCCGAGGAAATTCAAAGTTGGGGACTACGTCCTAAGAAAGGTCCTGGGCAACACAGTGAAGCCATCAGACGGTAAACTGGGCCCGAACTGGGAAGGACCTTATGAGATAATTAGAGATGACCTGCGAGGTGCCTATCATTTGAAAACAATAGAGGGCACAGAGATACCACGAGCATGGAACGCGGCTAATCTCAAGAAATTCTATGTTTAGGAGTTATATTGTTAGATCTTTTTATTGTACTCATCTTGTGAAAGGAAAGTTCATTCCTCATTCGCCAATGAAAATCTCTCAGTTGATCACTCTCTAAAAATTAACAATTTCTTCTTATCACACATCCTTTTCAAATCACAGGCATAGTGGTTGACATAGCAGGGGAGCACCCCTCCTCAGGTCATCGTCATGAACCACGACATACCTCTTAGCATTGCCCATGGCAATATATGAAGCCCTACAGAGTATTCTTAGGCAACAAACCTACTTTGGTTAAACAAAATCCTAACCGGATAAAGACATCCAATACCAAGTGTGTCCTCGCCAATTGCCCTACTTAGGCCTAAGGGAGTGTGACGACACGACCTAAAAGGTAAAGGGAGGGCACAATGGTATTCTTATACTGGACTGGGCGGAAACTCACATGACAAAAGCTACAAGAATATAAAAGGATTGATGAACACGTTTAGTCGGCAAAATTGTCCAAAACTCGAACTTCTCATTAATCTTTTATATTTACAAACAGTAATAGTACATGTTTAGTCAGCGAAGCTCGCCCAAAGCATTTACAATACAAGAATACAAAAGGATTGATGAACACGTTTAGTCGGCAAAATTGCCCAAAACTCGAACTTCTCATTAATCTTTTACATTTACAAACAGTAACAGTACATGTTTAGTCGGCGAAACTCGCCCAAAGCATTTACAATAATTAAAAAATCTCAAGAAGGTGGAAGCCTCCGAGCAAGATAGTCAGCAACTTTAGCTCTCCTTCCATCATCAGGAGCAGGGGCGAGCTCCTCCACGACCTCATTTGTGTCCAATTCCAATAATCGCCGGGGAATAGCATCAATGGGTATCCATCGATTATCCCGTCGGAATGGATTGGGCATCAAAGTAGAGGAGGACATCTCGTGTCGATACCACAACGTCGAGTTCCTCGGGACCTGCAGCTCTTTGAGGGCGCTCAACCACCCCCTGATGAAGGATAACTCTTCAAACTCTGACAGTCTCGTCGGAGCATCCAGCCAGCCTTGATCGTAGCCATCGGACCACACTTGTCGAGGACCGTTCTTGAACAAATGCCGGAGATGGGTTACGTCCCTCTGGAGCCCAGCAGCAATCACGTATGCTCGCCGAACATCGCCGCGCAGCTCCTCCATTTCCCTCTCACGCTGTTCCTCGACTTCCCTATTCCTACCCCTGACACTCCTACCAGCACGCGGGAGGGGAGGCCGAGCAGCTCGCGACGAAGAAGAGCCTTGTAGGACTGCCGAAACGGTGCTCAGCGAATGATCCTTAAGCTTCGAGACCTCCCGCCTCAGGTCTTCATTCTCCCGCTGCAGAAACTCCCCAACTTGGTTGACCTCGGTGGCCTCCAGTAACTTCGCTCTCAGCTCGCTAACTTCTTCTTGCACTGAAGCACCGATCTTTTCCATTTCCTGGAGCCTGTCCTTCAACTTGGCCACTAGCTCGAACTGATCCTTATATTTCTGGTTCCGTGACTTAGCAAACCTGCAAAGCCTATTGAAGGCCTGACGAACTGCAGGGCTTGCATTAGGACCAAGAGTCCTACCTAGTTGGGAGGTAACAGGAATATAGTCATCCACATCAACCAACTACAAGTAAAAGAAAGAGAAAAGAAAGAGATCAGTATAAACAAAAATGAAGTCTTTTCATTGATAATGAGCGAGGTTACATCAGATCAAAAAAGAAAAAAAATTACAGAGAAGCCCTATCAATTAGCAACCTCGGATGGTCCCTTGTCTTTGTCAGCATCAGCGGGGGCATTACCCTCTACAGGGACGTCCTCTGTCCTCTCGACCAACAGAGCGTCAGTAGAGGTCACCCGAGAGACAGGGTTGGTGCCTTTAACAGTTGGGGCTGGGTCCTCGTCTACGACTGGCTTTGGCCCTGGGTCATGCTCGTCAAAGAGAGGGGATGCAACGTCCACCCCAGTAGCCACGAGAGCCTTATTACACCCTTTCTTGAAGTTCAGACGGCTGATATAGCCTATCTGAACCTCAGCGTCCTCATACGCAGCAGCCCAGCCAGAGTTGTACGAATCTTCCTTAAGAGTGGCCGCCTGGGCTTTCTCCGCCTCCAGCTGCTCGGCCAGAACCCTGTTCTTCTCTGCAAGGTCAAGCTTTCTTGAGCACACCAGGTCGTATGCCTTTCTCAGCTTGCCAAGATCCCTGACAACGTCATCTCTCTCGCGAGCAGAATTAGCAAGGGCCGAGGCAGATGAAGCTCGAGCTGCATCAGCAGCCTTCAGATCGGCCTCCAGCTGAGAACCCCTGGCTACCAGAATAGACTTCTGCTTCTCCAGCTCACCGTTCCTTCTCACCAGCTCGTCGCGAGAGCGATAGAGCACAGCGAAGTCGGACACAAACTGCAAAAAACAAGGAAAGGATCAGAAAGAAGAAACCTTCAAAACTGGTTAAAAGAAATTGAGAATTAGAAGAGAACCTTACCAAGGCGAGCCTCTGGCTAGCCTGCAGAGCCAACTGATTGGACCCCAACGCCCTCTCGCGATCTTCTGGGAGAACTGCTCTCTCGAGCAGCGCAGGGGCAAGCTGAGGAGAGGCGGCCACCGAAGCCCCCTCGGGCAAAGCAGACACTGGGACCAGGGCTTGACCCATCTTGGTCCTCGATTCCACCTTTCTCCTCTCCTCCTCTTTTTCTCTCTCTCTTCTCTTTTTCTCCTCCACTTTCTTCCTCTCCTCCTCCTTTTTCCTCTCTCTCTCTCTCACCTGCTCCTCCTCTCTCCTCTTCTTCTCTTGCTCCTGAGAAGAAAGCCGGGAACCAGTAGCTATGGCCCCAGAGGCAGTCTTCGTTTTCTTGGACCTCTGTGCAAGGAGCACATCATCATCATCGTCATCTCTGATCAAATTCTTCCTGGGAGGCATCTCTTCAGAAGAACTGCTAGTAGTGCTCGACGAGTCTTGAGCCTCAGAATCTCCTTCAGAAGAACTGCTACTGCCAGCACTTCCTGCGCCCAAATTACTCACAACGCCTGCAGGTTCACTCTCTGAGCTGCTCTCTTCTTCGTCCAACTGGATGGGCTCACCCGAAGTCTCTACGGAAGAATCAAAGTCTGGAACACTATCCACAGGTCGAGCTAAGAAGCTGGAGCCTGTGTTCTTGTATTCAAGCAAAAAAGCAGCAGCCCTAGGATGCTCGCCGTCAACCAAAGGCTCCCTAATATTCCAAGCTTTCACCAGCTCTGAGATACGGACCTCGCTGAGAGCAGGCTCCAAATTCTTTGTCCTCGCTGTGAAAGAAAAAGCAAAGAGAGGTTAGAAAAATCACAAGTCAGCAAAGATTGAAGCAATAATATAACATCTACCTATATATTCTTCCCCATAAAAGGGAACAGTGAACCTCTCAGACCTCGACCCTTCAGAATGGGGGGAGAATTGCCAATTCCTAACAAGAAAACCTTCTTGCCAGTAGTCCTTATGGGAATCAGGTAGATTTACTACCAATACCTATTAGGACTCCTAGCCTTAAGGTACAAAACACCTGAACTCGTACGAGAAAAGGAGTAACAAAATCAGACCTCGACAAGCCCTAACCTTGTGCCGTATAATTGATTTATCCTATGCACGCCGTTCACTATTTTCCATACGTTGGGCGAACATTGTGCAGGCACAATACTAAAATAGCTAAAAAAATGAAGAAACAGATCGTTAGGGGGAAAGGTAAGTCCCCCCTGGGAGAGCAACATAACGTGAATCCAATGCGCATCCTCTATATCCCTAACGTTCCTAGGAGGCGAGGCACAACACTCAATCTCTACCCACTCAGGAACGTTGTAGAATTTTCTAAACTCAATGACTGACCTATTCCCAATCTTCGCCATTGGAAAAACACAAGAAAAACTATAAACTCAAGAGAAAATGAAAAGGGCATGAGAGACTTACAAGACAGAAGATCAGGTCAAATGGCGAAGAAGCAACGAGAGTAGAGATCGAAAACAGAAGGTACAAAGCGTAAGAGTTCTCAGAAGATAGAAGATTGCTGGAAAAGCTGAAGCGACGAAGAGAAAATGTGTCTTACGAGCCTTCAAGTCTAATCATAGCGCACGGATAGCGAAGCGGGTGGCGCCAAAGCAACTTCACAGTTTTCAAAGAAATCAACCATAACAGCTGATTATTTAAATTAATTGGACCTGTAAAAATGGCCCAACAAATTTAGGGGCAATTGTGGGTACCCTGAATTTAGCATCATAGGCCTGGACGAGTAGCCTCTCCTTAGCGGCCCAAAGGCCAGGCCCATCACCTTTTGTATTGATCCGATTACCCCACGATCCCATGAAGAAAAGTTATGGGGGAACGCGATCCCATGTAGGGGAGATGGCTAATAGGGAGGAACCCATCACCCCCACTACTCCAACACATACATGTATAAATTAAACCCTAAGTCCGGGGCAAAGGACAAGCTGTATTCTCTGTACTTATTCTTCATAATATAGAGAAATAACACGGACTGCGCCATCGTGGACGTAGGCACATCTTTGCCGAACCACGTACACCTGTTGTTGTGTGATCTGCATTTTATTTATCTTCTCTTGGTGATTGCCTCTTTGATATTTATTTGTGTTGCAAAATAATTGTCACCACAAGATACATAATACATTTACCCATGTCTTCCATCACTCACCCCATGAGGTATCATAATATCTACAAAACATATTCACCCATGAACTACATAATCTTTGATCTAGTAAACAAATGAGTAGGTAGGCACAATTTTGAGTCTCGTTTATGAGCACAAGCCCCTATGATATAACCCTCATATATCATCCCGTAATTAATCCTAAAAACTTATTTCACCATAGATCTCCCAATATATCCTCACGACACCCTAGTGTCCACCTTGATATACACACCATCTCTATCCATGGATTCCCGCACTCTTCCATGAGGTATCAACATGTCTCTAAAACATTTTCACGTTCAAACTATGAAACATTTTTGTCCATAAGAAAACAAGTGCCTAGACACAATATTAAGTCACCTTCATGAGCATAAGACCCCATGATAATACCCTGGGTATATCTCCCTGCAATACGCCTCAATAACATATTTCCCCTGATATGATCAATATCTCAAAGACATACCCAACTTCCTATCCCGAGAGACAAGATGTCTCTACCCGCAGCTTCCAGTATTCACCCCACGAGATATGAGGATATCTCCAAATCATTTTACACCTGAACTACATAGTCTTTGATCTTGTGAAAAAATAAGTACATAGGTACAATATTGAGTCCATATCATGAGCAAAAAAGTTTTTATATGTCCCAAGACATATAGACCTAAAATCCGACAACATATTATCCTATAGGTATCCAACTATTTATTTAAAAATTCATAACACCCAACCTAATATGTTATCCATGATTTATCATCCTTTTAAATATCTTAAACCATAGTATTTACATGATAAAATTGGTAAACATAAATCTTGAACTGCGTAAGCTTTGATCCTGCTGAAAAACAGATGTGCAGGGATAATTCTAAGTTCTCTCTCGCGATCTCAAGACATCAGACTATCACATACATGTGCCTTCAATACAAATTCAAGAAACATCCAAATGTCCACATACCAAGAGACACCTGGTCTTCCACCCCCAAAGTTCCACCACCTCGGCTTCCCTTGGTCAAACATTCTTTGGTCTTGAATAAAGTGTTTATGCGTATTTTGAGGTATAAATACTAAGGTTACTTAATGAGTATATATCTTCCATTCAAGAAGTATCTAGCAAACAAATATATAAAGAAAATAAAGAAAAGTGGGGTGCCTAACATCTTCCCCACTCGTGACCCGGTACTAAAACCAATATCCTAAATCTTTAGAAACATGGCTGGTAAAGCCTTAGTATGAGGTGGCAAGGGCTCACCTAACCTCTTATGTTTTATATATTAAAAAAACTAGCGACTTGATAAACACTTTGCGTTCATTTATATTTGTGCACCCACTATACATTCTATACAAAGATCCAGGTATGCGACCCAAAATCATGCAAGAAGTCTTTCTCACAAGTTCGGGATTTCAGGTCCACAATACAATAGTGGCAACTCAGTTGGGTACCATAAAATTTATTTTATCAATAGTGGACCGAACTAGCATTATCTTCTTTATTATGTATTATTTTTCATAATTATTTTTAACTACTTCATGTAGTTTAAGGATTAGGAAGAACCTTAGTTTTTAGGACCCATAAAACTTAGACACTTTTTGTAAGCCCACTATTTATCACGTTTATAAATGCAGACATTTCAACACATAGGTTCTTGTGGATGATCACATATAAAATAAATGTCAAAATCTATAAGTACAAAGCCACAAATTTTCTTAATGTGCTACATTGTCTTCATTTTCACATTACTTAAACACCTCAGAAAATTCCTTTAAAATCCCCTCTCTTTTTTCCATCTCTCTCTCTCTCTCTAGCCACCATTAGGGTTTGCAGGGAAAACCATGACCATCATACCCATGTTGATACTAAGGCATCTGACATTAAGACTGTGTGGAATCAATTATTGGCCTTTGTAGTGGACGAATCATCCTCTCAGAAAGAAGCTATTGATATAAAACAACCAACCACTTATAAAGGTGAGCCAACAGTTATTTTATCCAATGAAGACATCGAAGCCCTCTCCAAACCATTCAAACATGCCTTGGAAGGAAAATTTTCTCATTATAAACCTTCTTATGGAAATTATACGACAAGTATTCCAAACTTTTTCCCTCAAAACATCTTTCACTTTAGGCCTAAATAATAATAAACATATCCTTATAAGATTAAACTCTGATGAAGAGTACTCAAGAATGTGGATAAAAGATACATGGTATGTTGGTCGATTCCCTATGAGGATATTTAAATGGACTCCAGAATTGAAATCTGACATCGAGAGCAACCTATCCCTTATTAGGATCTCATTTCCCCAACTCCCAATCCATTTTTCTCAAAGTCTTCCCTATTCTCAATTGCCCAACTAGTTGGTAAACCTCTAAACCTGGACTCTTCTACCCTAGATATTAACAAACCAAGCATTGATCGTGTTTGTGTGGAAATAGACCTCCTAAAACCTTCTCTAAAAAGAGTCTAGATAGGATGCTATAATAAGGTTTCTGGAAGGATGTTTTGGTGGAGAACAAACCTGAATACTGCAAGAACTGCCTTAAAAAAGGTCATGATGAGGAATCATGTATTGTCCTAATGTCCAACTATGGAGACCAATCAAAGAAAGGTGAAATCAATAAGCCAAAGAAGGTAATTCAGAGATATGAAAAGAAAATTATGGAGAACCAAGAAGAAGTCATGAATAAGGTAGATAAAGGGAAGCAAATGATTGGTACAGATGTTATTATAACTAATGAAGAGGAACAATTATTGAGTGACCAAGAAGAGGAACAATTGAATGGTCTTGATGGAGTTTTACCCAACGAAGCTGCTTGTATAGATGATATAAATATGGAAGATAGAGTTAGAAATTAAGGCACAGATTCAAGAAGTTAGAAGAACATAGAAATCAAAGACAAAGAATGTCCAGTTAAGTGAAACATTATCCAAGAACACATTGACAGAATCCACAAAGAAGAATTTGGAAAGAAGACTTCCAAATTGTTGATCAATGGTCATTATCCCCTAAAGGAACATCCATCCCCAAATTTAAGAGGAATCTAGTGGCTAGGCCTATATACTTCACTGATGTAGAAAGTGAGAATGTCCATTATACTCCTTTCATTAAGGAATTTTAACTTTTTGGAAGGAAAATGGATAAGAAACTCAAGTCTAATAACCAAAACAAGGACGGTGTCAAGGTGCATATGGAACAAATAAACCTTAATACAGTTCAGGAGATCAAACAAAGAATGCCAAATTAACTTTTCAAAAGGATTGCAAGATTAATTATTAAAGTTATCAAACACTCTAACTCATCTAAGTCTCAATGATTAACTTTATAGTATGGAATATTATAGGAGCATCCAAAAAGTCCTCTTCTAGGAGACTCAAATTTTTAAGAAAAATTCACAAAGTGCCTATTTCTGCACTGCTTGAACTAAAGGTAATCCCTCTGAAGATTAATAAGTTTAGAATTAAATGGGGATATTATGGAAATTATAGAAATATGAATGGTGAAGTCTGGATGTTTTGGAGGTTTGGAGTCGTTGTCTAGTGTATTCATGATCAACCCCAGCATTTAACTTTGCAAGTGATCCATCCTTCTGTTCAGTCACTTTTAGTCATGACCATTGTCTATGCTAAATGTAATAAAGATGAAAGGAAAAGACTATGGGAGGATTTGTCTTCTATCTCAGCAAGGTTCCAACATGAGGCTCACATGGTCATGGGGGACTTAAATGTGGTATCATCTCAGATTAGAAAACTTGGTGACAATGACATAGACTATGCAGAAGTGGAGAATTTCAACTAAGAAATAGAAGACAGTGGTTTAACTGACCTAGGATATGTAGGAACCAGGTTCACCTGGTGCAATCATAGGAAGGAATATGATCTCATTATGGAAAGACCGGATAGATGTCTAGTCAATAAAAAATTCATCTTTGAGTATGATCCCTCAACTGTTAAGCATCTCAATAGATACACACCTGATCATGCCCCTATTTTCTTTCTTTAAAGTCTATTTAATAATCTTCACCTAGACAATTCAAATTTCAGAATATATGATGCAATCACCACCAATTTTTAGACATTGTTCAGAATTCTTGGAAGGAATATATAAATGGGAATGTCCTTAAAAAGTTTGCAAAGAAGCTTCAAAGATTAAAATGGCTTTGAGATAATGGAACAAATAGAAGTTAAAGGATGCCTTTCAAACTATCAAAGACCTAGAGGATGAAAATCTGTAACTGGAGCTTAATTATGACCTTAATAGCACTGAAGACAATAGAGTGGATATGAATAGAGGGAAGGCATCTTTATTACATGCATATAAGAACGAGGAGGAGTTCTGGAGATAAAAATCATCCTTAAAGTCACTCAAGCTAGGTGATTCAAATTCTAATTCTTTAATCAGTACGTCAAAGCCAAGAAATAAAATTTGTTGATCACTTCCATTAAAAATGATGATGGTGTTGTTCTTGAAGATATTAAGAAGCATATTTTAAGGTTCTTTCAATATCAACTTCAACCTGATCAGATGTATCCTCTGGTTGATGTTACTGCCACTATACCTGCTATCATTTTTGTTAAATAAAATAAATATCTAGAGGCTTTGACTGATGAGGAGGAGGTGCATTCAGTTATCATAGGCCTTTGTGATAATTCAGCCCCAGGGTCTGATGGATTTGGGGGCCTATTCTATAAAAAATTTTGACATTTAATTAAAGATGATCTTATTTATGCAATTACCTCTTATTTTACAGGTTCAGTTATTCCACAAAGCTGGACTAGCACATCGGTGGTTCTTATTCCAAAAGTGAAATCTCCCAAGACTTGTGGGGATCTCAGACCTATATGTTTGTGTAATTTCTCATTCAAAATCGTCAACAAAATTCTCACAATCAGGTTGTCTAAGTTTTTCTAAAATCTGATCTCTCTAAATCATAGTGCATTCATTAAAGGCAGGTCCATCCAAGAAAATGTTCTTCTTGCCAAAGAAATGGTTCATAACTTGGGTAAGAAATCTCATGGTGGTAATGTTTTGGTCAGGATGGACATGGAGAAGGAATATGACAAGGTGAATTATTTTTTTTTATGAAAGTTCTTTGGGGTTTTGGCTTTGGGGAGAGACGGATTGATCTTATCTGGAGAAGTATTTCCAACAACTAGTTTTCAGTTATCATAAATGGGCATTCATGTGGGTTCTTGAAGTAAAAAAGGGGTCTTAGACAAGGGGACCCGCTCTCCCCCAGTGTTTTCATTCTTGCACTGGATTTCTTGAGTAAAGGGGTTAATCAATTAATGGACTCTGGTTCTATAAATCCATTATATTTCCCAAGTGGTAGTCCTTTTATCTCCTATCTTGCTTTTGTGGATGATCTCATAGTTTTCTATAGAGGTGATAAGAGAAGACTTTTGAAACTCAAGGAGTTCACTGTAGCTGGTCAGGGAAGAAGATTAATGTCAAGACAAGTAACTTTACTATTGATTCAAAATGCAGGCCTCGGTTCAAAACCAAGATTGCTGAATTAACAGGTCTTTCTCATAAAGTGTTGCCTATAAAATACTTAGGATGCCCAATTTTCAAGGGGAGGAACAAGGTTAAATATTATGACATCCTAATCACTACTTCAAGAACAAGAATAGAAGGTTGGTAATCAAAACTCCTTTTTCATGGTGGTAGAATTACCCTCCTAAAACAAGTTGTCTCATGTATCCCTTCTTATCTCCTATCTTCTCTTTGTCCACCTAAAGTCGTTGTTACTAAGATCCATCGAATTTTAAACAAGTTCTTCTAGGGAGGTAATGGTGTCCAAGGCTGGAAGCACCAATGGAAGAGTTGGGAATACCTTAGTAGAGATATCAAGGAGGTAGGGCTTGGCCTTGTAAATTTCAATTATCTATCAATAATATCCTTCATGAAGCTCTATTGCAATATGTCCACTGAAAGTCTTTATGGTCAGCTTACATAACTAATAGGTATATAAATTATAGCCGATGTACTACGGTAGTCTCTCATACCTGGAGGAAATTAGCCAAGGTGAAAGAAACATGCCTATAAATTATGGTTCTTAAGAAAAAAAATAGTGGTTTGGGGTTCCTAAAGTAACGGGTCAATTCTCTCTCAACTCTACTTATGATTGTTGCAGAATGCACTATCCATTGTCTACTATCAACACCTTTACTTGGGATATTAGTATTCCAAAAAAATGCTTGGTTAACCTGTGGACAATAATTAATAATTGTCTTCCTATAGACTCATCCATTCAGTCAGTTGGCATTAAGCTTTGTTTGGGATGTTTGGCATGTCAGGCTCATATAGAATAATTAGATCACATGTTCATCCATTGACCTACAATCATACCTGTGTGGAAATTTTTCCTCAAGTTAGTGGTGATTGATATGAACACATTCAATATTTCTTCCATTCTTCAAAGTTGGTGGATTAAATGTGGGCCTCAAGATTATTCTAGGTTCCTTGGTAAATGTATTTCAAATATTGTTTATTGGGAAATATGGAAGAGTAGAAATCAAGATCTCTTTGAAAATGTTAAGGTTGATACAAAAGCCATTTTTCATCAATCTATTTCTTTTATTTCAGATATTTACAAGGGAACTAGATTCAAAAACAATTTTTTTTCATTTGATCATGGAATACAAAAGCTTTCAATCTACAAATTTGTAGGAACAGTGATTTGGTTAAATTAATCATGTGGAGGCACCCTACCCCATCGTGGTTCAAGTTAAACACTGATGGGGCATCGAGAGGGAATTCAGGTCTCATAGGTTTAGGTGGGATTGTAAGAAATGACAGAGGTGATCTTATCTTGGCATATGCCAAACCTAAAGGAATTGCCTCAAACACTTGTGTGGAAATTAAAAGTAATTGGTTATGGATTAAGATGTGTTTGGACTACAATTTAAAATATATATGGAAATTGAGTCAGATTCATTATTCATGGTGAACTCGATTAACAAGAAGTGGAGACCTCCATAGCAACTGCTATAATGTGTCAAAGAAATCAAGGAGATCCTTTCAAAGAACAATTTCATCTTATCTCATTGTTATAGGGAATCAAACATGGTCACTGACTCTCTTGCAAACCATGGGATCAATCTCCCTTCTCTATCACTTTTTCATTATTTTCTGGATCTTCGAACGATGGCTAGTGGGGCTGTTAAGATGGATAAACTGGGATGCCAATACATTAGGTCTAGTGCAAAGTCTATTTAGCTTTTGTAATGGGGCTATCATAAATCCCAATATTTGTTTTTTAGTATCTTCTTTCATGCATCATATGTAAGCTTTCTTCTCTCTTAGGGGAGTATCTCCTCTCATTAATAAATTTTTCTGGGGGTTTTATCCCTCTTCATTTAACAAATAAAAAAATAAACACCTCACCTTTGAGGACAAAAGTGGTCAGTTAAAAGGCTGATCGCTAATCAATATTCTCACTTTTTTCTTCCACCAATTTAGCGTATCGAATAGTTTCTCTCTTGATCCCAAAGTCTCAGTTGTAGGGAACACTTGAAACTTATTTAGTACTAGGTTATATCGAGTAAGCATTCACAACTTTTCAATACTAATGTCATGTGGTATTACATATACCTCAAAGGTAGTTTCATCCGAGTGTGCTCAATACATCCTAATCAATGGAAATGAAAAGGAAACCATACTGAACCAAGTTGCATCATCTTTTCCATATATAACATTACTCATAGGACACACCTATTGCAAAAAAAAAGGCTCCATGGCGAGCCTTACATTCTAACATAGTTTTTAAATTGCCAAACGTTCGGAGGATGCTCAAATATCTACTAGATTCTAGCTTGACCACCACACTTTTTAATGAGAGACTAAATAGTAAAAATTAGTAAGACTATCAAATCAGAGTTCATTTACATTTGATTCCCTCGTCCAATTATATTTTTGATAAAATTAGGCTCTTGCCTAACCTTCCTCATCTCTTTGTGAGATTACAAAGAACTCACCCATTTTAACATAATCCAACACTAACTCTATCTAGTTTTTGTCATAAAAGATACTACCAAACAAAAAGAAAAAAAATATTACGCATAATACAGTGAAGAAAAGACAATAATTCCCTTCCCTTCAAAAAGATAAAAAAATTAATCATTCTATCAAAGAAAAAGAAAGAAGAAAAAGATTTTCAATATCATTTCCCTCTTCCTTAAGTCGTGTTATTATTCATGAACACTTTTGAACTCCGTTCATGTATTCGTCCCCATTCTCCTAGGGCTATGAAATATGGTGTCGTCCATTAGGAAACACTAATAAATTACAATGTTAAAAACTATCGATGCTATGCCCAAAATGAGCTACCCAACCTAAATTTGTCTAAGGATGGACCATTTATCTCACATGTATCCTCTAATTAAGACCCACTATTTTATAGATTAAACTACCCCTTATCTTCCCATACATCGTTCTTCATAATAGATTGCCTCTTGAAGTCTTAATAAAACTAGGATAGTCACGTGTAGTTATCTTTAAGTCAAATAAAGGGCATCGAATACTACAATCAGTTTAGGGTCTTACACAAATACCTCCCTCATTTTCAGGATTTATTAATCCCAATATGATCAACGTCTTCAGAGATAACATCCCATTTAGGGGATTTATCAATGATATTCATTCTAGAGGCTCGATAAGCAAAGAGAAAACTAAAGTCCTTACGAGACTACCATAACTTTAGAGACTTGCTTTAAATCCACTTCATGCTCAAGTCTTGCCAAGTACAGTCTAACTATCGGCTTCTAAATCGATATCCAAATAATGAGAGTAATGAAATTCCACATTTGTTCTCAAGGCTTATAAATCCTATATTGAACTAAGGTTATTATGAACCCACTACCATTTAAGGGGCTTGATCTAAGCCCCTACCATCCTCAATGGTGGAAGAGTTATTATAACCAATGGCCTCCGAGATCACTCCATTGTAAGGGCTTTCCCAAAATACTACCATCAATCTAAGGGTGTTGTAAAAATTCGTGTTTACCCTTAAGGGTTGACAAGCCAAGTTTAATTAGTGGCTTATGATCCCGCATCTAGTTTGGGGGCTTATTCAAAGCCCGATGTTTTGTAAAACTTTTCAAGAATAGATCACACCAAGGTGCTTATGAACCCATCACTGTTTAAGGGGATTGATCTAAACCCACGTAATCCTCAAGTTACTCAAAGAAAATATAATCACTAGCCTGCAATTTCTCCAAAGACTACCTTCTATATTAGGGCCTCTAAGCCCACCATCAATCCTAGGTTCTTCCTCGAATCACATTATCATCCAAAGGCTTATTATTTTTTATCTAACTAAATGGATTCCAAGCCCACCCCATTTTGAGGTCTTCCTCAAAGCCCATCCCCATTCTCATGGATTTTTAAGCTTAGTCCAACTAGGGGATTGCATACCCACCTTCATTAATGGGAAAATTGTCTATTCCTAATGTGATAGTTTCCTTGACCAAATAAATTCTAATATTCAATTACCTCACCTATATCTAGGGCAAATCCTCTCCTACTTACAACACTCGAGGATTACTTTTAGCGAGATCCGAATATTTAGCTTACCTTAAGACCTACTTATGAGGGATTATCACTAAGCCCATGCCCATTATCACTCTTGATACTTTTTTAAAGCTCACACTTAATAAGGAGATTTCTCTCAAGATCATACTTAATCAAGGCCTTACTTTCAGACCCTATCCAACTAGATTATCATCTAAACACACTTTCATTTATTAAGGGATGCCTCAAAGACCATACTGAATCGATAAGATGGATCAAAGACTATATCCACTCTAAAGTCTTTTCTAGGTTGATATCTAGTTAGGGGGTTACAATCCTATTTTTATTGAACCGGGGCTTGGTTAATTCTTTAATTTACTCAAGCCTTGCGTCGAGCTTGGAATTAGCCTATAGGTCTTGCTCCTTTCCCATATATACCATGATCATGTTAAAATAATGCGTCGATCCTTAGGAATTATCTTAAACCAATACCAAAGTTTTGCTCAAATTTCATATCCAATCAACGGCTTATGATCCATCCTTTATTCTTTGGGCTTTATCTAACACCACCCTCTTCATGGTTTTCTTTAGGACCGTATTGTCTAAGACATTTATCACAATACTATACTCTGGGTTTATCTTAAACCTATTCTTAGCAATTTATCAAATACTGTGACACCCCATTAAATCTAAGGTAGATTTATCATGTCCAAAATAAATAAAATAACTTTTTAAACAATTAGGTATCATTCTAAGTATGATTGGAAATAAAACCACACAGTCTCCGATAGCAAATTAACCAACAGTGATATAATCATCGCATAGCTACAACAATCTCATAACAAAATCCTATTATAAATGAAATACTAATACCGACTCAATAATACTAAACATAAATCTGACACGATAGTTAAACATATTAGAATGAAATAATCAGCATGTAGGCTCAACACCTACATCCTATTTGAGAAGCAACTGAAAGGAGTATAAGACTGATTCAGGGCTAAGGCAACACTGACGACCTATGTCCTGAAAAGATAATTCAACGACATTACTAATAACAAGTTTATGAAGAGTAAGATTATAACTGACTTTGAATAAAATATAACTATGAACCTTCCTCATGTATTTTAGTTTCTTTTGAGTTACCTAAATCCAAATAACCCTAAATATTTCATGTGTCTACTCCCAAACCCAACTAAATCCCATGATTACATATTATTCATCTCAAATGAATATAGGTAATGGTTCTATTATTAATATTATATAAATCTCAATTATATGAATATATCAAGGAATAGCGACAAAATCTAAGTCTCTACATCAACATAACTATTGTCCATACCACATATATTATGAATGGGTTACTCGCAAGACCTCATATAACGGAGGCATAATCTTACCTCCTTCGGGGATTTCTCGCATGTACTAGTCATAGTTATAGGTTGTCCCACATATATAACCATCAAATCATCTACTAGGGAAAGACACTATGCCTTTATACCAATCATTGCCCCATACCTTACTATATATGAAAGGATCACCCCGCGAACCTCATCCAGATACAACGGGTATTTTCAGTAGTTAGTGTCCGGGGTCATCATGACCAAGGTAAAGACCCTCTCTATCTACTGGGGGACCAATGCAGTCTCCACTGTATGCACCGTACCAAGATATCCCATCTAATCTGGTATGTTGCACATAATACAAATGGCAAGTAATCCTAATCACATAAAGGTTATCAAGCTAAAATCCAAATTAAATACCCTAATTAACCTTTTTTAATTAAGAAATAAATTTTTTGAATAATTGTCATTCGAATGATTGTACATTTCTCGTTCGAATGATATTACACTGGTCATTCAAAAAACTTCCAAATATCATTTGAAGAAGAAAACCCAACCATTTGAACAAGATTAACCCAGAATCATCATCTTCCTAATGCCAAATCTATCATTTTTAACCTTTAAAACTGAATCCTATGTTTCCAACCTTCCCCACGCCACATTTCCTTTAGGTATAAATGGTTTAACATCAATACTAATAATTCTCCGATGATTTTAGTTAACCCTAACATGGTTCAAAGTTTCAAATCCAAAAATCATCTCTGAAACCCTAATTTATCATTTTTTGCAAATTCAAGTAAAATTCATATCAATTCATGAAATTACTAAGTGGATTTTAATCAATTATCATTGTCTAACATAATATTAACAATTTCATACCAATTCTGTCTTCAATTCATAAGGAATTTAACTAAATTCATTTTATGTCAAGAACATGAATAATAACCTAAATTATCATATTAATTTAACTAGTAAACTAGTAAATTAGTCTCTAATTTAGAGTTTAATGAAATTATATTTTGACTCCAATGAATAATTACATATAACACAACAATAAATAAAATCCTACACTAGGTGAACTTGCCTTAATTGAAAGGGATGAAATCCAAGCCCAATAGCCCTAAATATCTTCTTCTCTAAGTTGTATCCTCTCTCTAGCTTTAGTCCTTCTCTCTAATTGTGTTGAAATGAGTTAGGTTAAACCAAATAGTATTTTTATTAGCTTAATTTCGAAATTGGTATTAGGTTCCATATGGAAATTTAAACAAGCCTAAAACTACAATAAAATAACCCAAGACATAGCCTTAGTCATATACTAGCACATGGGGCTTGAAATCCATTATTTTCAATCGTATTAGGACATTCCACATTCCCCAAAAGTCATCCCAATATATCATACTAACATCTAATTAAATAATGTCTAAATTCAGCAATTAAATTATTCATTAACTTACATAATTAATTTTAATTATTTAATTACTGAATTACTGTATTTTATATTCGATTTAAATTTCTAATAACACTAACACGTGTAACATATATAATATATTTAAATAATGACAATAACATATTACATAGTGATGTCACATGTTAGTGTGGGAAAATATATAATTTCATAATTAGTAATTTATTTAATTTAAAGCACTTAAATTATGAGGTTTTACATTATCTACCCTAAAACAAGGAATTTCATCCTTGAAATTCAAATTATTTTATACCTGGCTAGAATAACTCTGGATATCTTACCTGCATGCCATCATATCTCTCCCATGTATAATCAGCCTCGCCATGGTTTCATCGTTGGAATCTAAGTAACAGTACGACCTTTAATCACAGTGTTTGCACTCTCTAGTCAAGGGCGCATTATGGTCGCTCCTCATAGCTCACATCAAGTTGTAGCTCAATATAATCGACGTTGATATACTGATAGGCCTCATCATCCTCCAGAAAAAATTTCAACACCGACATGTGGAAGACATCGTCTACTCGCTGTAGATGGTCAAATATGGCCAATGGATATTCCACCTGGATAACCCTATCCAATATTCTGAAAGGACCTACGTAATGGGGAGTTAATTTCCCTTTGGATCCAAATATGACTACTTAATTCATCAAGGAGACACACAAAAGAACTTAGTCCCCCACCTAAAACTCTAGATGTCGTGTTCAATTGACACAACTCTTCTGTTAATCATGTACCATCTTCATTCATTCTCGGATGAGTGGCACCTTCTCTGAGGTGTCCCAGATAATGTCTAGTCCAAACATCCTATGTTACTTTTCCTCTAACTAATAGCTTGGTGAATGGAACATTGGTCTATATAATGTCATACCAATAGTCTACTAATGACTATTGTTGTAAGAAAACTATACAAGTGGTAAGTGACGATCTCAACTCCTTTTAAGATCCAAAACATATGCCCGAAGCATATCCTATAAAATTTAGCTCATTCGCCCAGTCTGACCGTCCTACTGAGGGTGAAAGGCCGTACTCAAATTAATTTGTACCCCATAGCCTCCTATAAACTCCTCCAGAATTTAGGTAGAAATGTATTATCTTGGTCGGAACAATATCATGCGCTGCTCCATCTAGCCATATAGTATCTAACACGAAAACTTGGCTTACTGCTCGATGGTGCAATATGTCCATACTAGAAGGAAATGAGTTAACCCCATTAATCAATCGAGGATGACCCAAATGGAATCATTTCCTCTCTAGTACCTCAGCAATACCACTATAAAATCTTTCGATATGCTCTCCTATGTCCACTCGAGAATCTCCAAAGGCTATAATTCTCATGCCGGTATCTGGTGCTCCACCTTGACTAATTGACAGGGGGAACCCTTAGACAAAAATTCCACAACATCTTTCTCCAACCCTATCTACTAGTATGACATATGCATATACTATTACATTTTATCCCATCCAGGATGCACTGTGAACTGTGAGTCGTCTGCCTCAACCAACCCTTCCTTCCTCAACTCAGCACTATCTAGCACAACTAATCGTCCCTGAAATCTCAACCTACCGTTTGAACTGATCGAGAAAGAATGAACCGTACCTAATACAACTTATCATATCCTTCCCTAGAATAAGGAGTTCGAATCATGATCCTATATCACCCACGTCACTATAGCTAGTGTAACGCTAATAACCACATAAAAGGCTTTCGACAAATCCATATCACTTGTGGCACTCCACTATGCTGCCTAAATGTTCAACAACTCTTCCTCATGCTTGGCCCATAATTCTACTAGTGTAAGAGTTGGTATACAAATCAAGACATCTATAACCACATTCTCTTTCCCAGATGGTACTGAATTGAAAAATAGTAGTCCTTCACAAACTTAAATCATATCCTCTGTCTCATATTCATCTACCTTTGTGTGAACAAGTATTAGAGATTCTTAGGATTGGAATAAATTGTAAACCTCTCACCCAAAAAATAATATCTCCAAATATGGAGGGCAAAGACTATCGTGGCCAGCTCCAAATCATGAGTGGGGTAGTTACCCTCATAAGGATTAAGCTTTTCGAATGTATAAGCTATAGGCCTCTCTTTCTGCATCAACACACCTTCTAGCATCTGCAGTGATGCATCTGTATATACCAAATACTCCACAACTCCTTATAGTAATGTAAGAATGGGTGTGGTGGTGAGATTCTCCTTGAGATCCTCAAATATCTCGGACAATTTGGGCTCTAGAAAAATAGTACTCTCATTCGGGTGAGGTGAGTTAATGGCCCAATAATCTTTAAAAACCCATGAAATCGTATGTAGTATCTTATCAAACCCAAGAATATCCTAACTTCTGTAGGTTTGGGGGGCTATCCCTAATCTACCACTGTATATACCTTAATAGGATCCACTAAAATTCCAGCTGTAAATACAACATAACCTAAGAATTGTGCCTCTCGAGGCTAAAATGCACACTTAGAGAACTTAGCACACAACTTATGTTCTTGTAGTGTATGCAAAACCACTCGCAAAATCCCTTCATGTTCCTCCTTCGATCGATAGTACACATATATGTCATCCATAAAAATAATATGATTAAGTCCAAAAATTCAAAATACTATGTCCACTAGGTCCATGAACATTGTTGGCGCTTGGTCAACCCAAACGGCATGACCTGAAACTAATACGATCCATATTGCATCAGAAAAGCCATCTTCTAGACATCATCCTCCCTAAAATGTAACTGATTATAACCCGAGTGAAAATCAGTCTTAGGGAAGAATAACACGCCCCTCAACCGGTTAAACATATCATCAATACATGGTAATGGATACTTGTTACATATTGTGACATTACTTAATTCCCAATAATCCACACATAATAAGAGTGAACCATCCTTCTTCACAAATAATATTGGATCTCCCCACAGAGTCGTAATACTCCTTATGAACCCCTTACTCAACAGCTATTGAATATGTTCTCGTAGCTCCTTCATCTCTAACGGGGCCCTCCGGTACGGTGCTGTGACACCTTATATATTTTTAATAATTAGTTTGATCAAATATATTTATTTGTATTACATTGGTTGTTTAAATAATTAAAATATCATCCATATTATTTAATAATAACTAATTAAGAAAGATAAATCAAAGTTAATAACGATATGAGAAATCCTTAAATACCAATATATAACGAATAAGGGTTAACTACATCATAGAGTAAGAATGATACATACATTTCTCTATAATTAAATTTTATCTTTTAGAAATGATCACAACTATGGAGAATAAAGTAAACCTCGTATCTCTCAGAATAAATGCCTTAACTAAAAGTAGGTACAACCCCGATGTCTTCAAATCTCAGTGATGAATGGAACATAAGACAGAGTGATCGAGTAAGAAACTAAATCGGATACATGATAATACCTGCAACAATGCCACGGGTCAGGACCATCGCAAAAGGATAATAACTACACACTCGAGTAGTAAACCTATCAATCATAAAAGTAAATAATAAATTCTATAGTTATTAGATTACCTGTTATCAATATAAATTTAGTATTTATATATATACCAGTACATCCTTCTACTTATCTATATCGAGTATACCAAACCCATGTCTTGGAGTCGATCCATGCAACATGATTTATTAATTCAAAATGGGCCTATAACGTGTAGCCTAACAATATCAAAACGGTTTCTTTAATCCGTTAATCATTGCACTTCCCCCTTATGCATAAGGTCAATAATATAAATACTATCCATAAAGTTAAAGTAAATTTTTGGTTTCCGTCTAAAACATTTAGAGTATTATTGTTTTCAGTCATTACATTTTAAAAATCCCATAATTTCCCATATGAGAAGAATTTATTGAGTAACAACGTTCTTAAGAAATTATCATATAGATTCCCAAAGTTTAACAAAATTACAAAACCCTACTAAGTCTATTCACACGAGTATAAAACGTAAAAGTGAGTCTGCTGCCATTCGCATAATAAAAACCTTATTTATTTCCACGCCACCATTCACACAGTAAAACTATGTCCTTTCCCACGGTGCGCGGAAACCAAATTCACCCAGAAATAAATTTGTAGAACCTTGTCCCAAGCCCATAATTCAAATCACTATTTTCTTCTTAAAATGAAGCTGTATACCCTAATACTCTCAAACATGGTCTAGGATAGTTAGTAAAATCCATCATCACCTAAAATTCCCACTTTCTAGTACTAAATTGTATGTTTTGAATGTATAATTCCATAGTCGATTTCTGTATTGAGGGGAGATATACCAATACATGTAAGTGAGTAATCTTCCATATGATTTCATTTAAGTAGTATTACCAAAGAAAGTGTATGCAAGTCTCTATCTCAATTCAATTAAACTAATTTACTCTAAACATAAAATTACAATAATTGAGTTCATTCATTTATGTTAAAAAATCCATAATTTTCAATACATCAAATAACCCTAGTTATGTCTACTCAATTTTTATAATTCACAAAACCTTATTTACTTAGAAATCATTATTTATGTAGAGGCAATTATTATGCAACACAAATAAATATGAGAAAAAGATTATCAAGACGAGAACAAGGAATACAAGATGCCAATCACAGAACAAAGGATGTACGTGGTTCAGCCAAGATGTGCCTACGTCCACGGTGGTGCAGTCGATATTATTTTTATATACTCCGGAGAGTGATTACAGAATACAACTTGTCCTTTAGCCCCGGACCTAGGGTTTAATATATACATGTGCATGTAGTTGAGTGGGGGTGATGGGTTCCTCTACGTTTTCCATTTCCCCCATAACTTCCCTTCATGGGATCGTGGGGGGAGACCAGATCAGTTATAAAAGATCAGGGGCCTGGACTTTGGGCCTCCAGGACTGGGCTACTCATCCAGGCCCATAGTTCTGAATTTCGAGTACCCACAATTGCCCCTAAATTTGTTGTGCCATGTTTATGGGTCCAATGGATTTAAATGATCAGCCATTATGGATGATTTGTGATTCTTCGAAAACTGTGAAGTTGCTTTGGCGGCACCTTCTTCGATATCCGTGCGCTATGATTAGAATTGAAGGTTTGTTGGGATAGCCACTTTTTCATCCGTCGTTTCAGCCTTTTCAGTACTCTTCCTTCTTCTGAGAACTCTAGCGCCTCGTACCTTCTTCTCTGAATTCCCATTCCCATTGCTTCTTAGTCGTATTGGTCTCGTGATTCTTCATTGCTCGAACTGATCTTCTGTTTTGTAAGTTTCTCGTGCCCTTTCTTTGCACTTTCTCTTGGTTTGTAGAGTTTCTAGAGTTTTTTAATGGCGAAGATTGGAAATAGGTCAATCTCTGAGTTCAGGAAGTTCTATAATATTCCTGAGTGGGTAGATATTGAATATTGTGCCTCCCCTCCTAGGAACGTTAGGGATATAGAAGATGCCCACTGGATACATGTTTTGTTGCTCTCCCAGGGGGGACTTACTTTTCCCCCTAATGATCTATTTCTGCATTTTTTTGGTTATTTCGGTATTGTTCCCGCACAGTGCTCGCCCAATGTGTGGAAGATAGTAAATGGCGTCCATAGAATAAACCAGTTGTATGGTACTAGGTTAGGACTTACCGAGATCTGTTTCTATTATTCCTTCTCTCGAACTAGCTCAGGTGTCTTATACCTCAAAGCTAGGAGTCCTGATAGGTAGTAAACCTACCTGATTCCCATAAGGACTACTGGTAAGAGGGTTTCCTCGTTAGGAATTGGCAGTTCCCTCCCTAGTTTGAAGGGTCGAGGTCTGAGAGGTTCATTGTCCCTTTTTATGGGGAAGAATATATAGGTAGACATTGTATTGTTATTTCAACCTTTGCTGACTTGTGACTTTTCTAACCTTTCTTTTCTTTTTCTTCCACAACGAGGACAAAGAATTTGGAGCCTGCTCTCAGCGAGGTTCGTATCTCGGAGTTGGTGAAAGCTTGGAATATCAGGGAGCCTCTGGGTGACGGCGAGCATCCCAAGTCTGCTGCCTTTTTGCTCAAGTACAACAACGCAGGCTCCAACTTCATTGCACGGCCTGTGGATAGTGTTCCAGAGTTTAATTCTTTCGGAGAGACTACTGCTGAGCCTATCCAGTTGGACGAAGAGGAGAACAGCTCCGAGAGTGAGCCTGCAGGAGCTGGGAGTAATTTGGGTGCAGGGAGCTCTGACAGTAGAAGTTCTTCTAAAGAGGATTCTGAAGCTAGAGGATCATCGAGCACTTCCAGTAGTTCAGGCGAAAAGTTTCCTCCCAGGAAGAACCTGATTAGAGACGATGATGATGAGGACCATGTGCTTCTTGCATAGAGATCAAAGAAACAAAGGTCTTCTTCTAGGGTCGTGGCTACTAGTTCTCGATCTTCCACTCAGGAGCAAGAAAGGAAGAGGAGAGAGGAAGATCAGGTGAGAGAGAGGGAGAGAAAGAAGGAGGAGGAGAGGAAGAAGGTGGAGGAAAATAAGAAGGTGGAGGAGAGGAAAAGGATGGAGAGGGAGAGAGAGGAAGAAAGGAGTAAGATGGAGTCGAGGATGAAGGATGGGCAAGCCTTGGTCCCGGTGTCACCTTTGGCCGAGGGGGCCTCAGTTGCCACTTCCCCTCAGCTGGCTTCTGCATTGCTTGAGAGGGCAGTTCTTCCTGAAGATCGCCAGAGGGCGCTGGGGTCTGATCAATTAGCCCTCCAAGCTAGCCAGAGACTAGCCTTGGTAAGGTTTTCTCCCTTTTCAATTCCTTAACAAGTTTTAATTATTTCTCCTTCTTGATTTCTTCTTTATTTTTGGCAGTTTGTGACGGACTTCACTGTGCTCTATCGTTCTCGCGACGAGTTGGTGAGGATGAATGGCGAGCTGGAGCAGCAGAAGTCCTCTCTGGAAGTCAGGGGTTCTCGGTTGGAGGCTGATCTGAAGGCTGCTGATGCCGCCCGAGCTTTCTCTGATCTGGCCCTTATCAATTTTAATCAAGAGAGGGATGCGACGGTCAAGGAGCTGAGCGAGTTGAGGCAGGCCTATGGCCTAGTCTGCTCGAGCAAGCTGGGTGTTTGGAGGAGAATAAGGCTCTGACCGAGCAGCTGAAGGAGAAGGAGTCCCAGGTAGCCACCATCAAGGAGGATTCATACAACTCCGGATGGACTGCGGCTTATGAAGATGCCGAAGTTCAAATAGTCTATATCAGCCGTTTGAACTTTAAGAAGGGCTGGAACAAGGCCCTCTTAGCTACTGGCGTTGATGCTGAGTCTCCTCTGTTCGACGAGCATGACCCGGGTCCAAGGCCAACCGTGGACGAAGAAGACCCTGCCCCAGCCATCGAGGGTGTTGATCTTACCTTTCAGACAACCCCTGCCGATGCTGGTCCTGCCCAGGTGAATGAGGGCATCTCTGTAGAGGGGGATGCCTCTGCTACTGCTGACAAGGGGAAGCAACCAGCCACCTCTGGGCAGCCTGAGGTTGCTAGTTAATCCTCCCTTAGGACTATTTTTGTACTTTTGCTTATAATTTTTCCATTTCATGCTCGATGTACTTGACCTTCATTAATGAAATAAAAAGGCTTATTTTTCCAATGCATTGATTATTTCTCTTTCCCTTGCCCTTTTATGTCTTGTAGTTGACTGATGTAGAAGACTATATTCCTGCCACATCTCAATTGGGCAGGACTCTTGGTCCCAATGCCAGTCCTCAGGTTCGTCAGGCCTTTATTAGGCTTTGCAAGTCTCTTAGGTCAAGGAACAAAAAATATAAGGATCAGTCCGAGCTAGTGGCTAAGCTGAAGGATAGTCTCCAGAGTATGGAAGGCATTGGTGCCTCTGTACAAGAGGAAGTCAATGTACTGAGAGCAAGGTTGCTAGAGGCCACCGAGATAAATCAAGTTGGGGAATTCCTGCAGCAGGAGAATGAAAACCTGAGGAGGGAAGTCCTGCAACTTATAGAGCATGCGCCGAGCACTGTTTCAGCGATTCTGCAAGGCTCCTCATCTTCACGAGCTGGACATACTCCTCCTATGCCGCGAGGTTCCACTCGTCCTCCCCTCCCGCGAGCTGGTAGGAGCACCAGGGGCAGGAACAGGGAAGCAGAAGAACAGCGGGATAAAGAGATGGAAGAGCTCCGTGATGATGTCCGCCGAGCATATGTAACTGCTGCTAGGCTTCAAAAGTACGTTACTCAATTGAGGCATTTATTCAAGAAGGGTCCTCGACAAGCATGGGCTGACGGTTATGATCAAGGCTGGCTAGATGCTCCCACAAGATTATCCAAGTTCGAAGAACTTTCTTTCATCAGAGGGTGGTTGAGTGCCTTGAAAGAACTCCAGGTCCCGAGGAACTCAGTGTTATGGTATCGTCACGAGATGTCCTCCTCCACTCTGATGCCCAATACATTCAAGAGGGATGATAGATGGATCCCTATTGATGCTATTCCTCGGCAACTGTTAGAGTTGGACGCAGATGAGGCTGTGGAAGAGTTGGTCCCTGCTCCTGATGATGGACGAAGACTTAGGGTGGAAGACTACCTTGTTCGGAGGCTTCCTCCTTCTTGAATTTTTTGCAAGTTTTTTCTTTTTGATAATGTAAACGCTTTGGGCGAGCTTCGCCGACTAAACGTGTATTATCTTTGTTGTAAATATAACAAGCTGTTATTCTTTTGTCCTTTTTGATAATGTAAATGCTTTGGGCGAGCTTCGCCGACTAAACATGTATTATCACTGTTGTAAATATAAGAGATCAATGAAAAGTTCGTGTTTTGGGCGATTTTGCCGACTAAACGTGTTCATCCAATCTTTTTATATTCTTGCTGCTTCATAATCCTTTTTATTTTGCCATGCAAGTGTCCCCCCAGTCCAGTATAATACCAAAATACCATTATGCCCCATTTTACCTTTTAGGTTGTGTCATCACACTCCCTTAGGCCTAAGTAGGGCAATTGGCGAGGACACGCCTAGTATTGGATGTCTTCATCCGATTAGGATTTTGCTCAACCAAAGTAGGTTTGATGGCCAGTATAAAATCTGGTCGTATTGCTTAAGAATCCTCTGTAGGGCTTTATATATTGCCAAGGGCAAGTCTAAGAGGTCTTTCGTGTTTCATGATGATGACCTGAGGAGGGGTATTCCCTTACTATATCGACCATTGTGCCTGTGATTTGGAAAAAGATGTGTGATAAAATGCAGTTTACTGATTTCATTAGTAATAAGGGGAATGAACTATTCCTTTCACATAACAAATACAAGAAAAAGATTCAACAATAGAATTCCTTGAGAATTTAAAAATAGAATTTCTTGAGACTAGCTGCATTCCATGCTTGTGGTATCTCTCTGCCCTCCATTGTTTCCAAATGATATGCACCTTGCAGGTCGTCCCTAGTTATTTTAAAGGGTCCTTCCCAGTTTGGGCCTGGCTTATCGTCTGATGACCTTACTATGTTGCCCAGGACTTTCCTTAGAACATAGTCCCCAACTTGGAATCTTCTTGGGTTAACCCTTTTGTGGTAATGCCTTATGAGCTGTTGTTGATAGCTCGCAAGCTTCACCAAGGCCAGTTCTCTACGCTCGTCGGTGAGGTCGAGTTTAGCGAGCAACACCCCATCATTATGGCCTTGGTCGACAAGGTCGGATCTCATTATTGGCAAGCCCGCTTCTAGTGGAATGAGCGCTTCCATGCCATATGTTAGAAAAAATGGGGTTTTCCTGTTGCTCGCCGAGGAGTTGTTCGGTATGCCCATAGGACATGGGGTAGCTCGGTTGCCCAAGCGCCCTTGGCTCGCTCTAGTCGCTTCTTCAATCCATCGATCACAGTTTTGTTGGAAGCTTCTACTTGGCCATTTCTCTAAGGGTAGGCCACCGAACTAAAGTTATGCCTGATCCCGTGCTCGTTACAAAAGTCCTGAAAGGGGCCACTCTCGAATTGTGTCCCATTATCAGTGATGATGGTTCTGGGGATTCTGAATCGAGTGATTATATTCCTCCATATGAATCTTATCATGTCAGTATCTCGGATGTTTGCCAATGGTTCTACCTCGATCCATTTGGTGAAGAAGTCAGTTGCAACCAACAGGTATTTGCGATTGCCGGCAGCAGTGGGTAATGGTCCCACGATGTCCATCCCCCATTGGGCGAAGGGCCACGGGCTGGTCAGGGATTTTAGGTCGCTGGCTGGTAGGTGGACCATTGGAAAGTAAAGCTGGCATTTCGGGCATTTGTGGACATATACTGCGGAGTCCTTTTGCATATATGGCCACCAATAGCCTTCCTTCATTGCTCGAAAGGCTAGAGATCTTCCTCCGACATGACTTCCACAGATTCCTTCGTGAAGCTCGCGCAGCACTTGCTCGACATCGCCTGGGTGGACACATCCAAGGTAGGGACCGGAGAAGGACTTCTTATACAAGTCGCCTCCTGTGGATAAGTGAAAGCGAGTAGCTTTGACTCTTATCTGGTGGGCAATTTTCTTGTCCTCGGGGAGCTTGCCCTCCTTTAAATAGTCTCTTAAGGGGTCCATCCAGCTGGGGGCTGATCCCACCTGGAGTATTTGTTCCACGTTTGACAGCTTGCTGTTGTGGTTAATGCTTGGACAAATGAGGAAATCGATGGGAATGCCCCTTTTAAGACTAGAATCAACTGTCGAGCTTAGGGTTGTTAAGGCGTCGGCATGACTGTTTTCCCCTCTGGGAAACTGCTGGATGTTGATCTCCTCAAAGCTCGTCATTAGTTTCCTCACCAGGGCGAGGTAGGCTGCCATCCTTTCATCCTTCGCGTTGTAATCTCCACTTATCTGATTAGAGACTAGTTGAGAATCGCCGAACACCTGTAAATGTTTTGCTCCCAAAATTTGTGCCTTTGTGAGACCGGCTATTAGGGCTTCGTACTCTGCTTCGTTATTGGAGGATGCAAATCTAAGCCTGATTCCTTGCTCAAGGATGGTGTTTTCTGGGGTGATGAGGACGATGCCTACGCTTGCCCCCTTTGAGTTGGAGGCTCCATCAACGAATAGTTTCAGGTTTCCACTGTTGCTGGGTTCTCTTTTTGCTTTGTTGGTTGAGGTTGGTCGGGGAGTTCTTCGCCAGTGAATTCGGCTATGAAATTAGCGAGGATCTGACCCTTGATAGCGGTACTTGGTTGAAATTGGATGTCGAACCGTTCGAGCTCGATTGACCACTTAGACAATCTGTCCGATAAATCCGCTTTCCTTAGGATCGCCTTCAGAGGGTGCGATGTAAGGACAATGATAGTATGAGCTTCAAAATAATGCTTCAGTTTCCTCAAGGCTATCACTAGTGCAAAGGCGAGCTTCTCTAATGGCAGGTACCTTTGCTCGGCGTCTAATAAGGCCTTTTTCGTGTAGTAAACGGGGTGTTGGATTCCTTCGACCTCGCATATTAATGTCGAGATGGCAGTGTGACTGGATACCGAGAGGTATAGGTATAAAGAATCCATTGGTTGTGGTATGACAAGCAGCGGTGGAGAGCTTAAGTAAGACTTGAGCTCGTCCAATGCTCGCGAGCAGTCCGGGATCCATTCTATTGGTTTATTCCCTTTTAGAAGCTGGAAAAAAGGCTTGCAGTTCTCGGAGGATTTGGAAATGAAGCGATTTAAGGCAGCGAGCATTCCAGTGAGCTTCTGTACGTCCCGAACTGTTCGAGGTGGTTGTACCCTGTTGATTGCATCGATCTGGTCCAGATTAGCTTCTATGCCTCTCTTGTTGACTAAGTATCTAATAAATTTTCCTGACTGGACACCGAAGGAACACTTGCTCACATTAAGCTTCATTCGGTACTTCCTGAGGATTCGGAAGGTCTTTGACAGGTCTGAGAGGTGATTTTCCTTCTTCTTGCTCTTAACGAGCATGTCATCGATGTAGACCTCCATTGTGTCTCCCATTTGATCCTTGAACATTTTTGTGACCAGCCGCTGGTAGGTTGGCCCTGCATTCTTGAGCCCAAATGGCATGGCTTTGTAGCAATACAACCCAACCGTCGTGATTAACGTCATTTTGTCCTGGTCTGGGGCATACAAGAGGATCTGGTGATATCCTGAGTATGCGTCTAGGAAACTCATTCGCTCGTGAGCTGCAGTGGCATCTACTAGTTAGTCTATCTTTGCGAGGGGGAAACTATCCTTTGGGCATACTTTGTTGAGGTCAGTGAAGTCGATGCAAACTCTCCACTTCCCATTGATCTTCGGAACTACTACTAGGTTGGACAACCACTTGGGGAATTGTACTTCCCGTATGGATCCTGTATCCAGCAGTTTTTCGACCTCCTTTTCGACCGCTTTAGCCTTCTCAGGTGCAGTTCTTCGTGCCTTCTGCGTGACTGGCTTGAACGTGGGGTCGACGTTCAGCTGATGACAGACCATATCAGGATCAATGCCAGGCAGTTCGTATGGTTCCCATGCGAAAACATCTACGTTGTGTCTCAGTAAGGTCATCAACTCCTTCTGTTCTTGATAGGTGAGAGATGCTCCAATCAAGAAGACTCTGCTACTGTCACCAACTTTGGCTATAACTTCTACTAGGTCCTCGATGACACGCTCGGAGGGGAGGAGCCTGGTCTCCTCTACTCCTGGTCTTCCATACTTTAGTTGCTATTTAGAAGGTATCACACCCTCTTCAACTTCCTCGTTGGGTTGACCGGCCTTCTTCTCTGTCTTTGGTCGGATGGCTGCTATGAAGCACTTCCTTTCCATCGCTTGGTCACCGTGGATCTCCATTACTCCTCCCTCGGTTACATACTTGAGCTTCTAATGGTAGGTCGAGGAGACCTCCTTTATTGCATGAAGCCATCCTCTGCCGAGGATGGCCTGGTACGGTGATTCGATGTCAACTACCAAAAACTCAATCATCTTATAGACGTTCCCAGCACGAACTGGCAGCATCATCTTGCCTAGGGGAATGGTCATTTTCCCAGCGAAGTCGACCAAAGGTACAGTAGCTTCTTTTAGGTCGGCGACACTCAACTTCAATTTCCTGAACAGGTCGAGGTACATTACTTCGGATGAGCTTCCTTGATCGACGAGAAGCTTGTCGATGTCAAAGTTGGCTATCCTGAGTGTTATGACCAGGGCATCATGATGTGGGGTCCTTACTCCCATCAAATTTTCATCCGTAAAAACAATATGCTTGTTATAGTTGACGTCCTTTACTCGTCAACGCTTTCCTGACTGTGATTTTACTGGATCGATTTGAAAGGCCTGCGTTACCGCTGTAAGTTTTTCATCTCCATTCGAGCTGAGTTCCCTTGTATCTGCTTAACGTCAGATACTCCGTGGATTACAGCGAACTCGTGTCCAGCATCATCCTCCAGCACATTATCGGGTCTCATCTCTTTGTTGGCAGTCACTTTCTCTGTCCTTTTCTCCACAAAGTCGTTCAAATGCCCGGACTGGGCTAATTCTTCGAGGTGAGACTTAAGAGCTTTGCAGTGCTCGGTCTTGTGCCCTCCCTCTTTGTGAAAAGCGCATCTCAACGCATTATTCCTCTTCGAGGGATCTCCCCCCATCTTCCTGGGCCACTTGATGAATGTCTCATCCTTGATCTTCATGAGAACCTTATAAATTGGTTCTTTGAAGACGGTGTTGACCGCTTAGAATGCTTTCGATGCGTCCTGGTTCCCTCCGTTTTTGGAGCCATTTTTGCCCCCGTTCTTTCCTCCTTTCCTCTGGTTCTCAGTTTTGTCACTTACCTTGGTAGTGAGCTTAGCACGACCGTTTTCTCCTGTATTAGAGCGGGTGACATCTTCCACCTTTGCGTATTTATCGATTCGGGCCATAAGATCATCAATAGTCATAGCTTCCTTCTTCGTGAGTGATTGGTAGAGGAGGGAAGAATTAGGGAGCCCAATTTTGAAGGAGGCCACTGCCACCTCCTCCGCGCAGTCCTCGATCTCATTGAATAACTCCCAAGACCTCTTCGTGTATTCTCGGAGGGTCTCTTGAGGTGTTTTCTTCATTGTCAGTAGAGCATCCATCCTTTTGGGATGGGAGCTACTGGTAATGAATCGGGCCGTAAAGAGTTCGGCTAGGGATTTGAAATTCTTGATCGACCGGTGGGGGAGCCTTTTGAACCACTTCTGTGCTACATCATGAAGGCTTGAGGGGAAAATACGGCACATCAGGTCATCCCGGTGACTCCAGAGGGTCATTGCCTGTCGGTATTGCCTGACGTGATCGATGGGATCAGTCTTTTCATCGTAAATCTTGAACCTTGGAATAGCAAATTTATTGGGAGCTTGCTCATCTTCGATTTCTCTTGTGAAAGGTGACTTCATCTGGGTTTTGAGAGCTCTCCTCGTGAGCTCTCTAGTTGATCTTGTTCCGTGGTGAGCGGGATGCTGGTCCATCTCCCTACGGACCATGTTTCGTATGTGCTCGTCGCTACGAGCAGGGCTCTGGTGGCGGTGAGTTCTTCGCAGCTGTTCGCGGAGGTCATCGTCTGACTCGCCTCCTTCGTCCCTTTGAGATTATCGCCTCGGGCTCCTTCCTCGGCAGCGAGACTTTCTCGCCTGAGGGCTAGGAGTGTGATATGGGCGTCTTCGGTTATCAGGGCGAAGCTCCCTTTCTAGTCTTTCCAGTCTTCTTTTCAACAGAGCATTCTCAGCCTCGCATCTGCGAGAAGACTCCCTCTGCTCGTGGAGCCTTGCCTCGTACGCATCAATCAACCTGGATATCTGCGTGGACCAAGCTGGTCCCTGACTCTCTTCTGAAGCTGGTCTTTCCAAGCGAGCTCTCTGATCTGAACGTCGAACTTCAGACCTAATCCTGCGAGGAGCAGGTGGCTCTTGAATATCTCCTGCTTGGGGGGCATTGCTGCTGTGACCAGACATCTTAACTTCCTTTCTTGATGTGGGCTCTTCTCAGGGAAAGATGAACGCTTCCCATAGACGACGCCAATTATAGAGGAAATTATTATGCAACACAAATAAATATGAGAGAAATATTATCAAGACGAGAACAAGGAATACAAGATGCCAATCACACAACAAAGGATGTACGTGGTTCAGCCAAGATGTGCCTACGTCCACGGTGGTGCAGTCGATATTATTTCTATGTACTCCGAAGAGTGATTACAGAGAATACAACTTGCCCTTTTGCCCCGGACCTAGGGTTTAATATATACATGTGCATGTAGATGAGTGGGGGTAATGGGTTCCTCCACGTTTTCCATTTCCCCCATAACTTCCCTTCATGGGATCGTGGGGGGAGACCGGATCAGTTATAAAAGATGAGGGGCCTGGACTTTGGGCTGCCAGGACTGGGCTACTCGTCCAGGCCCATAGTTCTGAATTTCGGGTACCCACAATTTACATTATGAAAGGAGATAGTGCAATTATCTTGCCTTGAATGATGAATAATAAATCCGAGAAGAAAGATGAAGAAATTCCTTTGAAAATACCTTAAAATTACTGCTCCAATAATCGCAAATTGTTGTAAAGAAGATCCCGATGATGTAGAAAAGAATCCCCTTGAGAAAAATAGTTGAATTGTACTTCCAAAATTTATAAGATTTTTGTTTAGAATAGAAAAAATATAATTTGTGGGTTGGGAGTTGAATTATGGGTTTAGGAGGTAATAGGCATGCCCTAAAGTTTTTATATTAAATCTCTACTTCTTCTCCTTTTACTCTTTTGTTATTAACCCTAGGTTCCTCTCCAAATATGCTCCAATTCCCTTCTTAACCTTATCCACCCAACTAATTTAAAATCCTTATTTAAATTAAAATCATAATTAAACATTTTAAATTTCATTCTTTTCTCAAACAAAACTAAAGTTCCAATTAAATCCAAATAACTTTCAAAGTTTCTTATATAAATTTATTTTCTAAAATTTAGTTTTCACATAGAATGGTTATTTAAAATTCTCCCAAAAATTTCCAAAATACAACTAAATCCCAAAATCTCAATTAATCAATTATTTTAGTCAGTTAAGTACTTTTAAATTTACGGGGTATTACAGGTGACCTCATAATGGGTTTGGTTCTCGGCGCTAAATTTATATAAAAATCTACCTCTCTTGCTAGATGTAATCCTGGAACCTCGTCAAATACATCCGTGAACTCCTGGATAATTGGTATATGATATAACGATACAGTGACCTCCTTCAACGAAGTCGCATCTGTATAATACAAGTGCGTATTAGATCCCCTGTCGAGCCTAGACATAAAAACTAAGAACAAGTCTTGATCGGGAATGGCAAGCATGACAACCTTCCTAATGCAATCTATTTGTGTGTGATACTCAGCTAGCCAATACATAACCAAAATGACATCATATGTTGACATATCTAAAAGTAACACGTCAATGGAAAAGCACAATCGGTCAATCCCTACTGCCACGCCTCTATAAATATGGCATAAGGAAGTACCCCTACCTACTGGGGTATCCACATGCGAAGACACATCCTCATCTATATCTACAAGTCCCGACGTAAATGCAAACATGTAACTAAAAAATGACTGTAACGCACATATGTAAAAAAGAACTTATGCATAATTACCATAAATATAGAACGTACCCTCAATCGACTGAGTATGTTTTAGTTGGTCTGCTTGATGGATGTTGTAAACACATTCGTAATAAAATTGTGGGCACCCTACACTTGAGGAAAAGTTGGATACGCTGGCACAGGTGGCAAGGACTAGTACTGTGGTGGGGATGGAAAAGCTTACTGAAGATGACCCTAACCGTCCTAGTTACCCTTAGGGAAACTAGGAACATAATGGCCTACATCGCCACATGTGTAACATTATCCCCTGATAGAATGTTCCATACAACGACTCTGTTTCCCCTTCCCGTAGGTCTTGACTTGATGCCCCTGACCTTGACCCATATGGCCCTGCTAGTCATATTTTCCCTAACCTGGGTGGCTATGACGGCTATAGTCATCTCTTCCACTAAATCACTTCGGGGGTTGTTCCCCCAATTCAGTCCAGGATGGACCTGTGAGCCTCCATGCCCTCGAGATGAATCACCCCTCTTGACTGATTTCGACCCTTGTCCATTTCTAATTTTCTCTTTTTTTGTGTCTTTCTCTCTCTAAAACTCACTGTAATCATGATAATGCAGTAGTGCATCATCCACTATCAAAGTGTACATAGTGAATTCCACATTTCCCATTAATATTAGCACTATCCCCCACAATACGCCTCTGAAAAATATATCCATTTTATTTGCCTTTGGAACTCTTGATATACGAGGAGAAGTGTACCAGTCTAGTAAATTGTTTCTCGTACTCTGTAACTATATATTCCTCATGTTTCAGTCAATCAATTTTTTCCCTCAAAGCTTCCTTTTGTGATGGAGGGAAATAATTACCTTCCAAATTTTCCTAGAACTGCGAGATGGTCATCTCTTACCGTTCTTCCATTTAGGTAATAAACTCCCACCACTAGAAGGAATCTCCTACTAGATTAAATTTGGCTAGCATCTACATTTAGACATTGGTACACTCTAGCAAAAGTATATCTAACTCGATGTCATGCCTCAATTGCAACACAAGAATTGGGCATGTAGATCCCGCGAACTCTGGTGGGTGCTGTAATACCCCGTAATTTTATTCATTTTTATTTAATGGATTAATTGAATTATATGAGAATTAATTGGAAACTAATCCGGATTTAAATACTAGCGAGACGTGAGTTGGTATTTGATTATGATGATGATATTATAAATTACTGAGTCTATATGGTAATATATGAGTATTGAAAGTATCAAAATTGTGAAGAGTTATAAATACGACAAATTTGGGAAATTGAGTTGGGACGCGCGTGTCAGTCGCGTCAGAAATCAATTTAATTAGATTTAAAAAGTAAATTATAATTTTATCAACCGTATGGTCATTTTGATTGCGCTAACGTGTCAGGAGGGGTCGAGATAGTCAGAAAACATTAGCCGGGGGTTTAGTATGGGTTCTGGGGCATTTTTAGACCAAACCGATAACCGGGAAGGGTATTTTCATAATTTAAAAAATTAAGGAATTAAGATCCACGAATTTTAGAGTTTATTTATATCTTATTATACAAGCCATTAGGGCCATTATCAGACAAAAACAAGAGAGTGGGTTACGTGAGTTAGAGGGAAGTTGCAAAAGGGTTTCCAAACCAAAACCACCACCCACCACCATTTTGGACCGAAATTGTGGCCGGAAAGAAGAGAGAATCAGCCCTTGAACACCAACAACGAATCAAAACATCAAAATTAAGGCAAGTGATTCGATTTCATTAGTTTCAATGAATATTTCCTCCATGATTAGTGTAGAAATTAATGATTGTATTGAAAGATTTGATGAAAATTCAATGAATTTGATATACAACTCTAAGCTTTGGTTAGGAATTACATGTAGAATTGTTCTGGACGAATTCAGTACCCAAAACATAACTTTTGATGATTTAAAAACGGATTAAAGAGGAGAATTATGATTGTTCTTGAAGAAAATATAAAACTAGGGTTTTTATTGAAGTTTTGATCCATATAAGGCCAATGATTGATGATTAAAAGGTTTTGGAACGTTAGCAATGATGTATTTTGGTTGTATGATGATTTAGAATTTCAGACCTTGTAATGGAAAATGAAGCGAGCCGTAGCCCATCTGGTGCGATCGATCGATCGATATTCATAAGTCGATTGATCGACCACCATCGATCGATCGACATTCAAGGTCGATCGATCGACCTTCCCAGAATTGATTATATTTTTTCCATTCGTTGAATTTTAATAATTTTGACCCTATATAATTATTTTTGGAAATTCTTTGAACACTCTTTGACTTGAGGAAGACCAGTAGGTATGTTTGTGAGACCGGAGTATAATTAGGATTCAATTTTGGGAATTATATAAAATCTAATAAGGCTCGTCGAGTGAGATACTATTAGAGTTGAGATTAAATGATTAAATTTTGTATAGTGAATAATATAAGGTTAGTGGCAGAAATGAGGACCTTAAGAATAGTGGATTTAAATGTGGGAAAAATAAGAGATTTGGTAACCTCTATGGGTTAGGTTTTAAGTACTTCAAATTACGACGTGAGACGTGTCGGCGGTCTATATTGTTTATTATTCGGAGACTTAAAAATGTACAAAAATTGAATAATGCTGTAGGGATTTAGAATACACCTCTATTAATGTTATAAGGTATCTAAGACGTGTTAATGCTTAGTATATGGACTTATGTGTGTATAACATACCAACCATACTTGCTCTCACGGGAGGTCGGCTTTCGAACAGGGCCATCTAATCTTTGTGTGCCTACGGGGGTATTTAGATTGGTACCTTAAGGACAAAGGGATATAAATGACTTATTTGTGAGTTAATAAGTCACCTGATCATGGGAGCGTAGGTATGTGCTTGACCCATGGGTATGTGAACTATGTTCGTCTCCATTATGTGTGATTATTGCTTATTGTAACGGTTGCTGAGAGATTCAGAATACGTAGTCCTTATGTACATGATGTACCGAGATTCGATAGCAGAGTATGTGTGCACCGCAGCTTAGCCTAGGGGTGCCCGTATTGTATATTTATGATGAGATTAACATACTGGTAATTGAATTATACTTTTTATTAAAGTGTAGATATGAATACTTGGGACATTTTTAGTAGAGTTAAAAATGGAAAATTCGCAATAATATTATATTAGGTAAACCTGATAAATGAAAAGGAAGACTCATAGTTTATATTTAAATGTCTGGTATCGAATCTTATATTATATAGTAAAGTCAGGTTGTTAATTATACTAGTTAGTTAGTGGCATAACTAGGACGGATTAGTGATACGTTAGGAGTGCACAATTAGTTAAGAGGTGAGGAACTCATGTGAGTGCATGTAACTAACATGTATTTTAAATTCACTGTTTAATGTTATTAAACACTTTCTATATTTTTAACTGTTTTCACAACGGTCTCTGACCCATTTGCTTTAAAATATTTTCTCTTATAAAAACCTTTTAGGTGCCGAGCCACAGGGACGCCAAGCTTAGGAGTTCCATTCCAGTGACGTGCTGTAGCTGCTGTGGAAGTTACAGGACCTCGATAGTAGACGCCTCCACTTTCTACATTGACTCCATTTCAGATTTATTCATCTGTAGGGCATGTCGCCCCTTTTATTTTAGAGACATCTTTTTACTCAGTTCTATTTTAATTTTGGATTTAGTTAATTAGTTATTCGGACTTTGTATTTGGTTTTATTCAGCATTCGGATTATTCGGAGGGGTGTCCCTCCAGGTTCATTTTATTTCATCATTATTCTACTGTGACTGTGATGTGACTATGGTATCATTACTTCATAAGTTAATTGGTTGCATGTTAATATAATTTAATTAATATTGACATTCACTTTTTAAATATTAGGTGGCTAGAAATCGTTTAAAAATATTTTCGACAGTGATGCTATGAACTGAACCAACTTAAGATTTTGTATTAATTTGAATAAAGGAGTACTACCCGGTATTTAATTAGTCGGGGTGTCATGGGTGGTATCAGAGCATCAGTGTCTAGTGCCCTTAGGATCTGTACGGCTTGTTATATTTTCGCGTAGCGTCCTTTGAAATAGAGCCCTATATTTTAGGATTGGTGTACTCTTTTGTGTATGTTACGCTCTTCAGCTATTTTGAGAGATTAACTGTGGACTTATAAGACTTATCTCTCATTTTAGATGCCTCCACGATGCGCGCAGAAAGTTCCCAGGGGTGCTCAGCCCGAGCCACAGCTTGCACCAGTTCAGGGTACTATGAACGCTGCAGAAGTTTTTGTCATTGTAGCCTAGGCGATAAATGCCGCTTTAGCATTTGTGCAGCAGGTTCCACCTCAGGCACCTGTGGTTATCCCAGTTCATGCTCATGCATTCCCGTATGCTTGGGAACGGGTTCGAGATGACTTTCAGAAGGCACACCCTCCGGAGTTCATAGGTAGCTCCGACGTTGTTGTATCCAGTTAGTGGAAGAAGGACATCCAAAGACATTTGAGGATGTACGAGTGTACCGATGTACAGAGGAAGATACTGGCTACTTTTAAGCTGGTAGGAGAAGTGTTGAAGTGGTGGGAGTCTATTACCACTGCAGAGGAGAGAGATGTTCTTACTATTCAGGAGTTTTGGGTCCGTTTTGATCGCAAGTACTTTCCCTCAGCAGTTCATACCGAGATGAGGAGGAAGTTAATGAACCTCGAGCAAGAGGGGAAGACAGTGGCAGAGTATGAGGCTGAGTTCACCAATCTTCTGAACATCGTTCCCGATGAGATTTTGACTGAAGAGAAGTAGATACAGAAATTCATGGATGGGTTAACTTGGAGGATCCGTCAGCACTTGCTAGGAAATCTCTAGTTGGCCACTTGTTCTGATGTGGTTAAAGAAGAACTGCTTCATGTAACAACCCGCCTAATAAGATATCGGGCGATCACTCCAATATTAAATTAAAACAGGAGTCACATATGGATCATCCTTAGCATCACTGTCGAAAATCCATTTAATTACTAATATCCTATTAGGTGGCCGTTAAAAACTTTTACTTAACTACTCCTTTTAACGAATAAATTCAAACATTCACAATTAAATGCGTAATGAACTGAAATGGAAATGAAAGGAACTAAAATAACCGAACACTCGGTCCAAATATACAACCATATCGAATGCTGTACAGAAAGAATAAATAAATGCAATTGGGCCATTGGCTCGAGTGTTTATACAATATCTCCTATCTAGAGTACAAGGAAAGAAACGTCTACCGATAACGTGCAAGCATCCACAGCTGCTGCAGCAGACGTCAGACTCGAAAGAATTTCCATCCAGGCGTCCCTGTGTCTGGACACCTATATATATATAGTATAGAGAAAGAAAGGAGAGTAGACAAACGGGTCAGAGCCCGAATGTTTTGAAAATATTTTGCAAGTGCATAAATGCTTTATTTTTATAAAAATAGTTTGATCTCATATTTAAATTGGTATCGCACTCCCATGAGATACCCCTCACCTCTCCACTAACAGTGCAGTCCTAGCGCATCCCTATAGACATCCTAGTCAAGCTATCCTGCTAAACTAGTCTATCCCAAACCCACTATCAATCCTAGATAGTCCAACAGATGTACTAAGGGCTAAACTTCACTCTAATCTCGACGCCATGCCATGTTCGTGCGTGGGGTGTCTCGCAAAGAGAAATCCAAATAAGGAACCCCCCTAAGACACTACTAAGCGGCGAGGTCAATCATCTAGATCCGCCAGTCCCTCAGTACAGAAAGATATATATAAATATATATATACCATAAACATTTATAATATTAAAGCACTAAGAATTAGACTTCTCCCCAGTCTCAACACAATGCCATATTCGTGCGTGGGGTGTCTCGCAAAGCGAAATCCAAACAAGGAACCCCCCCGATACACTACTATGCGGCAAGGTCGATCGTCGGGATCCATTAGACCCTCGGCACTCGATTTATCCATATATACATATTCATATTACAATATACATCCGGATCTATCTCCCGGACTGAGGTGTATTCTATACACAAAGTATTTATCAATACTTATCCCTTTCATTTCAAAAACTTCAATTTCCCTTCTCATATCCAGGAAATGTATTTAAAGCGAATTCATTAGCATGAATTGCTTTACCAAAACATATACCTTTTTAAAAGCCAATTTTATTATCATAAAAATGCGTTTCCTTTTAAATCATCCCATTTCCCTTTTTATACTCAGGAAATGTATCCTAAGCCATTTTCATTATCATGAAAATGCTTTGATCGAATCATATGCTTCCATATCCCTTCCTACATCCGGGAGTGTTACCGAAGCCAAACCTTTATCCCATTTCCCTTTTTATATTCAGGAAATGTAAATATAAAGCCAATCCATTATCATGAATTGCTTTAATACATCTAAGACCGTCCCTCCGGGTATCCCCACTGGACGCGTCCCTAAATGGCTATCATCTTCCAGGACCTCCAAGACAACCTGGGAACCTAACAACGTCGGGAAGCGCCCATATGCCTGCGGGATAGTCAAGACCACACCCGGAATCTCCTAACCAGCGCAGTATAAATAAACGCTCATATGGCCTAGGGACTATATCCAACCTGCTTAACAGCCAGGAAGGCTTCACCACAACACGCGCGACTGCCCTTATGATAGCGATTTAGGGAGGTGTGTACAATCCATAATTTATTAATTATGAAAAACATTTTTCATTCCATTTTGAAAATATTCATTTTTATATTTTCAAAATCATTTCCATCATAACATATATATATACCTAAATCACACAGTATATACATATCCTATATATTCTTCCTAGAATATATATAAACAGCCATAGTGGCCTATAGCATCTAGCGATGACCACAAATCCCAAGGAATCTCTCAAAGAATCATAATCATGCTTTCATATAAACATGATACTAAATCCAAAGTATTTTCTTACTTTAATAAGTAATATATATCAAAATCCCATCTATGGATTCATTTGGATATCTCCAATTATGCTAATTCACTCTAAGGGAATATACACATATATAAATTCTCAATTCCTCAAGTCCTTTAGGACATAACCCTCTAATATACTTTAATTTAGAAGGCCCTTAAACATAAAACTCAAAAAGGAGAAATAATCATAATCTCCAAAATCTTGGGCTGAAAACAGGGCACCGGTCGACCGGTCATAGACCCCCGGTCGACCGCGGGTTGCAATTAAGCCTACGAAACAAAGCAGTAGGCCATTTCTTCTTGACGCGGTCGACCGGCCATAGGGGCGCGGTCGACCGGTCACACCAGGTCTCCCAAAACTTTAATTCCTTAATTCCCTTAACCAACAACCCAAATTCATTTTCGGGGTTTCTAAACTACCCCAAAAATTATCCCGAACATCTAGGACATTAATTCTAGCCGTAATTTTTCCAATTCCCGATTTGATTTCCGAGTTGATAATTTCAACCCGGAGCTGTCATCTTGTAAAAATCATATCAAATCGTAGAAAATTCAGAAAAATACGCGGTCAGCGCCCACGCGACCGTATCGAAAAGATATACAACTTTTGTGTTTTGGCCGAAAGCTAAATCATTTATCTTCTTGGTCGAAAATGACCCCAAAGGTTACGGGTTCACTATTCATTATCTTCCCCAAACTCCCAAACTCCATTTTTCTCCATTTTTGTTGTTTCTAACCTTATCCAACAACTCAAAAAAACATCTAATCTATGTTTTACAACTAACACATCAATTATTTTGGGGTATTAAATCATTTCTCTTAGTTTTAAACCCTACAACCATAAAAACCCCGACTTAACATTTCAACCCATTTTTATACTCCATTAACATGGTTTTAACACTAAATATCATTAAGAGTTTACACTACATCAATATGTAAACTCATAATCAACTTTTACCCAATTTATTTTAAGGGTTCTAACCCTAAAATCATATTTATACCAAATGTGATATGAGATTAATGCACAAAAGTAAATAAAGCAAGTAAACACTTGCCTCGTGGATAAAATCCGACGACCTCGAGTCGAATCCGGCGGAGTTTACTCGAGATCTCCCATTTCTTCTCCTCTTTCTCCTTCCTCTCTCTATTCTCTCTCTTTTCTTTCTTTCTTTCTTCTTTCCTTTCCCTTTCTCCCTCTTTAAATAAGAAGAAAGGGGTTATACCCCTTAAAACCAAAAAACGACTCGTTTACCCAATTACGAGTTACTTTTACCTCTAAAATTATCCGAAACTCATTTTCGACAATCGGACACTCTTTTCCGACTATCTCGGACATTCTGAGACTCGTGGCGCAGTCGAAATTTCCATCCGAGGTACTTGACCGCAAATCACTATTCTAATCCAAAATAATTAAATGCGGTGTTCTACTAAAAATCTCACTTCTTTTGTCGCTATACTCCGTGGCGACATATAAATAAAATATCTCGACCTATATGGTCCTAAAATAATTTATAACACCCTTCGAAAATCATCAAATCCTCGAAAATCCCAGAAATCACTATTTCGAGAAATTCTCCAAATTCCAAATTATACTTAATTATAGAATTTAATCATCTCCAAAAGGGCGGGTTATTACATACTCCCCCCCTTACAACAAAATTTCGTCCTCGAAATTCAGATGTAACTTACACCCTCTAACTAGGATTACTACAAATCCTAAAAGCCTCAAGGAAAAAAAATACTAACCTAATGGTTCCTAATCATACACTATGCGGCTACCGCAATCATAAAGTAACTCTAATACGTCACTCAATACCCATCCTCTAAAATGCCTCTTGGCATGGATTTCAATCTTGTATACTACTCCCATCTTAGCTAGGCGGTACATCAAACTACCTTACCAAGGTGCCCATACACCTTTCTAACTTGTGCATATCAGCACAAACGTTACGAACGTCTGACACGCATCACTCTCTCCCAATAAGGATCTCCTTTCCTCGGTGTAATACTCACCTATGGGTCCTCCGAACCCGCACATTTCAATACTCCTAACCTCGGCGCTGCTAATACTAGCGAACCTATATCCTAAAAATGCTACGATCTAAGCGTTACCCTACCTACACGAAACTAATATAATCCTAAGTATGTCCTTAGTGCCCAAGGCCTCTCTCAACTCCCGACAATTGCTTGGTTTCATGCGTGGGACGTCTCGCCAAGGCGAAATCCAAACAAGGAACCCTCCCGTTACACTACTCCCTCGCGTAGTCGGTCATCGAGATATAACGACCCAAGGCACAGAAGCGGGACGTCCTAAATCCTACCAGGCTAGCCTACGAACGCATTCCTACTATCTTATCCTTCCGCCCATACAGAAGGAAACCTAACTAATCAAGTGCCCACTTTCTGTAGAAAGTGTCACGAACATAATACCCAAAATTGTATCTCCTCAAAATTTGCCTTTTCATTAAGGCTGGTTATATTCCTCAACCCAATTTCTCCAAATTTGCCTTCTTATTAAGGCAGGGATATCATCCTCAAATCAAATTCTCTAAGTCCCACTCCACCCAACTACTTGTGGTGAGAGGACCAATTTAGTGCTTTTCCATAGCACAATATCTCCATAAGTATATCAACATCATGTGGCTCATAGCCTATAGTGGGTCATCCACACTATAAGACCTTTCCACAAAATCAACCTCCTTGCATCCCATAACAGCTCCCCACTCCCGACGCCGTTAAGAGTCATGTGTGGAGTGTCTCGCAAAGCGAAATCCAAACAAGGAACCCCTCCACACATTAACCCTTGACTTCGTTGGTCGTGGAGTTCCGTTATTTCAACATGCAACCGGGATAACCCTATCCCCTAATCCAACAAAAAGGTGATCTGAACTCCTATCTCTAACTAAGAGTCATACCACCCTGCGCTCGCACTCCTTTAGTCCTTGCGCAAACAATAATGAGTTAAATCTTACCGCTCAACAACGATTTTGTGGGCCTTAAATTATATCCATAAGGTTGCCACATATACCATCAAAAATAAGGAAGCCTCTGCTCATCGAGGTTCCATAAATCCATAATAACAAAGGTGTACTCAACCTGTATCAAGGTGAGACACCACAAAATCAACCTGTTCCCTCCAGGAACTGCGGACACGATAGACTTGCCATCGTTAGCCTGCTATCGCTCCGTTACACCATATACCGTATACGTATATATATACAAAATATAATCACCCGCCTCTATGGCAAATGAAGGGAAATAAAATTCCGCTATTGCGGAAAACACATAGTCATACATTAAAATGTTATCGAGACCGCCACAACTCAAAATAGGGCTAACTAATACCGCGACTTTATCTAGTCACGCCAAATACTCACACCATATACCTCTGCTGAACCTTAGGCGAATAATTCCCAAAGCTGCATTCTTCTCATCCTGCTGATTCATGGGGACTCACGGTTAGAACTATCCGTAAGATCCCTTTCTAATCCTTATCTCCACGGGGAAATCCAACTTTAGTACCACACTCTATTACGGCGGCACTATGGTACTCGTAACTACTATGCTTTAGTAGTCATTGAGATAATTCTTAACAATTACCATAGAGAGAGTGACCTCTACTAAGGTATTCATCCCAACCTTCTACCAGCTGCACCAGCTAAGCCTCACCTCCTGCTGCCATCCAATCTCCGCACACGATTCTCAAACGAGCGCGCAAAAGATTTCTATAATCTTCTAATATGGCAGGAGAACGAAATCTCACAATAGAAATCAACAATCCTAATCCTGAGGCTCTATAACAAATGAGAGCAACGCTGAAAGCGTAGTACGTCCGCACAGATTCCTAAGGACACTAGAACCTGATGCTCTGATACCATCTGTAACAACCCGCCTAATAAGATACCGGGCGATCACTCCAATATTAAATTAAAACAGGAGTCACATATGGATCATCCTTAGCATCACTGTCAAAAATCCATTTAATTACTAATATCCTATTAGGTGGCCGTTAAAAACTTTTACTTAACTACTATTTTTAACGAATAAATTCAAACATTCACAATTAAATGCGTAATGAACTGAAATGGAAATGAAAGGAACTAAAATAACCGAACACTCGGTCCAAATATACAACCATATCGAATGCTGTACAGAAAGAATAAATAAATGCAATTGGGCCATTGGCTCGAGTGTTTATACAATATCTCCTATCTAGAGTACAAGGAAAGAAACGTCTACCGATAACCTGCAAGCATCCACAGCTGCTGCAGCAGACGTCAGACTCGAAAGAATTTCCATCCAGGCGTCCCTGTGTCTGGACACCTATATATATATAATATAGAGAAAGAAAGGAGAGTAGACAAACGGGTCAGAGCCCGAATGTTTTGAAAATATTTTGCAAGTGCATAAATGCTTTATTTTTATAAAAATAGTTTGATCTCATATTTAAATTGGTATCACACTCCCATGAGATACCCCTCACCTCTCCACTAACAGTGCACTCCTAGCGCATCCCTCTAGACATCCTAGTCAAGCTATCCTGCTAAACTAGTCTATCCCAAACCCACTATCAATCCTAGATAGTCCAACAAATGTACTAAGGGCTAAAATTCACACTAATCTCGACGCCATGCCATGTTCATGCGTGGGGTGTCTCACAAAGCGAAATCCAAACAAGGAACCCCCCCAATACACTACTAAGCGGCGAGGTCAATCATCGAGCTCCGCCAGTCCCTCAGTACAGAAAGATATATATAAATATATATATACCATAAACATTTATAATATTAGAGCACTAAGGATTAGACTTCTCCCCAGTCTCAACACAATGCCATATTCGTGCGTGGGGTGTCTCGCAAAGCGAAATCCAAACAAGGAACCCCCCCCGATACACTACTATGCGGCAAGGTCGATCGTCGGGATCCATTAGACCCTCGGCACTCGATTTATCCATATATACATATTCATATTACAATATACATCCAGATCTATCTCCCGGACTGAGGTGTATTCTATACACAAAGTATTTATCAATACTTATCCCTTTCATTTCAAAAACTTCCATTTCCCTTCTCATATCCAGGAAATGTATTTAAAGCGAATTCATTAGCATGAATTGCTTTACCAAAACATATACCTTTTTAAAAGCCAATTTTATTATCATAAAAATGTTTTTCCTTTTAAATCATCCCATTTCCCTTTTTATACTCAGGAAATGTATCCAAAGCCATTTTCATTATCATGAAAATTCTTTGATCGAATCATATGCTTCCACATCCCTTCCTACATCCGGGAGTGTTACCGAAGCCAAACCTTTATCCCATTTCCCTTTTTATATTCAGGAAATGTAAATATAAAGCCAATCCATTATCATGAATTGCTTTAATAAATCTAAGACCGTCCCTCCGGGTATCCCCACTGGACGCGCCCCTAAATGGCTATCATCTTCCAGGGCCTCCAAGACAACCTGGGAACCTAACAACGTCGGGAAGCGCCCATATGCCTGCGGGATAGTCAAGACCACACCCGGAATCTCCTAACCAGCGCAGTATAAATAAACGCTCATATGGCCTAGGGACTATATCCAACCTGCTTAACAGCCAGGAAGGCTTCACCACAACACGCGCGACTTCCCTTATGATAGCGATTTAGGGAGGTGTGTACAATCCATAATTTATTAATTATGAAAAACATTTTTCATTCCATTTTGAAAATATTCATTTTTATATTTTCAAAATCATTTCCATCATAACATATATATATACCTAAATCACACAGTATATACATATCCTATATATTCTTCCTAGAATATATATAAACAACCATAGTGGCCTATAGCATCTATCGATGACCACAAATCCCAAGGAATCTCTCAAAGAATCATAATCATGCTTTCATATAAACATGATACTAAATCCAAAGTATTTTCTTACTTTAATAAGTAATATATATCAAAATCCCATTTATGGATTCATTTGGATATCTCCAATTATGCTAATTCACTCTAAGGGAATATACACATATATAAATTCTCAATTCCTCAAGTCCTTTAGGACATAACCCTCTAATATACTTTAATTTAGAAGGCCCTTAAACATAAAACTCAAAAAGGAGAAATAATCATAATCTCCAAAATCTTGGGCTGAAAACAGGGCACCGGTCGACCGTGGGTTGCAATTAAGCCTACGAAACAAAGCAGTAGGCCATTTCTTCTTGACGCGGTTGACCGGCCATAGGGGCGCGGTCGACCGGTCACACCAGGTCTCCCAAAACTTTAATTCCTTAATTCCCTTAACCAACAACCCAAATTCATTTTCGGGGTTTCTAAACTACCCCAAAAATTATCCCGAACATCTAGGACATTAATTCTAGCCGTAATTTTTCCAATTCCCGATTTGATTTTCCAGTTGATAATTTCAACCCGGAGCTGTCATCTTGTAAAAATCATATCAAATCGTAGAAAATTCAGAAAAATACACGGTCAGCGCCCACGCGACCGTATCGAAAAGATATACAACTTTTGTGTTTTGGCCGAAAGCTATATCATTTATCTTCTTGGTCGAAAATGACCCCAAAGGTTACGGGTTCACTATTCATTATCTTCCCCAAACTCCCAAACTCCATTTTTCTCCATTTTTGTTGTTTCTAACCTTATCCAACAACTCAAAAAAACATCTAATCTATGTTTTACAACTAACACATCAATTATTTTGGGGTATTAAATCATTTCTCTTAGTTTTAAACCCTACAACCATAAAAACCCCGACTTAACATTTCAACCCATTTTTATACTCCATTAACATGGTTTTAACACTAAATATCATTAAGAGTTTACACTACATCAATATGTAAACTCATAATCAACTTTTACCCAATTTATTTTAAGGGTTCTAACCCTAAAATCATATTTATACCAAATGTGATATGAGATTAATGCACAAAAGTAAATAAAGCAAGTAAACACTTGCCCCGTGGATAAAATCCGACGACCTCGAGTCGAATCCGGCGGAGTTTGCCCGAGATCTCCCATTTCTTCTCCTCTTTCTCCTTCCTCTCTCTATTCTCTCTCTTTTCTTTCTTTCTTTCTTCTTTCCTTTCCCTTTCTCCCTCTTTAAATAAGAAGAAAGGGGTTATACCCCTTAAAACCCAAAAACGACTCGTTTACCCAATTACGAGTTACTTTTACCTCTAAAATTATCCGAAACTCATTTTCGACAATCGGACACTCTTTTCCGACTATCTCGGACATTCTGGGACTCGTGGCGCAGTCAAAATTTCCATCCGAGGTACTTGACCGCAAATCACTATTCTAATCCAAAATAATTAAATGAGTGTGTTCTACTCAAAATCTCACTTCTTTTGTCGCTATATACTCCGTGGCGACATATAAATAAAATATCTCGACCTATATGGTCCCAAAATAATTTATAACACCCTTCGAAAATCATCAAATCCTCGAAAATCCCAGAAATCACTATTTCGAGAAATTCTCCAAATTCCAAATTATACTTAATTATAGAATTTAATCATCTCCAAAAGGGCGGGTTATTACACTTCACTTCCAGGACCACCGCTTCCACTTGTCAGAGGGTAAGCGATCAGGAGAGTCCAGCCATCAGGGCAGGACAGGGGGAAATGGTGCCAGTAGGGCACAATCAGCTCAGGGTCAGCACAGGTAGAGTGATCAGAGTTCCCAGTGGGGGGATTTTAAGAGATTTTGATTTGGAGGTTAAAAATGGTCAGGTAAGTTTTCGTCATGCCTAGCAGGGTCAACACAGCCTTATGGGTCAGCAGGGCCAACAGCAGCAGTTTCAGCAGGGCCAGCATGGTCAGGGGAGGAATGGAACGGTCATTAGGGTCGTGGGTAACAGAGTCAGAGAGGGGGAAACTTTGCGGGGAAATGTTATATTTGTGGAAAGATTGGCCACAAATGCCAGGAGTGTCCTGAAAGGGGCAGGGCCCCACAGCAGTAGCAGCACGATGATCGACACGAGCCCCAAAGACTTATGTTTCCCGCCTCCCTCCCAGCACCACCGCAGATGCCAGCTTTATCACCCATCTTAGCAGTCCCAGTCCAACAGGGATAGCTTCAGTATGGGCAAGTTTATCAGCTCCAGCAGGCCACAGTTCCATAGGATCCACCCGCTATTGAGGGTATGTTTTCGATTTAGGGGACTATGGGGCATATTTTATTTGATACGGGAGCCACACGTTGTTTCATTGCCACAAGATTTGCATGCACTATAGGGTTGTTAGACACTGCGGAGACCACGATTACTTGCGTAGATTCACCGTTGAGTAGGGGTTCTATGATTTCCCTTATATGTAGAGGTGGGTATAGAGATCGGGAGGTTTACTTTACCTGTTGATATGCTAGTATTAGAGATGACTGAGTACGATGCGATCGTTTGTATGGATTGGCTAGTTGCGTATCAAGCCATGATATATTGTTTCAAAAGAAGTATTATCTTTTCCATACCCGGGCAAGAGATGTTCCTAGTGGCGATGCCTCGTCCTAAGGGAGGATCGTCCACTCACTTGTATTACATAGAGGATGAGACCTCTAAGGAAGTGATAATATCACTCGATTCGATTCCAGTTGTTAGAGAGTTCACTGATGTATTCCAGGATATTTCGTGATTACCTACTAGTAGGGAGATAGACTTTGTTATTAATTTGACGTCGAGCACTCGGTCAATAGCCCGCGCTCCTTACCGTATGGCTCCAGCGGAGATGAGGGAGTTACGGGATCAAATAGAGCAGCTGTTGGGTCAGGGTTTTATCCGTAGGAGTACTTCCCCGTGGGGTGCCCCAGGGATGTTTGTGAAGAAGAGGGATGGATCTTTGAGGTTGTGTGTAGATTACTAGGAGTTGAATAAAGTCACGATACATAACAAATATTCGTTGCCCCAAATCGATGACTTATTCGACTAGTTGAGAGAAGAGGCCTTCTTATCAAAGATTGACTTGCGATCGGGATACCACCAGTTGCGTATCAGGGATCAGGACATTTTGAAGACTGCTTTCTTAATGAGATATGGGTCCTACGAGTTCTGAGTTATGCCTTTCGGCCTAATCAACGCCCCAGCCGTGTTTATGGACTTGCTGAATAGGGTGTTCATAGAGTTTCTAGACCAATTCGTCATCGTCTTCATTGATGACATTCTGGTTTTACTCCCAGATAGAGGAGGAACATGACGAGCACTTGAGACAGGTTTTGCAGACACTACGTCAGAACGAGTTATATGCAAAATATGAGGAGTGTGGGTTTTAGCTGAAGGAGGTGCAATTTTGGGGGCATATCATTTCAGACAGGGGGATATCTGTTGATCCAGGGAAGGTATCGACGGTGAGGGAGTGGGGACAGCCCACGGCACTAATAGAAATACATAGTTTCTTGGGACTAGTAGGATACTAAAGGAGGTTTATTCGGGGTTTCTCTAAGATAGTGGGCCCTTTGACACATCTGACCCGTAAAGGTGTGCCATTCATCTAGAGTGATGCCTGTCAATTGGCATTCGACGAATTGAAGGACAAGTTAACCTTAGCGTCAGTGTTAGCATTTCCCAGACCGGTAGTTGAGTATCTAGTCTACACCGATGCGTCCTTACAAGGACTTGGAGGTGTACTGCAACAGGAGAGTCAAGCTATAGCTTATGCTTCCCGTAAGCTTAAGCCTCACGAGAAGAATTACACCCACCCATGAGTTGGAGTTAGCAGCAGTCGTATTTTCTCTTCGGATTTGGAGACATTACCTCCTTGGGGAGAAATTTCATTTGTTCACGGACCACAAGTCCCTACAGTACCTCTTCACGCAGAAGGAACTAAATATGCGTCAACGTAGGTGGCTTGAGTTCATGAAGGATTATCAGTTCGATATCCAATATCACCCAGGGAAGGCTAACGTGATAGCATACACGTTGAGCCATAGGCCAGTAGGTGAGGCGGCCAAAGTGTGGAGAGCAAAGTGTAAAGAGTTGGGACAAAAGGATGCAGTGGCCCGATCATTTATGTCAGTGATGACCGTTATGCCTCAGATTGTTACAAAAGTGATACAGGCCTAGGCAAAAGACTCATTTTCTCAAAAGCAAATAGTTCGATTACTAGTAGAGGGAGCCGAGTCCTATACCGTTAGTTCAGATGGGGGATTACGCTTCAATGGGAGACTGGTCATTCCGGAAGGGGAAGACTTGCAATATGAGGTAATGTCAGAGTCGCATGGTTCACGATTCACAGTACATCCTGGTGGGGATAAGATGTACCAGGACATGAGGCGACAGTACTGGTGGAGAGGGATGAAGAGAGATATTGCCGAGTTCATTTCTAAATGCGCCACTTATTAGCGGGTAAAGATTGACCATCAGAGTCCGGGAGGACTTCCACAGCCATTAGAGGTTCCTATGTGGAAATGGGAGAGCATCTCCATGGATTTCATCATGGGGTTACCGACATCACGACTCCATATGGGTAATCATGGATAAGTTGACCAAAGTTGCTCATTTTCTGCCAGCCCGGACAGACTACACTACGGGACAGTATGCCCAGATTTTCATAGCGGAGATAATGAGACTTCACGCGGTGCCTTTTAATATCGTGTCTGACCGAGACAAGATATTTGTTTCACGATTTTGGGAGAGTTTCCAGGAAGCCATGGGCAGGGAGTTGCGACTGAGTATGGTATATCACCCATGGACAGATGGGCAAACCGAGAGGACGAATCAGATATTAGAGTACATGTTGCGTATGTGCATACTAGACTTTGGAGGTGGTTGGGAGCAGTACCTTCCACTGGTGGAGTTTGCTTATAATAACTCCTACCAGTTCACTATTGGCATGGCTCCATTCGATGCATTATACGGTAGACCTTGTCGTTCCCCAACATGTTAGTTAGAGGTGGGGGATAACAAACTCCTTCGGCCGGAAGTGATTTAGGATACTTTGGCAAGAATAGAGATGATACGGAACCGTATTCGGGTAGCTCAGGATCGACAAAAGAGTTATGCCGATGCTACGAGGTTCTTCATAGAGTTCAAGGTGGGGGACCAGGTGCTACTCAGAGTGTCTCCTATGAAAGGTATTATGCATTTCGGGAAGAAAGGGAAACTGACACCTAGATATGTGGGGCCATTTCCTATCATCGAGCGAATTGGGTCGGTTGCGTATAGACTTGGATTACCGTAACACTTGCATAGGATTCACGATGTGTTCCATATTTCCTCGCTAAGGAGATATCTTAGGGACGATTTGGCCCATACCCATATTTCTTTAGAGGACATCGATATTCAACCTTATAGTTCCTACGAGGAGGGGCCGATTGCTATTCTGGACCACAGCGAGAGGAAACTGAGGTCGAAGATAGTACCGTTAGTACATGTTCAGTGGCGGCATCATAATGTCGAGGAGTCCAAATGGGAGAGCAAGGATGAGATGAGCGAGAATTATCCAGAGTTATTTTTTCTAGGTATACTCTAATTCCGAACTTCGGGACGAAATTCTGTTATTACGGGGAAAGTATGTAATACCCCGTAATTTTATTTATTTTTATTTAATGGATTAATTGAATTATATAAGAATTAATTGGAAATTAATCCAGATTTAAATACTAGCGAGACGTGAGTTGGTATTTGATTATGATGATGATATTATATATTACTGAGTATATATGCTAATATATGAGTATTGAAAGTATCAAAATTGTCAAGAGTTATAAATACGACAAATTTGGGAAATTAAGTTGGGACGCGCATGTCAGTCGTGTCAAAAATCAATTTAATTAGATTTAAAAAGTAAATTATAATTTTATCAACTGTGTGGTCATTTTGAGTGCGCCAACATGTCCGGAAGGATCGAGATAGTCAGAAAACACTAGTTGGGGGTTTAGTATGGGTTTCAGGGCATTTTTAGACCAAACCAGCAACCTGGAAGGATATTTTGGTAATTTTAAAAATTAAGGAATTAAGACCCACGAATTTTAGAGTTTATTATTATATATTATTAGAAACGCCATTAGGTCCATTATCATCAAAAAACAAGAGAGTGGGCTACATGAGTTAGAAGGAAGTTGCAAAAGGGTTTCCAAACCAAAACCACCACCCACCGTCACCATTTTGGAAGGAAATTGTGATCGAAAAGAAGAGAGAATCAACCCTTGAACATCAACAACGAATCAGAACATCAAACTTAAGGCAAGTGATTTGATTTCATTAGTTTCAATGAATATTTTCTCCATGATTAGTGTAGAAATTAATGATTGTCTTGAAAGATTTGATGAAAACCCAATGAATTTGATGTACAACTCTAAGATTTGGTTAGGAATTACATGTAGAATTGTTCTGGACAAATTCAGTACCCAAAACAAAACTTTTGATGATTTAAAAACGGATTAAATATGAGAATTATCATTGTTCTTGTAGAAAATAGAAAAGTAGGGTTTTTATTGAAGTTTTGATCCATATAAGGCCAATGATTGATGATTAAAAGGTTTTGGAACTTTAGAAATGATGTATTTTGGTTGTATGATGATCCTATAACATTAGACTAGAATTTCATACCTTGTAATGAAGTTCTGGGACAAACTTTGGACTAAAAAACAAAGCAGGCCGTAGCCCATCTGGTGCGATCAATCGATCGACATTCATAGGTCGATCGATCGACCTTCCCAGAATTGATTATATTTTTTCCCTTCGTTGAATTTTAATAATTTTGACCCTAGAGAATTATTGTTGGGAACTTTGTGAACACTCTTAGACTTGAGGAAGACCAGTAGGTATGTTTGTGAGACAGGAGTATAATTAGGATTCAATTTTGGGAATTATATAAAACCTAATAAGGCTCGCCGAGTGAGATACTATTAGAGTTGAGATTAAATGATTAAATTTTGTATAATGAATAATATAAGGTTAGTGGCAGAAATGAGGACCTTAAGAATAGTGGATTTAAGTATGGGAAAAATAAGAGATTTGGTAACCTTTATGGGTTAGGTTTTAAGTACTTTAAATTACGACGTGAGACGTGTCGGCGGTCTATATTGTATATTATTCGGAGACTTAAAAATGTACAAATTGGAATAACGGTATAGGGATGTAGAATATACCTCTATTAATGTTATAAGATATCTAAGATGTGTGAATGCTTTGTTTATGGACTTATGTGTGTATAACATACCTACCATACTTACTATCACAAGAGGTCGGTTTTTGAACAGGACCATCTAATCTTTGTGTGCCAATAGGGGGATTTAGATTGGTACCTTAAGGACATAGGGCTATGAATGACTTATTTGTGAGTTAATAAGTCAGCTGACCATCGGAGCGTAGGTATGTGCGTGACCCATGGTTATGTGAACTAGGTTCGCCTCCATTATGTGTGATATTGCTTATTGAAACGGTTCCTGAGAGATTCGAAATACGTAGTCCTTATGTACGTGATGTAACGGGATTCGATAGCAGAGTATGTATGCACCGCAGCTTAGACTAGGTGTGCCCCTATTGTATATTTATGATTAGATTAACATACTGGTAATTGAATTAGACTTTTTATTAAAGTGTAAATGTGAATACTTGGGACATTTTTAGTAGAGTTAAAAATGGGAAATTCACAATAATCTTATATTAGGTAAATCTGAGAAATGAAAAGGAATACTCACAGTTTATATTTAAATGTTTGGTATCGACTCTTATATTATATAGTAAAGTCAGGTTGTGAATTATACTAGTTAGTTAGTGGCATAACTAGGACGGGTTACTGATACGTTAGGAGTGCACAATTAGTTCAGAGGTGAGGAACTCATGTGAGTGCACGTAACTAACATGTATTTTATATTCACTGTTTAATGTTATTAAACACTTGCTATATTTTAAACTGTTTTCACATCGGGTTCTGACCCGTTTGCTTTCAAATCTATTTTCTTGTAAAAACCTTTTAGGTGCCCAGCCACAGGGACACCAAGCTTAGGAGTTCCATTCTAGTGACGTGTTGTAGTTGCTGTGGAAGTTACAGGACATCGATAGTAGATGCCTCCGCATTCTACATTGACTCCATTTCAGATTTATTCATCTGTAGGGAATGTCGCCCCTTTTCTTTCAGAGACATCTTTTTACTCAATTCTATTTCAGTTTTGGATTTAATTAATTAGTTATTCAGACTTTGTATTTGGTTTTATTCAGCATTGGGATTATTCGGAGGGGTGTCCCTCCAGGTTCATTTTATTTCATAATTATTCTATTGTGACTGTGGTATCATTATTTCATAAGTTAATTGGTTGCAGGTTAATCTAATTTAATTAATATTGACACTCACTTTTTAAATATTAGGTGGCTAGAAATCGTTTAAAAATATTTTCGATAGTGATGCTATGAACTGAACCAACTTGACATTTTTTAATAATTTGAATAAAGGAGTAGCTACCCGGTATTTAATTAGTCGGGGTGTCACCGGTGACTTTTCCCAAAGGCATCGCTAGACCACTCCCGGGAAGATGTGGTCGGTGGAATAGACATAGGAGACCACTCCTGCACAGACAGTGGCTACGACTATCATCCACCACCATAGTTGCAGCCATTGTCTCTGCAATAATAGCGACCCAGTCTGCATGTGCAATAACGAGTGTATATCCCTACTACGATGGTAGCAGTGGTTATAGTTATTGCTGAGGTGTCGTTGCCTCTCACTCAATGCTATCAGTTGGTCATTATTGGACTACTCTTCAGCGTCATGTATTCACCATCTGAAATATAGTAAACAAAAGCATATAAGTACAGAAAATAAAAAAGAGTACACAAATCTAAATGGCAATCTCTAACGTATCAAAGAATGTTATGCAGAAAACGACGCACTAAAGATCCTTAGGACACTAGAACCTAAAATGCTTTGAATCCAAGTGTGACGCCCCATAAAATCTATGTAAGATTAATCGAGTCTAAAATAAATATAATTAGAGTCTAAAGAATTAGATATCATTCTAAGAATTACTGTAAATAAAATAAATACATAAATAAATAAATAACTCAACATAATAGAGGTGAACCACACAATCTCAGATACTAAATAGACCAGTAGCAATAGAATCATTGCATAATTACACCTGTAATATAATAAAGTTCCATTCCAGATGTAATAGTAATAATTACTCAATACTACTAAACATAAATTCGACATGAGAGATAAATGGATAGGAATGAAAGAATCAGTACGTAGGCACAACACCTACATCCTATTTGAGAAGAAACTAAAAGGAGGATAAGAATGGATCACGAGTGAGGTAGTACCGATGACTAATGTCCTGACATTACAATAAAATAACATCATCACATCTTCTTCATATATTTTTGTTAGCTTTAAGTTATCCCACCCCAGACTACCCGAAATACCTCATGTGTCTACTCCCAAACTCATCTGAACCTCATGATTGCATATGATTCATCTCAACTGAATATAGGTAAAGGGTACATTATTAATATTATATACATATTAAGTATATTATCATATCAATGAATGTAGACAATCTATAAGTCTACATCCACATAAGTACGGATCATGCAACGTACATCATAAATGCGCTACCCTAATGCCCTCATATAATGAAGGACTATTTCTACCTCCTTGGGGGACCTCTGGTGTATACTAGGCATAATTATTGGTTGTCCCACACCTATAACAATTAAAGCATATACTAAGGATCACTATTACGCCTTCAAACTAGTCATATTGACCCATACCCAAAGAAATATGAAATGATCATCCCGCGAACCTCATTTAGATACGACAGTTATTTTTAATATATGGTGTCGAGAGTAATATTGACCAAGGTAAAGCCAATATCTTTCTACCACAGTACCAACACAATCATCGTTGTACGCGCCCCATCAAGACATCCCCTCTAGTACGTATCCCACGAGAAGTCACATTAGGTATGTTACAAATAACACACAAAACAAGTAATACTAATCACATATAGGTTAATAGGCCAAAATCCAGATTAAATAGCTTCACTAATTTGTTTAATTAAGAAATAAAATTTTAGAATAAATATCGTTCAAACGACAGTACACTTCTCATTCGAACACGATTACTTTAGTAATTAGAAAGACTTCCAAATATCGTTCGAATGAGAAACCACCAACTCTTTCAAACGAGACTAAATCTCGTTCGAATGCGATTAACCCAGAATCATCATTTTCTTAAATCAAAATCTTTTATTTTCAAACTTCAAACCCAAATCTGAAGTTTCCAACCATCTACATACTCCATTTCTTTTAGGTACAAGTAGTCTAACATCTATCCTATAAAATCTCCAATGATTTTATGTCAACCCTAACATGATTTAAAGATTTAAATCCCAAAATACTCTACATAACCCTACTTTATCATTTTCCCCAAATTCAACTCAGATTCATATCAATTCATGAAATTACTAAGGACTTTTGATTAAATATCAATGTCTAACATAATCCTAAAAAATGCATATTAATTATATCTTCAATTCATAAAAAATTCAACTAAATTCCATTTATGTCAAGAACATGAATAGTAACCTAAATTATCATATTACTTTAACTACTAAACTAGTGAATTAGTCTCCAATTCAGATTTTAATTAAATTATGTTTTGATTCCAATGAATAATTAGATTATAACACAAAAATAATTAAAATCCCACGCTAGTTAAAATTGCCTTAATTGAAATGGATGAAATTCAAGACCAATTGACCTAATTGTATTTCTCTCCAAGTTGTCTCCTCTCTCTAGCTTGAGGGTTTTTCTATAATTATGTTGTAATGAGTTAGGTTAAAACTAATGTTCTTTTTATTGGATTAATTTAGAAACTAGGCTTAGGTCCCATATGGGCCTCAACCAAACAATTCCAAAACTACATCCAAATAGTCCAAAACATAGCCCAAGCCGTACACTAACCCATATTACTTAAACTCATTATTTTAAGTCCTATTCAGATATTTTGCATTCCCCAAAAGTCATCCAAATATATAATAATAATAATAATAATAATAATAATTATTATTATTATTATAAAATATCTATATTAAATAATTAAATTATTTATTAACTTACATAATTAATAATAATTATTTATTTACTAAATTACTGTATTTTATATTCGCTTATAATTTTTAATAACACTAACACGTGTAACATAGATAACATATTTAAATAGTGAAGATAGCATATTAAATAGTGACGTTGCATGTCATTGTAGGGAAATATATAATTTCACAATTAATAATTTATTTAATTTAAAGTACCTAAATTATGGGTATTACAAATCCAATATCCAGTTAGGGTCTTACGATCGCACATCCATTCTCGAGGGTTGATATAAGCATGCATTCAATTAATTCTCATGATAATATTAAAATAATTATCTATGGCTAGCTTTAATACTATGAAAAATTACGAGAGTTTTCAAAGTCCTCATTAATGTCGGGGCTTACCTAAAGCCTACGTCTTTTCTTGAAGACTCATCAGCTCACCATCACTATAAAATATACAGTAATTAGACACCACACCACTTTCTCGTTTGATGTACACTTACTCGTGCAAACATGAATATAAGAAAAAAGGGAGAAACCCTTCCCAAAAAAACGAGAAAAAAAAAACATAGAAAAAAATGATAAAAATAAAAAGGATGAGAGTATGTATGTTTACCAACTATTTTATAACTTATTACCTACTGGCCCTTATTCAAAGATTCCCTAAAGCTAAAAAAATGGATAAAAAGTTCTGTAAAAACAAAGAGTTGCAGCTTAAGCATTGTGGAAGCTCAACGGTCAACTTTGAGAGAAAATATCATCTCTATGGAAAGTAGAGAGATGGAGAATTATTTTGGAAGAGAGCTAAATTTTTAAAAACTGTAATAGAACAATGCAAATTTTTTAATAATTCTTTAATGAAAATATCATTTATCTTAAGAACAATCTTCTTCCCGTGAAAAGTGCGAAGATCGATCGAAGAAGTTGGAAAAAATGGTTTTATCTCACAACAAATATTCGAATGACAAGAGTGGTACTGGATACAATAAATTGGAAAATATAGCCGATGCGAAATCAAAAACCACGTTTGTAATATCTTATCATGAGACTCAAGATCCTCTAAAGTCTCATTTACATATAAGTATGAAAAATGTGTCAAAGCTTCCGGATGAAAAGTTTCCTCGCGTTATGTTTGAATGCACATTTTGGAAAAGAAAAGGACATTTTAGGGAATTTTGGTTTAAGCTTAAAAAAACCACCCATGTGACCAAAAATCCCCGTAGTTAAACCATTGATAAAGTTACTTTGTTAAAGCGTGACTTCAATACCCTTTTTGAAAAATTAAATAATATTTTGTCTAAAATTTAAATGTTTCCAAAATTTGAAAATGTTAATACTAGTTTAAATAATTTAGGTAAGGAGGTCAAAACCAAGCCCAAAAAACTATTTTGGCCGAAAAGAACCAACCAAAGTGTCTTATCATATATATGACTTCAGTTTCTCAAAATGACTCATAATGGTATTTTGATAGTGGGTATTCTAAGAACATGATCGGTAATAAGTCATTGTTTTCAAAATCATTGAAGACAAAATTGGTATGGGTATTTTTGGGGACGAAAACACATCCATCGTCTTAGAAAAGCGCAGAATCGATATTGTTGGGTTTTCTAGGCTATAAAATTTGGAAGGATTAAAGGTTAATTATTTTTATCATAAATCATATGTGTGATGATCATCACAGTGTATTTTTTTACAATAAACAAATTCCAAGTTTGGAATACAAAATCTAAATGTATATTGAAGGGCAATAGAACTATGGATAATTGTAATGTCATTAACACCTATCCCAAGGTTCTTTATAGAGTGATAAGGAATATGTGGGAGATATTTGTCATAAGAGGTTGGATCATGTGAACTTTGGAGACCTTGGAAAACGTGCTAGTAATGAGCTCATTACGACCTACCTGATTTTGAATCAACTTCTTCATGCATATGTGGTATTTTTTAAATTGACAAATGAATATGAACTCCACAAAAAAAGTTGAATGTGATGTCTACCTCTCGAGTTTTAGAGCTTCTACACATATACCTTATGGGTCCAATGCATATGAAGATCATATATGATAAACGTTATGTCCTTGTAATATTAGATGATTTTTTAAGGTTCGCTTTTGAAGGATTTTTGGATAATATGCCCGATGTTAATGATGGATGGGACTTTATTCTTAAAACCATGTACGACGGTTACTTTTAAGTAATGGTGTGTCATTTCGTTTTGTAATAATAATCATATTTACAAGAATGCTTTATATTTGGTTTAAATATATTATTTCATATTAATGTGGGTCAATAGAGCTCAGTAGGAATTCTATTGATTCAACTTTTTGTTGATACGAGGAGATTGGAATTATGATTCTATAACTATTAAAATGTTCTGAACCTTAATAGGGACTTGACATCCCATCCGAATGGCTGTGATACAATCCTAGTAGTTTATCTTAAACTATGGGGAACCAGTGATGGTTCTAAAACTTGTGAGATAGTTCAATAGATGATTGTGATTAGTACATCCCAAGAATGTATTTAACGGGATCATCCATCAGGTTTAAGCCTAAGGGTTGTCTAGTTTACTTTCAGTTAATCTCACACCATTTGTAAATGGTGCATAAATTCTTAATCCTGAGAATTATGAATATTGTGATGCATATGTAGTTGTCACTTTGATTACTATGGGTGATATTCAATATTAACTTTAATCAAATGATCCCCACATATTTGGTGTTAATTATGTAAGTATTTTTGAGATCTTAATTAGGAGGAATCTTCATACGTGGATACCTAGGATTGTGATACCCTTTAATTGATTTATAAGATTTTGCTTCCACTAATAAACCTGATCAGTGGATTATTTATAACCCGATGGAAGTAGAAAAATAAGTTAACCCTGGGAATTAAGGAAATTGATTGGATGTTGGTTAAAGCCGATTAACAAAAAAATTATTTGACCAAGCGGGTATCAAAAGCTTAACGTGTGGAATCATATTAAGTACCATGATTAACTTTGCATATTTGACCTCATTATATCCGAGTAACTTTTTAGATAATTAAATTGGTGTGAATTCATAATTATTTAGTGGAATTAATTATGATAAAATAAAAAAAGGAAATAAATTACGATAATTGTAATTGGATATTTCTGAGTACTTCTTTGAAACCAAATTAATTCTTCTTCTTCGGTCCCTAGTGTAGTCCACGTACCCAATTAGTTAGGCCCATACCCTCTGGCAACCCAATTTGGCCCAATCCCACCTTTTTTACTTGTATATAAAATCGTGGAAAGAGTTTTAAGGTAAATGCTCATCATTAGGATTTGAGAGGTGTTAGAAAAAATACTATTCACATTTTTGTGAAGAGTACTAGCTAGAGAGGACCATATTTCACTCATAAGGAAGGATTTTTATCTCAAAAGATTCCCATACACCCACCTAGCTTTGGAATGATCATACAGTAGAATATCCAAGCTCTATAAAAGGTTTTGCAAGGTGTTTGGAGACCTTATATGGGAAGAAACATCATCTTCATCATTAAATAATTTCTCCTCATACGAATCACGATAAGATTCGTCACAGTATATATTCTTAAAACCCTAGGTTTAATATTTAAACCTAGTCCTTATTTTTCTCTTTCATGCATGATTAATTAAAGATCTTTAGGGATGAATTTTTCACATTTTAAATGACAATCCCAAGTTATTTTTCCAAACAATTGGTATCAGAGCCCGAGTTGGAATTAATCATATTTTGAAATGGTCCGTGTTATCCATCATAAACCCTAGTTTTTGTATAGTGGTGAATATATGCATGGTTTTATGTATTAAGTACTAATATGGTTTTGCATAGATTATATGTTTATAACCCTAACATCATGGTCAGGCATATTTATTTTTTATGATTTGATCCTATGGTGGTTTATCTATAGTTACTTTTTTCTCTTTATTTGATATTGTAATACTAATTAAGTTTTCTTTAATTATTTCTATATTTATGTATTTTGAGGTGTTGGAAGTCAGTTGTAATTTTTTTGTTCATTTGGAATCGTGTATAATGGTTGGTTTTAGTTCTTGGAAGAGTTTCATGGACATTTATGAAGGTCTGGATGGGATATGGAGGTTCTTGCATGGTAAAAACGAGAGGAAGAAGAAGTTGTCAAACACAGGGCTCTCAGATTGATTTAAAAATAGGACATAATTTCTTTGGAATTCGAATATATCTAAATTTATCCTAGATCAACCCGGATTGGCATGAAAAGAAAGGTGGTTTTGGCTTCTTGGGTATTTTTCGATGATGTCCCGCAATGGTTATTGTTGATGCAAAAAACTAGAATGAATCCCATTTTTATGATCATAGATAAATAGATAAAAGCAATCCAATCAAGCACATGAGAGACAAAGATTTTTAAAGTGGTTCGGCTATAAGAAAGAAGCCTACGTCCACTGTTATTTTATCCCGAGGGGTTTACAAATGCACAATGTGGCTCGTTGCTCTGCAGACCTACTCGTTGCTCGTTGCTCTGCACAGTTGCTCGTTGCTCTGCAGACCTGCTAGTTGCTCTGCAGACCTGCTAGTTGCTCTGCATGGTTGCTCGTTGCTCTGCACACCTGCTCGTTGCTCTGCACAGTTGCTCGTTGCTCTGCAGACCTGCTCGTTGCTTTATAGACCTGCTAGTTGCTCTGCAGATCTACTAGTTGCTCTGCACACCTTGATTTGCTTAGTAAGAGTATGTATTTGCCACGTAAGGTGACACATGTCTTCATTTAATTGGTCCATGTCAGCTGACTAATTCTAGATGGTTTACTGAAAGGATGGAGCATTTATTCTGCTGTGTTATTCTTGATCTTCTTTATTGATTTGTTCATCATAAAGTGAGCTATCTCCTGGATGCCATATGATGCAAGTTGATCGATGGTTGCTAATCGCTCTTTTTGAGGAACTCCATGTGCTATGTATCACCCCTGGGAATTTGGATGCAACCATGTTGTAGTGTGCAGCTTGTAGCTTGTAGCTTGTCATAATCTTCAAGTATGTTGGTTGGTTGGCTAGTCGACCAACTACCTCCTGTGCCGAGAAATTGAGTTTTAACTTCACGTGCTTGATTTTTCTGATTTATGCTCCTCTGAATACTTTGTCGAGCAATATACTAGCTTTTGAACCCAACTCTTCAATCTGATTAGTGCCAAGGTAGTGGTGGACTTCAAAATATTTTCATACAACTTCTTCTTCAATGTTGTTCGGGACAGTAGTCGTAAAGATCTCAGTGCTGTAGATGTTGAATTTGACTCCTGAACTTCAATAGCATTTTCATAATAACTCCTGAATATGCCTCCTGAACTTTCAACAGCACAACTAACTCCTGAATATGCCTCCTGAACTTCTGAATATGCCTCCTGAACTTCAATATGCCTCCTATCAAAACTAATTCCCGAGCAAGAAAAATAACTCATGAATGATGATTGGTCGGGGCTAAATCTGATGATGTTATGAGAATGTGCCATCGAATGAAGAACTATATCTATAATAGAAGCCCCCAAGTGTGGAATATGAACTTTGAATGCTTTCTTGTCCTTGAAGTATGTATGTCTTACTAGAAAAATAAGGCCGAGGAAATGTTCCCTGAAATGACTCCCTGAGATCTTTGCACGTTTGCATTTTTATTTTATTAGAAACACTTTGTAAGATGCTTTCCTCGCTATTTGTTGATGAATATATATATGTAGAAGGATAAATTGTCCTATTTTGCATAGACAATGAAACTTGCTCCACTTGCTATTTAATTATAGTGACTTATCACTCTTTGGACCTAATCAATGGAATGTTTTCATCCCATATCCCTGCTTAGTTGTAGTAATCTTACCAGGATTACCTTGTTGCCTAGACAGTGGATGCCCCGGGAGGTCATCCATCTTCTTACTTAGTTGTAGTAATCTTACCAAGATTACCTTGTTGCCTAGACAGTGGATGCCCCGAGAGGTCATCCATCTTCTTTCCTAGTTTGGTACCAACCAACTGGAGTTGGTGGTAATTGAGTTCCCGACCAACCGGAGTTGGTGGTAATTGATGCCCGACCAACTGGAGTTGGTGGTAATAAGTTTCCGACCAACCCGAGTTGGTGGTAATTGATAATAAATGCTAGAGACTTCCTCGGAGCTGACCAACAGATTGTTGGGAATAAGATATAATAAATGCTGGAGACCTCCTTGGAGCTGAATATATGATTATAAATATTTTTTCGAGTTCCATGCTGAGATAAATATAGAATATGCATCCGAATAGATATAAAGAATGATTCAGAATAATAATAAATGAATCGCTGATCTGTCGAGACGAAATTGTATAATGCCGAACAAGAATAATATTTTCCAGAACATGAGAAAATGGCCGAGTACTTTGCCGGGTCTGAATATAAATAAGAATTACCCGGACCAACTATCCGTTGGGGGTGAAATATAACAAATATTGTTGTTCTCCTCGGAGCTGAATATGATAATAAGTATCTCGCCGAGTTCCATGATGAGATGAATATAGAATATGAATCCCAATGGATATATAGAATAATTTGTGCTTGAGTATAGATCAAAGAAATAATAAAATGAATAGTCCCTCGCTGAGATAAAACTTCATAATGCTGAGCAATGATAATATTTTCCAAAAGTTTAAGATTGTAGCCGAGTAGCTATTTGTGCTCGATCGAATATATATATCGGAGAATTAATAAGATTCCCATGTAATCACGCCCGAATACTTAGTCGGGACTGAAAATTGTACCTGTAAAAATTAATAACTTGCGCTACCATATGTGTAGGCTGACTTGATTAGTTATCATGAGAACAATCTAATCAATATATGATATGTATATGCTTGAGAAATAAAAATATTAATCTCAAAAATGAAATAATATATGTTGGCAAATATGTCGAGGCAAAATTACCTGATGTCGAGCAATAATAATAGTTTCCATAAGTTTAAGAATGTGGCTGAGCTTTCGCCGGGATTGAATCTTGTACTCGTGAAATTTAATAAGTTGCCCGAGCACCTATTGAGACTAGATCAAATAGTTATTTTCAAGAGAATAATTATTCATCCATTGTGGCCGAGCTTTCGTCGGGATTGAATCTTGTACTCGTGAAATTTAATAAGTTGCCCGAGCACCTGTTGAGACTAGATCAAATAGTTATTTTCAAGAGAATAATTATTCAGCCAAACAATTATGATGTGTATCAGCATAAGGCAATAAAAATTTCAAAATATGAACTAATATGTTTTGTGCCAAATGTGTATTATATGAGCAAATTTTTATCAAGTACGTGCCATATGTAAGGCATAATTATTTAATCTAAATTTTTTTTTAAAATTATTTACAATCCCAACAAATATTAAAAATATGTTGGTTTTAAAGATTTTCTCACGGTAAGAATATCCATTTTTTTTTAACGAAGTGAAGGACTTAAGAAATTTATCTATTTTTGGTTTCAAAATATTTTTCACATGAAGTTTTTGGTATTTAATAAATGGGCAAATAATCAAGTATGCATTTTAATTTTTCTCCACGCAAATATTAAATTAAAAGATGATTGTTTGGGAATTAGAACATGATAAGGGGGTGAATTTGTCTTTTAACACCGTGTTGGTGATTTTGACTTTGTCAAAATCATATACATACATATATATATATATATATATATATATATAGGAGTGAGCAAGGAAAATTGCTAAATCTTCTTCTCCACTCATCGTTAACAGATGACAAATATTGCTAGCCAACATGGGATGTCCGGAGATGTTATGTCGACCAACGACAAGCGTTATCATATACAGATACTTTCGACCTAAATGGATTTCGAAGATTAAATAGTTCGTCGACCAACATTAGATGATGCAGACCACCATTAGATGTCGCCGACTAAGAAGCATTTGGTTGCCCACCAGTTTAGCTTGCACCGATCAACAAAAAATGGTCTGGAGCCGATGCCGACCAACAATAGATGTTCTGGACCTGTCACTGACCAACAGTGGGTGTGCCGACCAACATTAACTGATGTCGACCAACCCTTTATGGATGTCGATCAACAATATAGATGATGCCTACCAACCAACTGTGTAGTTCACTGACCAATTTTCCGATGTATGGTGTGTTATGTCGACCAGCGATGGCCAACTTGCCCCCGACCTGTTGCCAAGATGCAATTTATGACTCTGGTGATGAATATCAGATTTGGAAGTAGATGCTAGGTAATTATATATGGTTGCTGCTGAACATAAGGAACTGTAATGAATGGCGAGATGGTCGGACCACAGCTGCAGCCGATTAGCTATGTGGAAGCCCCCAGGACCTATCCTACGCAAATCTTGATTTAATGGAGCCCTATTACTGTAACCATATCTCTGACCACAAATAGGTGCTGTTGATCAACAAGAAACAGTGGAAATATCTTGATCTGATGATTTCGACCAACAATAGATGCTACCTCTTCGTCGTATCACAATGGTGCAGATCAATGTCTTTCCGCCGACCAGCTTTTCAAGTGACTAAACACCGGTATTTTGAACATATTGATCCCAAGAGTTAAATCCCTTCCTCTTAAATAATTTTTCAAAGGATTTATGATGAAGATGATTGGTTCCCTGTGTAGGATTCAGAATGGATAACCATCCTTGTCGTTGTGATCGGCAATGTAAGTAAGGCTTGGTGTTGCTGATTAACTGATGGTCATCTCAGAAAGTGGTTGCTGACAAATAAGCTGATAAATTTTTCAGGTCGATAAAGTTCATATGGGTAGGCAGTTAATCCGACTGGATTTCGTGTCGGCTCTGGACGACTTCGACTATCGGTCGGAAAAAAAAATCGGAGATGGACGAGAGAGAACAATCCTGAATTTTTTTTAGTAATTATAACAACCACAGATAATAGGGGTGGATAAATCAGGGCATAAATCATCTGATTATTACAGTCGGCCGATTTTTAAATCAACCCCATTTCTGGGTTTCAGAATACCAAACGTCCCATACATTATCTAGGTTTATACGATTAAAAAAATAATAATATAACAAACGGTTCTATACAGTCGATTTTTGAAGTAATTTTTACTCTGATTCTCAAATACGCTTTGATTCGTAAATCTCTTGAGAATAAATTATCTAAAAACAGATAGTGCTAGATATATTCCTAAAGACTATCAATATTTTTAACGAGATTGTCTATTCATTCTCAAAATTCTAAGATACAGGAATCAAATGATCTAGATTTGATGGCAGATATACACACGAATTAAATTTATGCAGAAAAGTTTATGATGAAAGAAATTCGTTGAGAAAAAGTTTCCAATGAGAAAAAGTATCTAATGTTTATTTCTTGTCAGATAATATGGGAGATAACAATCAAAATATCTCGTGTTCTCATAAAAATATGATGTACATAAACGTTTCTCCATAGAAATCTTTAACGGACTTGTGATTATGAAATTTTCGTTTATTCATATTTGGAAATAAAAATCGATCCACTAATTTATGAATATAAAATCATGATTTGCAATATTTTGCAGATTTGATAAATGAAAAATTGGACAACTAATTTATTTTTATAAACATAAAACGCATGACTGAATCAAAAGATGTATGTATGTATGTACAACATATAATTGATTTTTCATATATGGATAAAATTGATCGTATCAACACAATTACATAATATGATTATTTGTGCAGAGAACATAGTTTTATTGAAGGGAGAGAAAATGGGTCTGATTCAATTCATGTTAAGATCAGAATGGAAAATACATAATTGTTCCTAATGCTTATCCTTATCCTAACATATTTGTTCAGAAAATGTTCAAGTGGATCCATATATGTAAGGGTTTGTATGATATTTATGAGTCTAAAATTCACCAGATCCCCAAATCGAAATCGATCACACAATTAGTGAATATAAAAATTATGACTAAATTAAAAGATTTCCCAATGAATTAAATATGTATATACTCATGTAAAAGAGATTTATGAATACAGAGAAATTATTTTATCTCCTTAAAAGAGAAATAATATAATATGTACACAAATTTCTCAAACTTCATGATTATGAAATATACATTTATGCAGATTTGTAAAAATTGATTCAACAATTTATGAATATAAAATCATGATTGAATTAAAAGATGTATGCAGAATATATAATTTATTATACATAGAGAAAATAAAAACTTAGCTTTTGATGGAGAACAATGCTTGTAACACGTTCCCACAGACGATGTCAATCTGTTGATGCAAAAAAATGGACTGAATCTCATTTTTATAATCACAGATAAATAGATAAAAGAAATCCAATCAAGCACATGAGAGACAAAGATTTTTAAAGTTGTTCGGCTATAAGAAAGAAGCCTACGTCCACTGTTATTTTATTCCCAGGGGTTTACAATAGCACAATGTGGTAGAGAGAGGGAGAAAAAGGGTGTATCTTGTGTATGGTATCTCATCGTTGTCGGATCGATCCTCTCTATGATGGGGTTACCATGTATTTATAGCCTTGATGTTGCAAATATGAAAAGGTGATGTGTTGTCATCTAGTAGACACCTATTGATATAGTAGAAATATACATTAATGCCCATTAAATGAGTTGCTATCTTCATTAGTGCGCATTAAATGCATAGTTATCCTTTGATCTAGAGTTTCTCTTCATGCCTTGAGTTTCTCTGCACGCAAGGTTGCTCGTTGCTCTGCACAGTTGCTCACTGCTCTGCACACCTGCTCGTTGCTCTGCACAATTGCTCGTTGCTCTGCAGACCTGCTAGTTGCTCTGCACAGTTGCTCGTTGCTCTGCAGACTTGCTCGTTGCTCTGCAAACCTACTAGTCGCTCTGCACAGTTGCTCATTGCTCTGCAGACCTGCTCGTTGCTCTGCAGACCTGCTAGTTGCTCTGCATAGTTGCTCGTTGCTCTGCACACCTGCTCGTTGCTCTTCACAGTTGCTCGTTGCTCTATAGACCTGCTCGTTGATCTGCAGACCTGCTAGTTGCTCTGCACACCTTGAGTTGCTTGGTGAGAGTATGTATTTGCCACGTAAGGTGACACATGTCTGCATTTAATTGGTCCACGTCAGCCGACTAATTTTTGTGTCGACAGTTATTCCCCATAATGTTTCTGGAATGCGGAGGATAATTTTCCAGTGTTCAAAACCCTTAAGAACTCTTAGATTTGATGAATTCTACTTGAAATTGGACTCTTTACCAAAAGGAAGTATTCTTCAACAAGTATTATGATGCATGGAGAGTTTTACTTGATGTTGAAGTCTAGACCATGATGGAAAGGGATAATATATCTTTTATTTTTCCTATAATTATTTATTTAATTGCTTGCATGACTCTCTATTTATATTATGTCCCGTATTTTGTGTGGTTATTAATTAAACAATTAGGAACATCCGATTTTATGGACAACATGGATTATTATATTGAGACCGACCTAATTTATCGAAATTCTCTCAAAATTTATGTTGTATTTTATTCTTTTCTAATTTGTATCAAAATCGGGGTTATTATTTTTTGAAGTGTGAATTAAATTGAGATCTCCAGATTTTTATTTTCTGGAAATTTAAATTATATTTTTATTTAAAAAATAAATAAAATGTGATATCAAGATATTTATTTTACACAAATAAATTTAGAAATTATTAATGATTTAAATTCCGTCTTTTAGAATTAAATAAATATTTTCCCAAAACCCTAAAAGTTTTAAAATACTAAGTGGGAGAGGCATTTGGACGTAAACCCTGTGGTCTCCATCGTTGTCTTCATGAACCAAGGATGTGATATTCCTCAAGTCAGTTACGTCCCCCCCCCCCCCCCCAAATGGAATTAATCAGGACATTGGGGATTCATTAAAACTATCCAGTTATAATTCTAAGAATTAGATTGTGAGCGAGTACAATCCCTCGGACGGAGAAGTCCTTCGCGGTCTTTATTTCGAAGAGTGGACTTATGGTATACATTTAGACACAACTTTTGATATCCTTCCCCATGGAGTTACTTCCATTCATAGTGGGACCAAAAACCATCAGCTATTCATTATGTTGAACAGAAGGTTCTGGACTGTATAGGTAGCATAATAAAAGATGAAAGTGTGTCTGGATCAAGGTGGGGTGATTTAATCTCCCCATGAGAAATCTCACCTCATAAAGGAACTATAATGTTCGACAAATTAGTTTTAAAAATGGCGGTTGAGGGATTCCACTTCAAAATTTAATCGAATCAATTCTCATATTTAATTGGAATTTTTTTTTATTTTTAAGATAGCAAAAATGATTTTAATTTTTTCTCAATCGTTATTAGTCTTAAATATTTTAATGGAATAAGTTTCAAGGACTAAAATGTAGGTGGACACTGTTCTAACTTAAGGACATAATAAACAGGTGTGACCTACAATTTCCATCAATGTTGTAAAATTATGATGTGATTAACTCATCGCATCAGTTAGTCTAGTACCACCACGGATGGTTTTAATCAAAATATTTTAAAATATATGGAAATTCTTTTAATTTAAGTGTTACATATGTTCGATCCCCTACCCCTACCCACCCCCACCCCCACTTCCCTTACTGGGAAGTTCTATATGTATATCTTTGATTTTAAAAAATTGACCGATTAGAATTTGTAGACACCTATAATTGGTTGATGTCACTCTAGTGAGAATCATGTTCTTAGAATGATTTTATCATTGATTGAACTGAGGTTTCTTTATATTAGAAATTATGGGGAAACCCGATGCAATATCTTAATCCGGGAGTGAAGATCATTGACATCTAAAGGTTGGGGTTGGTTGTTTGATAAAGATCTTTACCTCTTTCCAGAAACGAAAGTAAAAGAATAAGGTTAAGTCTCAAGTACAATGGTTTGGGTTAAGGAAGGATCATATTCCTCGATAGTAGTGAAATAGCCAAAAGGCAGGTATTATCCCTACAAGTAGTTAGAACTTTTATAAGGACAAGGACATGGTGATGGTTTCTCTCTTAAAATTAAATGCACAATTTATGATCCGATCTACGGTTTCCTAGTATGTACCCTAGGAAACAACAAAAAAGTATTACAACTTCTTGAAGAGGTTCCAGGTAATCGAACAATTACTTAAAAGAGGGATATTCCTAGTTATGGACAATTAGAATAAGGCAATGGTATTAGCGATGGAATATTCTAATCAAATTTGGTGTAGACATAAACTTAATGTCGGTAAATTATTTACTGTAACTATTTTTTTAGAAAAGATGGTTTTAGTTTTCTAAATTAGCTTTGAACAGATATTCGATGAATTATATAAAGTTGTTTTATCAAAATTGGATATTTTTTATTTGTTTTGGTACATTGGAAAGTAATTTATATATTATAAGGTTTGTCTTATCAATATTGATAGATACTAAATTGAATCATTTATGGACTTGAACATTCTTATAGAACCAAACACAATATTGGCACTTACTCTTAAGTTGTTTTAATCTAAAAAGAGTTTGATCAATGCTTTGTAATGTACAATTGAGTTCATTAGAATTGAAGGCCCTTTTAGTCTTAAATTTTTCTTAATAGGTGAAATAACCAAGGGCCCCTCACGACTAAGATCTAAAGAGCCTAAGATGTGTTAGATATGTGACTAAGCATAAATTCTTTTGAATTTATCCTCCTAAGTTGGTAGTTTTAGTACCTCGAACAATGTAATTGATTTGCTTTTATCCCATATCTTTGCTAATGACTTCTTCTAACAAGTACCTTGAGTTTCATGTATTTCTTACTGTTTTTACAGATATTTAGTGCGAAGAAAAGAGAGAAAGAAATCGGAAGAAAGGAAGAGAACAAAGGAAGACAAGTCAAAGGACAAAAGCGTAACTCTACACCCGGAGTTCGAATTTGAAGCCTAAATGAAAGTTGAAGATAATCAAATCACAAGAGTGTAGGAAGAAACGACAGTCAAATCCGAGCTCTGGATCAAAAGATATGGAAAGTCAAAGTTGTAGAAAGAAAGTCAAAGTTGAAATTAATTCTGAAAGCTGAAGAGTTTCAACTCTTGAAATTTCTTGTATAATTCCTTTTTATTAGTTGTAAAACGTGGAGAGGCATTGAAAAAGTTATTTTTGGCTATTATAAAAAGCCAAGCCCTAGAGTAATTAAGATAGGAAGATAGAGAGTTCCTTTTGGCATATAATTTCATATTTTCTTAGGATTTAGAAACCCTAGTTTTTAAATTGAACAAGAGCTATTCAAGATTCAAGTTTCAAGTTCAGATTTCCTTCTTCTATTCAAGTATTGCTAATTTCTACTTTCCATTTCTTTCATATTGTAAGTTTAAATTTCTCTTGTAGTTTAATTTTGTTTCTCAATTCAAGCTTTTTTTCAATGCATAATAGACTTATGATTTCTTGCACATTTAGAATTTTGTTTTCATAAAATCATACTAGGTAAGTTTTTTTAGGGTTGGGATGCATGAACCCATCCCAATATAAATTACATATGTAGAAAATAGAATTTAAATTAAAATTTTGAAAGAGTCGTGCAAGATAATTCTACAATCATTATAGGTCTTTTATTCTCTCTTGCCCTAGGTACTTAGAATGTTTAAGAATATAATCTGCGTAAAATTGTTTAGCACCGCTTTATATTTCCCTTTGATTTCATATGATGCGGGATTGAACCTCATATATGTAACGCTTAGGATCTATAAAGACTGGATTTATTCAAACTTCTAATTTATAATTTTAGTATTCTGCTAAGTAATTACTAAGGATTGGGGGATTGTATTCCATCCTAATTTCTCTTATATTCCTAACAAGCATCTTTCCATTTTTGTAACTATTCCTCTTAGCATAGTTAATTTAGAATTTAATTTCATTGAAATTTAGTCATAAAAGAGTTTTAAAAATCACAAATATTCATCTTTTCTTTTCTTTTTAAGAATCAAGTTAAGGTTAAAATTCATTACTCCTTCGTCATTAAGATTTGTAAGTCCTACTCCCTGTGGATACGATCCTAACTTATCAGATTATTACTAATGCGACAGGCTTGCACTTGAGCCTATAAAGCATGCACTTTAGAAACATTTGTGGTCGTGCCAAGTTTTTAGTGTCGTTGTCGGGGATCTAGGTTACATTTCGAGAGTAAAATTTAAACTCAATTTGATTAAAAAAAACTTTTATTCTTTCTCATCTCCCATAAACAGTACATGCAAACTCCTCTGTCGTCTACAACCCAAGTTCACGAAAACCCCATTGCTGAAGCCAACACTGATCACTCTGATAATTCCCAAACCCCTAACATTACACACTTCTGGTTTCCACCTTCTTCATCTCATAATTCACTCACGAGTCACACTTTGAGTCAAACACTGAGTGGCGATTTAGAATCATTTGATAGCAACATGTCTGTGCAAGGTAGTATTGGCACTGGGGAGGGTGAATTACCCTATCTCCCCATGGAAGATCTCTTATTTCCTGAGCGGACTGTCACTACTGGATTCATTCTACTTATGTATAATGTAGTACAGTTCCACTTTCATAATGAGATGATACAAATTCTTCCTACGTTCCATGGAATGGATTCTGAAAAGCCAAATCTCCATCTTAGGGAATTTGAAGAAGTGTGTGAAACATTTGGTGATCAAGCATGTCCGCAAGATGTTATCCGTTTGAAGCTTTTTCCTTTTTCCTTAATGGATAAAGTTAAGACCTAGCTATGGTCTTTACCCGCGAACTCTGTTCTGTCATGGAGAGATATGCAGACTAAATTTCTCTCCAAATTCTTTCCATAACATAAAACCAACTCTGTCAAGGCCCAAATCGAAGCTTTTTACCAAAATGAGAATGAAGCCTTTGATAAATGTTGGGATAGTTTTCAAGATTAATTAGAGATTTCCCACACCATGGGTTTGAAAAACACCATCTCATTTCATTCTTTCATCAAGGGCTTACTGTAGCATCTAAACAACTCGTGCAAACAATATGTGAAAGACCATTTTGGGAGCTTGACTCGAGCGATACTGAGGCTCATTTGAAATATGTAGCCGAGACCACTCAGGTATGGGACGTTTTCGACCCCAATAGCCAAAATAAACATCGACAAGTGTCCAACTCGTCTACTGCATTCGGTATGTATCAACTGGACAAGGACACTTTGTTAGATCGTCGACTTGACCAGTTGGAAAGGAATTTTAAAGACATACTTGAGGTTCGATTGAGAGATGCTATGGGGCCTATCCAAGAGAAGGCGTGTAATATTTGTGCGGCGGGTCATTCCACAAAAGGATGTCCTATTATAATCACACTGAGCAAGTGGAAGCTCTAGGAGGGTTTCAAGGAAATTTTAACACTCCTCAAGGAAATGCATACAATCCACCTTGGAGAAACCATCCTGGTTTTAGCTATGGGAAATAAAATGCTGCGATGAATCTTAATTCACATGTTGCTCCTCCCCAACCATCACACTTTCAAAAAGCACCACACATGCAGGGACATGTGCAAGCACCACCACCTCCAGGGCCATATATCACTCCACCACGGAGAAATATCGAGGATACGATAAACCAATTCATCACTGCCCAGAATGCAACCACTACTAGAAATGAGCACATGATCAATGACATAAATGCGACTATTTCAAAGATGCAATCATCGTTGAGTATCCAGGAGAAGGGAAAGTTTCCTGCCCAGGGCCAAAGACATCTCTAAGTTCAAACTAGTGTTAGATCCATACCCCATGACCATCCTGAGCAATGTAGCTCAATTACCACTCAACGTAGTGGGAGAGTAGTTGAATTGTCACCTCCCCCACAATACGTACCTAAAAATAAAGAGGTTTTGCCCGGTACGAAAGAGGTCGAAGATGCCCCTTTAATTGAAAGTGATAAAAAATATAACACTAGCAGACCTAAGGTCATGGTGAAACCCCCCATCGCTGCCCCATACCCTCAACGGTTGGTCCCGCATTCCAAAGAGACTTCTCGGGATGATGTTTTGGACGTCCTCAAGAAAGTAAAGATTAATTTACCTTTTCTCGAGACTGTACAAAAAATTCTTGCTTATGCTAAGTTCATTAAGGACTTACTCACGGTGAAACGCAAGCTAAAGGTAAATAAGAACGTCTTTTTGGTCCAGAATGTCAGTTTGGTTTTATCGAGTGACCTTTCGTTAAAGTATAAAGATTCGGGTGCACCCACCATATCTTGCATCATGGGGAAGAACCGAATTAAAAGGGCGATAATATATTTAGGGGCGAGTGTTAACATTCTACCATATTTCATCTATAAGAAACTAGATTTGGGAGCCCTTAAGCCCACAAATATGACTCTCCAGCGCGCGGATCGTTCGGTGAAGAAGCCTCGGGGAATTGTTGAGGATGTGATTGTCCAAATAGACACTTTCTACTTCCCGATGGATTTTGTCATTTGGGACGAGGGGTCCTCCATTCTCTCGAGCAATCATGTTCCCGTTATCCTTAGTTGCCCATTCTTAGCTACAGCTAATGCACTCATCAATACTCGGAGTGGGCGAATGCAATTAACATTTGGGAACATGACCCTCGAGACAAATATTTTTAATAATATCAAGAACAAGGGTGACGAAGGAGAATCGCGAGAGACGGATCATTTAGAGGAAGCACACAAGCATGGGAGGACCCACACGCGAGAGACGATAGGGGTATGCCTTGTTACATTAAATGAGAGCGACGGTTTCAACATGGAGCGAAGGGTAGGGGAGGCACGCGTAGTAACTAAAATGAAGAATTTGAGTGAGCCCTTGAGTGTGAGAGAGAGCGATTATTTAGAGGGCATCGGGAGAGGTTTGTATGAGTGCTTAGAGGAGAGTGAATGGTGAGACACGATAAATATTTTTCTCCTCGATTGCTACCCACCCACACCACCTAATAATTTTGAGATGGAGCGAGGAAGGAAGGATGTGGAAACAAAGCAAGAAATAGAGCTAGAGGAGTTGAGCCCAAGGGAATTTGAGAGGGAATTTAGGCAGGTGGATGAGAGCCTTAACGACGAAGTCCAATTCTATTGGACTCATGGAGTCATTTAGGAGAGAGAGGGTGGAAAGACAAAATTGATGAGTTTCTTAGCAATGACCATCCACCCATACAACTTGAGTCCTCGGAGGTAATTAAAGATAAGACTCAAGTCTCATCTGACTTAGAGTCCGACCCACATAGTACGCATCACGAGGATCCTTTTCTGATTAATCACAATGAGTCTCCTAGTCTTTCCTTTATTTATGGGCAAGGGCCCAACTTATTTCGGTTATTGGTGTATGACAAGAAGAGGGGAGAGACTAGGAGAGTAACGGATCCTGTGCAGGGGGTTGGGTGATTTGTGGAGAGAAATGAGATGTTATCGTCGCACCCCCGACGCGTATGGGGTGATTTTTGTTGTATTTTTGAGTCATGTATGAGTGTCATATAGTGTCTTGGTGCATTTTGATAATTTGCTTATTTTATTTCACACTTATTCTTTTTCTTCTTTAGATTTTAGTCCTTTTGATTGAGGACGATGCAAAAGTCTAAGTTCGGGGGGTGATAAGTGCGTCTTTTTAAAACTTCACAAATCTTTAAAATGCCAAAAAAATTGAAAAATTTTGAAAAACCAAAAATATTTTTGTTCAAAATGAATAAAATTGGAATTTAAATTTTTCAAAAAGATCAGCTTTATTATATTTAAAGTCTCAAACTGTTAACAATCAAAATGCACTAAGCCAAAATTGAGCGAAGATTGAAATTGAAACAAAATTGATGACTTAACGAATAAGTGTGAAGATTGATCAAACCCGGTGAGATTTCGAGCCATTCAATTTTTATGAGTTTTTAAATCAATCCGAGTTTATGATTAACTCAAAGTTCTTTTCAGCGTTTTAATAAGTCGTTGATGATATCAATCCTTTGTTTTAATGGGTTATGGGAAATGTGTGAAATGTTGTCTCGAAATTTGTGCTAAATATATCTCTAAACTTAATTAATCTCGAGATGCATATGGTAATGTGATTAGCAATTTGGACAATGAAGTAGGCCCTCTTTTGTTTAACCCAAAAATATTAGCCATAATAAAGTTATGAAAAAATTATCCCTTTGCAACCCACTTTGAGCCTAATAAAATATTTCCTTTTCGTTTGATAACCCGAAAACCCAAATAGCCGAAATTGTGAAAAAATGGAAATTCATCAAGTAAGTCCAAAGTGTGAAAAAAAGGAGCGGGGGGCAAGAAAAGAAAAATAGCAAGAAAGAACAAAGAGAAAAAAATGAAAATAGAAAAAGAAAGAGAAAAATGAGCAAATGCCCGAAAAAGTACTAATGGACGTCATCAGGACATTTTCCAATTGCGTCCATTCCCATTTTTACCCTTTACACTTTTTAACCCGAAAAGTCCTAACCGAGTCCGAATGGCGAAATTAATTACTGCATGGATAACTAAGACATGAAAAGATAATAAAAGGGATTAAAATGGTGTGATTAAGAGATGATGTTTCCCGTTTCCTAATAACTGTATTTCGATGATGAGATCTTTTCACCATATATTTCCTTCTTTTCAATTTTGTATGCGTGAATTTGTGTCCATTATATTTACTCTTTATATCATGCATACCGACGAAAAACAACCACAATCCGAGTGATTCATTTATGAGTGCATCCACAAGAATTTGAATCAAAATGAATTTTCGAAAAGTAACGTAATGCTCAATCGTTGGAAATTTGAGGTTTAATTTATGGCTTTGCACACACACACACACACACTATGGTTTGAGACATTTGAATATGAATTTATGGTGATTATTTTTTGAAAAGTTTAAATTGTACAATTTTTAAGTATTTTGATATTTATTTGAGTCAATAAAGAATTTTGTGGGTGTATTCACTGCAAAACCTCACGAGACAAAACTCTTCCTACTAGGGTAACCTACGAGTTTAAAGGCTTATTGCATATGCTCAATGAAATCGCTTGCCTGCGAAAGTGGAATTTTATTTTAATAAAAGGAATTTCAAAAGTCAACTTGTTTCTCTTACATTGCTCGGGACGCGCCAAGTTCTAAGTTAGGGGGATTTGACTAAGCATAAATTCTTGTGAATTTATCCTCATAAGTTGGTAGTTTTAGTACCTCGAACAACGTAATTGATTTGTTTTTATCCCATATCATTGCTAATGACTTCTTCCAACAAGTACCCCGAGGTTCGTGTATTTCTTACTGTTTTTAGAGATATTTAGTGCGAAGAAAAGAGAGAAAGAAACCGGAATAAAGGAAGAGAACAAAGGAAGACAAGTCAAAGGGAAAAAGCGTAACCCTACACCCAGAGTTCGGATTTGAAGCCTAAATGAAAATTAAAGACAATCAAATCACAAGAGTGTAGGAAGAAACGATAGTCAAATCCAAATCTGGCTCAAAAGATCTGGCAAGTCAAAGCTGAAGAAAGAAAGTCAAAGTTGAAATTAATTTTGGGAGCTGAGGAGTTTCAACTTTTAAAATTTCTTGTATAATTCATTTTTATTAGTTAAAAAATGTGGAGAGGGATTGAAAAAGTGATATTTGCGTATTATAGAAAGCCAAGCCCTAGAGTAATTAAGAGAGGAAGATAGAGAGTTCCTTTTGGCATATAATTTCATATTTTCTTAGGATTTAGAAACCCTAGTTTATAAGTTGAAGAAGATCTATTCAAGATTCAAGTTTCAAGTTCAGATTTCCTTCTTCTATTCAAGTATTGCTAATTTCTACTTTCCATTTCTTTCATATTGTAAGTTTAAATTTCTCTTGTAGTTTAATTTTGTTTCTCAATTCAAGTTTGTTTTCAATGCATAATAGACTTGTGATTTCTTGCACATCTAGAATTTTGTTTTCATAAAATCATGTCTAGCTAAGTTTTTTTAGGGTTGGGATGCATAAACCCATCCCAATATAAATTACATATGTAGAAAATAGAATTTAAATTAAAATTTTGAAAGATTAAAGCAAGGTAATTCTACAACCATTATAGGCCTTTTAATCTCTCTTGCCCTAGGTACTTGGGATGTTTAAGAATATAATGTGCATAAAATTATTTAGCACCGCTTTATATTTTCGTTTGATTTCATATGATGCGAAATTGAACCTCATATATGTAATGCGTAGGATCTATAAAGACTGGATTCATTCAAACTTCTAATTTATAATTTTAGTATTCTGCTAAGTAATTACTAAGGATTGGGGGATTGTAGTCCAACCTAATTTCTCTTATATTCATAACAAGCATCTTTCCATTTTTGTAACTACTCATGTTAGCATAGTTAGTTTAGAATTTAATTTCATTATAATTTAGTCATAAAAGAGTTTCAAAAATCACAAATATTCATCTTTTCTTTTCTTTTTAAGAATCAAGTTAAGGTTAAAATTCAGTACTCCTTCGTCATTAAGATTGGTACGTCCTACTCCCTGTGGATACGATCCCGACTTATCGGATTATTACTAACGCGACAAGATTGCACTTTAGCTTATAAAGCACACACTTTAGACATTTTTGTAGTCGCGTCAATATGGTTCATTTCCTTTAGTGTGATTCGCTAACTATCCCTTTAATAGGTGGTTTTGAGTGCTTCATAGATTTCATTGATGATGACTCGAAGGTATGGATATGTTTACCTTGTGCACCATAAGTCTGAAGCTTTTGATTTAGTTCAAAGTGTGAACGACTAAGGTAGAGCATGGGTGAGGTAAACTAATCCAAGATTTGTGATCTGATCGTAGAGGAGTTTAACTCTTAAGAGAGTTAAGGGATCACTAATCCTATATTGGGATGCCATCCCATTTGTCCACACCAATTCCACTTTGGAATGGTATAGAGGAAAAAAAGGAATATAACTCTATTAAATATGATAAAGTCTGTGCTTAGTTATTCAGGACTGCAACATTCTCATTGGGATTTTACATAGAGATAGACATATACATTCTGAATTTTATTTCGTCTTAATCCATCTCTCTTAAATTTCGTGGAACATTCATGTGGATGTAAACTCATTCTAGGGCATGTTAAAATTTTGGGGGTGCTCGACAATCGTGTTGTGGAAGGAGCCATAGAAGTTAAAATTATGTATAGAGATATGTATCTTTGTTGTTTATACCAAAGGATACAATGGTTATATCAAATTCCCAAGTACAAGAATTTTTTTTGTTTGCCTTAATGACAAGTTCTTGGAAAAGGATTATGTAATAAACTACGCGCCCAAGTGTAAGTTAGACTTACAGGATATAATTTAAAATCTTATTACCAATGTTGTTAGACCATATGTACATGATGAAATACGATCTAATATTGATTATAGACTACCTTGTTGCAGTAGGAGAATTATCGATGATTAGGATAGAGATGCCACATATAGTGGATAGCAAGTGGTGACACGTTTTAGTGGAGACCATTAGGAGTCATCCTAAATGGTTATTATTTTCGATGATTACTTAGATGACATCCTAGAAAAACACAAACTAGGTCCCGATTACTAAAATGAGGCATTCCAAGACAAGAATTTTTCCTTCAATTATGAATATGGATACCAAAAGGGATTGGATATATTCGAATTAAGTTTTGGGAATTATAGACTTGTTAATGGAGTAAAACCCATAGGGCACACATGGACCTACAAGAAGTTGAAAGATATATGGATGAGATTGTGCAAACCTTCAAGGAAAGGGTTGCAAAATGGTTTACTTAGAAAGATAGGGATTGACTACAAGTAGACCTTCTCATGGTAGCTAAGCTGAAGTTTATTAGGATTCTTTTATTGTCAAGAATGCATTCATTAACAATCATCTTGACAACTGCATTGTAAGAAGTCAGGAAAGAAAAGTTATATAAGATTGTGAGAATGAAGTGTTCTATGGACTGATTCGTATATTAGGCCAATCACACAGAAATTCAATTTTAACAAATTTTATCTTTGACTTAATTTAGTGTGCATGGAAGATGAAGCCCAAATTAAATATAGAAAACCATGCAGGAAAATATGCGAAGAAGTAAGAAAAAATCCCTTTCGGATAAAACCTATTATTAAAGATCATAACAGACACAATCGACTTACCGACTACATAGAATATCTAAGTATAAAGAGTAGAATATTTAAATCTTCCACAGAATATGGCCCAGTCAAATGACATCCGTAGGAAGCGGTCTACCCTCGGTATCTACCAATTAACCTTCATCTTCTTCTTCAGTGGTAGAACCTCAGTTCCACAAGTCAGTAGTAGAGATGGAATCATCAAAGGTTTATGCAAGGTGTATGGAAACTAGGGTTTCATAAACTCGCAAATCACATATGGGGATATATGATTTGGAAAACAAAAAGTGGTTTTGAGAAACCAAATATGAACACTTTTGGAACAGATATTGGAAAATCATTTTTGTCAAAAGTCTTGAGAAATTCTGCATAAAATAAGTTTTAATACCAAAATCACAAATTTTGAGGCGGCGGGATCGTTTGAACGAAATTAGACCTCGTTCAAATGAAAATAATAGTTTCGTTCAAACAACCTCATGTTTTATTTTAACGAAACCCTCTTTTTGTTCAAACTACCTTCTAATGAGATTGGAATGACAATTCTTTGTCAAGGGAGGGATTGTCTCATTTAAAGGTCATTGGAAGCTGGTTCAAATGAAACCACACATCTCATTCGAATGAGATCCAATCTCGTTTGAATGAGACTTAAAAAAATTGTTTTTAAATTCCTTTTTATTAAAAGCCTCGATATAAAAATTAAGCATCCCAGAATATGATTTATGTAGATACATTGAAACCATAAGTTTTATACCTCCATAAAGTGTTGGTGATGAATCCAGAAATGGAGCTCGGTCAGTAATGTGTCTTCAAATGAACTTAGAGATATAAAGTTCGGTTTGAGATGCTGATTTGTAACGGGATACGCTATAACTATAAAATAGCCTAAGCTATGAGAAATTATAAAATTTTACTTTTACAAATCTCCCCTTTGGCTATTTCGGTACAAAACAAAATCGAAAACCAAATTACAATAAAACCCTCTAAAACAACGAATCCTAATGTCCTCCCCAACCCTAGAAATGAAACGACATATGAAGCTTTATCTTTAACTAAACTTTTGCTTCCCTTGGTTAGCTTTATCTTCATATTGTGTAGTCTATGAGATCATCATCAAAGAGAAAGAGACCTACACACATGAAACAAGAAATACCATGACGCGTACAAGTTTTAAATAAAAATAAAACTCCCCCTCAATTTGTTTTCTCCCTTTTTATCAGTAATAGACAAAGGAGTAGAAGATAAGCATGAATAATAAGCATCACATAAAGAAGAAAATATATCATAACAAAGTTAATCGATAAAACGCATGTGATGATAATCCAAGAGATATAAAAATAAGGAAACCCGGAGTTGGTATGCCTTTATTTTTTTTAAAAATTAAAGTTAAAGTATAAAAAATACATATAGGTACAAAAACACATAGTCTCCATGGCATAACACTAAAATATCCAAATTGTGAAAACTAAATGTAATTGTGTGAACATTTTCCATAGGCAAATAAACATAAACATTCATAAAATAGGTGCACGAAGTCATGTGACATTTCTAAATAAAGAACTCAATTTCAACCTTAGGTGTAAGGATGTTGGACTCAAATGAAATTAACTTGACTTATGCAATATTCCATGAATTTTAATGATTCTCAAATTAATAACGCCAAACTATTTAATGTTTGAAAGTACGTTGTGAAAAATCATTGATCTTCTTCTTTATAACCCCCTCAAGATCTCTCATATATAAGAATTCACTCTCAAATATTTTGAAGAAATCATAATGCTCATTTGTAGCGAATCATCAATGAACATAAACTACATGGCCTTGGCACTTCTATTTTTTTGTGTGTCATTGATCGTTGTAGACTCTTTTTGCAAACGGTGGATTCTAACGCAAATAATATTTTTGTCTTTCGTATCCCCTTTCCATTGCTTAACATTTATAAATATTTTTCGGGAAACAAAATCCAAACAATGGTTCTTACATGCACAAATTATCTACTTTTACATTTGGTTCGTTATTAAGAAAAATTGAGATAAGAACGCCATATTTTCCACATGACAAGTAAGTACAATGTTCAAAAAGTCTGTGCAGATGTGTAATAAAGGGGACAAAGAGCCTAACATGTAGAAAGTAATCATCAATGATCAACGTAATGATATCCACACAATATTATGCACACTAACAAAACAAAGCCATGTCTTAAAGCACTATGAAAAAGCACATGAATGGATGGAATGTAGTGGTGATCCGAATATCTTAAATGCTCATCCATATATGCTGAAAAATCAAAAATAAAAAAATCTTTGTCTTCTTCAAAAAATTTATCAAATTAAAAAAAAAAACAATTTTTCAAACTTTTTTCTTAAAACCAAAATTCTTTTTCATGTGTTTAAACTTTTTCATAAAAATTGAAAATCATTTTGGAACTTTTCAAATATTTCAATAAGATAAACGTATCAATACAAATATAATACAATTTAGCATTAGGGATATAAGATATGACAAAGATAATCACCATATTCTAGAATTATGTCTCAACCTCAATCATTAGGCCTGGAGGAGTTCTCAAAAGGAGAAGACGTCCCATGAAATTCCTCCATCAAACATTGTGAAATCTTGACTAAATACTCTACTTTCTCTTAACAACTATCAAAATCTCTATGATAATCTAAGGGAGCATGGGGTGTAATATGTGTGGGTGTGCGTGAGCGAGCATGTGTAGGAATTCGAATGAGCGCATACTGGGGAACACGCATATGAGAAAATCTCCCTAGCTTAAAAACAAAACTCTCTAAGGTGACCTATTCATTTGCAATGGGAACAAAGATACACAAGCTTGGGTCTACCTTGCTCACAATACGTAGTACGTGATTTCCTCGATGTCTCCTAGGGGGTTAGGACAAGGGCCATGGGGATCCATCAAAAACTCGGGAAGCTGTTTGAGTGCGGCTTTGGAAGTGGATGCATCATCATAACCTATTCCTTGCCTCTTAACGTTACCTAATGAGAGACTGGGGAGCATCTTTCCAACCTTCTTAGATGTGTCATTTAAAGTGAACTGACCTCGGGGGCGCGTTCGAGATCAATCTCGAGTTGGGATACACGGGCTTTAATATTATCATGAGTCTCCAAAGAAGTTTAAAGATCTCACGTAAGACTAACCTCAGTGTTGATCAAATAGATCTTTTCTATACCTACAATAATTAATTACCCACATAAAGAAACTTTTAGCTTCTCTAGTTGACTCATGGATGCCTCGCATTCTCTCAAAACTTTCACCTCCTTCTCTAAATCAAACACCCCAAGAGACAAATATTTATTAAGCTTTTTCATTTTTAAAGTCTCAATGTAAAGATCACTAAAGGATTTTTGGAGTCCACCTTCTCCCTCACTCAAAATCTCTTCCTCACTCTCACTCTCTCCAGAATAATTCGAACCATCTTCAAGGCTCTCACATTTAGAAATGTCCTCATCAGTGTAGGACAAATTAGAATAGCTAATGTGACTTTCCATGAATGCGCATAAATTTAGTTCATGTGATGATTCATCCTTGGAATCCACTGACTTTACGTCGCTATTGCTGAGAGTATCTTTGTGTGCAACTTTCCCTTTGCCCTATCTCTTTAGCTTAGTGGAACACTAGTGAGCTTTATATACCCTGCCCTCGCACTTATAACATCTCACATCCTATTTCTCACAAATATTCTTGCCCTCATTCCCATTCTTAATTTTCTCAAAAATCTTTTCTTTAGAAGAATTTTCTATGTTAAATTTGAGATTTTCTTTGAATTTTTTTGCTAAAAGGGCTCAATAATCAAGTTCAAAATCAAACTCGGACTCAGAATCAACAAATTTTTCTTTAATCTTTTTATCTTGAGATATCAAAGGAATCCTCATTTTTTTTTCTTAATAGTTTTGGGAAACATGTCGATTTCATAAGTTTAAAGGTCTCCTACGAGTTCTTCTAACCTAAGAGTATCTAGAATTTACAAAGAATTCGGGATAGTGAATTTAGGGATAAAACGGGCTGGAAGTGATCTCAAAATCTTTTTTACAACTCTCGTCTCAAGAATTTTCTCACCAAAATTAAAACTAGAATTTACTATGTTCGACAAACATGCATAGACATCATCAAACGACTCGAACTCTAGCTTAGTAATAGTCTCAAATGCTTAAAATCTTTCACAGCATTAGTACCCTCGTGAGTTAACTATAGGGTGTCCCAAGCTTCCTTAGACGTGGTTAATGTTATAATGTGGTGGAACTCATCAGGGGTGATGAATCCAAAAATAATACTTAAGTCGCGAGAGTTGTAAGTACTCCATTTAAATTCATCCTCCATCCAAGCAGTGACAGGTTTAAGATTTTGACATTGTCTTTGGTCACAGTGGGTAGTGTTTACCCCCATTCACATACAAGATAGAACCTTTCATCAATTGATTTTAAAGCAAAACTCATCTTAGCTTTCAATACGCATAATTTGACCCATCAAAAATAGGAATCCTATCATACGAATTCTCCATAAAATCACATTTTTTTAAAGATCACTAATTTTTAAAAAAAAATACATATCAACAATTTTTTTGTAAAAAGGATCACATAATATTTTAGTGTAACCAACTTTGATACCAATTTGAGAATGTTTGATTCTATGGACTGATTTGTATATTAGGAAAATTGCACAAAATTTCAATTTTACCAAATTTTATACTTGAATTAATTTAATTTACATGCAATGATGTAGTCAAAATTAGATATAGAAAACCAAATAGGTAAATACGTGAAGAAGTAAGGAAAGATCCCTTTCGAGCAAAACATATTATTCACTATTGTAAAGGTTTTGATAGACATAGACGACTTATAAACTACTTAGCACATCTAGGTATAATGCTTATAGTCTTCAAATCTTCTACAGAATATGGCTCAGTACACTATCGTCCATAAGAAGCAGTCTTCCCACGGTATCCACCGATCATCCTTCTTCTTCAGTAGTAGAACGTCAGTTCCAAAAGTCAGTAATAGAGTTGGACTTTTCAAGGGTTTATGCAAGGTGAATGAAGATTAAGGTTTCATCAACTCACAAATCGCACATTGGGATGTATAATTTGGAAAACAAAAAATGGTTTTAAAAAACCAAATACGAGCACTTTTAGAACTGGTATTGGAAAATCATTTTCACCAAAAGTGTTGAAAAATTATGAACAAACTAGGGTTTTATAGAAAAATTATGAATTTCAAGGGATCAGCATCATTCAAACAAAATTAGACCTCATTCGAAAGAAAATAACAGTTTCGTTCAAACGTCCCATCTTTCGTTCTAAAAAAACTCTCTTTTCGTTCGAACTACCTTCTCATGAGCTTTGAACAACAATTCTCTATCAATGTTGGGATGTCTCTTTTTATGGTCGTTTGAAGCTAGTTCAAACGAAACCACACATCTCGTTCAAATGATATCCAATCTCGTTTGAATAAGACTTTAAAAAAAATCTTTTTGAATTCCTTTTTATAAAAGCCTTGATATAAAAATTAAGCATCCTGGAATATGATAGATCTATGAAAACCACAAGTTGTATACCTCCATAAATTTTTTGTGATGAATCCAAAAATGAAGCTCGATCACTAACGTGTCTTTGAATAAACTTGGAGATATAGTGTTCGGGTTAGATGTTGGTTTGTAACGGGATACGCCAAAACTATAAAATATCCTAAGCCATGAGCAATTATAAAATCTTGCTCTAACAGATTGTGAAATTCATTTATGGATTTAATCTAACATCAAGGTCTTGGGTTATTCGACATGATCAGGAAATCAATTCTTGATTTTGATCAAAATTCGATGATGAAAATGATAATACGCAAATATCGCGTATTTCATCCGCCAAACTTACGCATTTTAGCCCCCTCGGGTGACTTAATCTCTATATTTAAGTCCGTTAAACAGAAAACCTCGGTTTATATTGTTAACATGCTATATGAGGTATAATTGGGCTTTTGTAGGTATTTAGGTACTAAGTATGAAGTTCGGACGTGTTCCGCTCGATTCCTGTACACAATCGCACATTCAAGGGCATTTTAGTCATTTTACAGATTGGGCAGCTGGCCCAACATCTTCATGGAAGTTGTAGCCCTCCTCGCAAGCTTCGCATGGCTGCAAACGGTGCGCGATTCCGATTCATAACGAAGAAGTTACGGCGATTTTAGCGGAGAAGAAATGCAAGCCAAAACAGGGGAAAATGCAGTCTGCCCCTGCTTGATCGATCGATCGACCAAATGGTAGATCGATCGACCCTTCCCATTTTTGCCCCGTCTTATATGGTCGATCGATCAACCAAATGGTAGATCGATCGACCCCCTGTTTTTCAGCAGATATTTTGCTTTTCCTTTCTCTTTTCTTTTCTAATTTAATTCCCACTTGGTATATAAGCCAATGTTGATGTAGTAAACAGATAGGAATGTTTTTAGATAGTTTTAGAAGATAGAATAGGTTAGGGTTTGGGTTTTTGCTTGGTTCTTCTTCATTTCTCTTTGGTTTGACACCCCATTTGGATTGTAAGTTGACTATTCATCTCCCCTACCATTTGAATATAGTTGTATTTCTTCATTTATTGCTTTCTAGTTAATTTACAAGCTTTCTAATTTAGGTTTACATGCTTTATTTACATGCTTTGATTTACACGCTTTCTAGTATAGATTTATCGCGTTTATTTACCGCTTTCCATTTATCGCGTTTTTAACATGCTTTCTAGGTAATTTAAATTAGGTTGTGTTTGAATTGAACTCACTCGAGTTGACGCGTTGCTTTGCTTTGGTGATGGAGTTTACGCGTTTATTTCGGGTGCGTTGTCCTAGTTATTGTGCCTAGGAGATTTGACGGGGCATATCATGTATGTCCCGTGCTTACGACCTTTCGCGTGAAATTCCAGGGATATTTGTTGACGCCAAAATCTTATTATTCTTTTATGACGATTTAGGGCATAACAACCCTTGATTTAATTAACTGTCGAAACGAGATGCATTTGTAATAACTCGTCGACCCATGTGACCATTTTATACTAATTAACTCGGGTGAGGGATATTCGTCGCAACCTATAGTTTTTACTCGCTTTCATAATCTAGTTTCAATACATTGCCTAGTTAATCATTTCCCTTTATGCATCTTTTCTTTTAGTTTGTAATCATCTTTTACACTTTTATTTCGGAGTATTAAATCACTTAAATTCTAACATCTCGTCTCTGTGGATTTTTGATACCCGACTTACCACTGTGCTTGCCTCGCAAGTGTAGTAGTAATTTAGGTTTTTGTATTGAGTTGGCGAAACGAAAACAACGATTAGCGTCTTTACACGCGCTACTTTTTTCACCCAATAAAAATGGCGTCGTTGCCGGGGATGAGTTTGTTTTAGACTTTATTTGATTTAGTATTTCATAGTTTTTTCTTTCTATTTGTATTATTTGCTAACCTTTTTGCAGGACTTCCACATTTGAGCACTTAGAAACGCTCGAATTTTTCGCGCGCGCACCTACTTTGTGGAATTCGCCACTTCGAGCCATTTTTTGGGTAAGCGTGTCTTATTCCAATTCTATCGCCACTTCGAGCCATTAGTGAAAGCCTTGTCCATTAGTTTTAGTTTTCTTATGCAAAAGGAGTTTTAGATAATCATGGTTGGGGAACTAAAATTTTTCCTTTAACCCAAAATGTGTCAAATGGGGAGTGAAAACTTTATTTCAAAATTTAAATATTTAAAAGACCTTGTGAAAAAAAATGATCTTGACTAATCTATTCATAAGTGCACTCTCATAAGTGCGTCCAAAAATCTTGAAAAGGATGTGGACAAAACGTTATATCGAAGCATGATATGTAATTTTTGTACCTCACTTCTAGTCATCCTAATATATCCTTAGTGTAGGAGTTTGTTCTCATGATCAATTGTGTCCCAAGGATTACCATGTAAAAGACGTTAAGCGTATCATCAAGTACGTATGTAGGATAACAGTCTTTTGTATTTGATACCCTTATAGTACCAATACTTCTTTATCGTCTTATTCCGATGCCAATTGGGAAAAACACGTAGATGGTATGAAGAGTAACTCTGATGGTTATTTCCAGTTAGGCATTTGTTTGGTTTCTTTGAATGTCAAGAAAAAAAATTACTTATCTTTGTCCATCACCGAAGCAAAAAAATTTACTACAAGTAGTTATTATACTCAATCACTATGGATGAAACAAATATTGGAGGATTATAGTATTAATCACGATTGCACGACCATATATTGTGATTATACTATTTCCATTGATATATCTAAAACTCTCGTTCAACATTCACGCACGAAACACAATTATATTCGCCATCATTTTATTCAAAATATTATTGAAGACAATGTGGTGTGGTTAAGTTATGCTTCAATCGAGCATTAATTCGACGATATACTAATTAAACCTCTTGATTGTAATAGATTTGAATATGTTATATCATCATTAGGTATATGCATTATGGATTGATTTCTTAGTAAAATATATAGGATTTTTAAACTTCATTTATATATTTAATATATATCCCATGACATAATTTTTGTTTGTGTTTTAATTTTATATCTTTCCATAAAAATATTTTTTATACAATCATTTATATTTACTTATCCTTTCATTTGAGAATATTATGTGTATTTCATGAGATTAATTTTATTTTCTTTTAAGTCTTATAAACTTTGTACGAATTTGTACTACAGAACTCATGATTATATCTTGTTTCACTTTACATCACACTACACATTGAATAGATGCCACGTTATTAGTGATTAAAAAGATATATGGTTTTTTACAAAGCATTCAAATATTCTTAAGACTAATGAAAGATTATCTAATCTCCTAAAAATATGTATGTGAGGATTGTTTTATTCCTGATTTGGATAAAGTTGGAAAAGTGTATGTTATATCAAAAAATCATGAGAGAATAGGTGGTTGGGGATACTAAATTGGAATGAGTGATGCTAACTTTGAAAATTGGAAATAATATCTTGTATTTATTTTACAGTGAAAGACGACAATTGCAAAAAAAATGAACTAAAGGAAATGTCTCAAACATCATTATCAATCTATAAATTGGATTACACAAAGGATATGAGACAAAAGGTTTTAACCAATATATTGGTTATTTGAGGGAAAATTGGTAGTTGAAAATTATTCGAAAGGATGTTGGAAATTTCACTAGAATCGAAGTAATGCATTCTTTAATTTATGATTCATAAATTTTAATTAAACTTGGACATGCACCTTTCTCTCAATTGTGTTTAGTTTTTTTGACACAAATGATATTTGATGTGATGTTGTTCGTTGATAGATCTCGTCATGTTACTATCCTTTTAGATGATATTTTCTCGAGTACGAACATTGTCATAAACTCACATTTAGTAAGGGTAATACCCCATAATTTAGTGATATTTATTAATAGTTAAATATTAAATTTAAAAAAAATAATTGATTATTTACTTGAAAATTGAAATTTGAAAAAAATATGTGAATAGTACATTAATAAAAGTAAAATTAAAAAAATGATTGGCAAATCATCATGCAATAACATTAGTTCCTTAAATCATGAAGACTGCTTTGGTAGGTTAGCCATTATAACATTTATAATTGTTAGTAGATTAGCCATTATAGCATTTTTAATTCTTACTGGCTTAACCATTATTGCGTTTATAATTGTTAATGGGCTAGCCATTATAGAATTTGTAATCGGTGCATTTGTCTTAAAAATGAGCCTAACCTGATTCTTCTTTATTTATCTCAATAACTAGTGCCCAATCCATAATGCATTTATATTCCCACTACATAATTCAACCCCGAAACCTAATCCATTTTCCACCCAAATTACACCATTACATACCAAAAAGTATACTCTTTAATTCAGCAACAATCCTATAATTTTCTGGAATACTTTTTGGATTATCATTTATACAGTTGTTTGGTATGATTGAGGAACAATTTTGGAAGGACTTCTTCTGCAATTCGTCTTATATTATTTTTTTGGATTCTTACATTGAGGCAAGATAATTCTACTCTTTCATTTCATGATGTAAATAATAATTTCTACCTAATTATAATTTATAAATTATAAAATTTGGCATAAATACATAAGTGTTATTCTTGTACTGATCACACCTATAAAAATTGTGATTTTTATGAATAAACAAATAAACCCAATTCTTGGATTTTTATGCTAGATTGATTTTGTTAAATTAATTAGTTGGAATTAGATTTTGAGAATTGTTATTCTTAGTGAAATTTTTCCATCATAAAGTAGAATTTCCACATAATTCAAATCACACATTTGAGATTATTCCTTATATGTGAAATTTTGATTTCCTTTACAAATTATAATCTAGAAAATTGATAATGGGTTATATGATGAATTCTCACCAATTAAGTATGGGATATTACAATTTAAAGAAAGGTTGTAATTTTATGAAAGTATGTGAATAAACTTTAATTTTTAATTTGAAATTTTACATTCCTCCCTTCTCCGTAACATATCTAATTTTAAAGAATTGCATATTCACATGTATGATTAATACTATAATCCCTTGAAATTTTATAAGAAAAATGAATTGGTGGGTATTAGTTGTCGGTAATGAATTTCGGTTATGAGTAAATAACCCATGATAAAGAACATACACCCCATGAACTATATTATTAAAAATAATAGGATATAATTTATATGTTAACTTTTTTGTCTCCAAGTATAACATATATGTTTTTGCCCTTAAACATATGGGGGGTGTAACTGATCAAAATATGGAATATATTTCTTAAATATCATTAGGCTAAACACTATAGGATGGATATGATGTTTGTTATGTTGCATGGCTCGGGTTAGAGTCATGGTCTTGCTACACTATTTATATATCCTCTAAGAGGGCATAGGGGTTTTCCAATTTGAAATGAGGACAGTGGGGTGTGTTGGTTTATTATGTTTGCAACAGCTAAAAAATAGAGGACTTACGTGCTAGTGACCCGGTATACAAGAGCTAGTCACGGGTTATTTGGTATATTAGTGACCTCTCAACAAATGGGGGCTAGTCTCCATATATATATACTAGTATATGCCCGTGCCTGAAGGCACGGCGAAAATTTTCCAAGTACGTAATCGCAAAACAACAAAAATTTCCTCAGTACGTAATCGCAATACGACAAAATTTCCTAGGTACAAAATCGCAGTACGATAAAAATATTGTTCCCCAACAAAACATCTATATATGGTGTCATTTTTTTGGGTATTGCATCATATCGTGTTCAAGATTTAAATTGTGTTCAAAATTTAAATTCGCTAAACGCGAAACGACGACATTTTTTCACGGTATATAATAGCGAAACGCAAAAAATTTGAAGTGTAATTTTAAAACAATGTCAAATAGTCCAATAACAACTAAATAGTGTAGATTCATCAAATAAATTCACATGTAATACAAAATATACAATATGCATCCATAGAATTCACATTGTGTCTAAAAAAACAAAGTGTCAATTTTTTAAAAAAATTGGGCATAGCCCCCTTTGTTTATTGGACTATCCACCCTATTTAAGGGGTAATAACAAATCCAACAAATTAAAAAAAATTCCCAAATTTGAAAGATTTAGGCAGCGGGCTACATCGGCGAAAGTTTGAGGCAGATTTAGGCAGCGGGCTACAGCGACGATGGAAGATTAAGTCCATGTTTGATTGGTCTTGAATAAAAATCTGAAACGAAAAGAAAAAAAAATTAGTTTGTTCACAAAAACATTGTACGTTAGCAATTCAACTTTCGAGTTCCCAAAAACATTGTACGTTAACTTAACTATCATAGCTGGTACACAATGATCATATGTGGCATGGAGTCTATAAATCTCATCCTCACATGGGGAAGGGGGAAGAGACGTGTGTGAGTGGGGAAGGGGGGAGGGACGGGGTAGGGGGTGTGTGTGTGCATATATGCAGTGCATACATGCATATTGCAGTGTGTGCATGTGTGTGCGTGTGTGAGTGGGAAAGGGGGGAGGGGGCGGGCAGGGGGCATGTGTGTGTGTGCGCATGTGTGAGTGGGAAAGGGGCGGGCAGGGGGGGCGTGTGTATGTACGTCTTCGTGTATGAAATGCATATATGCAGTGCATATATTGCATATTGCAGCGTGTGTGCATGCGTGTATTTGTGTGTGTATGTGCGCATGTGTGCGTGTGAGTGGGGAAGGGGGAGGGGGCGGGGCAGGGGGCGTGTTTGTGCGTGTGTGCGCGCGTGAGTGGGGAAGGGGGGGGGGGGACGGGGTAGGGGGCGCGTGTGCGTGTGCATATATGCATATATGCAATTTGCGTATATGCAGTGCATATATGCATATACATATATGCAATTTGTATAACTCGTGTCAATGGAACGATGTAAATTCATCGAGATGCATTTGCGTAATTGACATCTCAATGATGTGTCTACAACATTCCATGTCTGTCGTGACAATAACGCACTTGATGTTCATTAAAAACTATGTATGGCACCAACAGTTCGATGCCCCCTTGCACCTGCACCCCTTCAAGCGATAGTATAGGAAAATTTGATGAAAAAACTTACCCGAACCAAATCCGCATAGAAAAAATGGAACTGCCTAGTTTAAAGTCAAATTTGACCCCTCGAACAGCACCAAAAATAGCTCGAAACGTAATTAGCTAGGCACGGGCGATACGAATCCAATGGCGCCAGAATTGCCTCATTCCGATTTACAGTTAAAAAGTTATGGCATTTCTCCCAAAACATATCAAATCCAAAGCATACAGTTGTGATGGAGGTGCTTTTGCCCATATCTACAAAACATAAAAAGAAGTAATACCATCAAATCTATTTTCCATTATCAATTAAAAAATGCTCTTAGATGGGGCTGCAACAATAAACTCAAATGAGGTTGCCTAATTCATGTGAACTTAAGGTATATGGGGCTGCCTCGGATATTAAAGTGAGCAGTTCATCTAAAACGAAACAGGAAGACGTGAGTTGTTTCAAATGCCCCCCAATTGGACAAATGTTTCCAAGAGTGAAAATCTTGATCATTATTTCTTTATCTCTACGTTCCGATTACACTCTCCAGCAGGTACAATTGAGAGGGGACACCCTTTGCTGAAAACATGAAGAAGAAAAAATCAAATTGACAAATTTGTTGATAGACCTATATGCTGATAGATGAACTGATAGATGAAGTCATATATGCTGATAGATGAAGTCATATATGCTGATAGACCTATATGCTGATACATGAACTGATAGACCTATATGCTGTTGCATCATTCTGCAACATATATTTTTCGCAGATTTGCAAGTCTGGAATAATGAATGCATCTCCATGGATAAAAAAGATAATAAAATTAACTATACCGAGTATTTACTATTCCCAAAACAACCATGGATTGTTACTGCAACAGATTGGCTCACACCATCACCACACATACCCCATTATCCATATATTACCCTCATTCCAGTCAAATCCAATACAGATTTAGAAACATCGATCGAGTCGAGGCTACTACTAATATGTCCCTAGCCATTCTTCCTCTTCTTTGTTGCTTGATTATGCTCCTCTCGTAGACCTGCATTTATGTTCTATCTTTTCCCATTGTTGAGACAGATAGCAGAAATAGAAAGGAGACAGAGATGTCAAAACAGAGAAAGAAACACATTGCATCTAAAGTCTCAGAATTATCTCAATTAATCACCCTCAAAAGGAAGAGTAAAAGAGAGAACTGCCACGACAGCAGCACTACTGCCTCGCTGCCAAAGCCAACATGCTACTGCCTCATTGCCAAAGCCAACATGCTTATACTATGCTCGTTTGACAAAGTCTCATAAGCATCTTGTACTCGAATGAGCCTCCTCGTGTACTCCTCTATTTAGGCATGTGGTGGCACGTCAGGGTGGTACTTAAACGCTAATTTCTTCAATGACATAGCTGCACAAATACGAAAAGAAAATGAGTTTGGATCAATATTTTATAAATAGAGCATCAAGAAAATATATACAACTTTAAATGCAAAAATATTAAAGAGTATAATGCAGCGATCCTGTATTCACTTACGTTTTGGGAGCCGGGAGCGAGCACAATTTCAACAACAGTCTCTAACTTCATCTAGCTTCAGATTTGCTTTCTCTATCAATTCATGTACCAACTAAAATAAGAGTCAATTGGATGAAGAGCATCCATTTTACCAAATGAGCTGAATTGCTGCTACACAACTGCAACATATTCTACTTCACTCTACCGATCAATATGAAATTTAAACACATCACTGAAAATTCGCTTCAACTTTAAACTCCCTCCCCAATAACTCCTCATCCTAGTCTTTGGGACCTTTGCTAAACTGGCATCCATCCTCAATTGTTCAATCAAGGCCTCTGTACCAGCTTCACTCTGCGAACACCTTTGGTGTGTAAAAGAATCCAAACTGATCAAATCACAGTTATTCACCTGATCAAATCACAATTATTGAATGATGCAAATAGACAAAAACAAACTTTAGAATTAAAATAGATGAATAAATAAGATTGAATGATCTTCGAATCATCTCTATACCGAATCAAAAGGCCTTTACAAAGAAAATGATCTTGAGAACATACCATGCAACATACAATTGGCACTTTGTTTGAATAAACTATAAATAGCTCCATAATAGTATTAGTTTAAACTAAACACCATGGGTGGAAATAGTACAAAAGTTCATACAAAAATGAAGATACCGCTATTTGGAACTCCCTTCATCAAAACGTACATAAAAAAAATGATTATAAGAGAACCTCTAGATATACAATGTTAGTAGTTGAACTCCCTTCATCGGTGGGAAGCTGGATAGATATACAGTTAGCAGTCGTGCAACGTGATAATGCAACATACAATTGGCTATGACTAAAGATCGGAGTGCGCAAGTCAATCCCAACATACTTGACGGACTGGCCCTGCGATTTGTTCATTGTCATGGCGTAGGCCAACTTGACTGGAAATTGACGGCGCGTCATCTTAATTAGCATTTCAGCAGAGGAAGGTGTTAAAGAGATTCTAGGAATGAAAACTAATGTGCCAAATTTTTCACCAGTAAGGATTTGGGCCTGAATAACATGCTCGGAACATTTTGTAACTATCAAGCGGGTGCCATTACAGAGGCCATCTTTCGGGGCAATATTTCGTAGCAACATTATTGGGCTTCCAACTTTGAAGTCCAATTTAAACAGCGGTAACCCCGATGGGTTAAGGTCATTTAGAAACTCATTTGGGAACTGATTACTTATGTTGGGATTAGTTTCATCAGGGCACAATTTATCGGCAGCAAAGTATGTAACTGTTTCACCGGGGAAAATACTGAGCGCGACTGTATTTATGGCATTCACATCGTCATTGCGAGCCGAAAGAATTGTTCTTTCATTGAGGAAGGTAGAGGTAACAGTTCCCTCCACGTGCAATAACGGGTATACAACCCCCATTAAATCCTCAACGCTTTTACAATGGCGTAGTGTCGAAGGCATAAGAACAGTTTCCTCTGGGCTAGTCCCAATCTGGAGGAAAAAGAGAAGTAAGTAAAAAAACAATACATATATATATATATATTGTATGTAAACAGCAGTGTCAAAATGATTATCTATATAATATTATACCTCAGTCAAGAAGTTCGAAAATTGCAAACTTTCAACTTCGGTATTATTGAGGAGCATGTTGGAGTTTAAGGTCAGAACATGTATATCTTTCCATAGCGCGGACCGCCTTAAAGAGGCGGCAACGATTTCCTCTCTAACGGCTTTAGGAATTACGGGCAATATTTGACGGAAATCACCACCGAGCACCACTGTGATTCCCCCAAAGGGTCTTTTATTATTACATATATCTTGTAACGACCGATCAACTGCCTCAACACAGAACCGATGTTGCATTGGCACTTCATCCCAGATTATGAGCTTCGCTAGTTTGAACAACTCTGCTTGAATCGACTGTTTTGTAAACCCGCAATTAGAATTTTCAAGAATGTCGAGAGGAATAGAAAACGTCGAATGAGCAGTTCGACCACCGACCAATAATAAGGAAGCAATTCCAGAAGAGGCAACAGTAATCACTATATGTCCGAGACCACGACAAATCGTAGAAATTGTGTTATACAAAAATGTCTTCCCCATTCCAGCCCCACCATTCAAAAAGAAAGTTTTTCCATTACCCTCAAACACTGAATTAGTTATTTCTGCAAAAGCAATTTGCTGCCCTGGATTAAGACTATCAACGTTAGCTTGCACAATTGAGTGGTTTGTATCAACTTGAAGCTGACGATGCTCCCATATTAGTCAATTTTCTCCAGAAGTACTCCAATTTCTGACAGGGAGTGGCATCGGAGGAAAGTCAGACAAACTCTTGCCTGACTCCTGTAGCAATTCGTTTAGCAGATACAAACCGTAGTCTTTTACTTCGGCTTCCGTTGGACATGGAATAGCGAATAAGCTACGGAGCTTATGCGTAAGGTCGTCACATATATCCAATGCAAACGGATCCCATAGCAGACCCGGATTTAAAGGGAAACACTGGGTGAGTAAAACGCAGAATAGTCTTCTGAGTTGATAACCTGTCTGCATTATCGCCGCCTCTTGTAAACATTGCACCCATTCGTCATCATCTTCTAAAAGCCCCATAGCCACACACGCGGACTTGAAAGAATCGTGTATGACATTGTTGACAATCCGTAAGCACTCAAAATAACGCGGCCCTTTAACAACGGTTAGCAATAGTCGCAAATAAAATCTTTCTCCTAAGTTTGGGCTGGCATGGTACATCCTACCAATTTTGAAACCCCCATTTTCTGATCTGGGAGTCCAAGTCTTTGAATTCTTATTCCAAACATAGTGTTGGGGAAACTCTTGATAAGTATATGCACGCGCGTCTTCATTCGATGCACAATATGCGAAAAACGCCATTAAAGAACTTTTTTGAACCGAAGCCCTGCGCACAATTTCATCCATTGGCTCACTTGGATTGAAAACAACATGATGCATACCCGGGAGGTGAAGTTCCAATCGTGTAACAGAAGGTTTCTCTTCATGCATTGGATTACCCAATATCCGCCAAGTAGCTTCAGGTGGGCCAATATATCTAGAATCTAAGTATTGTTGGATCTCATCTACACCTCCTAAGACCATAGTGGTGCGATCGTATCCCTTGTAAATGTATTTGTGTATGTACTTGAAGCACCGGAGCCCGGCGCAAACTTCAACATTGATGTGGCAATTGAACATCCGGCTAAGATGTGGATTATATGGAACGACATCACGATTATCAACTTTTTTCCCATTTGCAAGAGTAAACACCCGACCATCATTGCGACGCCGATAAATTGGATACCCATCTTTATCCATAGTAGTGGAGTCTGCGAAATCCCTAGGATATTTCTTCGTACATCTACCATTTTCCATGCATGGAGCTTGAGGAGACTGTGAACCGCACGGTCCATGAACCATACAACCCAAAATAGTTTCAAAAAGTGTCGGATCATCGTCCAAGATCGAAAATTCAGCACACACTATATTATCGACCTGGGCAGATGTTTTAATCTTGCTTGGACCATCAAGAAATAATAAAGCATGCATGTGAGGTAAACCTCGCTTTTGAAATTCAATTGTGAAGACGTGCGCCACTTTTTTGCCAAATACATGTTTATTCTCAATCTCCTTCATGAGTGCCTTCCATTTAAGTTCAAACACACGTGCAACCAAGTCGGGACGAAGCAAGGCATTCTGATGAGGCATCAATTCCTTTGTAATTTCTGGCCACTTTGGATTTGCGGTCATGGTGAGAAAAACATCGGGATGCTGGTTGAAACGTGTGATGCCCATCGAATCTTGATAAATCTCAAACATATGTCTCGCACTACCAGTGAAAGACGGTGGCAGAATCATCCGTTTACCAATCTGATCTTGTTGTAACCCATTCGACATATTCTCACTAAGATCTTTGTATAACTCCGCCCGAAGTTTCCCTTGATTAAGTATGTAATAAGTTAGACGATTTTGCTCGGTAAAAGCCCATGCATCAACAATGAACTCCTGGAACAATTTACCCCCTTTAAAGAGGGTGGAGTACTCGGAAGCATGTTGAAACAAATGATAACCATAATAATTCAATTGAGTTAAACGCTTAGTCTGTTCAGTCGAACGTTTCACATCCCATAACTTCATCTCTGAGTGCCAGCCAAGTTCCCCGTAAGGGAACAATAAGACGTAATGCAAAGGTAAATACGCAGGGTGACACTCGTTAATTTAAATTAATTGATTATTGCCTTTGAGCCGAACAATAATATCTCGCATACCACTGACGTTGGAGCCATCCCCAGGTAAAATAACTGTGATTTCATCGGATGATGGAAAATTATACGTGCGACGGTCCTTTGCACAACTATAATGAAGGTAAGCAGGTAAGTCATGGCCCATCCTATTTGAGTGATCCAAAATAGCATATGCCTCATGATATTTGGTCGTGAATGCATTATTCTCCAACAAAGATTATTGTATTGTATCGAGGACATCCCTCTTCAAATGAGGATTTCTCTGGTGGCGAATATCTAAAGCTACAGCTGGATCATAAATGTACAATTAAGCGTAAGTTGCATCATGTTCGTGACCAACATCGGGTAATAAGGATCCAGTACGATGACGAAGCTCGCCGTGAATCGTAAAACTCGATGGACCCCTGCCATGGAGGACCCGGTCATCCATCTGAACACCTAAACTCGTAAATGCATTGGCAGCATTATACTCTCTTGTATAAGTACGAAAAGATCTAGACCGATCATCATCACCCTCAAATAGAAGCTTAATTTCAGGCGGGGGTTCAATGAGTGAAGGTAAATAAATTTGGCCCTGCCAACAACACTTCCCAAACAGCGGTCTTATCTTTGAGGACCCCGACAACCTTTCATCAGTGTAATGCACTACAGTGAGGGCATATTACATTCATAGGTCCCAAATCATGTCTTCCCGACGTATCATATGCACGACCTCGTGCCCTGCTACTCGATTCATTTCGAAAGGATGGTCTCCCTGTCCTGAAATAGAGGAAAATATTATTTGTTAAACATAGTGTAAGAGATGCAAAAAACAACCAAATATTTAAATAAAGAAGTGAGTAGGTAAATGTACCTCAATGTCAATGGTATATTATTTCCCAATGGGGGAGTATCTGAATTAAAAGTTGTATCTTGATTAGGAGATTCTTGTTGCACAACTCTTGGAGACGAAGTTACATCCGTCGTTAGTATGTTACAATCGAAATCTAAGTTCAAATTACGCGGTTGAACTAAAGAGGCAAATTGAACCGGATCATCAGAATGTTGGAATGGGGGTGAGATTACGCGGTTGATATCCGTAAGTATGTTTGATACGGGGTTGAGATTACACATAGGGCAACATTGCGGTGTAGGGGTTCTCAGCAACGGAGAAATTTCCGAACGGTAAACATAGGCGGCATTCTGAGATCGTTCTCGTTCACGTCGGCGTCTCTGACCCAAGATACGGGCGGAAGTAGGTGGAATTTCCTGCTACGTTATAGATAGTTAGTAAATGAAGACGAAAGATAATGAAAGTAAAACAATAATAAATATGGAAATGGAAGAAACGTCACACCGTAGGCACGTTTAAGGTGGAAGTGTGTCTTTCGACGTAGGAAGTTGAACATACCTGCGGATACGGAGAATAAAAAATGAAAACTCAAAATTGCAGTGGTTATATGGTTTAAAAAATGAAATCAAGTACAAATTACAAAAAATCGCACCGACTCAAGGTTACCCATAAGTCGCTCTGGAATGTTCGTACGAATGTTTGACATAGGGGTTTGGTTTCGCAGAGGGCCACATTGCAGTGTAGGTGTGCTTAGAAACGGAGAAGTTGTATCAACGCGACTTGATGTAGGTCGGGAAACACTGTCTTCATTTTGTGACCGTTCTCATTCGCGACGGCGTCTTTGAGCCAATATGCGGGCAGAAGTAGGTGGAAATTCCTGCTAATTAATAGATAATTAGGAAATTAAGTCTAAATATAATCAAAGGGTTATGGTGTGAAAATTAAATTTCATTACAGAAAAAAGAAGAATCAAACCAAGTAAGGGGGGTCATTCTCTTTCCCTTTCCCCTTTCCGTTATCCAAAAATTGCTCTGCGTGTTTTCTCTTCTGAAAATAATATAGCGGTGTAAGAAAATAACAGAACCCCCGAAAATTGCTAATACCAAAAATTGCTAATAAAATAACTGGTATAACAAAAAATTGCTCTGCTATTTAAAAAATGGTTGAAGTTACCTCTGTACGAATGATGTCCAGTTCAGATACATCACGGATGACAACACCCGTGTTTCTGCTACGGAAGTGTTCGAGCTGTTTAGAAAGGGTTATTTGATTCATGTCCACTCAATGATAATAGACTACAAAATTATCAAATATAACAGATGATAAAGTTAATAAGAACTTAAATAGCATTGTAATCCTAAAAATAGCAGTGTAAACCTAAAAATCTAAAAATAGGAGTGTAAACCTACAAATCTAAAAATAGTAGGGTAAACCTAAAAATCAAAATCCAATCAATGGTAATAGCAGTGTAAATCTAAAAATCAAAATCCAATGGTTTATGAATTTAAATAATCAAATAAGAACTTAAAGTTAGTAAGAACTAACCTTGTAAATAGCAGATTCAAATAAATCAAAATCCAACCAATGTTAATAGCCAACAAATAAATCAAGTCCACTGCACCTAAAAATAAATCAAAATCCAACCATTGTAAACCTAAAATCATTCTCAAGAAAACAACATTACAAATAGTTGGTTTGGATGAAAAAAAATAGCCACGGACTGAAAACCAAAAATATCAATATAATCCAACTCCAAATTTCCGGTTCATTCCCTTATTCCATTAAAAGCCACGGACTAAGATTTTAATGGAATAGGCAAATAACATAGTTAGCTAAATAAAATTCAAATGAAAACCAAAATACCAAATGATTCAAAGAAAACTCACCAATCGGAAACTGAATATAGCTTTCGTACAGAGCTGGTTTGGACGCAAGAATAGGTAAGAGAGGTTGAAAATGGGAGAGAGCGTGAATGTTTTGGAGAGAGACTCTGAGGTAAGGTAGTAGGTTTGAAAGGGCAGAGTGAGTGAAAGATTGGACGTTTGGGACGCTCGAGGCAGATTGAACTGGGCGGGAGTTTTGGGTTTGAGGCTGTGTCGATTTTGCCATGTCACAATGGCAAGTGGTGACATGGCGCAATCTCACGCCTTTAGATCCTCCAAAAAATTCGATCTCAACCGTTAATTTGTTGACACTATTCAAACACCCCTCTCCCATATAATATATATATATATATATATATATATATATGATAAACACCAAAAAGTGTATAATTTATCCCCCGAATAGATGCATTTTTGTCACTCGTTTCTAATAAAATTGGCCTTCTGTTCGTATTTTATCATTTTGCAGGTCAATATGCAGTTGTCGTACAAATAATGCTAAATCCAGTCAATTGCGACATAGAAGTAGTCAAAAGCGTGCAACAAAGAAATCAAAAGAGACCGCGAAGTCAGAGTCCTCATTGAGCTTACCCAGAAGAGTTTCGATGTCCCGAACTAGTCTCATAACCCTAATCCAAGCCTACACCGAGCCCAAACCATTCCCCGAGCCCGATGTGTGTTTAGTTTGTACTTTTATATTTTTTTAGATTTTTATTTTGAGTCGTTTTATTTTTAGAATTTGTTTTAGATTTATTTAGAATTTTCTTGGATTTATTTTCTATTTTTCTATTTTTTATTTCTATTTTGATTTTTATTAGTTTTTAATTTTTAATCTTTATTTTATTTTATTTTATTTTATTTTATTTTATTTTTATTAGGATTAGTTTTTAGAAATTTATTTTCTAGTTTTATTAAATTTTATTTATTTATTTATTTTTAGCTTTATATTTTTTCGGTAATGTTAATTTTTAAGGGTACAAATTACACACACACTAACAATCCTTTACTCACACACACACCTTAATACCATACACTTAAAACTAACCTCACCCACACGCTTCTAGCCTACACCCTCATCCACGCTTCTAGACGATGAATAGTAACTATGTAGCTTACGGGATAAATTCGGATAGGAAAAGGGCAGATTCAACTCTCAGTCAAAACACGAAAGTTGTAGATCTTTTCGATACGGTCGCGTGGGAGCCGACCGCATATTTTCTGATTTTTCTATGAATTGTTATTATATTTACAAGATGGCAGTTCCGGGATGAAACCACCAACTCGAAAATGCACTCGGAAATTTGAAAAAAAAATAAAGGCTAGAATTCTTTGGAGATAAATATTTGGGGTTCCTAAAAATAGTGTGGGGACTTCTAAATATTTTTTGTAGTAAGGTGTGTATCTTGGGTTAGATGAAAATAAACCCGAAAATTTACCCAAATAGGGGTGTTTGGGAGGAGTAACACTCGGGGTATATTTCGGTGGGAAAATTTTTATATAAGTAATTGTCTGCGTAGAAAACACACTTATATGCCAATTTTGGTTTAGTAAAATCCTATGAGGTGACTAGGATGAAATTTAGGATACGGGCTAAAGAGAATTGAGCAGTCATCCGATACGTCTATTTATGACAATTATTATAGGTGAGAGGAATGCCTATCGTTATTTATGGGACGAATAAATATATCAGTGTTGTTTGTATTGTCATCGTGCAGTAAGAAAATCGCGAAAATAATATATTGAGGATTAGTCAAAATTGATAAATGCGTAGATTATTCGAGAGATAAATATACTACGTAAGAAATTTATTATACGAGTTGTGCGTATGCCCGAATGTTATTATATATGTGGGTTAAATAATTACCTATGGAGAATTATGTATAGGTGAGAGAAATACCTATAATTATAATATGGTTTTGTGAATACCAAATTAATGATATATTTATATAGGTGGAATGTGTACCTACATGATTGTTTATTATGTGTATGACATACCAACCATACTTACTATCACGGGAGGTTGGCGTTCGTGTGAGGACAATCTTATCCTGTGTTGCATTCGGGAGGATTTTAGATTTGGAACCTCAAGAATATAGGACTGTGAAGGGATTAATTGTGAGTCGATAAGTCTGCTGACTATGGGAGCGTAGGTATGTGCGCGACCCATGGGTATGTGAACTATGTTCGCCTACAACATGTGTGATTTTTATTAATACGGTTCCTGAGTGATGCGAAACGTGTGATCCTTATGTGCGTGATGTACAAGGATTTGATAGCAGAGTATGAGTGCACCGCAGCTGAGCCTAGGGGTGCCATATACGCATATATGTATTTTGATTAACATATATGTGTACTTGAAATAATCCACGGATGCTTAGTAAATGAGAATGACTAAGTCATTTATATTTTAATTCGGTGGATGATTAATATACTTGTTGCGTATAGTATATTGTTTATATATATGAGATGAGATATCATATAACCTAACCTTGTATAAAGTGAAAAGCATGAATAAAGTGTGATATTACTTTTGGTAAATGCATATCCGGATTTATATGAATATGAATCTTAGGTTCTAATGAGAACTATTAATAAATACAGGATGGTATAAATTTGGTATGTACTAAAGGCCTAATGGATCCCGATGATCCACATTGTCACATAGTAATGTATCGGAGGGGCTCCTTGTTTGGATTTTGCTTTGCGAGACACCCCACACACGAATGTAACGTAATGTTCGGAATGGGGAGAAGTTTAGTCCTTAGTACTCGAATTGATGAGGATTATTAGAAGGTGGGTAATTACATTAGTTAGGCAGGGTAGCTTAACTAGGTTGTTTAAAAAGGTATGCGATAGTTTTGCACTGTTAGAAGAGGGGTGGGGTGTATCTCATGTGAGAGCGATACCAGTTTAAATATGAGAAATAACATATTTTTTAAAAATATGGATTTTAATGTACTTGCTAAAATGTTTTCAAAACTCGGGCTCTGACCCATTTCTCTATTTTCCCCTCTCTTGCTATATCTATATATATATATATATAGGTGTCCAGACACTGGGATGCCTGGATGATAATTCTTTCGAGTCAGACGTTTGCTGCAGCAGCTGTGGATGCAAGAAGGTTTATATTAGACGCTTCTATCATTGAGATATAGATAGGAGGTATTGTAGAAACATTCAGGCTTATGGCCCAATTGTACTCATTTATTCTTTTATCTCCTTTTAGTGCGACATTCGATTTGGTTGTATTATTGTACCGAGTGTTCGGTTATTTTATTTCATTTCGTTTCAGTTGTTACATATAAACTGTTGTAATTATTTTACTTAAATGGTTTGGTTAAAAATATTTGTCAATTTAAAATTTTGATGTCGGCCTAATAGGATATTAGTAATTAAATTGGTTTTCAACAGTGATGCTAAGAATGAACCATATGAGACTCCTGTTTTAATTTGATATAGGAGTGATCGCCGAGTATTTTATTAGGCGGGGTGTCACATGTGCTATCAGAGCATCAGGTTCTAGTGTCCTTAGGAATCTGTGCGGACGTACTACGCTTTCAGCGTTGCTTTTAATTTGATATAGAGCCTTATGATTAGGATTGTTGATATCCTCTTGTGAGATTTTGTTCTCCTGCCATTATGTAAGATTATAGTAAGTTTTTTATACACTCGTTCGGGATTCGAGTGCTGATCGACGAAGGGCGACCATGGAAGTCCATTGGGGGACAGCAGGAGGCGGGGCTTAGTTCGAGCTATAAGTTGATGTTGGAAATGAGGACCACAGTAAAGGTCATTTTCCTTACGGTATTTGTCATTAATTGCTGCAATGACTACTATAGAATAGTAATTATAATTATCTATGCACCGCTATAGTAGAGAATGGTGCTAAACTTGAATTACCTAGTGAAGTCAGATGGGGAAAAAGCTTAAGAGGACTTTGATGAGGACCGTGCATTGAAGTTGAGCTAGGAGGAAATAGTGTAGTTTCACTTCTAGGAAGTCGAAGGCTCAGAAGCTTTGGCTTAGAGTTGGGTGTGGAAATACCCATATGTAAAATTTGAGGCAAATTTTTCACTTGTTGGAGTAATGTGAAATGGTGGGTGGTCACCATATTTAAAGGAGCATGATATTTTGCTCATAAATTAATCTTACAGATGGTTTTAAACTGCAAATTCCCTTGATTTAGAAAGAATAAAGTGAATGCAGTTTCTAGGTTATTCACATAAGAATTGGTCAGAGATCGACGGTGAATAAAGAGTGACATGGTTAAGTGAACGTAGTACCAGAGTAAGGTAGGTACAATGGAGAAAGAGGCTTCTCCAGTGGAATGATAAACTCGCTAGTAATTGGACTTATGTAGAGTGAGTTATAGTTGTTTTAGTGCAAGATGTGAAATTTGCAATAATAAAAATTAAAGTTGTGAGACTTCGTAATTTTTAAGAGTCTAATGGGATAAAAACTCTTGGGATTTGAATTGGAATTTCGGATATAATTGGGATACGAGCTAGTTGTGATAAGCTTAATATTTATTTACATTATAAGTAAGTGAATACTTATGGGATTAGATCGAATATGTATATTCGGGATATACGGGCTAATGTTACGAGAGATATACACAATTAGCCGGATTATATTGTATATATATACGAGCATAGTGAGACGTATATATATGATTTGTTTAAATATATTTATATGTGATTGGTATATTTGTATGAAACGTACCCCTCTAGTGCTATCATGGGAAGTTATGCATTTTTGGTGAGACCCCTGGCTTGAGGAGCAGGGAGCGTATAGCCCCAGGTCATAGTGTCCATTTTATATTGTGTGATTTTTATTAGGAATGAGACGTGGTGGGTATGTTTCGTTCTCATTTCCGGGGAGGAACTATGATCACTTCCCATTCGTTGTGATTTGGTTTTTACCAAGTCGGTGTGATAGTCCGACCGCTGGTACCCAGGATGATGTGTGAGTAATTTCCTAAAAGATGATAGCATTGAAAGACTGCATTCATTGAGTTATAGCTCTGAGGGATGGTTATTATACTTATATAGTGTGTGATATATAAGTATGGATATACTTTATGTGTATAGTATATTGTATATATATTTATATGAGATGTGAAACATATATATATGGACATAATAAAGAATGGAATGCGAGATAAATTCTGGATGAGCCCGCCTTTATCATATGCTTAGATGGAACTTCGATGAAGAAGTGTTTCATTGCCACGATTTTAGTGCATGGGGACCTTATAGATATAATTTAAGGTATACAGGATTTATTGTTGAGCTGTGAGTTTAAGCTCATTGTTGTTTGCGCTAAGGACTTAGTGTTAGTACAAGCGCTTGGTGGTGTGGCTCCTGGAAAGAATTAAGAGTTTTGACCACATTTTGTCGATAGGAGAGATGGGATTATCTGAGTGGCATATTTGAACTAGCGGACCTCCACAACCGACAAAGTTAAGTAATAAGTGTATAGGAGGGGTTCCTTGTTTAGATTTCGGCTTGCGAGATGCTCCACGCACGAACCTTAATGACGTCGGGAGTTGAGAGATGTTATAGAATACATGGATGTTGGTTTTGACGATAAGTCACCTAATGTAGAGAAAACACTATAGAGCGAGAGTCGTTTGATGACTATATAATTATATAGAGATATAAGTGCTACAGAGAAGCACTGAAAATTATTCTCTCATCGCAAGTATGTGGGTGAGTTAAAGTGAAGGAAATCGATTTGAGACGTATATTCAGGCCTTGAATAGAAGGAAAATTCAGACGAAATACATTTTGGGGTATAATGTTCGTAGCGCTTTTGCAGAGAGTAGGCGCCCGATTAATTAGATTTTCCATTTCATTAAGATGGAAGGATGTAGTGGTAGAAGTAAGTTGGTAGGTTAACGAGGTAAGACCTAGAGCATCCCGTTGGTGTCCCTTGGACCGTTATATCTCGATGACTGATGATGCGAGGGAGTAGTGTAACGGGAGGGTTCCTTATTTGGATTTCGCTTTGCGAGACGTACCACTCATGAAACTGAGAAAATGTCGGAAGTTGAGAGAGGTCTTGGGCACTAGGGATATGGTTGGGATAATACTCATTTTACGTGTGTGGGAAACACCTTGATCTTAAGACTACCATGAAATAAGGCTAGTTGGACTAGTGGCATTGATATAGAAAAAATGTTGTGAGTTAACCACAAGAAGATCGATGGGATAATTTTAAGAAGGATTGAATTTCCAGGTATCAGGAGAATTAAATTTCAAATTATTGGGGTTTAAGGGATACCGAGGTGTTAGTACCAGGCCAACGAAATGAGGCCCATTATTTAGAGTGAGTGTGATATATCAAAACATTTGCAATAGTGGTGCATATATGCACGGATGAGAGGGGGTATGGGGTACTCTGATTAGTAAATCCCAAAAAAATGTTCGAGATGGAAGGACGTGAAAATAAATATGTATAATATATGCCTGAAGGGCGGCTATAAACAAGGTTAAACGGTATAACGTATTGAATGTCGTGCGAGAATGACGATAATGCAAACATTTATGTGCAACGAGAGCTAACACGCCCGAGATGAAATTGAAAGGCCATGGAAAGTCATTTAAAAAGGTACCTCTTAATGAAAAGGTTGCCCAATTTATTGTGAGAAAGTAGAGCAGAGTCTTACTCAAATGAGTATTGAAGAGTGGCTTGCGCGTGACGGTATGGCTAGCATACTCGAAGTAAAGAAGGAGTGTATGTAGTACCAAATTCCGGAAGAGCATATGAGAATTAATACTTTAATTATTCGGTATAGGGAATGTACCTTGTAGATTACGAGAGAGATAGTAATCTAAATATTTATATAATACGTAGCGATGAGAATAAAATACGTATGAGAAGTGTATGATTAGGTTGGGAATATGCCTATGAATCTTAATAGGATGTGTGTATGCCTATTATGTGATATTATTATTAAGAGCACTAATGTGTGATAACTCGGGGGTGCAAGAACATTATTGATTAAGTGCGCTAATGGGTGTTAACCCGGGGGTACAGGATTAATATATATATGTATAGGGCTGATGTGACTATATGTGTATATATATGGATTTGCAAATATTTCTACTGTGTGAGACTAGTAGATATGGTATTAATAATAAATACTTTGCGTTAAGGGGTCTTAACAAAAAGGGAACAAGATTAGTGTAAATATAAAGAGATGATGAGACTATATATATGAGTATACGCCTTGAGATGGGTGGAATATAGTGAGGGACCATTGTGTTAGGCTATATCTAAATTTGGTTAAGCTAGGACGTAATGTATATGCCGATCCTAGAGTAGTGGTACAGGCTATATCTGAATTTCGAGGACAAAATTCTGTTGTAAGGGGGGAAGTATGTAATACCCCGTACTTTTAAAGATGTTTAAATTACAAAGGTGGGTATAATTTGGTAAATTGAGCAAATTCTGTGAATAGTAATTTTGGAATTTATGAGTGAAATTGAATAAATTCAGAATATAAAGTAAATAGTAAATATTAGTTTGTAAGTATCAGATTAATATTTACATGGATTATATTTTCTTATGAGACTAAGTATATGAGTGGATTATTTTTAATTACATGTCGCAAGTTGGGTAAAGCGACAAAGGAAATATTTTAAATGGGAAAATACGTGTATTGAACGTGTTGGGTCAAAATAGGAAATTTTAGTTAAGTGACTCGGATGGAGATTTCGACTGTGCCATTGGGTTCGGAATGGCCGAGATAGTCAAAATAGAGTACCCGGGGGTAGTATTTAGGTTCCGGGCATTTTTGAACTAGTAGGGACTCGTAAATGAGTACACAAGTCATTTAACAATTGGGTATACACCCAATTTCGGGTTTAATAAGAGAAAACCCTCATTTTTGCCCCAAAATCAGATCTAAGAGAGAGAAAGAGAAGAGAGAATGGAGATAAGAAGAAGAAGAGAAGATAAGAATGGAGAAGAAGAGATTTTTGGCCAAAATTCGCGGGATTCGACTCGGGCTCGTCGGATTTAATCCACGAGGAAAGTGTTTACTTGCTTTATTAATTAAGTATGTTTATTTCTCATATTATAGTGGGTGTGTAAAACTATAAATATTTTTTGGATGAGTTTTCGTGAATCAAAATGGGTTTTTCGGAAGATTAACGAGTAAAACCCGAATAATATCAAATTTGAGAAATTTAGGAATTAATTGAAATTAATTGTTGGATCTAGGTTATAGGATGATTAGAACCCTTTGTATGTGTGTATTTATGGTTGATTGAGGTTGTATGATGATGGGTGAGAAAATAAAAACCTCGGAGGTGTATTAATGGAGGTTTGGGATTTTGGAGAAGACGGTGAAAAGTAACTATGTAGCTTGCGGGATAAATTCGGACAGAAAGAGGGAAGATTCAGCTCTCGGTCAAAACACAAAAGTTGTAGATCATTTCGATATGGTAGCGTGGTAACCGACCACATAGTTTTCTGATTTTTCTACAAATTGTTATGATTTTTACAAGATGGCAGTTCCGGGGTGAAACCACCAACTCGGAAATGCACTCGGAAATTTGAAAAAAAAAATAAAGGCTAGAATTCTTTGGAGATAAATATTTGGGGTTCCTAAAAATAATGTGGGGACTTCTAAATATTTTTTTTTAGTAAGGTGTGTATCTTGGGTTAGATGAAAGTAAACCTAAAATTTACCCAAATAGGGGTGTTTGGGAGGAGTAATACTCGGGGTGATGTTTCGGTGGGCAAAATTTTATATAAGTAATTGTGCGCGTAGAAAACACATTTATATGCCAATTTTGGTTGAGTAAAATCCTATGAGGTGACTTATATGAAATTTAGGATACGGGCTAAAGAGAATTGAACAGTCATCCGATACGTCTATTTATGACAATTATTATAGGTGCGAGGAATGCCTATCGTTATTTATAGGATGAATAAATATATCCGTGTTATTGGTATTGTCATCGTGCGGTGGGAAAATCTGAGAAATAATATATTGAGGATTAGTCAAAATTGATAATGCGTAGGATATTCGAGAGATAAATATACTATGTAAGAAATTTATTATACGGGTCGTGCATATGCCAGAATGTTATTATATACGTGGGTTAAATAATTACCTATAGAGAATTATGTATAGGTGAGAGAAATACCTATAATTGTAATATGGTTGTGTGAATACCAAATTAATGATATATTTATATAGGTGGAATGTGTACCTATATGATTGTTTATTATGTGTATGACATACCTACCATACTTGCTATCACGGGAGGTTGACGTTCGTGTGAGGACAATCTTATCCTGTGTTGCCTTCGGGGGGATTTTAGATTTGGTACCTCAAGAATATAGGACTGTGAAGGGCTTATTTATGAGTCGATAAGTCTGCTGATTATGGGAGCGTAGGTATATGCGTGACCCATGGGTATGTGAACTATGTTCGCCTCCAATATGTGTGATTTTTATTGATACGGTTCATGAGTGATGCGAAACGCGTGATCCTTATGTGCGTGATGTACAGGGATTTGATAGAAGAGTATGAGTGCACCGCAGCTGAGCCTAGCGGTGTCATATATTCATATATGTATTGTGATTAACATATATGTGTACTTGAAATAATCCACGGATGCTTAGTAAATGAGAATGACTGAGCCACTTATATTTTAATTCGGTGGATGATTTATATACTTGTTGCGTATAGTATATTGTTTATATATATGAGATGAGATATCGTATAACCTAACCTTGTATAAAGTGAAAAGAATGAATAAAGTGTGATATTACTTTTGGTAAATGCATATCCGGATTTATATGAATATGAATCTTAGGTTCTAATGAGAACTATTAATAAATACGGGATGGTATAATTATGGTATGTACTGAAGGCCTAATGGGTCCCGATGATCCACATTGTCTCGTAGTAGTGTATCGGGGGGGTCCTTGTCTGGATTTCGCTTCGCGAGAAACCCCCCGCACGAACGTAACGTAATGTTGGGAATGGGGAGAAGTTTAGTCCTTAGTACTCGAATTGATGAGGATTATTAGAAGGTCGGTAATTACATTAGTTAGGCACGGTTGGTTAACTAGGATGTTTAAAAAGGTATGCAATAGTTGTGTACTGTTAGAAGAGGGGTCAGGTGTATCTCATGTGAGAGTGATACCAATTTAAAAATGAGAAAGAACATATTTTTTAAAAATATGGATTTTAATGCACTTGCTAAAATGTTTTCAAAACTCCGGCTCTGACCTGTTTCTCTATTTTCCCCTCTATTGCTATATCTATCTATCTATCTATCTATCTATCTATCTATCTATCTATCTATCTATCTATCTATCTATCTATCTATCTATCTATCTATCTATATATATAGGTGTCCAGACATAGGGACGCCTGGATGATAATTCTTTCGAGTCAGACGTTTGCTGCAGCAGTTGTGGATAAGGGTGTGCACGAACCCGAATAGACCGAACGAACCAAAAAAATCGAACTGAACCGAACACACTTTTGCGGGGTTTTTTTTTATTCGGTCTGAATTCGGTCTAAAAATATATAGGACCAAATAATTCAGGTCGGTCTCGGTCTTGGATCGTAAAAATCGATTTTGGACCGGACCGAACCGCTTTCATTATATATATATATATATATATATATATATATATATATATATATATATATTAATTTCTTTAACTCACGCACGTTGCATTTGGAAACCCAGCCCAACCCATAACCCTAAGGTTCTTATTTTCTCCTCTCTCTTTCTACATACAAGCTCTATTGTCGGCAGCTCACTCTCCTCCATCCTTCACTCTCCTCCGGCTCACTCTTCCCTTCATTCACCTTAGCTCGGGCAGCAGACCAACCCTCCCCCTTTCGCTGATTTGATTTTTATCTAGATTTGAGTCTATTGATCAAGAAGGCTCATCAAGTTCAAGACCAACTTTTGTGAGGTTTGTTTTCACAATCTGTTATTTTTTTGTTACATACGATCGATGTGGTAAAACATGTTCCACCAAATAAATTAATTTATACCTGTTATTTGATTTTTTTGAAATAACATATCTGTGTATATTTGTATTCTTTCTGAACATAAAGCACTTAGTAGTACTTCCATTGGAATATCCACCATAAAATCTTGTTATAAGATCCTAATTACCCTGGCATCTCAGATTATGTAAGCTCAAAGGGATAAACTCTACACAAAACATGTTTTTGGTTCAACCCAAAAACATATCTAAATTTTCAAACAATACTCCTCTTAGTTGGATCTGTTATTTGTGATGTGTGTGTGACAAGGTTTTCGGTGAGTTACCAGCATTTGAGTTTTTACCCTATGATGTTTTTGGCTAGGATTAATATCTTTTCTCAATCATTTACTTTATACAGCCATACGATCCATTATTGGTTTATGATATCAAGTTTTAGTGTGTGTGGGATTTAACATATTCAATTTTGCTCGAATCATTTTTCTTCAATGTTGGGAATCCAGGTGGGAATGATTGGGTTGAGAAGTAAACAAGTGGGTAAATGTTATTTTTCTAATAATGTGCTGTTTTTGTTTTTAAAAGGTGCTGTTTTTTTTTTAAAATGTTGTTTTACAAAAAATTTACTTTTTTTAATTAAAAAAATGTTGTCATTAATAAAAAAAATGTGTTATTTTTTATGGGTATGGACCGAATAGGATTGAGACCGAACACGGACCTCTTGAAAACCGAATGGGACCGAGATCGATTATTCCGATCCGATCTCGGTCCATAATTTTCAAGGACCGATTAATGCGGTGCGGTCCCAAAAATACCTCAAAACCGGACCGGACCGGACCGCGAACACCCCTAGTTGTGGATGCAAGCAGGTTTATATTAGACACTTCTATCATTGAGATCTAGATAGGAGGTATTATAGAAACATTCGGGCTTATGGCCCAATTATACTCATTTATTCTTTTATCGCCTTTTAGTGTGGCATTCAATTTGGTCGTATTATTGTACCGAGTGTTCGGTTATTTTATTTCATTTCATTTCAGGTGCTGCATATAAACTGTTGTAATTATTTTACATAAATGGTTTGGTTAAAAATATTTGTCAATTTAAAATTTTGATGCCGTCCTAATAGGATATTAGTAATTAAATTGGTTTTCGACAGTGATGCTAAGAATGAACCATATGAGACTCCTGTTTTAATTTGATATAGGAGTGACCGCCCGGTATTTTATTAGGCGAGGTGTCACAGCTGTCTAGTTGCAAAACATAGGAATGGAAATAAAAATTTCTCTTATATCATTAAGACATGTTTTACAGTCCAATCTACTAGGACATGGTGTATAGATTCAGGATTCACTAATCATGGTTCCAATTCTTTATAGGGGTTCCAGGTAACCATGATGATCAATGAGGATAAATGTCTATGTTCATGGATGATCATGGCAAGGAATTAGTATTAGCAGCAAGACATGTATCTTTAAATTTTGGTGGTAACAAAAAAATAATATTAGAGACTTGTTTTTTATGTACGCACTCTTAGAGGAACTTCCAAGTTATTAATCCTTCTTAAAAGGTAAAATAACCAAGAGGTATTGTAGACACCCCATTCTGTTACCCCCTAACTCTCCTTAGGTCCCTAGTACCTCCCCCCATCACTACGAACCTAGGTCATGTCCCGAGTACTGACCTGGAAGCCATCGGGCACTCCCCGGCTCAGTTTGACCCAAAAGTCAAACTCTTCATCTCGACCGAGACTCAATGAATCTTCGAAGGGTACTGAATCCCCTTTCCAACGGTCTGCCCAGTGCGCTATTCCGACTTACCACGCGGACGGGTGATTCGTTTGCGTCCGAAACCTGACTTAGAGGCCACTAGGTACTCTTGGGCTCTGTTTGACCTATGTTAACTCTTTAGCTCGACCGAGTCTGAATGAATCTTCGAAGGGAACTGAATCCCCTTTCCAACGGTCCATCTCGTGCGCAATTCTGACTTTCCATGCGAACGAATAATCCGTTTGACTTCGAGAGGTCACCGAATGCTTCTCGGGCTCGGTTGACCAAAGTCAACTATCCAAACCGGGTCAAACTATTTGGAATGTCTAAGTTCATCTCCTAACCTTTCCAACGGTATGCCCCATGTCCGATTCTGACCAACGGTTTGCCCTCGGTGGCCAATTTTCCGAAAAAGCCTGAAGCGCACTGCCTATTGGTCGATAGGTAGGAAGGGGTCTATGCCGATCGGCACTGACCTGAGCCTATAAAAAGGAGGCCTTCACCTTATTTGCAAAGGGAGCCCAGATCTAATAAAAATCTCTCTAAAAGAATCCCATAAACCTCTCTCGAAGGTAGCGTGATTTCAAATTCCAAATCTCTTTTTTACTTTCACTTTTCATCATCCTTTTCATCAAACTTGGTGAATTATCCACTCTCCATCATCATCCAATCGCAAGGGCTTCTCTCCAAAATTCAAGATCAAGCTCAAGGTCTTCAAGAAGGTTCAACTTTCTCAAACTCTCTCTAAAATTCCCAATAACTTGTTTTCTTACTTAAGCGCTTTTATTACCTCATTTCCCACATCCTAGTATACTTTTTATTTAGTATTATTGCACAACTCTTATTTTCATATAAATAAAAAACCCAAAAAACAAGAAAAAGAGGGTTTGCTCATAAATTCCAAGTAGGTATTCTCACACTTTTCCCACACTTTTCTCACAACTAAAATACTTTTTCTACACACACACACACACTCACAAATAAGAGATCCCCATTTGGATTTATGGGATAAACACCACCCCTCATTTTGTATGTGAACTACGTGGACTTTGATGCCTTTATAGGCTACGTAGGCGTCTCGGGGTAAAACCCGAGATTCGAGTCCTTTTTCCCACTTTTTCTCTTATTTTCTATCTTCCCTAAATCTATTTTCCTTATATTCTATATACTTATTCTTAGTGACGTCTTACCCCATATGCGTTATCGTTCCATTATAACGATAAACGTAAGGGTAATCGCGTAAATCTTACTTTCTAATATTATTCTTATACCTTCCTACGGATGACTCGCTTTATCTTTTCCATGATACAAGTCGAGGATTCCTGCCTCCATTCTATATATACACATGCACACATATCACGGGGGGAAATATAAAGGAAAATAGCAAATATCCATGAGAGAACGAAAGGGCGGAATGGGTGCCTAACACCTTACCATTTCGTGACTAAGCCTCCGAACCCTTCTCGAATCATTTGGTTTCGCACGCACCAGTATGTCTATGGATGCCATCCTTCGGGGTGGCTTCCCTTTTTTTTCTTTTGTCTGTTTTGAGTAAAATAGGCTGGCGACTCTGAATCTCTCTACATTTTTACATGACATCTCAAACAACGCTGGGTGAAGCGCTCTCCCGAGAGGGACGCGCGGGACCCGAAGGATCCTTTTCCTCCACAGCGGGGATCGGGGATGGCCACAGTGGAGACTCTACTAGGGAAAGTATTGTGTGTCTATTTTGAGGGCTTAACTCAATTTACATAGTTATAATATTTTCTTATGTTTCCCCCCATATCTGCATGTTCCCCTTTTCCATGTGTATCCCATGCTTATACTTATGCTCACACACTTAAAAATTTCTCCATGTACACTTCTCACCACGTGCACCTAGGATCACATATATATCCCCATGTTTCACGCATCACCCATCCATACTTGGTGTACCTTTGGGGTACTTGTACTTTGCTCCCAGTTTGGCATAATCAAGAAAGGCATTCTCATCATAAGATACTAATAAGAGAATCATGCTTGATTCACACAACATCACCAAAGAGCATTGATATTAACCAAAATTTACCCAATAACTGGAGGGTCACTTCGTGATGGGTGTTGATCCGGCAGGTCGCAGTTAGCCTAAGCGATATGACTCTCACCTTCCATTGGCCATGTACCTTCGACGTATATCGAACGGTTCCCTCGCATCGTACTGCTTGACCTAAGTCATGATGGGAGGTATATTGTAGGGAGTTCATTCATGTACGTCGAGTATATCGAATTCTCTCTCACACGTACCGTCCCCAAGAGGTATATGGTGAGGCAATTCACGTACACTCAGGTATATGAAATGGCTTGTCCACACGTACCGATTGCCCGTAAGAGCAAGACGTATATCTTGGAAGTCACGCCAAAGGGGGGAACTCATGCCGATTCACCCAACCAACTGCATACCCGCATATAGGTGTCAAACCTGGGACACGCACTTTAGATTATCGGTTTCAACCCGAAACTCTGTCGAAATTCCGGGTCGACCTGCCGCCCATATTTTTGCCCATTTTTAAAACGGGACTCTGTTCGTGAGCTTGGTTACAAGTCCAGCCATAACTTTGCATATATTAAAAATCCCACTTTTCCAGGCTCGGGTCCCGTCCGGAATTGCATTTAGGAGAATTAAATACAAGTGAGAACATAATAATCATAATAATCATGCTGAGTCCCGTATCCAAAAACATTTCTCCCTTCTTTATCAAAAATCAAAAAATATTTCTTCCTTTTTTCTCAAAAATAAATCTCATCCTACGCCTTCTCAGGTCGATCGCAAGCCCTTGGCCTGACTCCCTGCTGTCTTCGATCTTCAGTCAAATCACCCCGAAGTTTCATCTGTTCCTCTACTACTTAATCCGAGTACAGAATCCATCCACTTTCCATGGTTTACAGATCAAGTACCAGTCATGCAGCCGAATCTGATGACAATCCTAGCTCAGCTCGTGTCCAAGAGTGACAACCTCCAAATCGAGGTCCGAGAGATGCAACGAAACCATGTTCCAATTCCTCAAGAGCCCGAGGCCCTATTCCCTCATGCTATGGGTCCACCCGAGCCTATTTGGGTTCCCGAAGAATATCATCATGCTCCACGTGCCCCTCCTGCCAATGGGCCAATGCCTGCCCAACTTCCAATGCCAAATATTACCCAACCTATGGCTAACCTGCCTGTGGTCGCTGATCCAAAGGAGGAAGAGTTGAACAAAACCAAATAGGATCTCAAGATTCTCACCAAGAAGTTTGACCAAGTCAGGATCTCTGGGAATTACATGGACTACACCCACATGTCTCCTTATCCTAAAGCGAGGTTACCAGAGAAGTTCAAGATGCTAAATATCGAGAAGTTCGGAAGGAGTGGGCCCCCGATTGTTCATCTTTGCAGTTACCATCGTTCCATGACTCTATTAGGGGCTTCTGAGGAGGTGATGCCCCAATTGTTTCAGTAAACTTTGACGGATAGTACCCTCCGATGGTTTTTATCTCTTGAGGAATCCAGAATCCGCAGCTGGGAGGATGTAGCCCGAGAATTCATATCGCACTACAAATACAATGAAGATCTTGAGGTCACCCGTCATGATTTAGAGCTGCTCAAACAGAATCCTGGAGAATCAGTCAGTAACTTCATAACTGGGTGGAGGGAGCAAGCAGCTACCATGACTAATCGGTCGTTCGAGGAAGAGAAGGTCAACATAGTGAAGAAGAATTTCTTGCCCCATGTCCGAGCAACGATGGGAGGACAATACTATCCCCACTTCTGAGCTCTCAGAGAGGCTGGAGTGGAAATTAAGGAAAGCCTCATTAAAATAGAGGTTGAACCAAAGAATTTGTCCGGACAGTTCACCCCTATAAAGTATGACAAGCCTGCCAGTGCAACAGTCTCAACCATCAACAACATCTCTCAACCAACCACATCATGGGCACTAGAAAGTCACCCTGCCCCCATCCTAAGGGAATACACTGAGCTCCATGCTCCCCTCTCCAAAGTTTACCAAGCCCTGTTAAGCTGAAACCTCATCAAACCCTTGGATCCACGTCTATTGCCAAATCCACTCCCAAGAAATTTCAAGACTGATGCTCATTGCGCCTTTCACCAAACTATCGTCCATACTACCAACCAATGATTTCACCTTCGGAACATAATCCAAGATCTCATTGATCGGGGTACCATCGCCCCACCAGCCAATCCTAACCCAAAACACTACTCACAATCCACTCCAAAATCACACCAATGCCATCTTCTTAGAAGAAAACCCAGATTTTGATCCCACAACTCAAATCATACCCATATACTCTCCTAAACCTCTTCAAATTTGCCCATATTTCCTCCTACACCCTACTAGCCTCACTGATCAGGCACTGTCACTCCTTATGAGAGCATGCATCACTATCCGTATCCGTTCTGAAGATGTAAGTATGGAATTGTCAGAGGTGTTAAACCAACTCCTAGATTTCGGGCTTAAATTGCCCTCACAGATGGTCATCGATTGCCAGAGATTCAGTACACTGTTCTTAGAAGCACAAAAGTGGGCTCGAGATTCAGACAAATGGGTGGTACCAACCGACGATGTCAACCTAGATGATGTTGTCCAGACTATAGCAGAATTATTCAGGTAAACCAATAGCTTTTGCAGTATCACCGATTTACTTGACACTTTGAAGTTACAAAGGCGCTTGGTCCCTTCAATCACACATATCCCCACAGAATGGAAAGACTTATATAAATAAGATGTTGAAGTTATGGAATGCATCGACTTTATAAAGACAAAATTGCTACCACCGGATAGGGGGAAGAATTCAAAGATTCAAGCGAAGAACAAGATTCAGGAAGAACTAGACCAGTAGCCGACATATGTGGGATGATCTCATTCGAAAAACTCCTCGAAGAAATAAATAGGGTGGTAGAACAACCTGAAGTTGACGAGGAAATGGGATTCATGTTCTTCCCTTATTGAGTAAATCACATGACTAGATTAGGGAGACATTACCAAGTTCCAAGCTCACTACAGGTAAATGACAGAGGGAAGGGCATTGAAAACCTTCCTATGCCAGAGATGACCATCTAGGAAAGTAAGATCCTCGATCAACTGAAGAAAACTCAAGCTAACATCACTCTATGGGGGCTTTTCATGTCTTCCCAGCTGCACAGAAATGCTTTAATCAAGTTACTCACTAGACCGATAGTTCCTCCATCTACCACACTAGAAGAAGCGATAAATCTGGTCGAATTCCTAACCTCTACCCGAATGCTATCATTTTCTGAAGAATAAATCCCCAGAATTGGTTCGAATCAAAATCATGCACTCAACATCTCCGTCGAAGTTATGGGAAAGGCCGTGCCACTCTCCCTTGTTAAGAACGGATCCACCTTGAACGTTTGCCCTCCGAGAACCTTCAAATGTTTAGGCCTGAAAGAAAGCGACCTCGTTCCAACCTTCGTCGATGTGCGTGCCTACGATAATACCCACCGAGAGGTGATGGGATCCATAAAACTTATATAGGGGCTGGTCCTATAAACCCTGTCGTCGAATTCCAAGTCATCGATATCCCGGCCTGTTTCAACATGTTGCTCGGACGACCCTGGCTCCACAGTATAAAGGGTGTGTCTTCCTCACTCCATAAAAAATTGAAGTTCTTCGCCGATGGGCGAGTCATCACCATTTTGGGCGATGACGGAAATATCGAGGGTGCAAGCACCAGCAGTCTAATTCTCGAGATACAATACGGGTAAAATGATATGCTCCTATCAGGATTCCGCATTGAGCCACTCCTACTCCCGACAGGGGACGGTTTCAAAGAAAGGGTTTATCCAGAATACGACACTCATGGCAATGTTAATGTGATTCATATGTTCAGAAATATGCACTCCATGCCCGGACTGGGGCTAGGGCAAAGGAAACAAGGGATACTTGAGCCCATCGAACTGAAGAAAGATTTCCCCACTTGTGGCTTGGGGTATCAACCATCAGAACAAGAGCTCAGAATGATCCGCCAGTCTCGACCAAAGAGAAGATTAGACTGCATCCGAACTATCTCAGGAGACTCCTTAAATGGACGATTCATTAAAAAAGCCGAGGACTTCCCTTTTTGCGGTTTTCCAGAATCGTGGTATGACCACACAGACAAGAAGATGAAACCTGGAATGGAGATATTTTTCCAAGATAGCTACCCATGGACTGAAAGTTCTCCGCACCGCGTGCAACCGCTCATCAAAGATACCGAAGAGACTGAGGAAAGTGATTCTGAAGGTTCCTTCAACTTACAGACACTGGGGCTGGCACTCTGCATGATTCATTCAGGCACTACATCAGTGGAGCCATCCCGTCTGATTAAAGTCGCTGATACACCTCTCCTCAACTGGAATGCTGCGCCATTTCTACCTCTTGAAATCTCCCCTAACCCCAATGTTTACCCTATTTCTTCTTCTGTTGTATATCCTTGCTCAAATGTAATCGAGACCTCTTTTGATGAGTTTCTCAATGTTGTTTTCCCTATCAATGAAATAAATGAAGATTTTGAGTATCTTGTTGTGCCTTACATTAACTGCTTGAATTCTAATCAAACTTTGGATGATGATGATTTTGCAAATGAAAAATTCTTAATTGATCTAAATAAGGTTAATAATAAACAACATAACTGCGTTCAAGTTAATGAAGAAGAGACTGTTGTTAATCTCGGTTCTAGTAGCCAACTGCGCAAGATTAGGATAGGGGCCACCCTTGATGAGCATGAGCGCGCACAACTCGAAGAATTGCTGAAGGAGTTCATGGACGTCTTCGCATGGTCCTATGATGATATGCCCAGCATTGATCATGAAATAGCTCAGCACGAGATCCACACTCTCCCAGATTATAAGCCAGTTAAACAAAAATTGAGAAAGCTCTGCACTGAATGGTCGCTCAAGGTCAAAGAAGAGATGGTCAAACAGTTGAACGTGGGTCTCATTCGGGTGATCGAATATCCCACATGGCTAGACAACATTATACCTTTGCCGAAATCAGGAGGGAAGGTTCAAATGTGTGTGGACTACCGAGATTTAAACAAAGCTTCTCCAAAGGATGATTATTCGCTACGTAATATCGACATGATCGTGGACAACACAGCCAGTCATGCTCTCAAGTCATTCGTCGACGAATTTACTGAATACAACCACATCAAGATGCACTCCGACCACCAAGAAAAAACCGCATTCATCACCCCATGGGGAACCTTTTGCTACACCGTTATGACATTCGGTCTCAAGAATGCTAGGGCTACCTACCAAAGGGCTGCCACAACCATCCTGCACGATCTGATTCACAAAGAGGTTGAGGTTTATGTTGATGATATGATTATCAAGTCCAAAGCTAGATAAGGTCATGTTCTCGCTCTTCAAAAGTTCTTCGAACGACTACGACGGTATCAGATGAGACTTAATCCACAAAAGTGTGTCTTTAGCTTTATAAAGGGAAAACTTTTAGGATTCATGGTCAGCGAAAAGGGGATAGAAGCAGATCCTGCGAAGCTGAAGGCTATACTTGAGATGCCACCGCCACGAACAAAGAAAGAAGTCCGAGGTTTTCTTGGGAAATTACAATATATCAGCCGGTTCATCAGCTAGCTAACCTCCATTTGTGAACCAATCTTCAAGCTCCTCCGAAAGGATTCAACCAAGGTTTGGAATGAGGCCTGCCAAGAAACTTTTGACCGAATCAAACAATATCTAACCCAACCTCCAGTTCTCATGCCACCACAGTCTGGTCTCCCTTTGCTCCTATACCTAACCATAACCGACACTGCAACTGGGGTTTGGCTAGCCCAATATCTTAAAGACTCCCATAAAGAAAGAGCCATCTATTATGCCAGTCACAAATTGGTCGAGTACGGAGTCAAATACACTTCTTTAGAAAAGGCGTGTGTCGCCCTTGTCTGGGTCACCCAAAAGTTATGACACTACATGCTCGCCTTCCCCATTAAACTTATATCCCGAATGGACCCCATCAAATACCGGCTTGAGAAACCCTCCTTATCCAGTCCAATGGCTCGATGGTTGATGCTCCTAACGGAGTTCGATATTGTGTACGTCACACAGAAAGCTGTTAAAGGCAGAGCCATCTCTGACTACCTCATTGATTACCCCATAGACGAAGCAGATGTACGGATCTCCGAATTCCCAAATGAAAATATCCGCTGCACCACTCAAGACCGCCTTTGATGGAAAATGTTCTTTGATGACGCTGCCAATAAAAAGGGATATGGCATTGGGATACTTCTGATCGCCCCATATGACTCCCATACTCCCATCGCCATTAAATTGGATTTCCCTTGCACCAAAAACATGACGAAATACGAGGCATGCACAGTGGGCCTCAAATTCGCTCTCAAGAAAGGTATTCCATACCTTGATGCCTACAGGGATTCTGCCCTCATCATCGGTCAAGTGCCCAGAAAGTGGAAAGTCAAGGACGAAAAGCTCCAACCCTTTCATGCCCAATTAGAAGAGTTAGCCTCCCAATTCTAAGATATCACCTTCCATTACCTACCCCGAGCAAAGAATAACCTAGCTGATGCTCTCGCTACCTTGGACTCCATGGTCGACATGCTCGAGGGAACAATAATGACCCCCTTCCTAGTTCAAAAGCAAAACAAACCGACCCATTGCTACCATATTGAGCTCGTCTCTACCGAAGATCCCGAACTAGCCTATTGCTGGTACTATGATATTTGGTGCCTCCTCAAACATGGTAGGTATCCCGAGGGTTCTAACAAGAAAGATCAAATAACCCTCTGAAGACTGGTCGCCCAGTACATTATCTATCATAAAACCCTACTCAAGAGGAACTTCGATGGAACTGATCTACACTGCATCGCAGGGGATGAGATTGAGAAAATAATGCAGAACGTCCACAGCGGGGAATGCGGACCCCACATGAATGGTCATATGCTTTCCAAGAAGATCATCCAACAGGGCTACTACTGGACCACTATGATCTAGGATTGCACTGCCTATGTCCGGAGGTGCCTCAAATGCCAATAATTCTACAATCTTCAACACTTGCCTCTACGAGAGTTATACAACATGACCTCTCCCTAGACATTATCCACCTGGGGTATTGATATCATAGGGAAGGTTACACCAAAGGCTTCAAACGGACATGAGTTCATCCTGGTTGCCATCGATTACTTCACCAAATAGGTCTAAGCGGAGTCATACGCAGTATTGAACGCCAAGAAAGTGGCCAAATTCCTTAAGAAAAATATCATCTGTCGATATGGGGTCCCGCACGAGCTGGTATCAGATAACCGATCGCATTCGAAGCAGAAGTCATAGAAGTAGTCAACGAGTATGGGATTCAGAGACACAAATCTTCTCCCTATCGACCTCAGACCAATGGTGCAGTTGAAGACGCCAATAAGAACCTCAAATCTATCATCAGTAAGATGACCGAAAGTTGTAGAGATTGGGCTGACCAGATCCCATACGCCCTCTGGGGATATCGAACCTCAATCCAAACCTCTACTGGGGCTATCCCTTCCTCCCTGATCTATGGCATGGAAACAGTCCTACCTGTGGAGCTAGAAATACCCTCGCTACGCATCATGCTCGAAAGCAAAGTTAGTGAAGAAGACTGGTGCCAAAGCCGTCTTGATGAGCTAGCCCTCCTAGATGAAAGAAGATTAAAATCACTTTACCACATACAGGGGTACCATCGATGAATATCGCTATCATTCAACAAGAGAGTCAAGGACCGCGGTGTTCGGGAGGGGGATTTATCCCTCAAAGAGATAATATAACCCATCTGGGACCCCAGAGGGAAGTTCAAGCCCAATTGGAGCGGCCCCTACGTTGTGAAGAAAATCATATCCGGCGGTGCCGTCATGCTCACTGACCTAGATGGGGAAGAGATGGCTCGTCCGGTCAACCTGGACAGACTCAAGAAATTCTATCCCTAACTCCGAAATCTCGGTGTGCTATGACTCTTCTCATCCCCCTTATATTCTAAAAAAACTCTTCATTTCCCTCTACCCAAAACTACGTGGGCCTGATCCTCTGTAAAAACTATTTTCAAACAGATAAAAAAAACTTTTTCAAAAACCCCAGAGGTACGTAGGACGCTCATGCACCTCATATGAGTGCGGCCCTTTCTTTTTCACAAAATACTATTCTTTTCTTACCTCCGAGAATGGCGGTTCATTATACAAATACTTGAACAAAAGGATTTGTATGCCTTAGTGGTCAATATAGATAATTCAAAAGACAAAATTCATCGAGAGGCACAAGTGGATGATCGGAAAATTATTTATTTAATTAATAAGAAAATTCAGCACGGATTACATAAGAAAAAGGAATGGATAACTCCCTTCCCAATTAACCATAAAAGCCAAATAAAATCCCCACATCTGTTACACAAAAACTCCCCAAGAGTCCTACCCACACCCACCGGAGGAGACTGCACCCTCATCATCTACATCCTGAGATCCCGAAGTTTCCCCTGCCTGAATAGAATGCCGTAAACATTCCATGGATCGATGAGTCTTAACCATCTTTGAAAAGACCACAACACCCCCTTCTATAGTGTTAGATAAAACAAACCATCTTTGTCCAGTCTCTACTGCCAACATCTTGCTGACTACTTTCCTCCACAACCACTTCATATAATCTTTGGGGACATGCCAAACCTCCCCGACAGACTGAGAGGGACGGGTCGACGGACGCCGACTTTACCACAGAGATCCAAGCAACAGACGCAAGCGCTCAGTCAAATCTTCTATCGGAAAGAAATTTGAGGTTCGAGGGGGCACGACCTGCGCCCAGCCAAATTGGCGAAAAAGCCACCAAGGAAAATAAAAAGAGGTTTGTCTAAGACCAACCAACCGCACATATGAATACTCTACTAGCTCCAAAACTGGCTGCAACTGTCCCCACCAAGGCACTGACTAATACAGCCCACGAGCCCCATACTCCACAAGCCAATTCTCCCAGTTCTCAATATATAGGCCAACGTTGATAAAATGGCGTGAAAAGAAGTTGGGTACAGCCGATAAGGGATACTCTGGAGGAGTCGCCAAGCGGAATCTTTTAGACAACCACATGAACAGCATCACAGGGATACCCCTCAAAAAGTCAGAACGACCTTCTCTCCAGGCATCCAGGCCATTTAGGGTCTCCGCCAGTATCACCGCCACAGGATTGCGACGGTATGACATCCATGAAGTAATGGCTGTAAGTTGTGGGTCCACTAGCAGTTCCCCAGTCACCAGTAATAATTTTAAAACCAAGCCCGGAACAACGGCTCCAGCATAGCTAGCATCACCTACTTCTCGCAAATGCACGGACTACAGCACTGTCGGGAGGGAGATCATTCCTCCAGTAACCAATGATCTAGCCGTCGAAGGCGAAATACGAAGAATCCCAGTAAAAAAATCCCTGGGAGAACAAGAAAATTCGGGCAAAGCTGCTACAACCCTGGGATTTGCACCCAGCATGGCAGAAAATTCCTCGTAGGTAGGACAAACTTCCTCCAACCCAAAGCGGAATATATGGTCTTCGGGGTACCAGAATTGTACCGCCGCCCTCAGCACGTTCCACTCAAGAGGTCGATTGCGCCACAAGGAGCCTCGACGCATGTTGAAAGCATCATAATCGACATTATAAGAGCACATTGCTTCTAAGGCTTCGAGGTAGTTGGCAAACTCGGTGCTACCAGGGAGAGCCATCTTGCAAGGCTAAAAGATAATGGACAAGTGGGTAAGAATGCAAAGGTGTGATGAAAACACTCCACACTCACCCCTTTTATACTTGAAAACCCTCATAAGGGACATAATCCCTGTAGAAATCTGAAGGAATCCTACCCCACAAGGTACCAAAGGCTGAAGAGGGTACCATTCAAAGCTTTTAATTAATGGGACTGGACTGAACTGTCGATAGGCAGGTCAGGGTGCTTGCTGATCGGCAACCCCCCATTTTTGAAAATTTCCCTTTTTCCTCTTGTCAAATAAAAAAAAACTCAATAAAAATAAATTGATTTTTTCAACAGAATTTCAAGAATCCCCTTTTCTCCCTATATAATTTCCTTGTTGATTAAAATCTTTACTTTAAAAAATTTCAAAAATATTCCTTTTTACGGTCTCAGCAGCAAAGTAAAAAGCGCATGCATTCATTCATCATTAATAAGAGATAATAAAAAACTCCATTGCATTGCATATATTTGTGTTCTATGTTACATTAATTTTGCAGAAAATAAAAAAGAAAAAGTGAAAAAACAACGGGACTCAGGCCGAACCCACATTCTCTCTCTCTCTTTCTCAAGAGCTTCCACCTCTGCGACGTGCTCTCTTTTCCCTACGGCGAGATCACTCACCACCACTACCCGAGACAGAGTCCTCTACGGAGGAGGCGAATGGCACCAAGAAAGAAGGAATAGGAACCGCATCCCGAATATGGGTAGTCGCCGAAGATATCCAGTCTCTGATGTCCCTGAACCAAGTGGTCGACACCCGGACTTGCTGCAAGAAAAGGCAAAATCAGTATCAAAGCAAGGATGACCAAAGCAGAAAAGAAGGAAAGAGAGGCATAAAAAGGTATACCGCAGGTCGAAGGACCTCCTCTGTCAAACCCAACTCCTTCAGATTCATCGCATGGGGACAGTGCAAGATAGGCACCATTCCTCCATCAGCTCGCCGAATGTTGTACGAAGGGGTATTCAATCGCACAAAAGGGACCTCCGAGGTCATCACCGCCATAAATGCCGATGGACTAGCGCCACTGTGGGAAGATCCCACGGGAATGAAGGGCAACGCATCATACATGATGGGCGCCATCAACCAGCTCATCACGAAGTCCATATAGTCATACGACGCGGCCGTATCGGTGTATAGCAGGTAGGACTCGCCAATCATCACCCCGATCCTCTCATCCTCTAGCAACTATCGCTCCCGCCTCATAGACGTAGAAGGTTGCACGGGTGGCACCACCACCTCCTCCTCAGCTATCTGACGAATCACCCTCTCCCCAAGGTACCAGGAATGGCCGAACTCATGCGCCAACAAGAGCCTCATTCGCGCGTTCACCCCGGTCAACCCCACATCCTGAATAGCTGTCCCCTAGGGATAAAAGGTCACCTGAAAATCTCCAAGAAAGCATAAATCAATACAAGATCAGAAGGTTCAAAAATCAAAACTGAAATGGAAAGAGTCTTACCCTAGCACTGGTCAGGTCATTCAAGACCTGAAGCACCGCCTCCAGGGAGAGAGGTCCCTTCGACTACCGGTTGGCCTTACGCCATCAATACAATTGGAAGAAGTCCCCAACGGTGTCATCCTTCAGAGCGATCAGCACGGTATTGCACCCAATCACCTCATAGAACCACGTCTGAATTCGCAAACAAAAAGAGATGCTTAAGGAAAATGCGAATGCATGAATGGAAAATGAGAATGCATGAAAAGAAAATGCACAAGCTAAAGAATACCTCAAGAAGGTACGTGGCCCCAGCAAAAGACTGTCGGCAGCACTGGCTGAATGCATCCAGAGAAAAGTTAAGGGTCACTAAGGTCAGACTCCCTCAATCATAGAAAGGGATGTTCGAAAACATCCTCAAGTATGGTCAAAACCACAAATGGACGACGTCCCCGCTCGACGCCACCATGAAACCTCTCAACACCAGCAGAATTAATAACCGGGCCATCTACCTCACTTGCAGCCCATCCTCCACATCAATCACCCTACTCAGCAGAACGTCCTTCAGTAGGGACAACCAAATAGAATCTCCAAAAATAATCCTTCGTACATCACCAAGTGCCGCATGCACTGCCTCCGGTCTCACCCGTAAAGAGTGATCCACCTCTATCTGCTCTCCATCACAATCTAGCCCCAGCAGCTGCTGCACATCTATGGGAGTCACAGTCATCTCCCCGAAGTCGAAATGAAAGGGGTGAATAGTGTCCCACCATCTCTCTCCCAGAGCACACAAGACCGCTGTCGAACGAGGCGTCTCATCTAGCGCCGATGACAACCGCCCAAAACCCGCTGATGAGACCACCCCGTGCACCACAGGTGGGAGATGCTCCCAGAAATCCTTGAGCTCCGTTGTCCCATGAGCACGCATGTTCTTCAAAGAAATATCAGACTGGGAAAAAGAAAAGTTTCATCAAAAGTCAAGAAAGAAAAATCACCAAAAGAGAAAAATGCCAAAGGTCGGGATACTTACATAACCATCGGGGATCACTCTCGAATAGAGATGATGCGATGGCTCCCGCAGCAAGGTCCGCTCATCCGCAACAGGCTCAAATTCATCAAAGGAGTTCTCACTCCCCAAAGCAAGGGGCACCCTGTCCCTCCAATCCACATTCTCCCAATCATCAACGGTCAACCACTCCTGGTGGACTGCAATGCTCACAAAGACGGCCATTTCTTGAAGATCGGAACGCTAGAATGATTTGCAGAAGAATCGCAGAGAGAGAGAAAGAAAAAGAAACTGTGAAAAAATGAAGGGATTCGCCCCCTTTTTATAGGATGCCAAGCGCCATGCCGATCGGAACCTCCCCCTACCATACCGATCGTCACTGACTCCTCACCTTCCCGAGGCAGCCCAAAAGTTTGTGTCATTACCGAATGGCACCCCTTATACAATGCCGATCGGCACCCCCCTTAAATTTTGTACATAAATTCCCAAAAAATACCAGAAAGCCCCAAAAAATCCTCAGAAAATTCTTGAAAATCCCAGGATGGATTTTAAACATTTTCACTAAGAAAACTTCGCATTCCCTCAAGCGGAACCCCTCTTCCCCAGCGGAATCCTCAAAAACAAAGTGAAACTCCTCCCGGCAAAACTACTAATCACCTGATCACTTCCCCATCGGAATTCTTTTGCAGCCCCAAAATAGGTTGTTACCCCCTACGAGGCCTCCTAAAAGCTTCCCCAGCTATCAGCTCCCCAGCTCAGATCAAAATCACAAAGCTCTTTCTCCAGCAGAATCGAATTCCAATCTTTATCTACTCTTGGGTCAGAATTGGCCCCGATCTTTGATCGTCACCTGAGTTAGGTCAGAATTAACCTCGGTCCTCAGTCGTCACCACTCTTAGGTCAGAATTAGCCCCGATCTTGGATCGTCACCTGAGTTAGGTTAGAATTGACATCGGTCCTCGGTCGTCACCACTCTTGGGTCAGAATTGGCCCCGGTCTTGGATCGTCACCTGAGTTAGGTCATAATTGACCTCGATCCTCGGTCGTTACCACTCTTGGGTCAAAATTGGCCCCGGTCTTGGATTGTCACCTGATTTAGGTCAGAATTGACCTTGGTCCTTGGTCATCACCGCTCTTGGGTCAGAATTGGCCCCGGTCTTGGATCGTCACCTGAGTTAGGTCAGAATTGACCTCGGTCCTCGATTGTCACCACTCTTGGGTCATAATTGGCCCCGGTCTTAGATTGTCACCTGAGTTAGGTTAGAATTTACCTCGGTCCTCGATCATCACCACTCTTGGGTCAGAATTGGCCCCGATCTTGGATCGTCACCTGAGTTAAGTCAAAATTAACCTCGGTCCTCGGTCGTCACCATTCTTAGGTTAGAATTGACCTCGGTCCTCGATCGTCACCACTCTTTAGGTTAAAATTGACCTCGATTATCAAACCTTTACCCTAAGCCCACAGATTCGTCTTTGATCCGCAGAATTGATCATCCCGAGCACACTCCTTAGGTCCTCAGAATCGGCCTCGACCCTCTGAATTGGTCATACTCCCTCAAAATCATCATGTGGTGTCTATTCGGCGATCATCATTTGTTCCAAACTCACCCATCGAGGGGCTCTATAGACACCCCATTCTATTACCCCCTAACTCTCCTTAGGTCCCTAGTACCTCCCCTCATCACTACAAACCTAGGTCATGTCCCGAGTACTGACTTGGAAGCAATCGGGCACTCACCGACTCAATTTAACCCAAAAGTTAAACTCTTTGTCTCGACCGAGACTCAATGAATCTTCGAAGGACACTGAATCCCCTTTCTAACGGTCCACCCCACGCGCGATTCCCACTTACTATGCGGACAAACGATCCGTTTACGTTCGAAACCTAACCTAGAGGCCACCGGGATCTCCCAGGCTCTGTTTGACCTATTTTAACTCTTCATCTTGATCGAGGCTAAATGAATCTTCTAAGGGCACTGAATCCCCTTTCCAACGGTCCGTCCCTTGCGCAATTCTGACTTTGCATGCGGACGAACGATCTGTTTGACTCCGAGAGGTCACCGAATGCTTCTTGGGATCGGTTGACCAATGTCAAATATCCAAATCGGGTCAAAATCTTTGGAATATCGAATTACATCTCCTAACCTTTCCAACGGTATGCCCCGTGCGCGATTCTAACCAACGGTTTGCCCTCGGCAACCGATTTTTTGAAAAAGCCTGAAGCGCACTATAAATTAGCAGGTTCCAGACCCTGCCTATCGACAGGCAGGTACCGATAGGCAGGAAGGGGTCTATGTCGATCATCACTGACCTGGGCCTACAAAAAGGAAGCCTTCACCTCATTTGCAAAGGGAGCCCAGATCTGATAAAAACCTCTCTAAAAGAATCCCATAAACCTCTCTTGAAGGCATCGTGATTTCAACTTCCAAATCTCTTTTTTACTTCCACTTTTTGTCATCCTTTTCATCAAACTTGGTGAATTATCCACTCTCCATCATCATCCAAGCGCAAGGGCTTCTCTCCAACATTCAAGATCAAGCTCAAGGTCTTCAAGAAGGTCCAACTTTCACAAACTCTCTCTTAAATTCCCAATAAGTGGTTATACGCATTTCATCACTTTCATTGATGATTACTCAAGGTATAACATGTTAACCTTGTGCACCATAAGTCTAAAGCCTTTTATAATTTCGAAGTGTAAAATGTTGAAGTGGATCATAGGAATGATAAACTAATCCAAATCCTACAATATAATTATGGTGGGGATTACATCCCAATTTTCTGCGTCGAAGGAATAAAACTCTTTTAAACATGGTTTGATCTATGATTAGATATTCAAATTTGATGGATTCTTTTTGGGGTTATTCATTAGAGACATATACTTATTTACTAAATTTAGTTCCTTCGAAATTGCTCTTAACGAGTCCCACAGAACTCAAGACTGGGTGCAACCCTAGTATATGACATGTTGGGATTTAGGTTTTCCTAGCACACATTCTTAGAAATGATCTATGGAACATGGAATGAAGAAAACAAGTATGTAGGTTACCCAATAGGAACCAAGGTGGAATATTATTATAATCCTAAGGACAAGAGGGTAGTCATTAGCTCTAATTCCCATTATTCAGAGGAATATTATAAAATTGAATATAAACCCAAGAGTAAGATGGTCTTATAAGAGATAAAGGAGAAAGACCAAATATTTACTTTTGAACCAACTTTACAAGAAGAAATACAACTTGATAATGATAATAAACTTACCAGCAATACTAGGAATATTACTATGGATCATAATATAAGTGTAACTTATACATGACCACAAGTGGAGCCACATCGTAATAGGAGGGAGGGTCAAACAATATCCTAATAGTTTAGTGTATGTGGGTGAATAATTTGGTCAGATCCTTGGCGAGCATGAACCGGATCCCATTATTTAAGGATATGACTATAAAGATGAATTCTATGTAATCGAATCAAGGTTAGGATATTGCAAAAATTTTGGATAAATTAAAACTCATCGAGTGTAAATGAATGTACAAGAAGAAAATGGGGTTGGATGGGAAGGTGTAAACCTTCAAGATAAAACTTTTTATAAAAGGGTTTACTTATAAAGAAGGGATTTACTACGAGGAAACTTTCTCTTATATTTACATGCTAAAGTTTATACATATTCTTTTGATCAATTTTATCTCATTTTGATTAAAATATTTTGCAAATGGACATTAAGACCGAGCTCTTGAATGATAGTTTTGAGGAATGCATCTATATGATGAAAATTAAGGGATTAATTGAAAGTATCCTAGAAACAAAAGTGTGAAATATTAAGAGGTCCATTTATGGATTTAAGCAAGCACCAAGGTCTTGGAACATCATCTTTGATCAAGAAATAAAATCTTTTAGTTTTAATAACTTCTTAGATGAAACTTGTGTGTGTATAAAAACATGACGAAAATGTGGTGGTATTTTTGGTACTTTAAGTCGATGATATTATCCTCATTGGGAACAATGTGGGTTTATTATCTATCGTAAGAGTGTTATTTCCTAGTAAGTTTTATAAGAAGGACTTAAGATAAGACTATCTTGGGATCAATATTTTGCATGATTGAAAAAATAGGATGTTGGGATTATTCCAAGGTGCTTATATTTATGATGTGCTAACAAAGTTTATCGTGCAGGATTCTAATAAATTATTTCTTTATTTTGAACATGGAATCACTATGTATAAGGATTAATGTCCTAAGGTACCTGATCATGTGGATAGGGTGAGGAATATACGTTTTGATTCGGTGGTGGGCAGCCTCATATGTGATATATTGTGTATAAGGATGGATATCTACTTTGTCATTGGCATGGTCAATAGATTCCGGTATAAACCATGTAAGGAGAATCGTATTGTAGCAAAGCTCATTCTCAAGTAGTTGAAAAAAGATAAAGATTATGTGTTGATTTACACAGTGGAAAGTATTCTACCTTTAGGGTACACAGAGTCTGATTTTTATTCAAATAAGGATTACAGGAAATCAAACTTCGGATATGTGTTTACCCTATAAGTTGGAGACATAAGTTAGAGGATTATCAAGAGATCGTGTATTGTTTACTTAACCATGGAATCCTAAATGTTTGCCACTTTATAGGCAACAAATGAGGTTGTTTGGTTCTGAAACTTCATAAGTGATTTGTGTGTGGTTCCTTTAGTGTAGTCGTCTATTACACTTTATTATGATAATAGTGCAGTGGTTATTAATTCGAAAGAATCAATGAAACATAATAGGTTTAAGCACATTAAGTGCAAGTATCACTTGATACAGGAGTTCATGAGAAGAGGCAGCATCATTGTGACCAATATTTCATCTCAAGAAAACATGGTGGATCCTTTTACAAAGATACTACTAGCTAAGGATTTTAATATTCATGCCGAGGGAATAGGTATTAGATGCTTATGCATATGGGTTTAAGATCAAGTGTGAGATGTTGGGGTTTTATTCTTAAAACCATATTTATGGCATTTATTTTTTTGATACTGGATATGAAGTTCATTTTAAAATATAAATCATGTTTTCGAGAATGATTTATATTTGTTTTAAATATATTTCATGTATGCCGTTCAATGATACTCAGTAGGAATCCTAATGAGTTGGTTTCATCTCGATCACAATAGATCAGAATTTTGGTTATACTATAATTGAATAATTCAAAGCCTAGATAAGGAGATGGCATCCTATTGGTAAGGTTGCATGTACAATATTAATAGGATATCTTGACTACAGTAACATGTCTAATGGTTCTGAAACTTTTTTGATAGTTCAAAAAGGATTGTTCTTGTACACCAAGAATGTATTAAACAATTATAGTGGTGATATTTGAGTCTACGTGTTTACTAGATTATACTTAAATAATCTCACAGTTTGTAAAGTGTGTATTTATTCTTAATCCCGATGGATATGAGGATTTGAATATTCACATAATTATTTATTTAATTTTCTATGTGTGAGATTCAATTTATTGGGTCAATAATCTTTGTAGGTTGGGAAATCATTGTGGGAATTTATATGAGATCATATTCCGGAGGAATCCATGTCGAGGAGATATTCTGGATAATGATACTCACTTGATAAACTTAAAAGTTTTGATTATACTAGAAAATTTTACAATCTGGTAGAGCATAAATAATTTAAGTTTGATATCAAGTAATGAATAAAATGATGGTAAAAATTGATTTTCAAAAAATTGAGTTTTCACTAAACGTATATTGAAAGCTTGACACGAAGAATCATATTATGTGTTATCCAACTTTGCAAACAAGCCATTTTTATTCGAGTGATTTTGAGATAAATAAGTTGGAGTGAAATTTAATTATTTATTGGAATTAATTACTATTAAACAAAAAGGAAAATAAATTACAGAGCACAATTTTGGATTTTTATATTTCTGTTGAGAAGCCAATGACACTATTTTCTAGGGTCCCCAATATAGTTCGTATATTAATTAGCAAGACCATAACTCTGCAAAAACCCTATTTTCCCAATTCCATAATATATATATATATATATATATATATATATATATATATATATATATATGGGTCAAGTGAAGGGGTTTAAGCCGATAGGACACTCCTAAGGGTTAGAAAGATAGAGATAAACACACTATTCACATTTTTACAAGGGGTCAAGTACAGAGAAAGTTGATATTCTCTTATTTCATCAAGTTTTCATCTCCAAGAGTTCCCACACACATGTCTTTCTTTGGGTAGATCATATATTAAAATATTTAAGTGTTTTTCACACCTAAGCAAGGATTAATGGTATGAATCATCAAGAACATCTTCTCATGAAACTTTGTCTCCTATATTGGATCACTAATAAGATACCCAAAGGTTTGATGATCTAAACCATATATCTAGTTACATATATCTAGTTCATGCCATTTTACATTCTGAAATATGATGAATCAAAGTCCTTTAGGCACTAAATTTATTGTCAATCCCAACAAGATATTCCACTTACACCATATCAATGATACAATTCACTCCAATAGACGACACATAATATATATCAGAGGTATATTATTATTTGGTATTACCATATCAGGGTCTTAGTGGAGAATCCAATCGACAGAATGGACCTAGGCCATGATCAAGGCCACGGGTCATGGACGTAGGCCATGAACATTTTTTTTGTGACCAATAACAGTGGTCACAGGCATCATCCGTGACCCTAAATGATGGTCACGATCTCTTCTGTGGCACAATATTGGCTCCATGGTCATGGCCCAAATCCATGACCCCATGGTGCCAGATGTGGGTCGTCACCATTGATGGGATAATGTTCAAATTAGGTCACGAACCAAATCTATTACCCCCATTTTTTTTAAAAAGCGACCGTGACCATTTATTTATTTGTTTTTAAAAAAAATTGGAGGTCACGGATTAGGGTCGTGACCATATCCATTTAATAGAAAATATTTTTTTTAGGCATCCCCTCAAAAAAACTTGTATTCAACCAATTCTTATAAAATTATGAAATATTATAACCATGGAGTTAACAATTCAATGTAAAGCATCGTGTTATCCTAGTTAATTTATAAGTCATACTAAATATTCATAATTCAAATTAAACATTCATAAATCAAGCTAAACATTTATAAATCAAACTAAAGCTCAAATATCATTATAGTATACAAATAGGATTGTCAAGGTCCAATACAATACGAGATACGGGAGACCTTTGATTACGCAATTAGTTCCTACGAGTTACATTCCCTCACGAGGTGTTTGTGCCTCTTATGGGGCCTGTTTGGGGGGTGTTTTGGGTTTTTGCCCTCTAACGACATTTTTTTAGGACTAAGTCTAGATATTTGCAAATTTTCATAGTATTCTCAAACTAAGAGTCCCGTGACTATGCGATCTGTTCTTATGAGTTACATTAGTCCCGTGCGAGGTATTCGCCCCTCTAACGGGGTAGTTTGGGGGTTGTTATGGGTGTTCGCCCTGTAACGGAATGTTTGTAAGTAATTCTAGATATTTGAAAATTTTCATCATATTCTCAAACCTGGAGTCCTATGGCTATGTGGTAAGTTCCTACAAGTTATATTGGTCCCATGAGGGATGTTCATGCCTCTAACAGGACTGTTTGGGGGCTATTTTTGGTTTTCTCCCTTTAGCGGCATGTTTTTAAGCTTAAGCCTTTATATTTCCAAATTAAAGTCATATTCTTAAACCAAGAGTCCCATCACAACACAGCCAGTTCCTTCGAGTTATATTAGTCTCGCGCGAGGTGTTCTTGCCTCTTATGGGGCCATTTGAGGGGATGTTTTGGGTGTTCACCCTCTAACAGCATGTTTTAAGCCTAAGTCTAGATATTTTCAACTTTTTATCATCTATTAAATCGAGAGTCCCATGACTATGCAGTCCGTTTCTACGAGTTATAATTGTCCCGTGGGAGCTATCCATGCTCTTATGGGGATATTTGGGGGTTGTTTTGGGTTTTGGCCCTCTAACGTCATGTTTTTAATCATAAGTCTAAATATTTGAAAATTTTCATCATATTCTCAAACTGGTACCCCATGACTACTTAGTCAGTTCCTATGAATTATATTGGTCTCGTTCGAGGTGTTTGTTACGGGGTTGTTTTAAGTTTTTTCCCCCTCTAACGACATTTTTTAAGCCCAAATCTCGATATTTGCAAATTTTTGTCATATTCTCAAACCTGGAGTCACGTGACTATGCGATCAGTTTCTATAAGTTATATTTTTCCCGTGCGAGGTATTTGTGCCTCTTACGGAGCCATTTAGGGGTTATTTTGATTTTCACTATCTTGTGACATGTTTTTAAGCCTAAGTCTAGATATTTATAAATATCTTAATATTCTCAAAACGAGAGTCCCGTGACTACTCGATCAATTCCTATGAGTTACATAATAGGATATAATCTAGAGACAAACAGCATTATTGAGGGTGAATAATATAATAGGATACAAATAGGACCATCAATGGTAAAATAATATTTTGCAACTCAGACTTCCTCTAAATCAACTAAAATTTCCTTCAAATTAGGGTTTTTATCAAGAGCAGACTATAACTCTGTAGGAACCTTTAATACGTCTTCTTGAGTAGTCATGCACAACAATAGACTAATTGCCATCGTTTATGCACTTTGAGTGAAATACATTTTTTACGTTCTGAAAGGCATAACTAAAAGTCTCGTTCACTTTCTGATCTTTATTCTTCATCTATGATAACTCTACCATGACAAGTTTTAAGTCAGGATCAATATTACAAGCATTCGTAGTGTCCTCCACCTTCACTCAATCATAATAGAATACAGTTTATGTAAAATATAAATAATCAAGTTTTAGGATTTATTGGACAATCCCATAATAGGTTAGCACCGTATATTTTGGATTTTTATCACTTTTGATAGCGACAAAGGTAGGCAAGGTAGAAATTTAAATTCTACTTTGCGTCAAAATATTTTCCTCACGTGGATATGAAACAAAATCAAAACTATTGGAGTGGAATTGTTTAAATTCTCTCGTACCAAATATGGGACCTTTTACTAGGCTTGCAAGCCTTGAAGAGACATCATCTCTGTTTAGAAGTTGTATTTATTAATGAATTTATATTAGGGCATATTTTTACCCCAAATGAATAAATAATCGCATGTAGAAGAGGTGGAAATTAACTCTTTTGATATCCATGCCCTAAAATTATTCATTGTGCAATTTATCTTCTAACTATTTGAAATCTTGTTCTCATACTTCCTAAAGGTAAATTGTAGATTTTAGATCATAATATAAAGAATATATATAATCAAACAAGAATAATTCAGTTAATTATGTAGCTTTTACTCTCTCCAACCTTCAACTTTATCTTGCGATCCGGATATGTAACAAGTTGCTTGCTCGTGTTATAGAGTAGTGAATCTTACCTCTTTAGGGTTCCAAAAAGGCAGTCATCCTCAAACTCGTCAGGTTTATCGATAACTCATTCTCTATTAGGATTAAACATCCTCAAATTTTGTTCTGACATATGTTCCCGAGCATATAGCAATGATTCCATTATGTATTCTTCAATAATCGACTTCTAATATACCTTGTATCCTTATGTAATCTTTGAAGTTTTTCATCAACCACTTATACCTGACGGGACCATACAATAAAGCCTCATCACATAAATGCACAAGCAAGTGGATTCTGATATCAAAGAACAACGAAGGAAAATATTTTTCAAATACACAAATTTCCTCGGGTAAAGTTGATTTCGTAACTTCAATGTTCTTTTTGTTTACCAATTTTACAGAAATAAGGGTAAAGCACAAACTTATTTTCATAATTTCCCGTAGGAAAGTCTTTGTGCTTGGAGAAGCAATGCCTAAACAATAGAGGGATTAATTTAACGATGATCTTCCAGTCATGAGACTTGCACTATTTTAGGTCATTTTTTAATAGCTTACTACCCTGTGTAAATTACTGAAATAACCAGTTTGAGTCTTCAAGTTGAACAGCGTGTGTAGGAGGATATTTCTCTCACTAGTACTCAAAGTGAAATTAGCCGGGGGATAGAAATTCTTCATGTTGTAGGATCATTTTTTAACCACAATTTCTTCTTTATTTTCATCTCAAATAGATCGCGGCACACCCGCTCTCCATATTTTGAATGATCCACCCAAACATGTTCCTATCAGATAATCTATAAAACAATTCTCTATGTGAATCACATCAATTACATTCTTTACACGATGATCTTTCCAATACGGCAAGTCAAAAAATATTAATCGTTTGGACCATGCCTCAGTTATACTAGCTTTATGCTTAAGGTTTACAAACTAAGGGTGTTTTCCAACATATATATTCCCCACCGTCATAACCTTATCCTTCTCCTCGATCTGCTGACCATAAAGCTGAGCAGGTTTCGTCCTATGCTGATGACTGATAACTAAAAAGTTAGACTTTTCATTCTTAAAAGGGTGATAGGTCAACAAAATTCTATGATGACTTGTATAACTCATCTTACCACTATGATGTAACCAAGTTTCTTTAGTTGCCTCCATATACATGGTACATCCGTAACAACTATGAACATTATCACCAGACAAGGTCCAATAAGTACGAAGGTCATGGATTTCCCACATCACCATTACTTTAAGTGTGAACTCTTCACTCTTATGAGAGTCAAACTCCCTCAAGGCCTTTTCCAAAACTCTTTTAGTTATTTGATTAATGGGGATAAGAATATATCAATATCATCATTGGGAACCTTCAGTCCAGGTATCAATAACGACAATAATGTGAACTCCTTTTTCATGCACAACGTTGGAGGGAGATTTAAAGACACCATGAGAACTGGTCAATAACTCTCATTAGTGTGCATTTGGAAGTTTTCCAGATGAGTGAATCAACTGAATGACGCATGATATTCCCACCCATCTCACATAGAGCGTTCCATATCATGGACTCTGCTATCCACGATACAGTGAAAAAATGTTTTAATCGTGGCCCAAAGGAAAATACTTTAAAACATTATGCGAAACTTGAGAGCACTTGTGATATTTTTTAGTATTGTCTTTCTTATTCTCATAATACACATATCTAGGCTCACTGCATATAGGACATTCATCCTTCTCTTTATGCTCATTATGGTATGATATGCAATCATACTTGAATTCATCAATAGATTTATATTTGAAACCCAAAATCTTCGAGCTCTTCTTCATACTATCATAATTGTCCGGTAACGTGTTCTATTTTGGGAGAATGTCTTAAACCCACTTAAGAATTCCGATTATGCTGTTACCTAAAAACCAAATTGACTCTTAAAATTATGCAAACTAATAATTACATATTATACCTAGTTATGTTCATTGTAATCTTTATACAATAATATTATCGCATCGACTTTGAATCATATTTATTCCTGGTCTTTTGGTAATTTAACATCAACTTGTTCATTGACTTAATCATAATGCACATTATCTCTATCCATACGTTGGTGGTTTTGATGGTGGTAGACTCCATAACCATTATCAGTTAGGTCGATCAAAAGACCATGTCTTGGCAAATCATGTACCACTTCCACTTAATGGGGTTTCATTACGCGATTGGGTACCTGTAACACACGCACCACAATTTTGATCATACTCATATGATCTGGTGACTTGGTATGAGCAATGGGACTCTGGGCTTGTTAAGGTGAATCGTAAGTCAAATTTGGGAAACATAGTTGCCTCGACATAATTGAATTGGAGTTATTATGGACAAAAGTTAATATTGAGATTATACCTAGTGATGTTCATTGCAATCTTTATACAATAATATTACCGCATCGACTTTGAATCATATTTATTCCTGGTCTTTTGGTAATTTAACATCAACTTGTTCATTGACTTAATCATAATGCACATTATCTCTATCCATATGTTGGTGGTTTTGATGTGGTAGACCCCATAACCATTATCAGTTAGGTAGATCAAAAGACCATGTCTTGGCGAATCATGTACCACTTCCACTTGATGGGGTTTTCATTACGCGATTGGGTACCTGTAACACACGCACCATAATTTTGATCATACTCATATGATCTGGTGACTTGGTGTGAGCAATGGGACTCTGGGCTTGTTAAGGTGAATCATAAGTCAAATTTGGGTAACACGGTCGCCTTGACGTAATCATTCGAACAAAATTTGAACGGCCTTTAATGATTGAGAAAATGGTTGATTTACCTTGATCTATAGAATCTCGTTAGAAAGACAGGTTTGAACGAAGTGCTCGGTCATTCAAACGAGGGGAATTCTCGTTTAAACGAGGTACTTCTCACGCCTCATTTAACCCCACGATTTTTCCTTGTTTATACCCCATTAGAACACTTATTCAAACAAGAGGGGATCTCATTCAAACGAGATTGAAAATCATTTGAATGATTGGGAAAAATCTAGGAAATTCTTCACACTTTTAATGTGTTGTCATGATGTGGATCATCGAATTGGATGACGTGTTGAGCTCTTAACGACTCAGATCAAAACGTTGGATAAATGCTTGATAGACCATTGGATAAAAGGTTGACTGTAGGGGCATTTGGGGGATTTAACCCTTAGGGTTTTTGGATTATTTATGGAAGGCTTTGAATCATTTAGGGCATTTTCCCTCCGATTTAGTCTCTCCCTCTCTCTCTAACTCATGGAGCTCTTCCTCTACTAACCACCACACACCACCCTAGCACCACCACCAGCCACCTTAAACCACCATAGTCTAACCCTTTTTCTTCCATATTTAAGCTCATAAAATCCATTTACACCATTTTTTGAACAATGTTACCAATCCATGGAGTTATTGTTGGGGGGTTTTAAAGAAGAAGATAGATGAAAACATGGAGTTTCAAGGGGGTTTTACTGGAGCTTTTAAGAAGACAACCAGTGTTGGAGCTTCTTTGACGTGGTAAACTCTAACATTAACCTTAGCTTAAGAACTCTATTTTTCCATGCCATTGGTTTTATAGTAGAGTTTGTAAGAGTATGATACATATATGATTTAAGAAAGTTATTTCTCATGGTTTTGTGAAAAAATAGTTTATAAAAGATTCCATGAGTTTTGAGAAAAAATGATATATTTCAAGAAATCTTGATATCTAAATATTTTATGGAATAAAATATTTGAAATGATATTTCTCTTGTTGAAAATATTTTATGAACAAATGTCTCAAGGTTTTCTTGTATAAATTGGAATTTTTATACAAATAGATATTTACTCAAGTTTTGAAGAAACAAAAATGTCATTGAACTTAAAAAGCATTTTTACGCAGATATTACGAAATGTATAGAATGAACTATGAGTTAGACCCATTTAATCGGAGTTTTGGACTTAAAATTCATATCCTCGTATATATAAACATGTAGTATATTGAAGATGAGCATATAAACAAATTTAATGAAGGTTTTATTGAGTTTAAACATGAAACGAAGAGAATTAAAATTCCATCCCTTAAAGTGTATTAAAAGACGTCGAAAATGTGATAAATTGATATTTCAAGACTACATGTCGAAATAAAGGAAAAATGGTAATTTCTTGTAAAGTAGTCTCCAAAATGCCAAAAAGGTTTTCTTAGTAAAGAAAGTAAAGAAATAAAGATATTTTAATCGTGAGAAGTATGTTACCCAAAGAGTTAAATAAGTGTTAATGAATTAAACGCATTTAAGAAGTTATTGTGTGTGATTTATAATGTTTTGGGGAAATAATACTTACGAAAATTAAGGAAAGGACAAGTTTGGAAACAAATGGGTGAAATGGTAATTTTACATAAAGTGGAATATTTTTATGAAGGTATTACACAAAATGTTCCCAATGAAAGTGAATTTTGGTATAAAATCAAAGCAAGTGTATAAACGACAAGAAATGGTGATTTTCAAAATGTAACACAAGGTGGGGTTGAAATCCCCGAATTTTGGCTTCAGCCAGTAAAGGTCGAATAATATGGACATTTCATAAATGATAAAACACATTAATATGGACTCGAATGATATAGTACATAATTAAGAAGGGCCCGAAGCCCGAAGGTGAAAAACCCAAAATAACTAGCCAGAGCATATAATATCATAGACGACGGTGTGGAGCACGTTAAAGTCTGTGGACATTTTAAGAATTCCGAGAAAAGATAAGGAAAGGGAAACATGTTAATAAAGGGATTGTGTAGTGAATATATGAAAAGACAACATAACTTAAATGAAATTAATACATATTCCAGTTCAAAGATAACTTGAATGAAATTAATACATATTTCGGTAAAGGTGGAATAATATGGACATTTGATAAATGATAAAACACATTAATATGGACTCGAATGATATCATAAATAATTAAGAAGGGACCAAATCCCTAAGGTGAAGAACCCAAAATAACTGGCCAGAGCAGATGATAGCATAGACGGTGGTGTGGAGCACGTTAAAGTCTGTGGACATTTTGAGGATTTCGAGAAAAGATAAGGAAAGCGATACATGTCAATAAATGGGTTGCGTTGTGAATATATGAAAAGACAACATAACTTGAATGAAATTAATACATATTCCAGTTGAAAGATAATGTGGACAAGTACAATGAGAAAATTGATTAATGCTCATGAAGTAAAGGGAATAGTAAAGTGAAGTTGTCAAATGAGTAATTAAGCAACCTAAAGAGGTTTAACCCATAATTAGCATAGGCGTGTGGTTATAAAATATTTTCAATAAAAATAAGTATTTTCTAACATGGTGCTTGCGTGTGTTGAAAGGAGATTGCAAGAAAAATAATACAGTAAATTTGGTATGAGTAAAGAGGGTAATTCTGATAAAACAAGTGTCTTTCTCGAAAATAAAATGGTATTTGTTCAAAGTATTTGAACGGGTGTGTTACATCAAGAAATAAATGTCAAGTCAAGTATAAATGGGTTGTTTTACAAGATTAAGGCCAATTGATCAGAATAGGTAACGTTTTGGAATATAAAGCGATTTCATGCATTAAAGTATATATATATATATATATATATATATATATATATATATATATTGAGGTAGTTGCATGCACACGTAGACATATTGTGTTAGCGTCTCTTTTTTGTCGTTCGATTCTATAGTGCATTGTTATATTTTCCCATTGGGAATTCAGCTCATTCTCTCCTATTTGTTATGGAAGGTTATTTGCAATTCCGTATTTTGATAGTGTTGTACAGGTAATTCTTCCTTTTATTTTATGTTAGTAGCTCTGTATGATTGGATTTTGAGGATGCATCCCACGGGGACCTCACGTAGATTAATGTAAATTTGAATCGCATGCTAAATAGGTGAAATGCTAATTAAATAAAACTAGACTAGAAATATTATTGAGGTTGTCTCATCGCACTTCACACCTATCGTTCGGGTCAGACCAGGTTGACCATGGGTAACCCATGTATCCTGGCCATGGATTTTCAAATGGTATCAAAGCTCTAGGTTTAAGGTTCCTTTCAAAAGTAACGTGGTGAGGTTGGTAGTGAATATTACGATGTCGTTGTTGCTTTTGGGCCGATCTCACCAGACATGAGGTGCTTTTGATTTGTGTTCTCTACGATAGAGTCGTGGAGATTAACACGATGGACAATGTGTGTCTAAGTAGCATATAGCCAAGTTAGTTGTCATTAATAGCTTCCGAGAGTCTGATATAGATATTGTGGCCATTCCCGATCCCCGTCGCGGAGGGAAAAGGATCCTTCGGGTCCCGTGCATCCGCTCTCGGGAGAGCGCTTCGGTCGGCGTCGATTTGTGAGGTGTGAAAATGTAGAGAGATTCAGAGTCGCTAGTCTATTTTACTCAAAACAGACAAAAGAAAAGGGGAAGCCACCCCGAAGGATGGCATCCAAAGACATACTGGTGCGTGCGAAATCAAAATGATTCGAGAAGGGTTCGGAGGCTTAGTTACGAAATGGGAAGGTGTTAGGCACCCCTTTCGCCCTTTCGATCTCTCATTAATATTTGTTATTTTCCTTTATATTTCCCCCCTGTGATATGTGTGCATGTGCATATATTGAATGGAGGTAGGAATCCTCGGCTACTATCATGGAAAAGATAAAGTGAGTCATCCGTAGGAATGTGAGATTAATATAGAAAAAAGGATTTACGCGATTACCCTTACGTTGATCGTTATAAGAGAACGATAACGCATGTGGAATAATACGCCACTAAGAACGAGTATGTATAAAATATAATAGAAAATGAGATAAAGAGAAGATAAAAAAATTAGTGAAAAAGTGAGAAAGGGACTCGAATCTCGGGTTTTACCCCGAGACGCCTACGTAGCCTATAAAGGCATCAAAGTCCACATAGTTCGCATACAAAATGAGAGGTGGGGTTTATCCCATAAATCCAAATGGAGAAATCTCTTATTTGTAAGTGTGTGTGTGTGTGTGTGTGTGTGTGTGTGTGTGTGTGTGTGTGTGTGTGTGTGTGTGTGTGTGTATAGAAAAAGTGTTTTAGTTGTGAGAAAAGTGTTGAAAAGGTGTGAGAATCCCTATTTGGAATTTATGAGAAAACCCTCTTTTTCTTATTTTTTGGGTTTTATTTATATGAAAATAGGATATGTACAATAATACTAGATAAAAAGGTATGTGGGGATATGTGAAATAAGATAATAAAAGTTTTTAAGTAATAAAACAAGTTATTGCGAATTTAAGAAGATTTGAAGAGAAAGGTGAGAAAGATGGACCTTATTAGAGACTTTGAGCTTGATCTTGAATGTTGAAAAGTAGTACTTGCACTTGGGTGATGATGGAGGGTGGTTAATTCATCAAGTTTTATGGAAGGGATGAGGAAAAGTGGAAGTGAAAAAGGGATTTGGAAGTTGAAATCACGCTGCCTTCGAGAGAGGTTTCTGGGATTTTTCTGAGAGTGATTTTTCTTCTGATTCGAGCTCCCTTGAAAATGAGGCCAAGGCCTCCTTTTATAAGCCCAAGAGCCTATCGATCGGCATTACCATGGCACTACCTATCGACAGGTGCCGATAGGCAGGGTCTGGGACCTGCCATTTGGCAGTGCGCTTCAGGCTTTTTCAGAAAATTGGCCGCCGAGTGCAAACCATTGGTCAGAATCGTGCATGGGGCATACCATTGGAAAGGTATTTTAGAGACCTTAGAAAGTAATTTGGACCGCTCCCAAGTTCGGGAGTTGACTTTGGGTCAAATGTGGCTCAGAAGAATTTGTCAGTCCGCTAGACGGGGAATCGTTCGGACGCAAATGGATCGTTCGTTCGCGTGGTAAGTCCGAATTGCTCATGGGGCAGATCATTAGAAAGGTTAGGATATGTACTTTGACATTACAGAGAGTTTGAACCGGTTCGGGGAGCTGAATTTAGTCAACCAGGCCCGAGAAGCATTCAGTGACCTCTCGGAGTCAAATGGATCATTCGTCCGCATGGAAAGTCGGAATCGCGTACGGGATGGATCATTGGAAAGGGTTTTTAGTGACTTTCAAAGATTCATTCAGACTCAGTCGAGCTGAAAAGTTGACTTAGGTCAAATAGAGCTCAAGAGCGCCCAATGGCCTCTAGGTCGGGATTTGGACGCAAACGGATCGTTCGTCCGCATGGTAAGTTAGAATCGTGTACGGGATGGACCGTTGGAAAGGGTATTTAGTTCCCTTAAAAGATTCATTAAGTCTTAGTCGAGATGAAGAGTTTGACTTTTGGTCAAACCGAGCCGGGAGTGCCCGATGGCTTCTAGGTCAGTGCTCGGGACATGACCTGGGTTTGTGGTGATGAGTGGAGGTACTAGGGACCTAAGGAGAGTTAGGGGATAACAGAATGAGGTGTTTACAGATCCCCTTGATGGGTGAGTTTGGAACAAATGATAGCCGTCGATTAGACACCGCATGATGCTTCTAAGAGAGTATGACCAATTTAGAGGATCGAGGCTGATTCTGATGACTTAAGGAAGCGAGGATGACCAATTCAAAGGATTGAGGTCGATTCTGAGGACCTGAGGAGCGTGATGGGTATGACCAAATCAGAGGGTCGGGGTCAGTTATGAGGACCTAAGGAAACGAGGATGACCGATTCAGAGGCTCGAGGTCAATTCTGAGGACCTAAGGAGCGAGGGTGACCAATTCAGAGGATCGAGGTCAGTTTTGAGGACCTAAGGATCGAGGGTGACCAATTCAGAGGGTCAAGGTCAGTTTTGAGGACCTAAGAGTGGTGACGACCGAGGACTGAGGTCAATTCTGACCTAAATCTGGTGACGATCCAAGACCGGGGTCAATTCCGACCCAAGAGTGGTGACGAACAAAGACCGAGGTCAATTCTGACCTAACTCAGGTGACGATCCAAGACCGGGGTCAATTCTAACCTAACTTAGGTGACGATCGAGGATCGAGGTCAATTCTGACCTAACTCCGGTGATGATCTAAGATCGAGGTCAATTTTTACCCAAGGGTGGTGACAACCGAGGATCGATGTCAATTCTGACCTAACTTAGGTGACAACCCAAGATCGGGGTCAATTCTGACCCAAGAGTGGTGACGACCGAGGACCGAGGTCAATTCTGACCTAACTTAGGTGACGATCCAAGACCGGGGCCAATTCTGACCCAAGAATGGTGATGACCGAGGACCGAGGTCAATTCTGACCTAACTTAGGTGACAATCCAAGACCGGGGTCAATTCTGACCCAAGAGTGGTGACGATCGAGGACCGAGGTCAATTCTAACCTAACTCAGGTGACTATCCAAGACCGGGGTTAATTCTGACCCAAGAGTGGTGACGACCGAGGACCGAGGTCAATTCTGACCTAACTTAGGTGACGATCCAAGATCGGGGCCAATTCTGACCCCAAGAGTGGTGACGACCGAGGACTGAGGTCAATTCTGACCTAACTTAGGTGACGATCTAAGATCGGGATCAATTCTGACCCAAGAGTGGTGATGACCTAGGACCGAGGTCAATTCTGACCTAACTTAGGTGACGATCTAAGACCGAGGTCAATTCTGACCCAAGAGTGGTGACGACCAAGGACCGAGGTCAATTCTGACCTAACTTAGGTGACGATCCAAGATCGAGGTCAATTCTGACCCAGAAGCGGTGATGATCGAGGACCGAGGTCAATTCTGACCTAACTTAGGTGACGATCCAAGACTGGGGCCAATTTTGACCCAAGAGTGGTGATGACCGAGGACCGAGGTCAATTCTGACCTAACTTAGGTGACGATCCAAGACCGAGGCCAATTCTGACCCAAGAGTGGTGATAACCGAGGACCGAGGTCAATTCTGACCTAACTAAGGTGACGATCCAAGACCGGGGTCAGTTCTGACCCAAGAGTGGTGACGACCGAGGACCAAGGTCAATTCTGACCTAACTTAGGTGATGACCAAGGACTGAGGTCAATTCTAACCTAACTCAGGTGACGAGCCAAGACCGGGGTCAATTCTGACCCAAGAGTGGTGACGACCGAGGACCGAGGTCAATTCTGACCTAACTCAGGTGATGATCCAAGACCGGGGTCAATTCTGACCCAAGAGTGGTTGCATTTCTTTGGGAAAAGAAAAGAGTTCCACTGGGGATAAGAATTGGATTTGAGGTTCCGCTGGGGATAAGAATTGGATTTGAGGTTCCGCTGGGGGAACGATGAATGAGCTGGGGAAGATTTGGATTGTCCTTTGGGAGAGATCGCCTGGGGCGAGTGATTCTTCTGAATTTCGCTTGGAAAAATACCATGCGATATTGTTTCGCACCGGGTAGCCGATGGCTGGGGGCCTTTATGTCTTTGATTTGAGAGGAGGAGCTGATTGTTTGGGAGATAACCGATTTGAGGTTGTAAACTCTACTGAGGAGGTGATTAGGTGGTCCGGGCGCATTGCTCGAGAGGTCATTCGCTTGGATTTTGAGGGTTTCATTGGGGAAAAAGAGGTTTCGCCTGAAGGAGTGCGAAATTTTCTTGATGAAAACGTTCTAAATCCTTCTTGGGATTTTTAGGAAGTTTTTGAGGATTTTTCAGGGTTTTCTGTCATTTTCTAGGAATTTCTGTACAAAATTTTAAGGGTTTTTCTGGCATTTTCCATCCGTGGTGTGCTGGATGGTATCACCATCGAGTTTTGGGAGGTTGGCGTCTGCGCTGGATGAGACGCCTCGTTCGACAGCGGTCCTGTGCTCTTTGGGGGAGAGGTGGTGGGACACTACCCACACTTTCCATTTTGTCTTTGGGGAGATAACGGTGACTCCCATAGATGTGCAGCAACTGTTGGGGCTGGATTGTGATGGGGAGCAGATAGAGGTGGATCGCTCCTTGCGGGTGAGGCTGGAGGCGGTGCATGCGGCACTTGGTGATGTGAGGAGGATAGTTTCGGGAGATTCTATCCGACTGTCCTTGTTGAAGGATGTTCTGCTTAGCAGGGTGATTGATGTGGAGGATGGGCTGCAAGTGAGGCAGATGGCCCGATTGTTCATCTTGATGGTGTTGGGAGGTTTCATGGTGGCGTCGAGCGATGACATCGTCCATTTGTGGTTTCTGCCGTACTTGAGGATGTTTTCGAACATCCCTTTCTATGATTGGGGGAGTCTGACCTTGGTGACCCTTTACTCTTCTTTGGATGCATTCATCCAGTGCTGCCGATAGACTTTTACTGGAGCCACATATCTTCTTGAGCTATTCTTTACTTTGCGCATTTTCATTTCATGCATTCGCATTTTCTTTTCATGTCTTCGCATTTTCCTTATACGTCTCATTTTGCTTACGAATTCAGACGTGGTTCTATGAGGTGATTGGGTGCAACACCCCGCTGATTTCTCTGAAAGACAACACTGTTGGGGACTTCTATCGATTGTATCGATGGCGTAAGGCCAACCGGCAGTCGAAGGGATCTCTCTCCCTGGAGGCGGTGCGTCAGGTCTTGAATGACCTGACCAGTGGTCGGGTAAGGTCCTTTCCTTTTCAGTCTTGGTTTTTGCACCTTCTGATCTTGTATTGACTCATGCCTGCTTGGATATTTTTGGTGACCTTTTATCCCTAGGGGACAGCCATTCAGGATACGGGGATGACTGGGGTGAACGCGCAGATGAGGCGTTTATTGGCACATGAGTTAGGCAATTCCTGGTATCTCGGGGAGAGGGTGGTTCACCAAATTACTGAGGAGGAGGTGGTGGTGGTGCCACCCACGCAGCCTCCTACGTCTATGAGGCGGGAGCGACAGTTGTTAGAGGATGAGAGGATCACGGCGATGATCGACGAGTCCTATGCATTGTACACCGATACGGATGTGCCGTATGACTACATAGATTTTGTGACGAGTTGGTTGATGGCGCCCAGCATACATGATGCCTTGCCTTTCCCTCTTGCAGGTTCGAGTCGAACGGTGGGATCTCTTGAGAGAGAGAGAGAGAGAGAGAGATAATGTGGGTTCGGGCTGAGTCCCATTGTTTTTGGCTTTTCTTTCTATTTCCTGCAAAATGATGTAACACAGAAAATAGATATATGCGATGCAATGTAGTTTTTTGACTATCTTTTATTTTAATGATGAATGAATGCATGCACATGCGCTTTTTAATTTGCTACAGAGACCGTAAAACAGGAGTATTTTTGGAATTTTCAAAGGAAAGCTGTTTTATTTAAAAAGGGGAATCTCATAAGGAGAAAACAGGATTCTTGAAATTCTTTTGAGAATATCAATTTATTTTTATTGAGTTTTTTGATTTGACAAAAGAGGAAAGGAGGAAATTTTCAAAAATGGGGGGTTGTTGATCGACAAGCACCCTGACCTGCCTATCGGCAGTTCAGTCCAGTCCTATCAATTGAAAGCTTTGATTGGTACCCTCTTCAGCCTTTAGTACCTTGTGGGGTAGGATTTCTTTCAATTTCTGTAGGGATTATGTCCCTTATGAGGATTTTTAAGTATAAAAAGGGAGAAAGGGTGGAGTGTTCTCATCACACCTTTGTATCCTCATCTGCCTACCCATTATCTTTTAGTCTCGCAAGATGTCTCTCCCTGGTAGCATTGAGTTTGCCAATTACCTCGAAACCTTGGAAGCTATGTGCTCTTATAATGTCGACTATGATGCCTTCAACATGCGTCGAGTCTCCTTGTGGTGAAATCGACCTATTGAGTGGAACATGCTGATGGCGATAGTACAATTCTGGTACCCCGAAGACCATGTATTCCGCTTTGGGTTGGAAGAAGTTTGTCCTACCTATGAGGAATTTTCTGCCATACTAGGTGTAAATCCCAGTGTTGCTGCGGCTTTTTTCGAATTTTCTCGCTCTCCTAGAGATTTGTTGGTCGGGCTTCTTCATATCTCGCCTTCGGCGGCCAGGTCATTGGTTGCTGGAGGAATGATCTCCCTCCCAGCGGTGTTGCAGTCCGTGCATTTGCGGGAAGTAGGTGATACCGACTATGCTGGAGCCGTTGTTCTGGGCCTTATTTCAAAATTGATGTTGGTGATTGGGGAGGTGCACGTGGACCCTCAACTTGCAGCCATTACTTCATGGATGTCATACCGTCGCAATCCTGCGGCAGTGATATTGGCGGAAACTCTGAATGGCCTGGATGCCTGGAGAGAAGGTCGTTCTGACCTTTTGAGGGGTAGCCCTGTGATGCTGTTCATGTGGTTGTCTGAGAGATTCCGTTTGGTGACTCCTCCAGAGTATCCCTTGTCAGCTGTACCCAACTTCTTTTCACGCTATTTCATCAGCGTTGGCCTGTATGTTGAGAACTGGGAGAATTGTCTTGTGGAGCATGGGGCTCGTGGGCTGTATTGGTCAGTTCCTTAGTGGGGACAGTTGCATCCTGTTCTGGAGGTAGGAGATTATTCATATGTGCGGCTGGTTGGTCTCAGGCAGACCTCTTTTTATTTCCCTTGGCGGCTTCTGCGCCAATTTTGCTGGGCGCAAGTCGTGCCCCCTCGGACCTCAAATTTCTTTCTGGTAGAAGATTTGACTGAGCACTTACGTCTATTGCTTGGATCTATGTGGGAAAATCGAAGTTCGTCGACCCATCCCTCTCAGTCTGTCGGGAAGGTTTGGAATGTACCCAAAGATTATATGAGGTGGTTGTGGAGGAAAGTGGTCAGCAAGATGTTGGCAGTGGAGACTGGTCAAAGGTGGTTTATTTTATCTGACTCCATGGAAGGGGGTGTTCTGGTCTTTTCAAAGATGTTTAAGGCTCATCGATCCATGGAATGTTTGCGACACTCCATTCAGGCAGGGGAAACTTGGGGTCCTCAGGATATAGATGATGAGGGTGCAGGCTCTTCGGGTAGCCGTGGGTAGGACTCTTTGAGAATTTTTTTTGTGTAACAAACATCGGGATTTTATCTGGCTTTTTATGGTAATAGGGGAAAGGGAGTTATCCGTTCCTTTTTCTTATGTAATTCATACTGTAGTTTCTTATTAATGAAATAAACAAGTTTCTGATCATCCAGTTGTGCCTTTCGATGAATTTTGTATTTTGAATTATCTATACCGATCGCTAAGGCATACATAATCCTTTTGTTTAAGTAGATGTTTAGAATGAACTGTCGTTCTCGGAGATAAGAAAAGAATATATTTTTGTGAAAAAGAAGGGGTCGTGCTCATGTAAGATGTATGAGCTGCCTACATACCTCTGGGGTTTTTTAAAAAGTTCTAAAATAGTTTTTGTAGAGTATCAGGCCCACGTAGTTCTGGGTAGGGGAAATAAAGAATTTTTTTAGAATAGAAGGGGGATGAGAAGAGTCATAGATCGCCGAGATTTCGGACTAGGGGTAGAATTTCTTGAGATGGTCCAGATTGACTGGATGATCCATCTCTTCCCCATCCAGGTCAGTGAGCATGGCGGCACCGCCAGATAAGATTTTCTTCACAATGTAAGGGCCGCTCCAATTGGGCTTGAATTTTACTCTGGGGTCCCAGATGGGTTCGATTATCTCTTTGAGGGCTAAATTCCCCTCCTGGACATCGCGGTCCTTGACTCTCTTGTTGAATGAACGCGCTATTTGACGATGGTACCCTTGTATATGGTATAGAGCCTTCAATATCCTTTCGTCCAGGAGGGTCAGCTGGTCAAGATGGCTTTTGCACCAGCCTTCCTCACTAACCTTGCTTTCGAGCACGATGCGTAGCGAGGGTATTTCCAGCTCCATAGGTAGGACAACTTTCATTCCGTAGACCAAAGAGTAAGGGGTAGCCCCGGTAGAGGTTCGTATTGAGGTTCGATAGCCCCAAAGGGCGTACGAGATTCGATCGGCCCAATTCCTACAACTTTCGGTCATCTTACTGATGATGGCTTTGAGGTTTTTGTTGGCGACACCGTCAAAGAATATTTGCCATCGGAGGTTGTCTTGGGGGGTGCAAAGGATATTCTCATCTGGGAATTGAGAGGTCCAGACATTAGCTTCTTCTACGGGGTAGTCAGCGAGGTAGTCAGAAATTGCTCTTCCTTTAACGACTTTCTGTGTGACGTACACAATATCAAACTCGGTTAGGAGCATCAACCATCGAGCCATTCGGCTGGATGAGGCGGGTTTCTCAAGCGGGTATTTGATGGGATCCATTCGGGATACAAGTTTGATGGGGAAGGCGAGCATGTAGTGTCACAACTTTTGGGTGACCCAGACAAGTGCGACACATGCCTTTTCTAAAGCAGTATAGTTGACCTCGTACCCGGCCAATTTGCGACTAGCATAATAGATGGCTCTTTCTTTGTGGGAGTCTTCAAGGTATTGGTCTAGCAAAGCTCCAGCTGCAGTGTCAGTTATGGTTAGGTACAAGAGCAAGGGGAGACCAGGCTGTGGTGGCATGAGTACCGGAGGTTGGGTTAGATATTGTTTGATTCGGTCAAAAGCTTCTTGGCAAGCCTCATTCCAAACCTTGGTTGAATCCTTTCGGAGGAGCTTGAAGATTGGTTCACAGATGGAGGTTAGGTAGCTGATGAACCGGCTGATATATTATAATTTCCTAAGAAAACCTCGAACTTCTTTCTCTGTTCGGGGTGGTGGCATCTCAAGTATGGCCTTCAGCTTGGCAGGATCTGCTTCTATCCCCCTCTCACTGACCATGAATCCTAAGAGTTTTTCCTTTATAACGCCGAAGACACATTTATGTGGATTGAGTCGCATATGATATCGCCACAGTCGTTCGAAGAACTTTCGGAGAGCGGGAACCTGACCTTCTCTAGTTTTGGACTTGATAATCATATCATCCACGTAAACCTCGACCTCCTTGTGAATCAAGTCATGCAGGATGTTCGTGCATCCCTTTGGTAGGTAGCCCTAGAATTCTTGAGACCGAATGGCATAACGGTGTAGCAAAAGGTCCCCCATGGGGTGATAAATTCGGTTTTTTTCTTGGTGGTTGGGGTGCATCTTGATTTGGTTATATCCGAAAAACTCGTCGACGAATGACTTGAGAGCATGGCTGGCTATGTTGGCCACGATCATATCGATATTGGGTAGCGGATAATCATCCTTCAGAGAGGCTTTGTTTAAATCTCGGTAATACACACACATTTGAACCTTTCCTCCTGATTTCGGTACAGGTACATTGTTGGCTAGCCATGTGGGATATTTGATCACTCGAATGAAACCCACGTTCAACTGTTTGACCACCTCTTCTTTGACCTTGAGCGACCATTCTGTGCGGAGTTTTCTCAATTTTTTTTTAATCGGCTTGTAATCTGGGAGAGTGGGGATATCGTGCCGTGCTATTTCAGCATCGATACCAGGCATATCATCATACGACCATGCGAAGACATCCAAAAACTCCTTCAGTAATTATTTGAGTTGTGCACGCTCATGCTCGTCAAGGGTGGCCCCTATCCTAATCTCTCGCAGTTGGTTAATAACAATAGTCTCTTCTTCATTAACTTGAACGCGGTTATGTTGTTTGTTATTAACCTTATTTAAATCAGTTAAGAATTGTTCATTTGCAAAATCATCATCATCAAAAGTTCGATTAGAATCTAAACAATTAATGTAAGGCACAACAAGATACTCAAAATCTTCGTTTATTTCATTGATAGGAAAAACAACATTGAGAACCTCATCAAAAGAGGTCTCGATTACATTTGAGCCAGGATAGACAACAGTAGAAGAAACAGGGTAAACATTGGGGTTAGGGGAGATTTCAAGAGGTAGAACTGGCGTAGCATTCCAGTTGAGGAGAGGTGTATCAGCATCCTTGATCAAATGAGGGGGTCCAGTGATGTGGTGCCTGAGTGAACCATGCAGAGTGCCAGCCCTAGTGTTTGTAAGTTGAAGGAATATTCGGAGTCACTTTCCTCAGTTTTTTTGGTATCTTTGATGAGCGATTATACGCGATGTGGGAAACTTTCGGCCCATGATTAGTTGTCTTGGAAGAAGATCTCCATTCCAGGCTTCATCTTCTTGTCTGTGCAGTCGTACCATGGTTCTGGAAAACCGCAAAAGGGGAAGTCTTCGCCCTCTTTGATAAATCATCCATTCAAGGAGTCTCATGGGATAGTTTGGACACAGTCTAGTCTCCTCTTTGGTCAAGATTGGTGGATCATTTTGAGCTTTTGTTCTGATGGTTGATGCCCCAAGCCACAAGGAGGGAAAGCTTTCTTCAGTTCAACGGGCTCGAGTATCCCTTTTTGTCTCTTCCCTAGCCCCAGTCCGGGCATGAAGTGCATGTTTTTGAACATCTGAATCTCATTGACATTGCTATGAGGGTCGTATTCTGGACAAACCCTTTCTTTGAAACCTTTCCCTGCCGGGAGTAGGAGTGGCTCAATTTGGAATCCTGATAGGAGCATATCATTTGACCCATGCTGTATCTTAAGAATTGGACTGCTGGTGCTTGCACCCTCAGCATTGTCGTCGTCACCCAAAATGGTGATGACTCGCCCATCGACGAAGAACTTCAATTTCTGATGGAGTGAGGAAGACACACCCTTTATACTGTGGAGCCAGGGTCATCCGAGCAACAGGTTGAAACAGGCCGGGATATCGATGACTTGGAATTCGACGATAGGGTTTATAGGACCAGCCCCTATTATAAGTTTTATGGATCCCATCACCTCCCGACAGGTATTATCTTAGGCACGCACAGCGGCGGAGGTTGGAGCGAGGTCGCTTTCTTTCAGGCCTAAACATTTGAAGGTTTTTAACAGGCAAACATTCAAGGCGAATCCATTATCAACAAGAGAGAGCGGTACAACCCTCCCCATAACCTTGACGGAGATATTGAGTGCGTGATTGTGGTTTGGCCCAATTTTGGGGATTTCTTCTTCAGAAAATCATAGCATTCAGGTGGAGGTCAAGGATTCGACCAAATTTACCGCTTCTTCTGGTGTGGTAGAAGGAGGAATTGTGGGTCCTGTGAGCAACTTGATTAAAGCATTTCTGTGTAGCTGGGAATACATGAAAAGCCCCCATAGAGTGATATTAGCTTCAGTTTTCTTCAGTTGATCAAGGATCTTGCTCTCCTCAATGGTCATCTCTGGCATAGGAAGGCTTTCAACGCCCTTCCCCTTGTCATTTGCTGGTAGCGAGTTTGGAACTTGGTAATGTCTCCCAAATCTGGTTATGTGATTTACTGAAGAAGGGAAAAACTTAAATCTTGTTTCCTCGTCAATCTCAGGTTGTTCTACCGCCCTGTCTATTTCTCCGAGGAGTTATTTAAATGAGATCATCCCACATAAGTCGACTACTGGGCCAGTTCTTCCTGAAGCTTGTTCTTCATTTGAATCTTCTAATTCTTCCCCCCATCCGGTGGAAACAATTATGTTCACTTCAACGGCTTCTTCATACAGGTCCTCCCATTCTGTGGGGATGTGTAAGGGTGAAGGGACCAGGTGACCTTGTAGCTTCAAAGCACCAAATAACTTGGTGATACTGCAAATGTTGTTGGTTTGCCTGAATGCTTTCGCCATGATCTGGAAAACATCATCTATGATGACTTCGTCGGTTGGTACCACCCAACTATCTGATTCTCGGGCCCATTTTCGTGCTTCCACTGAACCTCTGGCAATCGATATTCATCTGTGAGGGAAATTTCAGCTCGAACTCTAAGGGTTGATTTAAGACTTCTGACAATTCCATTCTTCTATTTTTAGAACAGATACGGACAATGATGCATGCTCTAGTAAGGAGTGATAGTGCCCGATCAGCGAGGCTAGTGGGGTGTAGGAGGAAATATGGGCAAATTTGAAGAGGTTTAGGAGGGTATAGGGGTGTGATTTGTGTTGATGGATTGAAATTCGGGTTTTCTTCCAAGAAGATGGCATTGGTGTGATTTGGGAGTGGATTATGAGTAGTGTTTGGCTTAGGCTTGGCTGGTGGGGCGATGGTACCCTGGTCAATTAGATCTTGGACTATGTTTTGAAGATGGAAGCATTTGTCGGTGGTATGGCCAGCTGTTTGGTGAAAGGTGCAATGAGCATCGGTCTTGAAATTTTTGGGAACTGGATTGGGTAATGGACGGGGATCCAAGGGTTTTATAAGGTTTCGGCTTAACAGGGCTTGATAGACTTTGGAGAGGGGAGCATGAATCTCAGTGTATTCCCTTTGGACGGGGGCAGGGTGACTTTCTGGTGCCCATGATGTGGCTGGTTGAGAGATGTTGTTGATGGTTGAGACCGTAGCATTGGCAGGCTTGTCATACTTTCTAGGGGTGAACTGTCCGGACACCTTCTTTGGTTCAACTTCTGTTTTGGCAAGACCTTCCTCGATTTCTACTCCTGCTTCTCTGAGAGCTCGAAAGTGGGGGTAGTACTGTCCTCTCATGGCTGCTCGGACATGGGGCAAGAAATTCTTCTTCACTATGTTGACTTATTCTTCCTCAGATGGCCGATTGGTCATGGTAGCTGCTTTTTCCCTCCATCAGGCTATAAAGTTACTGACTGATTCTCAAGAGTTTTGTTTGAGCAGCTCTAAATCACTACGGGTGACCTCAAGCTCTTTGTTGTATTTGTACTATGACATGAATTCTCGGGCTACATCCTCCCAGTTACGGATTCTGGATTCTTCACGAGATAAAAACCATAAGAGGGCACTATCCTTTAAAGTTTGCTGAAACAATTGAGCAATCACCTCTTCAGAAGCCCCTAGTAGAGTCATGGAATGATGATAACTGCGAAGATGAACAATTGGGGGACCACTCCCCCCAAACTTCTCGATATTTGGCATTTTAAACATCTCGGGTAATCTCGCTTAAGGATAAGGAGACATGTGGGTGTAGTCCATGTAATTCCCAGAGATCCTGACTTGGTCAAACTTCTTGGTAAGCATCTTGAGATCCTCTTTGACTTTATTCAACTCCTCCTCCTTTGGATCAGCGACCACAGGCAGGTTAGCCATAGGCTGGGCAATGTTTGTCATTGGAAGCTGGGCAGGCGGCGACCCATTAGTAGGAGGGGCACGTGGAGCATGATGATATTCTTCCGGGACCCAGATAGGCTTGGGTGGACCCATAGCACGAGGGAATAGGGCCTCGGTCTCTTGAGGAATAGGGACTTGGTTTCGTTGCATTTCTCGAACCTCAGCTTGGAGGTTGTCAATCTTGGCCACGAACTGAGCTAGGACTGTCGGCAGATACGGTTGTATGACTGGTGCTTGATCTGCATTCTCCATGGAAGATGGATGGATTCCGAACTCGGAAGGAGTAGTAAAGGAGCGGATGAAACTCCGGGGTGATATGACTGAAGACCGAAGCCAATAAGGAGCCAGGCTAAGGGCGTGCGATCGACCTGAGAAGGCGTAGGAGGAGATTTATTTTTGAGAAAAAAAGGGAAGAAACTATTTTTGGATTTTTGATAAAAAGGGAGAAATGTTTTTGGATTTTTAGTAAAGAAGGGAGAAATGTTTTTGGATTTTTTAATAAAAAAGGGAGAAATATTTTTTAATTTTTTTAATAAAGAAGGGAGAAATGTTTTTAGATTTTTAATAAAGAAGGGAGAAATGTTTTTGGAGACGGAACTCAGCATGATTATTATGATTATTATGTTCTCACTTGTATTTAATTCTCCTAAATGCAATGTCGGACTGGACCCGAGCCTGGAAAAGGGGGGTCTTAATATATGCAAAGCTACGTTTGAACTTGTAACCAGGCTCGCGGATAGGGTCCCATTTTAAAAAATGCGCAAAAATTGGGCGGCAGGCCTACCCGAAATTTTGGCAGAGTTTCGGGTTGAAACCGGCAATCTAAAGTGCTTGTCCTAGGTTTGACACATATTTGTGGGTATGCAGTTGGTTTGGGTGAATCGGCATTAGTTCCCCCCTTGGCGTAACTTCCACGATATACGTCTTGCTCTTGCGGGCAATCGGTACATGTGGACAAGCCATTTGATATACCCGAGTGTACGTGAATTGCCTCACCATATACCTCTTGGGGATGGTACGTGTGAGAGCGAATTCGATATACTCCGTGTACGTGAATGAATTCCCTGCGATATACCTCCCGTTATGACTTCGGTCAAGCGGTACGATGAGGGGGAACCGTTCGATATACGTTGAAGGTACTTGGCCAATGGAAGGTGAGAGTCATATCGCTTAGGCTAACTGCGACCTGCCGGACCAACGCCCATCACGAAGTGACCCTCCAGTTACTGGGTAAAATCTGGGTCAATATCAATGATCTTTTGGTGATGTTGTGTGAATCATGCATGATTCCTTTATGAGTATCTTATGATGAGAATGCCTTTCTTGATTATGCCAAATAGGGAGCAAAGTACAAGTACCCCAAAAGGTACCCCAAGTATGGATGGGTGATGCGTGCAACATGGGGATATATATGTGATCCTAGTTGCACGTGGTGTGAAGTATACATGGAGACTTTTCTATAAGTGTGTGAATAGAAGCATAAGCATGGGGTACATATGAGAAAGGGGAACATGCAGGTATGGGGGGAAACATAAGAAAATATAGCATTCATGTAAATAGAGTCAAGCTCTCAAAATGATAAATCTCCCTAGCAGAGTCGCCACTGTGGCCATCCTCGATCCCCGCCACGGAGGGAAAAGGATCCTTCGGGTCCCACGTGTCCCCTCCCGAGAGAGCGCTTCGGCCGGCATCGATTTGTGAGGTGTGAAAATGTAAAGAGATTCAGAGTCGCCAGTCTATTTTACTCAAAACAGACAAAAGAAAAGGGGAAGCCACCCCGAAGGATGGCATCCAAAGACATACTGGTGCGTGCGAAACTAAAATGATTCGTGAAGAGTTCGAAGGCTTAATTAAGAAATGGGAAGGTGTTAGGCACCCATTCCGCCCTTTCAGTCTATCATGAATATTTTCTATTTTCCTTTATATTTCCCCCCGTGATATTTGTGCATGTGTATATATAGAATGGAGGTAGGAATCCTCGGCTTGTATCATGGAAAAGATAAAGCGAGTCATCCATAGGAATGTGAGATTAATATAGAAAATAGGATTTACGTGATTACCCTTACGTTGATCGTGATAAGAGAATGATAAAGCATGTGGAATAATACGCCACTAAGAACGAGTATGTATAAAATATAATAGAAAATGAGATAAAGAGAAGAGAAAAAAATAAGAGAAAAATTGAGAAAGGGACTCGAATCTCGGGTTTTACCCCGAGACACCTACGTAGCCTATAAAGGCATCAAAGTCCACGTAGTTCGCATATAAAATGAGAGGTGGGGTTTATCCCATAAATCCAAATGGAGAAATCTCTTATTTGTAAGTGTGTGTGTGTGTGTGTGTGTGTGTGTAGAAAAAGTGTTTTAGTTATGAGAAAAGTGTAGAAAAGTTGTGAGAATCCCTATTTGGGATTTATGAGCAAACCCTCTTTTTCTTATTTTTTGGGTTTTATTTATATGAAAATAGGAGATGTGCAATAATACTAGACAAAAAGGTATGTGGGGATATGTGAAATAAGATAATAAAAGTGCTTAAGTAATAAAACAAGTTATTGCGAATTTAAGAAGATTTGAAGAGAAAGGTGAGAAATATGGACCTTCTTGGAGACTTTGAGCTTGATCTTGAATGTTGAAAAGCAGTCCTTGCACTTGGGTGATGATGGAGGGTGGCTAATTCATCAAGTTTGATGGAAGGGATGATGAAAAGTGGAAGTGAAAAAGGGATTTGGAAGTTGAAATCACACTGCCTTCGAGAGAGGTTTCTGGGGTTTTTCTGAGAGTGCTTTTGCTTCTGATCCGAGCTCCCTTGAAAATGAGGCCAAGGCCTCCTTTTATAGGCCCAGGAGCCTACCGATCGGCATTACCATGGCACTACCTATCGGCAGGTGCCGATAGGCGGGGTATGGGACCTGCCATTTGGCAGTGCGCTTCGGGCTTTTTCGGAAAATTGGCCGCCGAGGGCAAACCATTGGTCAGAATCGTGCATGGGGTATACCATTGGAAAGGTATTTTAGATACCTTCAAAAGTCCTTTGGACCGCTCCCGAGTTTGGGAGTTGACTCTGGGTCAAATGTGGCTCGGAAGCGTTTGTCAGTCCGTTGGACGAGGAATCGTTCCGACGCAAATGGATCGTTCGTCCGCATGGTAAGTCCGAATTATGCATGGGGCATACCATTTGAAAGATTAGGAGATGTACTTAAACATTCTGAAGATTTTGACCAGGTTCAGGGAGTTGACTTTGGTCAACCGATCCCGAGAAGCATTCGGTGACCTCTCGGAGTCAAACGGATCGTTCGTCCGCATGGAAAGTCAAAATCGCACATGGGACGGACCGTTAGAAAGGATTGTTAGTTCCCTTCAAAGATTCATTCATCCTCAGTCGAGCTGAAGAGTTGAATTACGTCAAATAGAGCTCGGGAGCGCCTGGTGGCCTCTAGGTCGGGTTTTGGATGCAAACGGATCATTTGTCCGCATGGTAAGTCAGAATCGTGCACAGGACAGACCGTTGGAAAGGGTATTCAGTGCCCTTTGAAGATTCATTAAGTCTCGGTCGAGATGAAGTGTTTGACTTTTGGTCAAACCGAGCCGGGGAGTGCCCGATGGCTTCTAGGTCAATGCTCGGGATATGACTTGGGTTTGTGGTGATGAGTGGAGGTATTAGGGACCTAAGGAGAGTTAGGGGGTAACAGAATGAGGTGTCTACAGATATGTTAGTAATTTACGATTGTTTATGCGAGCCAATAGTGGTGACACCGCAGTTTTTATGGTAAGGTGCCTTTGTGTCAGACCTTGATGATGTGAGAGTCCTAGTAAGGTGTTAACAAAGGTGAATGTCATCCATTGAATTAAAAACAAGAATTGTGTAAAGTCAATAGTAGAGATTAGGCGATTGGAGTGTCGTGTCTAAGGGGTGTTGATTTTGTGATAAGGACACATTAAGTTCATTAGTTAGGTGCTTACGGGTTGTTAATAACGATGATGTAATTAGGCAAAATTGATCCTTGGCGTAGTGTCATGTTGTAATAATTTGGCAATTCGATGGGCATGTAGACTTGTGCCAGTCATCACTTAAGGATGTGTACTGAGCTGCAGTTGACAGGGTATTATCACTATAGGTAAGTCCTTTGGTAATTGCTGATTGAAAGTTATATCTGGCAAGCTATGATGAGAGTTACTGGCCATTGGTGGTAAGTATGTTACATGTGTAACAATTATGGGTTCAAGTGACGTAGGAATGAACCCTAGATAGTCTTCCATGATATGGTTTTAGAGAATATGATGCAACTTTAAGTAATAGGATCCCTATTGATGTCAGTAATGTAGACTTAAAGGATTATAGGTAGTGTACGATATCCTATATCCTGCCAGAACCCTTAATAGTGTCAGTATGTGGTTTGATACGTAGTGTATGGCATCGATCGTTTAGAAGAAGGATTTCGATCCTTTATTGGATCTCAAGGAGATAATCGTAGGTTAGACCTATGCTAGAGTTCGAAACAAAAGAAAAATAAGATTATTATCTAAATATCGTGGCTTATTTAGGCGGCCTAAGTGATGACGGAATGCGAGGTGGTTTCAGTGTGGGTATGATCTAAGGAAGTCCTTACAGTATTCTTAGGACTAATTATGTGTGGCGTCATTAAGGAATAGAAGTTGATTTTTTGTGATGAGTTGAGGTGTTTAATAGTTAAAGTGCACCATGTATGGAGACTGGTAGGCTAGTATCCTTGTGAGTACCTAATAGCTATAATGTGGATATCACGAAATCGATAGGGCATACCTGTGATGAGGGGATCATGGGTGATGAGATCTCGTCGAATTTTTGATGATTTTTCTGTTGGGGTGTGGTTGGTATCCTTAAGGAATCAGTCAAATCTGACTCCGTGGAGTAAAAGTGTTGTAATTATGGTAGTACTAAGGGTCATGTAATAACCCTAAGTTATTGGTTAAATTTTCAGGAATCGAGTCATGTAGTCCTTGGTGAGGTCTTCCAATTTTATATAAATAGGCGGTGCAACATCCAAACGGAAATTGGAGAGTTATGTCATGATTGGTCATGATGCTCGTTTGTCCTAACACGATTAGTGTAGGAAGTGTAGTACTCAATTTTGATGGGTACTAGGAAATGCATTTGGACATACATTTATGGTGTCATGATAGAGATTTGAAAATAGCACCCCAGAGGGGACATCGAAGCATTATTAGAATATCAACATTTGTCGATAATATAAGTTAGAATAGCCCTATTAGGGAAGAGACTAATTCTTGGCATGTCTTGCCAAATCGGTACGGATTAGGAGATGTAGCACTATGTGATACTTAATACCCTTATAGTGCTAATGGAGACCGGTGTGTCCATCATGTAAATTCAATTTGGATATATATTGTAGATAGGCACAATGACGACCTTATGTCATTACAGGTTATAATACGGTGAATATTTCGCTTAATTAGGAACTGCCTAAGGAAATGTTTGGGATACGATCATTGTACAATAATGTAAACAATGACCTAGGTGTGTCAGGTTGGTCATGGTGTCATGTTGACTAAAGATATGGATAAGGTCAACATTGACAAGGACGTTGGGAAATCGGAGTGGTTCATGTCTATCAAGGATGTAAGGAGGAAACCTTTCCCCCTAGTGTTCGACTTACCAATGTATAATAGGTTTGTATGTTATTTTAGCCTTTAGGAGATGATTGTTTCATGATTCTATTTTCCATGGTTGGTGACTCAAGCCGGGGTATGGCCGTACTAGGATCGGGTGAGATTAGCTGCGAGGAGTCGTAGACTTTGAGAATATACAGATGGGATTTTTTCAGAACGGTTGCTAATTTTTTTTATTCTTTGTATCCTTTTTAGTTTCGGTAATCAAGGATTGTGTTCCCTCCATTATGGTAGTTGGGGACTGTATCGTGGTGTGGTACATTGTGGTTTCTCTCAATAGAGTGCGGTTGGACCTCGCATGGTCAATGAATCTAGGTAACTGGGTACACCCTTATTTAAAGTATCATTTTGTATTGCATAAAGTTTTTTGTATGTGTGGCTATGCGTTTGACCGCACGGTTTGCTCGTAGTATCCATTTTCCTTTAGATTAGTGACCTTATGGATTAGCTAGCATAGAAATTTGTAGCTCTGATTCTAAAGTCCAAGATGATGATTTGAGGACATTGAATAGTATTGGAAATTGAGGAATCATAGCACACGGTGTTGTTTTGCCACAGTGAGAGGATTGGTGGAATACTCGGATGAGTGTTCCATAGTTAGACATCTAGAATGTTCCTAGGTTCATAGAAGGAACTTGTGGAAGGTGTTAGTCAGACGTACTATTTTTAACTTAATTGGTGTGTCTCTCCACGAAGCGGGTGACTAGAGATGCGAGGTTAGTATCGAGTTAAAGGGAACTTGTGTGGTCAGGGTGACCCAAGAATTTGAGGAGACTCAGGGTGTGTTGTCCTAAGAATTAAAATAATTTATGATGATGGGTGGGATGTTAGTTAATCTTCATATTTCACTTCGGTAGATATACTGGCAGACCTTGGTGTTAGCAAAGAAACCTTAGGACCTGATTGAATTTGATCACCGCGTAAGTGGAGACTTGAGGACTATTATGTGACTTTGATGGATAGCCTCATAGTGCGCATTAAAATATGTTGAATGTTGAGTTCTTTGGTGATCGCTCTGGTAAAAGAAGGTATGATGATTTTCTAGTGGTTTGGGGTTTATATAACCCAACCTTGAAAAATACCTATGACTTAGAGTAAGGATTGATAACCCTGGAAATTTGAAGAATTTGTGGATAAATAATTTCGAGAATGAATTTTCCTAAGGAAGGAAAAATGTAACACTCGCCCTATAACTTTGATCATACTCGTATGATTTAGTGACTTAATATGACCAATGGGACTTTGGGCTTGTTCAGGTGTATCACAAGTCATATTTGGGTAATGTATACAAAACTGAATTGGAACTTTTATAACCAAAAGTTAATACTGAGATTTTTGGCACTCGTTCAAATGAAAGCTATTGTCATTCAAATGAAGTTTGAATAACTTCTAACGACTGAGAAATTTGTCGATTTCCCTCGCTCTCTGGAATTTTGTTAGAAATCCATGTTCAAACAAAGTGCTCAGTCGTTCAAATGAAGGGTATTTCTCACTCCCCATTTAACCCCGCAATTTTACCTTGTTTGTACCTCATTAGAACTCTCGTTCGAATGATATGGGATCTCCTTCGAACAAGGTTCAAAGTCGTTCAAATAACCAGGAAAAATGTAGAAAATTCTACATATTTTTAAGTGTTGTCACGACGTGGATCCTCAGATTGGATGACGTGTCAAGCTCTCAACGGCTTAGATCAAAACGTTGCATAAGGGATTGATGGGCCATTGGATAAAAGGTTGAGTGTAGGGGCATTTGGGAGATTTAACCCTTAGGATTTTTGGAGTATTTATGTGAGGATTTGTCTCATTTGGGGTATTTTTCATCATATTTTCTCTCTCTCTCTCTCTCTCTAACTCTTGGAGCTCTTCCTCCACTAACCCAAACACACCACCCTAGCATCACCACCCATCCACCTTAAAACCATCATAGTCTAACCCTTTTCTTCCATATTTAAGCTCCTAAAACCCATTTACACCATTTATTGGACAAAGTCACAAATCCTTGGAGATATTGTTGGGGGGGTTTGAAAAAAACATAGAAGAAATCATAGAGTTTGAAGGGGGCTTAATGTAGATTTCAAGAAGACAAGATTATGGAGCTAGGAAAACTCTTTAAGGTTATCTTATGAGGTGGGAGGTTTCCATATTCTTCTACACTTCATTCACCATTGTTGGAGCTTCTTTGAGGTGGGAAACTCTACTCTTAGTTTAAGAACTGTATTATTTCAGGGCATTAGTTTTGTAGTTAGAGTTAGTAAAAGTAGGGTTCATATGTGATTTGAGAAAGTTATTTCTTATGGTTTTGTGGAAAATTTGTCTATAAAACATTTCAAGAGTTATGAGGAAAAATGATATATTTAAAGAAATCTTGACATCAATAAAATGTTTGAAATGATATTTCTCTTTTTGAAAAATATTTTATGAACAAATGTCTCAAGGTGTTCTTGTGAAAATTGAGATTTTTATATAAACAGATATTCACTCAAGTGTTGAAGAAATAAATATGTCTTTAATCTTGAAAAGCATGTTTATGCAAATATTATGAAATTTTTAGAATGAACCTTGTGTTAGACCCATTTAATAGGATTTTTTAACTTAAACTTCATCTCCTCATGTATATATACTTGTAGTATTTTGATGATGAGAAAATAAACAAGTGGAATGAAGGTTTTACTGGGTTTAAACATGAAATGAAGAAAATAGAAATTCCAGCCTTAAAGTGTGTTAAAAGGTGTAGATAGTGTGATAAATGAATATTTCACGACTACCTGTGGACATAAAGGAAAAAACGTATTTTCTTGTAAAGTAGTCTCCAAAATGCCAAAAGGGTTTTCTTAGTAAAGAAATTAATGAAATAAAGATATTTTTAACTTGAGAAGTATGTTACCTAAAGTGTTAAATAAGTGTTAATGAGTTAAAGGAATTTAAGAATTTAGTATGTGTAATTTATAATGTTTTGGGGAAATAAAACTTATGAAAATGGAGGAAACGAAAAGTTTCGAAACAAATGAGTAAAATGATAAAGATATATAAAGTGGAACGTTTTTATGAAATAAAAATGTTCGAAAAGGTTCAACACAAAATGTTCATAAATGAACGTGATTTTTGGGATAAAATCAATACAAGTGTATAAAGGAAGGGAACTGGTGATTTTCAAAGTGTAACATAAGGTGGGGGTGAAATCCGCGAATTTTGGCTTTGGCCGGTAAAAGTGGAATAATGTGGACATTTGATAAATGATAAAACATATTAATATGGACTCGAATGATCCCGGGAATAATTAGGAAGGGTTGGGATCCCTAGGGTGAAAGACTCAAAATCACTAGCCAGAGCATATGGTAGCATATCCAGCAGTGTGGAGCCTGTTAAAGTATATGCGGATAAGTGGAGGATTCCGAGAAAAGATAATAAAAAGTGGAATATGTCAACAAATGGATTGCATTGTGAATATAAGAAAAGACAACCTAACTTGAATGAAATTAATACATGCTTCGGTTGAAAGATAATGTGGACAAGTAAAGTGAAAAAAACGATTAGTGTCCATGAAGTAAAAGGAATCGTAAAGTGAAGCGGTTAAATGGGTAATTAAGAAACCTAAAGAGGTTTAACGCATAATTAACACGAGTGTGATTATAAAAGGTTTTTAATGAAAAAAAGTATTTTCAACTTGGTGCTTACGTGTGTTGAAAAGTGATTTCAACGAAAATACTATGGTAAATTTGGTATGAGTAAAAAGGGTAATTTCGATAAAAGAAGTGACTTTACCAAAATAAAAAGGTATTTGTTCACAGATTTGACCGGTTGTGTTAAATCAAGAAATAAATTTCAAGTCAAGTATAAAAGGGTTCTTTTACAAGATTAAGGAGAATTGATAGGAATCGGTAACGTTTTGGAATATAAACATTTCCATGCATTAAAGTGTGTGTGTGTGTGTGTGTGTGTGTGTGTGTGTGTGTATATATATATATATATATATATATATATAAGGTAGTAACAAGTGCACGTAGACATAACATGTTGGCGTCTATTTTCTGTCGTTCGATTATATAGTGCATTGTTGTATTTTCCCATTGGGTATTCAGCCCATTCCCTCCTCTTTGTTAAGGCAGGTTGTTTGCAGTTTCATATTTTTAGAGCATTATGCAGGTAAGCATTCATTTTATTTTATGTTAGTAGTTATGTATGCTAGAATTTCGAGGATGCTTTCCACATGTCCCTCACGTAGATTAATGTAAATTGGAATCGCATGCTAAATAAGTGAAACGCTAATTAAATAAAATTGGACTAGCAAAATTATTTAGGCTACCTCATCTCACTTAACGTCTAGTATTCGAGTCGGACCAGGTTGACCATGGGTAACCCATATATCCGAGATGGGGCATTTCAATACCGTTAATACTTTCGAAACATAAAGTACATTCTTTTCACCATGGTATCTCCATATCTTATAGTCTTGTAAAATTACTCATTTTGGTAAATGCAAGTCAAGATCTTCTAAAGACTTATATTTTCTGTTAAACAGGTGTACGAACATGAAATCTTATCACTTTTAATCTTTCAATATGTGTATTTAACAAATTTTTGAATGCCCTTTACATGATTATTAGATATTCGGTTACTCTCCCCCATATACTCTTTGTATTGTGGGAAATACATTAAATAACTTCAAAACTCAATTCACATATATTGATAGGTTGAAACAAAGATCACGTAGCACAAAAGAACGTACAATTCATAATTTATTCAAATTATTCAACACAACTTAAACTCAAATTAGACAACTTAAACTTAAATTCATGTTGTATAGACTAAAATTTTCAACAAATGATCCATAAACTTAAAATGACTTATATAAACAAAATATCAAAATATTGCAACTTGTTCTCAAATTAAATAGTTTTCATGTCCTAAGCTTAACCAACAAATAAACTGGCCAAGTGATAAAATAATTATGATAGTATTTCAGCACGTTCTCTTATCCACTATCAACATGCACAAGCATTTCTCCACAACCATTGTATATGTCATCAACCATTATCTAAGCCTCAGCCATCTACAAAGGACAGGAGTTCCGACATTCAAGGAAATGAGTGTGCACGTTCCAATAACCCTGCTATTGGTCAAGCCCCTAAAATAGTATTACTCACCATATTCACTATGAGTGGATGATGATGATCTAGGGACTGTGGTAGGCGAAGGCACTGTAGAGGGGAATGTTGAAGGAGGGGGCATTTGGGAGGGGAAACCTTGAGATGGATGATAGGGAAAACCTTGAGAAGGAATGTAGGGGAAACCTTGAGGAGGCATCGGGGGATGAAAAGCTTGATTAAATGAGGACATAAGGTGCAATATTTCACTATCTAGCACTCCTAGGTTACTATTAATCTCTTACACATCCCCATATGTCTTGGACTTTGACTTGAGATGTAATTTCTCATTGAAGAGAGCTCGTCCACAAAAGGAGTAGTGTGTTTTACTTTAGTTTTCGGCATATGAGAATCGAAACCTCTCATCCTCCCTCTTTTGTAATTTCCAAAGGTCTGAGTTAAGGCATCATATTCAATGTCATTATAAAGGCTCGAAGCGGACTAACTGCTAATGGATTTGATCGATTCCTATAGCGTGAAATTATATTTATTCTTTTGGTTTTAACATTATTTTATATAACGTGTATATATAAATAAATAATTGGTCATACTCAGCAGAGTCGAATCCAAGTGCGGTGGGAATTTATTATCTTTTTCTCATTGGGTATGCACGTACAAGTTACCTCGATTAGGTTTTTGGTCGGCATCTGGACCGCCTTTTATCTTTTTTGACTAGTCACTCCTTAAATATTCATACAATTAGACCCTATCCTATGGACATCAACTTTCTTCACTCTTCTTTGTTTATTTTTCACCCTCTGGACCAACTTTCTATCCATCGCCTCATTTTTCAAAATGTTATTCCATTGATCGACTAAAATTTCAACATTCAGAGGGACTCTGTCTTTCATAGCCAAAATGTCAGAGCTCAATGCCCCCTTTCATAAATGTCTCTATCCAAGGTTTGTCCAATATGTTCTTAATTTTTCAGCAACTCGGGGAAGAACTTTTTGCTATGAGAGGTCGGGAAATGAAAAATGATAAACCCCGGATTCTGATTTTCTCAAATAAAATCAAAGTTAATTTGTAAACGTTGAGAATTTCCTTTTGTGATAAAATCAATGCGGAAGCGTTAGGAAGATGATGGTTCAATAAAATTAAACAAGTAATGTATTCACTTAAACCGATTCATTAATCAAAGCAAGTCCTAGAATTTGCCTAAGTCATGATTATCAATATTTCAACAAAGTTAGGCGAAACCAAATTTTAACAATTGACTTGAATAAAACAAACTTTACCCAATATTTATTTTAGTCCCAAATTAAATGAGTGTGATAAATTAAACCGAATTATATCTTGACTTATGCTACGCATGCGTTCTAAATAAATTATGCAAGATAAAATAAACCAATCACACTACGCCGCGATGTACGAGGAAAAACCCAAGACGGGAAAAAATCTCGGACGGCCCTAGCCACAAATCCACTAGATACGGAATTACAAATACAAGACAGATAGACTTACAATGACTGACTCGATCCCTCTTAAGCCTCGACGCTTCTTCTTGTAGACACCTCTTCCTAGGGGATAACCTCGGAACACCACCGCGATCTCGGAATCCACCGATGGGGCTTTATATGGTCACCGTCACCCGTACATGGAGCCTTTCTCCAAGTGGGTAGAATTGCAACAAAATGTCTTCTTCTTTGATGGATGTAGAAGCAAACCAAAACTTCTCTTCTTGAATTCGGTAGAGATAAACCGGTGTCAAACTCCAAGCAATTTGATATGTATATATGAACTTGGATAAACTCAATTGGGTGTAAACACTAGAGTGATGAAAATATTTTTCTCTAAAAATCTCACTCAAAACATGAACATTTTCCTAAACCATTTTTGCTCTCAAACTCTCTCTAAGAGATAAACTAGGATGGCAAAGTTATGGAAATGTTAAGTTGGAAAATGTCATTCCCGCACATATTAAAGTCAGTAAAAGTTGGTTAAAAACCAAGTAGGGAAGTGGGTGCAAAACTGCCAAAAAACTGCCAAAAACTGTTCCCGCCTGGCCTCTCGTTCAAACGACATTTCGTTCGAACGAGATCTCGTTCGAACGAGATCTCGTTCGAACGAGACTTCTAACGACACACCAGTATGGACTTCGTTAGAATCTCGTTGGAAACCTCATTAGAACGAACAATCTCGTTCGAACGACATTTCGAACGACAGACCAGTATAGGTTAGTGAGAACTCGTTCGAACGAAACCTGGTTCGAACGAAAACCTCGTTCGAACGACATTTCGAACGACTTCCAGAAATTTTGTAAAATTCGATTTTGGCCCAAAAACTTTATATACTTTAATTTAAAGTTCCAATTAAATTTTTCTGAAAATAAAACACAGTTTTTATTAAACCTAACACCCAATAAACTTTGTTCCAAGCTCCTATATATATATAATTGCATTCATACCTTGGGAGCATGGAACTATGATTGATGAAGTAGAAACGAGGCACGCAAATCGACACATTTGATGAAGCTTTATACTCTTTGCTGCTACGTCTTCAATAAACACTTCATAGGCTTGAGAGTATTACAATGACATACTATCCTATGAATAAATGTTTTTGTCCGGAATTGAGCCAACACAATACATGGACTCAATTGGAAATTTGTGTCCTTACAAATCTCCCCCTTTGGCTATTCCGGGACAAAAACCAAACAATAATCCTAAAGGGCCGTCAAGCTCACTAGACTCAAAAACATAACCCACCCAAACTTGACTCAACCCAAGGATCAAACGCTTTGTCGTTTAAACAATGCCGCTTTAGAAGAAATCCTGCACACTTAAGCAAACTCATCAAATGCATAGGGAATATCAAAGTATTAAATGCAATTAATTAATTATTCCCCCTAAATTAATTCTCCCCTTTATCAAACACATGACCTACTTAGAAAGACGTCTCCCCCTAAGATAAATCTCCCCCAAACCAAGATATGATAATAATAGGATTAGATACCATTTCTCCCCCTATCATCATTCTCCCCCTTTTTGTTCAGGAATAGGCAAAGGATAAAGAACTAATAAATAGCATGTTGAAGCGTAAAGTGATAAGACATGAAAGCATATGGACAATAAAAGCATAGGCAAAGACAAAACAAATATCATATATATATATACTATAAATATACCAATAAGTACTTGCATATATAGATAGATATAAACACACACATGACATAAAATACAATAAGTTTCCACACTCGTATGGCAAAAATGTGTCATATAGAAACGGAAGTGTAGGGGTGTGAACTAGCAACAATTAAATTTAGACCCAAACACTTAATAAACATTCACGGAGTTCTCATTTGATTTCAAACTTTATCTCATTTAAATATAACCTCATGTGACAATATGAAGATTGAACTCAATGAACAAACATACACAATGCATACAAGCCTAGCATGATGATGATTCTACAAACCAAATAGAGTCATGACATTAAAGACAACTAGGATAAACGGACATTGTGCAAACCGTTGATATACCATCCAATTCTCCCTCAATAAGCATATATTTTTTTTTCTTTTGAATGAATATATCAAACAAACATAGGCCTTAGCAATTGTTTTCTTTTTAATGCCAAATTTTCTATTTTTAGGCCTTTGGATCACGTATTTCTTTTAGATCCAATAAACAGTGGCTTACTATCGCAAAGGATTTAATTCATCCTTTCGGAGCCCTTCCCCGTGCACATTTTTATTTATCATGTTTTCATTTTTCACACAAATCTCACATGCAACGGATTTTGACATGCACTAGTCCTCCTAGGTCATAGATATGTAGATGACTAGATTGGTAGGAGAACACCTCAAAAAGCTCAAATATAACATGTGTCATTAAGATTTCAAAAGATCTCGTGCATGTGTGAATAGAGGCATATAAAAATAGAATCCATTTAAACAATACAAAATCCAACTACTCCAAATAAAACATGGTAAAGAACATTTTAAGGATTGAAGATCTAAACCAAAAGTTCTAGCCACGTGGAAGCGTAAAAGTTGGGATTCAAACACAAGTATATGCCACTTAAACTGTGTCAAACTAAAATACACACATAAAAAATCTTTTTGAGTTTTTAACATTTTTCACCAAAAATAAATATATATATACTCAAAAGAATAAACTAAAATCATTTGTATTTTTCATTAAGCTTAAATGAAATAAATAAAACACAAATGATAAACAAAAATCTTTTTATATTTTTCAATTAATTCAAACACAAAATATAATACAAAAAGATAAACAAGTCATAATTTCTAGCATATGATATGAAATAAGGCAATGACTACAAAATGACTAAACAGGCATACATTTAGCATGTGAATATAGCATGAAGTACAAACGCTAAAGTATGCAAATACAAATACATTCATCCTTTAGATTTAGCAAGGGAGGAAGCATGTGAAAGTAAATGAGAATCAAAAAAACCTATTTTGCAAAGCAACCAAGTCGGATTTCCTAACCAAAATTAATGAAGAATGACAATCTTGGGGAGTAGGAACTTTAACTACCGTGGTTACTTTACTACGGGGTTTTCTAGGAATTCCTTTAAGATCAAAACAAAATTTCCTAAGATGACCTTGTCGACCACAATGTGTACAAGTGAAATCATGTCGAAAAGATTTACCTAAGGAGTTATCTTTAAATGCATTCCTAGTAGATTCTCCTAAAACATTAGTCTTGGCTTTATGAGAAGATTCATTACACGTATTGAAGCCTAAACCACAAGTGTCATTTTTAATTTGGACCGTCCCTAACATTTTATCTAGTTTTTCCGAACGACACTCCAAATCAAATTTGACATGACTAGAATCTTTTAATTTATTTTCCAATTCTGAAATGTTAGATTCTAGTAAAACATTGCGCTCTTCAAAAGCAAGAAGCTCCTTTTTCAAGGATTCCATTAAACCCCTAAGGCTATCTCTTTCGCCTTCTACATATTCTAGCTTCTCTTGAAGAGTCCTCTCACGTGTCCTAAGGTCTTTTATTAAAGCATTATCATCAACGACCTTGACACTCTCTCTTAAGCTCGCTTCTAACTTCAAATTAGCTCTTTTCAATTTAATGGATTCTTTATAAAGTTCTTGAAAAGCATTTTGATGTTCACTCACATCAACCTCTTCTTCATTTTCACTCTCTCTTTCTTCTTCACTCTCACTATCATAAAAAACACGAGAATCATGTATAATGACCTTGGAAGTGGCATGTGCTATCGTTTCATCAATCGATGAGTTCTCACTATCACTCACATGACTAGCCATAAAAGCCACAAATTTTTTCTTAGTGGGGGAATCGGGCTTCTCTTCCTTATCACTATCACTAAGGGTCTCATTGTATGAAATGGGTCGCTTACCCTCTTTCCTTAGTTTAGTGGGGCACTCAAAAGCCCTATGGCCATAACCTTCACAACCAAAACACTTATTAGACTCGTCCCTATCTAAATTTTCATTACTAGGTTTAGGGATCTTCTCGGCTTTAGAAATCTTCTCGCTTTTATCATGTTTATAAGATTCAAATTTCTTAAAATCATTTTTAAATTTATCTTTGTTAATTTTAAGAAATTTTCTAAATTTGCGAGCAAATAAAGCCATGTCTTCCGAGTCACTATCACTATCGCTCTCTACTACTTGTTTAACCTATTTTCGGGCTTTTAAAGCAACGCCCTTTTCGATTTTCTTTTCATTTTTAGAGGGAAACATATCCAGTTCATAGGTTTGTAAATCACCTACAAGCTCTTATAATTTCGTAGAGGCTAAAGCGGGTAAAGAATTTAGCACGGTCACCTTTGGAATAAATCTATCGGGTAGGGACCTTAAAATTTTCTTTACAACACGGTCGTCAGGTATTTTCTCTCCCAAGTTAAACGATGAATTAACAATATCAGAAAGTCGAGCATAAAATTCATCAAACGTTTCTTTTTCATTCATTTTGATAGTTTCAAATTGAGTGGTGAGGTTTTGGAGTTTTGAAGCTTTAACGACACTAGTTCCTTCATGAGTTAATTGTAAAATATCCCAAGCTTCTTTAGCGGTTTCACATGTCATAATACGCCGAAATTCATCCGGTGTGACAGCGCTAAATAAGGCATTTAAACCACGGGAATTGAAATTAGCAAGTTTAAACTCATTTTCAGTTCATCAATCGGCGGGTTTGATAACACGTTCATTTTCAACTAAATAAGTTGGTGGGGACCACCCCTTAACAACAGACATCCAAACTCTCTCGTCGATAGATTTTAGTGCCGATCTCATACGCGCTTTCCAATACGCATAGTTTGAACCATCGAAAAGAGGAAATTTTGAAAATGGGGAAAAATCCATTTTAGCCAAAAATTTAAAAGATCTTTAACGAAATAACTTATCGTTTTTGGCTCTGATACCAATTTGAAACTATCAAAATGAATGAAAAAGAAATGTTTGATGAATTTTATTTTAGTCCCAAATTAAATGAGTGTGATAAATTAAACCGAATTTTATCTTGACTTATGCTACGCATGCGTTCTAAATAAATTATGCAAGATAAAATAAACCAATCACACTACGCCACGATGTACGAGGAAAAACCCAAGACGGGAAAAAACCTCGGACGGACCTAGCCACAAATCCACTAGATACGGAATTACAAATACAAGACAGATAGACTTACAACGACTAACTCGATCCCTCTCAAGCCTCTACGATTCTTCTTGTAGACACCTCTTCCTAGCGGATAACCTCAGAACACCACCGCGATCTCGGAATCCACCAATGGGGCTTTATATGGTCACCGTCACCCGTACATGGAGCCTTTCTCCAAGTGGGTAGAATTGCAACAAAATGTCTTCTTCTTTGATGGATGTAGAAGAAAACCAAAACTTCTCTTCTTGAATTCGGTAGAGATAAACCGGTGCCAAACTCCAAGCAATTTGATATGTATATATGAACTTGGATAAACTCAATTGGGTGTAAACACTAGAGTGATGAAAATATTTTTCTCTAAAAATCTCACTCAAAACATGAACATTTTCCTAAACCATTTTTGCTCTCAAACTCTCTCTAAGAGATAAACTAGGTTGGCAAAGTTATGGAAATGTTAAGTTGGAAAATGTCATTCCCGCACATATTAAAGTCAGTAAAAGTTGGTTAAAAACCAAGTGGGGAAGTGGGTGCAAAACTGCCAAAAAACTGCCAAAAACTGTTCCCGCCTGGCCTCTCGTTCGAACGACATTTCGTTCGAACGAGATCTCGTTCGAACGAGACTTCTAACGACACACCAGTATGGACTTCGTTATAATCTCATTGGAAACCTCGTTAGAACGAACAATCTCGTTCGAACGACATTTTGAACGACAGACTAGTATAGGTTAGTGAGAACTCGTTGGCAAACTCGTTCGAACGAAACCTAGTTCGAACGAAAACCTTGTTCGAACGACATTTCGAACGACTTCTGGAAATTTTGTAAAATTCGATTTTGGCCCAGAAACTTTATATACTTTAATTTAAAGTTCCAATTAAATTTTTCTGAAAATAAAACATAGTTTTTATTAAACCTAACACCCAATAAACTTTGTTCCAAGATCCTATATATATATATAATTGCATTCATACCTTGGGAGCATGGAACTATGATTGATGAAGTAGAAACGAGGCACGCAAACCGGAACATTTGATGAAGCTTTATACTCTTTGCCATTACGTCTTCAATAAACACTTCATAGGCTTGAGAGTATTACAATGACATACTATCCTATGAATAAATGTTTTTGTCCAGAATTGAGCCAACACAATACATGGACTCAATTGGACATTTGTGTCCTTACAAAAAACTCTTACAAAGTTGTTCAAAAACGTCATCCTTGATGGCTTGATCAACTAAGTTCCAATTATATGTTTCCCCTAATCCCACTTTTATTTTCCCAAGTAATAAACACTGGGATTTAAAGATACGGATATCATTTTTATTGACAGTAGGATTATTATCAAGAAGGGAGAACCCTATAGGCATCTTCTCATTTTGCTCAAGAGGTGTCGAAAGCAGGGACGGTGATGTTTGTTGCCTACTCATGGACGGAGTGGTAGAGTGAGAAAAGGGCGGGGAAGATAATTGTTCACCCAGTGGTGATGAGAATCCTTGTTGGTGTGCATGAGATGAGAATTCAGGATGTGTCACATCATCACTTGGTATGTTATGTCCATTGTCTCTTGACATTATCTATAATTAAAAAAACAATAAGCGACAAATTCATTATACTAACATGTTTAAAACTAACTAATCATGTATAGGACTATATATATGTATATACCTTCTCATAATAAGACTTTAAAATATGTTCAATGTGTCTGATCTCCATCCATTCGGTATTACTTTTAAAAAATCAATGAATTTTGAATGTGTCCAACTAATAGGAAGAATAATTTATGATTTATGTATAGATGTCTGTGACATGAAATTAAAATCTTTTATTCTTTAAATTGTTGGAAAGATTCAATTTAATTTGCATATGTTGCGAGACATGATAATCTTGGTCAATACTCTCTTAATGTAGTTGTATCCACAATTGATGATTGTTTTTTTGTACCTTCTGTAACAGCGTAAGGAACGTTAGGGCTACATCAGTATTATGTACGCGAAATATATTCTCTACTGCCTCATCCCATATTTCTAGTAGGGAAAATAGAATATGATCAAACATGTACGCTTGTGAGAGATGAACTCCACAGCTTGCAAGGTAGTTAAACAGTTCGATCTTCTTATTCCCATACTTGTAAATAGGATCACCCACTATATGGCCCTAACTAATAAAAGGGGTATAAGTGCAGTCTAACTGCAACCTGTCATACTCTTGTTGCCAGTATTTATCATTGTGCCTCATTTTTCCTGAGAAAAATATATGAGAGTGTGAATATGAGTCCGATAAGTAATGACTCTAATTAATCAATAACTGTTATTGTTTTTCAATCGATCCAATTTAAGTTTATCTTATTTTATTTAATCCTAACATTGTTATGCATCCTTTTGCCTATTTTCATTCACCCTATAGATATCAACAAGTCTAAATTAAGTTTATTTTATATAAATTAATCCTAAAATTACTATAGGTCCAGCAAATATGAAACCCTTTCCACCAATTTGTGTTCACCCAAATAAAAACCCCTTAAGGAGGGGGTGAACACGACCACAATAGTCAACCAAATAGTATTATCCATATTATTCACCCGCACAATATCAGCAAGTCCAAACTAAGTTTATTTTATTTAAATTAATACTAAAATTACTATATGTCCACCCAATGTGCACATTATAACAGTCAACCAAATATATGTACAAGTTGAATTATATGTGTTACACACGTATACGTAGTTATAATAGTCAATCAAACAGTTATAAGAGTACGTTACGTAAAAGAAAAGATAAGTAAAGTTACCTAAATAAATAAAGCACCAATAATCAGTTGAACTGCAATTATTTTTCTCCAATTGCATGTGCACGTGAAACGAGAAAAAAACACGTGTAAGTATATACACGTGTGTGTGCGTGCGTGCTCATATGTGTTACACAAGTGCGCATGTTTATGTGTTATAGGGGGAGTATAACTCGTTATAGGAATGGAGGCACATCACATCATCTAATTAAAATATGTCAATGAATATAATATGTAATTAATTACAATCGATCCATGTTATAAGGTGGGAGCACATTAGATCATCTATTCATTCATTACAATCAGTCCATTGTGTTTGTGTGTCTCTCTCTCAACACTTTTTACACCACCATTGTATCACACACACACACTATTTCATACTCTCTCACACACATACACACACAATAATTTAAACCCAAATGGTAATAAACTATCTCTCACCCTCTCTCTTACCCACTAAATTATACTCTCTCTCTCTCACACACAATAATTCACATACACCTTTTAATAAAAATTATAAAGAAATGCACAAATATTTTACTCATTACTTGTATTAATATTACTACCATTCATTTTCAATTAACTTTATTTTCACGCTAAAACAAATATTCTCCTCAAAACTTTTCTTTGAAATAAGTCTTAAACTCCTTGTATTAGGTGGGTTCCATCTAGGTTATTTCTTTTGTTAGGGTTATGGGAAAAGATTGATATTTGGACATCTAGATTATTTATCTAGACCTTAAAATTTCCATTTGGTAGACTTATTACAGATTATAAAGATGGGTTAATAACAGTTGCAAAAAATACGTGAAAAATGAAGAGAGAAATAGAGAAAAACTTTCAATGTTACTTATTAGATAGAAGAGTGTCAAGTGTATTGTAATAATACATCTCTCACCCTCTTTCTAACCAACTAATTCATACTCTGCCACATACACACACGCACACACACACACACTAAATCAACTACATTAGGTCATGATGTTAAAAACTCTATAATAAACATTCTTTACCGGTCCAAAAACATTGTGAAAGAAAACCATCACATAGTTTATATAATTTGAATGGAAATATACCAAATAAATAAATTCAGACCCCACCCTCACCCCACCTCCCGCTGGAAAAAAAACTAGACTTTTTTTTTTTGTTTTTGGGTTTGCAAACACCCAAACTAAAATCTCTGATTACTAACCTGAGCATATCCTCCAACATCTTCATCACCCTTCCCCTCTGCCCATCGGTCTGCGGGTGATATGCTAGGCTTAAGTGAAATATCATCCCCTAGTTTCTTGGAAACTCTTACAAAAGTGGGACACAAATATCTTACCTTGATCCAAAACATTATTGGGCGGCACCTCGTGCTGGCTCACTCTCTTCTTGATAATGAAATTTTGGGCACACCGCCCGATCGTGTAATTAATCCTAATTAGTAAGAACTTCTCCACCTAGGTCAACTAATCCCAAGGACCCATAGGAAATCCTGACCCCTCTACGACATTGGTAATCCAAAATATTATCCATGAGTATACAATACCATTCCCTCATTGGAATCTCTAATCGTTATAAAACTCTAGTTGATCACCTAAGATCATCCTTCTCCATCTAACGACTGGTGAACCTGGAGACAAACTTTGTTATGTCATGATCCACACCGACCCACACATATTGTATTCAACATTATATCGTACATATTTATCCCCCTCCTCGGGTACACCAAAAACCATTACCCATGCGTCTACTCCAAAATCGCGCACTTCATAGGTCATCCTCATCTATTACAATCAATTTCCTATTGATACGCTCCACTGTTCCTTAAACTATCTCGGCTGTGATGGTTCTCCCTACTATAAATGTGTGGACTTTCATCCTATAACGAAGTTCAGTCTACCTCCCCATTTAATTCTGTTTTTAACTTCCCTATAGGCATATTGCATAACTCATATACCTCCACATTACCTCATCTCGGACAACAGTAAATATCGAACTAATCTGGGTGCCCATACAACCTATACCCTATGCATATATTCCCAAACATCACAGATGCATTCTACCTACATCAAAATTGACCCCACATGCTCTGCATGACAATATAGTAAGGGTAGACTCGATTACCCTACTTATCATGACCCAATTCTTCTGAGATTTCCCCACTTATCAACTAGTGGTGCAAACATTCCCTAGTTCTTTCTTCACAACACTATTTGGACCAACTGACCTAAATTATATAATAACTCTCTACTTAAAACCTTATATCTATACACGTGTAATGACTAATGTACCAAACCAATTCCCTATAACCAAAATGTCTCCCAACTACCGACACTTTCTAAGTTTCATGCGTGGAACGTCTCACAAGCGAAATCCAAACAAGGAACTCCCGATACACTACTACCTAGCTTTGTAGATTATCGAGACCTATACGCCCAAGACACATTATCAGGACACTCAAAATCCTGTCCCCGAAAGTCACTAAATTAGATCCCCCACTCCCACATCTCTAAAGGAGTAGTACAATAGCGCTAAGTCAATAAGGAACTCAAACTCTCGGCTCGTGGTAACCCAAGCATCCCTTGAATCACATCATTAAAGTCTTTAAACACAAGGATCAAATATATTGAGACAACTACACTCTCTGAAGTCTCATACCCAAAATAGTATAAATAGGTGCTCGACATCGTAAAAATAAACACATCATACCCTAGAATAGCGAACATGATAGCCTTACTATAATGGTCCACCGTCGCTCTACATGTCACTAACCAATCCACACCCAGGATAACATCATACTCATAAATCTCTAAAACGACCAAATCAACTTAAACATGACCTCCCAATGTCGAAACCTGCTCCCCTACAGATGGAATGAAAAAGAGCCCTACAGCCTAATGGTAAAAATACATTCATAACTATAACTGTTGCATTATCGACTAAACCCGTCTCACGCGTGAATTTAGTGGAAACAAACGAATGTGATGCTCCCGTGTCATCCAAAAACCTGCCCCAAGTACCCATGGAAAAGTTAACATACCCTCAATTGTTATGGATATGGCTGTAAAAAGGGACCACAATTCGGTATCCTATGAACAATCATGGAATCTATTTCTCATCTTTATCTGAAATGCTGACGAAAAGTACTTGCAATCATATTGCACCCAAAATTCCTGAATGGTCATTATGTCTCTCTTCTCAGATGTTGTGACTGAATAACACCACTGCAACGCTTCTCCTACAAGCTGAAAAGCAGTCAAAATATACTTTTGTGTGTTTCTACACTCAACTATACATAGATGCCTCTAGATGCCTTTCTTCCATTGGCTAGCTGCAATAACATCTGCGCTCCCTGGAACTCCGATGGCTTGCCCTTCTGGAAGGCCTCTCTAATTCTCTCTCCCACACCAATGGCACTGGGTGGCCCTGGATGACTGGTGCCACTTGCAGTTGTGGCTGTGCCTGGGGATATTATTACGCCATGGCAATCATCGAGGCATTAACCGCCTGCACAATAAAACAATGGTGGTAACCTCTACATCTATCATCGTTCCCTGTGCAACCTACGGTTGTGGCTTTCCTTGTGGCCCGAGCTAGTCGTCCTCTCCTATTATTTGGCATCTAAAACCGAACCAAATTTATATGATATTCACTTCAATTATATACAATAACGGAAGAATATAAAGGCGCAATATGAATCAACAGTCCTAAACATGGGGCTCTACATCAAAGAAATGCAACACTAAAAATGCAAAAAGTTTGCACGAATCCTAAGAACACTAGAACCTGATGTTATGATACCATATATGACACCCCCGCCTATTCTAATAACGGGTTGTCAATCCTCTACTAAAATGAAATGAGAATCTCAGTCTGATTCATTCTGAGCATCAATGTCAAAAATAAATTAATTACTAATAACCTATTAATCCCAGTGTCAAATTTTACAAACTTTTTAACATGCTTTATTAAAACAATCAAACATAAAAATAAACATTATCCATAATAGAACATAATAAGTAGTGACATCAAAATTATATAAATAACCGAATAAACTCTCGATAAAATCTCAAGTACAACAATCCAACTAATAAATGAAATAATTTAAACAAAGGTTGATGATAATAAAAACTGTCCTACATTGGGCGACATCCCAAAAGAAATACTGGAACAATTTTCCTAACTAGATAGAATGTAAATACGTGTCTATGTAAATTCTTCATGCATCCATAGCTGCTGCAATATCGTCAGAATGGAATGATAAGCTAACCTTGGCGTTCCTGTGGCTAAACACTTAAAAGGTTTTGAAAATATCTTTGATACGGATCAGCGCCCAAAATATTTGCAAGTACTTGAAATGCAATAATGAATATAAAATAGAATTATTCATGTTTATTTAGTATTGCATTCACGTGAGATTATCCTCGCCCTTCATCAATAGTGCGCACCTAATGCATGTATTTTAATTTCCTAGTTATGCTACGCCGCCTATCTATTCTAGCCATTTTTCATATAGTCCAATACGCTATCTCTAGCCCTATTTGTGCTACACATATTTCACTTTACTTTGTTTGTTAGTTAGCTATTACATAAGCTATGTCATAGTAAATCTCAATTAGAATCATACCGTTATATAGTCAACATAACTAGACACTAGTTATAATTTAATGTTCACACATTCATTAATTTAACATATACATATAACACTCTTTTATATGTATATACATAGCATCCACGAGCTGTCCTCCCCAATGCATTTTCAAGTATGCTATCAGGCTCCAGGTACGACACGTACCACTCCTGGGCCACCAGGTCAAAATCTCACCATCGATCCCAAATTATAGAAACATAAACTAGAGGCGTTCATAGACATACAACTGTGGGTCATAACAATACCATATTACCCCACTAGACTCGAAACTCACCTATAGTGGTCATGCAACAGTCCATGACCTAGGGAAACTACCCAACACCTGTTGGTCATGCAAAGATGGACCACCCACTACAGGCAACCTCCAACTACAGCATCTCTAGAGTAGGTATGTTCAATATAAAACAATCACATATAGATGTATATATATGATACTTCACTCAACATATGTATATATAAAATCAGCTAATGTGCATAATGTCTCTCGTAGCACTAGCCCACAAAACCCCGAGTCTATCCTAACTTCCCGATTTTTCATCAAGTATTCACTTACTTATTATTAACTCTTTAACTTCATATTTCTAGAAAACATTGAATTCTATATAAGAACTTAGCCTAACCAATCCCGAAATCCTAACCTGATTTCATATTTTTCACCCAAGTACGTTCTCCTTATTATACACATAATTTCTTACTCGAAACTAATCCCCGGTTAGCCTAAAGCACTTCTTAATCTTGGGAATAGGTTAATATGAGTTTTAAAACGTCATCACATGATATCCCTTTAAATAGGTAAAAATATGAGAGTCCTTATCCTATAAGAACTCTTAAAAATCACAAATTCGCACAAATATAATATTCTGACAGATTAAACATCTTTTACTAAAACGACTATTACTCCCTCCACAGAAATTCAAATGACATGATTCAAAGCTCATCGAAAAGCTAAGATCCATATCATTTTTTACATCTACAGATCATAGTCAAATAAAAAAGTATAAATAAAATGTCATGCATTTGAAGTAACGTCAAAATTCGTAAAAATTAGACATATTGACAGATTAAACACCTTTTACTAAAATGGCTATTACTCTCTCCACAAAAGTTGAAATGACCTGAATCAAAGCTCATTGAAAATATAATATCCGTAACTTTATTACATCTATGGCTCATACTCTGATTCTAAGCAAAAATAAAATGTCATTCATTTGAAGTGACATTATATTTTTTGTCTCATTCATCAATTAAATTAATACATCATTTAATACTAAACCATAGTTTCAAGATTCACCCTTTTCTCTTTTAAATCAATCAAGAATTTATATTTTTCATACTAATGACATGAGATTTATCGTATTATGTTCATTATGTTCATCTTTAATAGTTACTTTATTCAAAACCCAATTTTGCATGGTTCTCCCAACCCAAAAAATTGTGGGTTTTCCTACACCAATTTTGCATGAATATTTAAAACTAAAATTAACATTAAAGCTAGTCAAATACTTGCCTTGAAAGTGATGAATTTCAGAGATTTACTTCTTGAGTTCCTCTCTTTGTCAATGATCTTGAACCCGAATGAACTTGATCTCCAACTCGGATCCCTTTTTTCATCACTTTTATCTCTTCTCTTCTTATATTTCTCTCCTCTCTAAAAAACCTAGCCTCTTAAATTGTTGAATAGTTTCCCCCCACCCACCCTATACACCTTACTTAAATATAAATCTAAATACTCCAAATTCATAAATTAAGTCATCCCTTATATGTAAAATGATTTGAATACCTTTTACGACTCTCATTTAGCCTAAAAAGTCTCCGGAACCTAATTACAACCCCCAGATACCTATTTCTGACTATCTCGATCCATTCTGGACCATTAATGCACTCAAAATCATCATCCGAGTTATCTAACATTAATTTTTATCTCATTTCCAACACGACTCTATCTGCGCATCCCAAATGAGATACCATTATATCTGTTGATTTTTCTCACTTACGACATAATACAATTTAACATGTTTTATTTTACTTCTCACACAAGTAAATGTAATTACACATAATTATTATTTCTTTTATTAGACAATTAATAATTATTTAAGTCACTTTATTTCTCAATATAATTAAATTGCGTGCACACGTGTAATTTAAAAAATGCTCAAAATTACGAGGTATTATAATTTGTCATTAAAAATATCAAATTAAGAGTTCAAGAAGGAAAAAATTAAATAATTAGGTTAGATAATATCAATTTACAATTTCGATTGGATGTGTGAAATTTATTGTAGTGGATTCTCTTCTTTATACGATGGAGCTTTGGTTGAGAGCCGCTAAAATAGTGAAGTGAATATGATTAGATCATAATTAAATCTTGTAAGGAAATTACAATTAATTATATATTTTATCCCTTTAGAGTGTCTTCATTTTCTTATTAAATAGTTGTAGAATCTCACAGTTTTTCCAAGAGGAAATGTTTTCATTGTAAATCTTGGTGTTGTGATCTATATTTCACATTTACATTTCCACTGGACACATGACCTCACAATACTCTCACATTTACTATCAATCCAAGTTCTTAGATGATTTAATATCACTTAATTGCAAGTTGATTAGCCCAATCTTGCTTAATCTCACTTAATATCAAATTGACTTAACATTTGATATAATTGTGTTTGGGGTAGATTGTTAACAAGCTAAGTTGCAATTGAACTTAAAGGGTACTGAAATACGGTTTGAATGATCGCATAACACTTTTGCTAAAATTGAATTTCATTGATTATATATTAAATGCTCAATAATTTTTCTTATGTGATAATTAATTTTAATTTAATGTGCAAATGGATTATCATCGTCCCAATTCACTTTGAGATTTTTTATAACATAAATTTAAATTTAAATCATTCAAAATTGTTTTTGTAAGGAATAAATATGTTTTTTCAATTATAATATTCAAATTGGATTTTAACTCAACCAGTTTTAACAAGAAAAATTCAATTATTCATTATTTTTGCATTTGTCCTATTTGTCAAAATTTACAAGCTTGTCAAATTAACTCACGTGTTTTCATTTTACATGAATTTAATTATTAGGTTTTGCCCCCCATTTATTTTTTCTTATTTTTTTTCTATAAGGTTATTTTGGATTTTAATCAAATGATAAAAATATCATTATGCATTTACGTTAGAATTCAAGGGATCAGTGTTACCAATTATACTGCGTTAACATCTCTTCTTACATTTTCTTTTATTACTAAATGTTGTATGAAAAAGATATGTACTTTTGTTTGGTCATATGATAGACTAGACTATCTCTACGGACTTTGACATCTTTCATAACGCCATGTCTAGAGAGTTATGCAAAATAAGAAGAAGAAAAAAAAAGATAAATTTGTTGTTATTTTGCGAGAATGTAATATCCCCTATTTTCCACACATATGGTGACGTGTCTTATACAGAGAAGATAAAACCTATCCACTAATTTATATAATTCTATGTATGAGACAAGATAAATAACCTATTACAACTCAACAATATAAGATAATAGATAAGTAAAACATAAAATATAGTGTTAATTATACTTTCTCCTTGAACTTTATCCCATTTTTCACTTTTTCTCCTCACCCACTTTCTCTTGTATGATGTAGCCACACCACTCCTGACCATCACCGTCACCTTCTCCATCTCCAACCACCGATGATCTTCTCCACTCAGTGGCACCCAAACCTCCGTCCGTTGCTGCCTCGCCACTCACACCCACTGAAAATGGAAAATCTTTCCTTCTCTCCCAAGCCCCTGTCCCCCAAACTCCCCCAACCTACACTGTCATCAACCCACTATCTCCAATGCCATCCCATTGTTAGAAAATTAAAATCGTTATAGCAAACCTTATTTTTACAATTGGACTCAAACCCATGGAGAAATAAGTTGGATGTGATTCATGATCAGATTGGAATCGAACATATTTTTCATATTTGAATCGAACCATTCGATTTTATTTGTTGTTTAAGGCCTCGTTTGCATGTTTTGAAGAGAAAAGAAAAGAAAGGAAAATTTTATTAGGAGAGAAGAGAAAAGAAAGGAAAGGAAAATAATTTTCTTTCCTCTGTTTGTGAGTTTGCGAGAGAAAAGAAAGGAAATGAAAATGACTTTCTTTCCTCCTTGTTTGTGACTTGAGAAGAAAGGAAAGGAAAAAAAAGAAAAAATACATTTATACCCTTATAACTAACAAAGTATGTTATAACATTTTAAGGAAAATAATAACATATTAATTCATCATGCATACCAACACAATAATGGATTATAAGTCTTGATAAAAAAAATCATAATAAAATGTCTCAAACCATAATAATAAGTCTTAAACATATAGGCCAAATAAAGGCACTAAATTATTCATAAAATAAGATATCTCCAAAACATAAACTTCATAATGCATCACGGAGCACAAGTATTCGTCATCATTTTCTCCAAAATTGTCAAGCGTCTCTCGAAAGGGCAACCGAGAAATATCTTTGCTTTGTCGGCATTAACCAATCGCGACGCATCATATCAGCGAGTTGCATTTTTTGAGTCCCAATTTTAAGTAGTAGTAAAAGAACCCAATATTTATTCTAATGTAACTAGCCTTTATGGTTGAGCCTGAGATTTATCGGGGATGGGCAAAACCATAATATACTAATTTCTGGTGTTCTCCTAAAGAAATATCAACAGCCAGCTACTTAAAGCTACTAAATCTATCGAATAAACCTACTTAAAGATAAAGCTAAAACACATAGGAATTTGTTATGAAGAATTTTTTTTTATCATAACTATGGCGTGCTCTTTGAACTTTTTAATCTTATATTCTTCACTAAATAGAGTTCAACAAGATTTGTATGAATTTATTAAGCATTACTGTAAAAGCATATATTAAATATTATCCATAAGAATCATATAATTTTATTATAGGGCTCCATACTATTACCATAATTTGATGACACACTTAATGGGTCAGTACCATTGTATATTCGTAATATATGTTTTATAATGTATAGTTGTTATATGATGTTATACTTATATCATCATATATTATTATGTTATACTTACATCATAATATCATAATATATTATAACATACATATCATCATATCATATGTAATATAATATATGATGAAGATATACTCTTTTATATAATATAATATATGATGAAGATATATTTTTTCTTACACAGAGGAATGAAGCATTGTAAGCTAAAGAGAAAGAAAGGATACATGGTACCTGACAGTTTGATAGTAAAAAATTACGGCTGAAGAGGAAAGGAATTGAGTCGGTGCTTATCATGTAAGAAGGTTTATCACGTAGGAAGAAGATAACGTGGAATGAATTTATAAGGGGTAGAAGGCTTATCACGTACGAAATTTGATACCAGCAGGAGTTTGTTCGGGGATGGACTCTTTTTTAGTGGATGTATATCTAATTGTATTTAAGGGTAAAATAGGAAGTGTAATGAAAATATTTAAAGATGACTTTCTCTTCTCTCCATTTCTTTCCATATTGGACGGAAAATTTTGGAGAGAAAATTTTGCTTGAATCTAAAAAAACTTTCTCTCCTTTTCTCTCCCTTTCCCTCCTAACCAAACTCCCAAACGATGGAAATATGAAACTTTCTCTTCCTTTCCTTTCTTTTCTCTCCATTTTAAAACTCCCAAACAAGCTCTAAAATATATTCTGGATTTTGATTTTGTGATTTGTATTTCAATTTCAGATTTTGATTCTCTCTTTTTTTTTTTTGTGTGTGTTATGTGTGTGTGAGAGAGAGACAGACAAAGAGTGCGGGGTTGATGGGGTCGGGGTGGCCGTCGGTGGTGGGCTGGTATAGGGGTGGTGGAGGTGGAGGTGAACGACGGTTGTTGGGATTATCAGGTCAGGATTGACGGTGGTTTAAATTTTGTTCTTTTCTTTTTCGTTTTAATATTTTTTTTGTCTTACTTTTTATATTATTATATTTTTCAAATTATTTTTCCATTTTTTAAATATTATCTATTTCCAAAAGTTTTGAAATTTTTTTTATCATTTTCGGATTTAATAAAAGTTTTTCAATTTTTTTTAATAATTATTTCTAAATTTCATATTTTTAAGTGTTGGCAAATGTTTTAAATATTTAGTCAATTAAAGATTTTTGAAAGCTTTTTTATATTTTTCTTAGATCTCCCAACAATATTTATTATTTTTCAACGTTTTTTTGATAATTTTTATTATTTTAAAATATATTTATGTCAAATATATATATATATATACATATATATATATATATATATATATATATTATATTTAAATTTTTATTTAGTATTTACTGACTTTTTATTTGTTTTTAGTATTTTTTAGATGTTTTAAATGTTTTTTATATAATTTTAGAATTTTTAAATGTCTTTTTTGCAATTTCTAAATGTCTTAAATATTTTTGAAAAAAATTTCAGTGTTTTTTTTTTAATTTTTAATAGTTTTTTAGTATTTTCCTTGTTTTAAATATTTTTCAATAATTTTTAAATAAAATTTAAAAAATTGATGGGACAAAAATGTCGTTATGTTCCATGCACATGACCCACTTTTCGTTCAAAAATTTAATACCATTAGGTTTAGGGGTACCCTGAAGTCATTTTGAAAGTCCAGGAGTAAGTTTTGAAAATGAAAGTTTTAGTGACAAAGTAAAAAATGGAGTAAAATTTAGAGAAAAAGTATAATTAACCTTAAAATATAATGAAGTAAAATCATAGACAATCTTTATCTATATAACTATATAAAAATTGTAGACCCAAATCCTGTGAAACTGACACGTGACGATAATAAAGGCGTCCTAAATGAATTTCTCTCTCCACTATTTTTCTTAGAGTGTCCAAATTCCTATTCAATAAACTGTTGATATTCCCTCTTCCCAATTAATTGGGAATTGTGATTCCCAACTATCTCCTCAGTTACCCTCCTCCACCGCCCTAGGTTTACTTTACATCTCCTGTTCATCATCGCCTCAAGGGTTGCTTATTTTATGCACATCAATATATACATATAAGAGTTGGAATCGCGGGTCTCAAAACAATTGGACTGCAAGCAAAGATTCACATGTCTCATTGCTTCACAGAGAAGAGATCACACAAGGTCCCTGGTAAAGCCATACCTGAAGTTGGGCTACTTTTGGTTTCGCTCATTTTATCTATGCCTAACCTCTTCAATAAACTGTCCACTCCTCATATATATCCTAAGATATGTTTTTTTTTCTTTTAGACCAGCACTATGAATTTCAAAAAATCCCACAAATAACAAGGTATAATCCTTATTGTTGTTTGAAGATGAATAGAGAGATTTTTTTAGAACTCAAAATATGTCTTTCTTTTTTTTATTACAGGAAAAACGACTTGAAGGAGGTTGAAATGCATCTGGAAGAACTCAGAGAAATGGTGCTTCAGAAGTGCAGGTGTGTTCTAATATGATAACACAAAATTTTCAACACTATTGTTCTAAGAAGTTATATTATGCAGATATTTGGATTTGGGGATTTGGGGATTTGGGGTTTTTGTTTTTTGTTTCACATATGAATGGTTTATTTTGCAGACATCTAATTCTTGATAGTTTGGGTGTTGGCTAATTACTATAGTTTATGTGAGGTATTCTTTCATTAAAGTTTCTTAGGTACGAGGTGATTTTTTTACACTTGGATTTAGTTATTGCTGCAGTTTATTATTTGGGTGGGTTGTCTTGATCAATTACTGGTATTGTTAAGATTGATATGTAATACATTCATATTTCTTTTACATTTAATTACATTAAACAATATGTGTTATAGACATAAAAATCTGAGGGAAAATGTCTTACATGAGAGTAATCTGAATTATAAGTTTTTAAGAAAATGAGTGTTGTGAATCCATTTTCTTTGGTTTGTCTCATGGCATGAACTACAACTTTTATGGAAACAATAATGTAACTTTTTTTAATTGATTATTGATTATATATGGATTTTTCATGCCATTATTGTAGAGTTTTATTCATCCAAAATGATTGTTTGATAGAGTACTGCAGTAGCTGGTGAAGACCCAACTACCATTATTTTGTAGACATCTGAGTCTTTGCGGGTATAAAGGTGAAGACCCAACTGCCATTATTTTGCAGACATTTGAGTCTTCAAGGGTATAAAATATTACCTCGCACGGGATAAAATTCATAGTTAATTTGTACAGTTCTTATATATATATATATCCATCCTACTACTACTATAAAATGCTATCGAGACATTTAAGATTTCTGGTCATTGAGGTTGTACACGTCGGATATAAAGCAAGTTCATTTCTCTTTCAGGTTTCAAAACGCTATAACCCAAATGACCCAACCATTCGTCTCTCCTTCATCCCTCCGTCTATTTACTTTCCAAACCCTCTTATATGATGTCTCAACCTTTTTTGACCTCTATGAGCAGACACGGGAGCATATGAGCAGACAAACATAGCCGTTTATAATTTATGTATAACATAGACTTCAAATTTCATTTGGTTTTCAAAAATACGGGGATCTCTCTTGCGGGTTTTCTGGATATAATGTCTATGAGCAGACATGGGAGTTGCTTCTCATGGGATGACTGACAACTTTGACACACCTTTGTCCAGGATCTGCCAAATGCTCCTTAAAATTTTATTTCACTCTTAAAAAAAGCTCTAACGCCTTCGCTATTTCAAAGTTATTTCTACGGCTCCCTCACTCTCTCGAATTTTTCTCTTTATGTGTGTTTAAAGCCACTGTCACTACCTCTCAATCCACTGGTGACTCCATCATCGTCTTGAAATCAACCAGTCTGAACATAGTATGGGATATGTTTCTTACACCAAAAAACTATATGATAAATGAATCTGAGCAAAGGAAATAGAAGGGTATAAAAATACCACTATTCCCAACATCAATGTGGTGTCTATTCGACGACCTTCACTTGTTCAAAGCTCACCCGCTGAGGGGCTCTTTAGACACCCCATTCTAGGACCCCCAGAGCATCATCCTAGGTCGTCAACACCTCCTCTTTCACCATAAATCCTATATCATACTACGAGTACTTATCTAAAGTCCCCCGGGCCCTCCCAGGCCCCATCTAACCGTTGATCCAATTTCTCACATGAGCAACATCTCGTTGAATCTTCAAAGGGCCCTGAATTCCCTTTCTAGGGGTCTGATCCATGCATGAATCGGTCTTATGGTTTAGGAAAATGTTCCATTTTCCCTCAAAAACTGATCTAGAGTCCATTGGCCACTCCCGAGTCCTGTTTGACTCAGATCAACTCTCCAATTTGAGTGAAGATTTTTGGATCCTTAAAGGGATCCGAATCCCCATTTAACGGTCTTCCCTGTGTGCGTATAATCCTTGCAGTATGTATAAATGACCTATTTCACTCCGAAAGGTCACCGGGTTCTTTCGAGACCTATTTAACCTTGGTCAACTCTATGAATCGAGCGAAGCTGGTTGGAACATCAAAGGTCCTGCATAACATTTCTAACGGTTCATCTCGTGTGCGAATCGTCCTTACAGTTCAGATGAAAGATTTGTTTCCCTCTTGTCTAAGAGATCGACGGGAACTTCCGAGCCCTATTTGACCATAACTAACTCTTGAACCAGGGAGTGGCCATGGATTTTTAAAGGGCTCTAAATACCCTTTCCAACGATTCATTCCGTGCGCAATTCGGACTTACGGATCGCCTTTTATGACCGTTTTCCTAGAAAATCTAAGGAGGCAAACCCATTTCCCTACCTATTGGCAATGTGTCTAGGGCTTCCTATAGATAAGAAGGATAAGGAGAAGGCCGATCGGCACCCCTTGACCCTATATAAGAATATTGATCTCATTTCTAAAGGCACCTCGAAAACATCCCTCTCAGTGATCTCAATAATATTCTCTCGAAGTCAGTTGGTTTCCAGATTAAAACCTCTCACGACATTCTATCCCCATCCTTTCCTCACCCAATTTGGGAAATTCCCTTCCCTCTCCTCCAACCAATTCCACCCACTTCCAAGAGCATCCTTTCAACATTCAAGATCAACTTCAAAGATTTAAAAGAAGGTCAAAATCTTTCATTCTCTTATTAAACTCTCTTATTTTCGGACTGGTTACTTAGTTCTTATTTTCGTATTTCATTTTAATTAGATCGCACATATTAATATCCAACCTTTTTAATAGTAGTATTGCACATACTATACTTTCTATTAATAAAACCAAAATCAAGAAAAAGAGGGTTTTCTTATAAATTCCAAGCGTCGATTTCTCACTACCTTTTCTCACACTAAAACATCCATTTTTACACACACATATAAGAAAAGTCCCCGGTTGAATTTATGGGATAAATCCCACCCCGTGTTATATGAGAACTACGTGGACTTTGATGCCTTTTTAGGCTATCCAAAATTCGAGTCCTCTCCTATTTTTGTCATATATTATTTTCATATCAAATATTTATGATTCATACTTGTGTTTTATCTAACCTACACCATCGTCCTTCTATAAATGATCAGTGACTTGATAAATCCATACATAATATTTTTATTACTATTTTGGGAACACTCCTAAGGATGACCTCACTCCACCTTTATCCATGATGCGAGTAGAGTTATTCTATTATCCATTTATATATATACACACACGGTTCATGGAGTTATTAAGGAGAAGAATAACACATGCCCATGCGAGACCGAAAGGGAGGGATGGGTACCTAACACCTTCCTATTTCTTAAGTTAGTCCCCGAATCCTTCAACTAATTGGTTTTGCAATCATTAGTATGTATTTGATGTCGTTATCTCAAGGCAACAACAATTCTTTTACCTATTTTGTGAAAAATAGACTGGCGGCACTATCTCTATACATCACCCCAAATTAACGATGGCAAAAGCGCCGACTGGGGAAGGATGGCCACAACTAGTATAAGGACTACTTTTCTTAGGAATATAATGAATAACTTAGCCTATATAGAAAATTTATGAAGAACAGACTACGTATCAGATAGGGCTATAAACCTGCTAAGCAGCTTCTAAGGTAAATGACTCTAGAGATTATAGCCAAAATAAAAGAGGGAATAGAAAGGCTACTGAAAGTTGGATTCATTCAAACTGTCAGATGTGTTGAATGGATCTCTCATATAGTGACAGTAATTAAAAATAATGGAAAATTGAGGGGTTTTAGGAATTTAAATGTAGCTACTCCCAAGGATGAATACCCAACGCTAGTAGTAAATCTTTGATAGGTGAGTAGGTCATACAATAATGTCTATGATGGATTGTTATTCTGGCTCTAACAAGATTTGCATAGCTAATGAATATTTACATAAGACAACATTCATATGTCCTAGTAAATTGGGACCTTTGAATGGGTTAAAATGCCATTTATCCTAATGAATGGAGGAGCCACATATCAAAGGATAATGAACACCATTTTCCATGACATGGGTGTCACTTTTCTGGAGTGTTGTATTAATGATATAATTGTGAAGTTAAATTCAATAATTGGTCATATAACACACTCTAAAAAATCTTTTGAACGAATAAGGTTGTACGAACTTAAAATGAACCCTTTGAAATGTGCCTTTGCAGTTTCTACAGGGAATTTTCTTGGATATATGGTGCATCAAAATGGAATTCAAGTTGATTAGAATAAGGGTAAAGCTATCATTGAAAGCAAAGCCCCCAGTAACAAAAAATAATTATAAAGGTTATTAAGAGAAGTTAATTTTCTTTGAAGATTTATTTCCAATGATGCTGGAAAAATTGTAATAATTTTTTCCTTTCTTTAATCTAAAAGACTAAGAATAGCTGAATTGGAAGGATGAGCATGAGCAATTTTTCCAAACACTCAAGAGATACCTAATGAAGCTATTTGTATCGGCATCTCCAAGAGAAGACATGCCATTAAAGTTGTACATTTCAATTTCGGATGCATCTGTTAGAGTGTTATTGGCTCAAGACTATGAGGATCATAAGGAACAAGTTATTTATTACCTTAGTAAGTTTTTAAATGAATGTGGATATAGGTAATATCCAATGGAAAAACTATGTTTAACTTTGTACATTTTTGCTATGAAATTAAGGTACTCTTTGTTTCCTAGAGAAGTTTTTGTCATTTCAAAGTTAGATTTGATTAAATACAGGCTAACAAGGCCTATTATAAGAAATAAGATCGACAAATGGGTGTTAGCTTTATCTGAATTTTACCTGCATTATGTGCCTCAAAAGGCAATAACGGGCCAGGCTTTGGCTGATTTTCTAACAGATCATTCATATGAAAATGAATCAAATGGGGAATATAAGATACATTATGTGTCTTTAAGTCCTTGGAAATTATGGTTTGATGGTTCCAATATTGAAATTATTTTAGGTATTAAGGTGGTGATTGAATCCCCTTAACACATTAATACAAAACATGGTTATAGGCTGGAAGAAAATGGATGTTCTAACAATCAAGTAGAATATGAGGGTGTGATAATGGGCCTGGAAATTCTTTAAAGCTATAAAGCTTCAGTCATAGAAGTCTTTGGTGATTCCTATTTGGTTTTAATATAGTCAATTGGTGAATATAAATGTGTTCATAATGGTATAATTTTATACAACTAGGTGGCAGTAAATTTATTATCTAAATTTGATGATGTCACATTGAATTATATTCTTAGGGTTTTTAATGAAGAAGACAATAAAATAGATCAAAAGGCTTAAGGTTTTAAACTTGAAAGTGACTTCGAAGCCAATCTTATTGACGGATTTTTCCCTCTTCTGTATAAAATGTGGCCAATAGTGGAAATTAGAAACATTGATGTTTAAGAAAATTGAGAAAACCAATATTCGAATATCTAAATGATCCAAATATTAGGGCTGATAGGTTGCCAAGTTGAGAGCAATCAATTATGTTATTTATGCTAGAGAATTATTCAAAAAGGGTGTTGATGGAATGATCTAATAATTCCTAAATAGATATGAAGGCTTAACATCCATAGAACAAGTCCATAAAGGGCTTTGTGGAGCTCATCAAGCTAGCACAAATATAAAATGGTTATTAAGGAGGTATGGATTTTATTGTCATTTTGAAAGATTATATTAAATTTTCAATAGGATGCCAAAACTATTAACAACATGCTCCTTTGAAACATATGTCTGCAGTTGAATTATAATATGTGGTCAAGGCTTAGACATTTAGAGGACGGGAAATATATGTAATTGGACAAATTTATCCCCCATATTTGAAGGTACACATTTTTATTTTGGTTGCGACTCATTACTTTACTAAGTGGATAGAATCTAAGGATTTGACGTCAGTCACCCAAAATGAATTAGTGGATTTCTTGCAAGATATTATATAGATGCCTGGGACTCCAAAAATCATAACTTCAGATAATGCAACTATGGTGTTAGAATTCTCTTCAATGTTATGTATAACCCTAACAAAGTTAGCACCATAATATGCTAAATAAAATAACCAAGATGGGGCCACTAATTAAAGATAATTTTAGTAAAATGATTGAAAAAAAACTAAGAGATTGGCATAATCTGTTGCCAAAAATGTTGTGGGATTATAGGACCTTTAAAAGTTCAAGTGTAGAGATAACATTCTAGGATGCCTTAAGTCACTCCTTAGGTCCCTATCACCTCCTCATTTCATCAGGCGCTCTCAATCTCCGTTTGACTCCGATCAACTCTATCGTTAGAGAAAAATCTCAATGAATCTTCAAAGGCTCTGAATCTCCTTTCCAGTGTTCCATACCGTGCATGAATCAGCATAATGGTTCAGACGAATAGGCCATTTTACTACTGAAAATCGATTTAGAGGCCACTGGGCACTCCCGAGCCCCCGATTTGACCCCAATCAACTTCATCGCATAGAAAAATATCTTTGAATCTTTGAAGGTCACTGAAAACCCTTTCCAATGATCCTTCCCGTGCACAAAATGGCAAGACTGTTCGGATAAACAATCCATTTTACCCCAAAAACTGATTTGGAGGCCACTCCCGAGATCCATTTGACCAAAGTCAACTCTTCAGATCGAATGAGACTGAATGAAGCTTCAAAAGTCACTGAATACCCTTTCTAACGGTCCACCCCGTGTGAAATTATAACTTACAATACAAATGAACGACCCATTTTACTTCGAGAGGTCACTGGGCATTTTTGTGCCCTAATTGACCTGGTTAACTTTTTGAACCGAGATAAGCTATTCAGAATGTCAAAGTACCTCGCATAACCTTTCCAACAGTCCTCCCCATGTGCGATTCTGACTTACCATTCAGATGAACGATCTGTTTCTATCCGGTGATCTCCCGTTCAAAGGATCGACGAGCGCTTTCGAGCTACATTTGACCTAAAGTCAACTCTCGGACCTAGGAGAGGTCCAAAGTACTTTTGAAGGTCTCTTAATTACCTTTCTAATGGTATGCCCTATGCACAATTTGGATCAACGTATTACGTTCTATGACCTTTTTTTAGAAAAATCTACACGCGACTAACGATTGGCAGGTCCATCTACATGCCAATCGGCAGTGTGTCTAGGGATACATGTCGATTGGAAGGGTTGGAACCATGAAGATTGGAACCCCCTGACCCTATAAATAGAGGGTGTGACCTCACTCCAAAATCACACCTCAGATCCATCAGCATCAATATTCTCTTGCGATCAGCGAAGTTTCCTTACGTGAAATTTCATTCCATCTTATATTCCCATCCTTTTCGCACACAATATGGAAAAACCTCATTCTTTCCCATCCATCATTCACATCAAACTTCAAGGGAGTTCATCCAAGATCAAAATCAATCTTCAATTCTTCAAAGAAGGTCCAAATACTTCCCTATGTCTTTAAATTTCTTGTTTTGGCATTAATTACATAAGTTAATAATTTAGTTCTTTTACTTTAGCTCATACACATTAACATCCCACCTTTTTATTAATTATATTGCACATACTTTACTTTCCATAAAAAACCCAAAACAAACAAAAAGAGGGTTACACCTATAAATTCCAACAGGATTATCCATCACACCTTTTCAAAACTAAAACACATTTTGTACACACGCACATATAATAAAATCCGGTTTGAATCTATGTGATAAACCCCATCCCTATTATACATGCAAACTATGTGGACTTTGATGCCTTTATAGGCTATGTAGGCATTTCGAATTAAAATCCGAAACTCGAGTACAATTTTCCAATTTTTTCAATTTACTAAATTTCCAATTTTCCCGAATTCCCCATTTCTGCATTTATTTTATCCTTATACATATTATGTTTGTGATCCTTAGACGCGTTATCCGACACATGTAATCGTTTCATTATAATGAACAATATTATGATAAACGCATAAATCATATTTTTAATATTACTTGGGGAACATTCCTATGGATGACCTCACTCTATCTCTTACGTGGTATGAGTTAGGAAATTTTGATCACCATTATATATACACGCACACACAGTTCATGGAGAAATAAAGGAAAATGATAACATAAGCCCATGAGAGACCGAAAGGGCGGAATAGGTGCCTAACATCTTTCCATTCTGTAACTTAGCCCCCGAACCTTTGAACTATTGGTTTCTTAAGCATCAGTTTATCATTGATGCCGCTCTCTTGAAGCGGGGACATGTTCTTTTGCTTGTTTTGTGAAAAATAGGCTAGAGACTCCATCTATTTACATTCACCCCACACTGATGATGGTTGAAGATCTCCTAGAGAGTACAAGAGCGCGAGACCTTCTCTCCACTCCTTATTCCCCCGCCCTGCGGGAGAAAGTGAGGATAGATTTTTGGGATGGCCACAGTGGCGACTACCCTAGGGAAACCTTTTCATAAGAGAGCTAGATTTTGTTTTCATGGGTGTTTTGTTTTTCTTATGTGCGTATGAACCTACCTGTATGTTCCCTTTTATATCTTCTATTATTTCTTACACATATATACCTCTTGCTTATATCACTACTCACTCACGCACTTGTAGATACTCTCCATGTACGCTTCACACTACGTGCACCTAGGACCACTTATATCCACATGATGCACACACCACTTAGAATATCCATGCTTAGGTGACACTAACACACCCCTCCACCTATCACACTTGTATATATCCATGCCAACTCACACTTTTCACACACCACTTGTAGTTCATCCATGCTTAGGTTCACTATCACACACTCACTTGTAAATTGTCACACATCACTCACTCTAACGTATCCATGATTAATATAATCTTCATGCTCCATGTTAAATTTATTTTTTATACTTGTACATTATCCCCTTCTTAATCCTCATCATGCCAAATAAAGACATTTTCCACACTACATCACCTAAGAGCATGGCTATTGACCAAATTTTGTCCCGTAACTAGGGGCCACTTAGTGATGGGAGTTGGTTCGACATGTCCCAGTTAGCCTAAGAGATATGACTCTCACCTTCAATTGGCCAAGTACCTTTGACGTATATCGAACGGTTCCCCTTGCATCATACTACTACACCGAAGTCATGACGGGAGGTATATCACAGGGAACTCGTTCACGTATGTTGAGTATATTGAATTCGCTCTCACACGTACTGTCCCCACGCGGTATACAGTGAGGTAATTCACGTACACTCAGGTATATCAAATGTCTTGTCGACACATACCGATTGCCTTCAAAATCAAAATGTATATCTTGGAAGTCATGCCAAGGGGGGAATCCTTCCAATTAACCCAACAATTGCATTCCCTCATATAGGTGTCAAACCTAGGGCACTCACATTTAGTTTGCCAATATTTACAAGAAACTCTGTCGAAATGATAGGTCAGCATACCGCCAAAATTTTTACACGATTTTGTCTTTTTTTTTTAAAATGGGACCCTATCCATGATCCTAGCAACAACTCCAATCATATTTTAAAGTATTTTTTAAACCCAATTTTCCCAGGCTTGGGTCCCATCCGACATTTCTTTTTGCAATTAGGTAAACCTAATACAAGTGAGAACATAATAAACATAATAATAATCATACTGAGACCCGTCTCTCATTTTTCCTCTTTCTTTACTAAAAAGTGTAAAAAAAATCATTTTCCCCTCTTTTATAAAACATACCAAAAGCATTTTTCCTTCCATATACCAAAAATAGTTTTCCTCCTTTTTACCAAAAAACATTTTGTCCTCGTATTTTAAAACAAGGAAAAAAATGTCAAAAACACTTTCTTGCCTTTTCAAAACTAATAGTTTTCCCCATTTTATCATTCAAAAATAATTTGAATGTTTCTCCTTCTCAGGTCAATCGCATACCGACCCTTGCCCTATTAACTTCAGTCTTTCGTCAAAACACCCTGAGGCTCCGTCAGTTCCCTCGCTGTTTCCTCCGAGTCTAGAATTCACCTTCACACACTTTTCATGGAGAACACGGACCAAGTACCGAATATGCAGCCAGATTTGGTGACAGTTTTAGCCTAACTCACTGCCATGATTTACACCCTTCAAATCGAGGTTCATGAGATGCAATGAAATTGGGTCCCTAGTCTCTAATAGCCCGAGGTCCTCTTCCCTCGTACTATGGGTCCTCCCGTACCTGAGCCTATTTGGGTCCTCGAGAAATATCAGCACGCTCCACGTACCCCTCCTATTAATGGGTCACTGCCAACCCAGCTTCCCATGTCAAATCTTTTCCAGCCAAGGGATAAATTACTCGTGACCATTGATCCGAAGGAGAAATAATTGAACAAGGTAAAGGATGACCTTAAGATGTTAACCAAGAAGTTTTACTAAGTCATAATCTCTGGAAACTACATGGATTACACCCATATGTCAAAAGTTTAAGATTCCCAACATCGAGAAATTCGGGGGTAGTGGACCCTTAATTGTTCATCTTCGAAGCTACCACCGAGCTATGACTCTCCTAGGAGCCTCAAATTAAATAATGGCCCAAATGTTTCAACAAAAATTGAAGGACAGTGATCTTCACTAGTTCTTATCTCGCGAGGGGTCCATGATCCGTAGTTGAGAGGATGTTGCTCGCGAATTCATGTCACCGTAAAAGTACACTGAAGAGTTACAAGTTACCCGTCATGATTTAGAACCGCTCAAATAGAATCCTGGGGAATCTATCAGTAATTTCATAGCAAAATGGAGAGAGAAAGCATCCACCACAACCAATCGGCCTTTAGAGGAGGAACAAGTCAGTATCGTGAAGAAGAACTTTATACCCTATGTCCGAGCGATGATGGGAGGAAAGTACTACCCTCACTTCCGAGACCTCTAAGAAGCAGGAGTAGATATCGAAAAAAGTCTTTCCAATACAGAACTTGAACCAAAGAAAGTGTAACACCCCGTACAAAACACGAGGTGCTACTATGATTAAAACTAAACTAAATCCTCAACAATTAGTATAGAACATCTATATTCCACAAAATAAATATAATGAATCCAAAATTTACACTTACAATATAATTACAATTAAATTTCACTCGAAAATAATACTAATCTCTCAAAATAAATTACACTCCCAAGCTATACAAAAATAAAATCATCCAAACGCCATGTTCTAAAATCCTCCAAAAATCCATAGCGTACAAATCCACGTTAACCCGCCATTAAAAGAAAAATACGGGAAAGTACACAATATGACAAGAATAGATGCTCAAAATAATAATGGTGAATAAATGCAACAATGCGAATCTGAATTCAAGTAGAATGCGACATCCGAGAATTCTACCTATTTATTTTTCAATAACACATCAATAGGTCACTAGGACTCACCTCACCTCACCTAAGCTTCGTAAAGCCTCATCCTGTTTATTAGACTTTTGTACTATTGGCGGGTGACCATTGTCTGTGTCAGATAAAAATTTCATGACACCATGTCCATCAACAAATACAATATCTCAAATCGAATCAATATTTTAGATTCCTATAAACGTCATGATATCAACAATATGAGTACAAATAAATGAGGAACAAACAAATACTTTCGAGAGATTTAAGGAGCATATTGTGTAAATCGTACCTTAAAATCATCACAAGAAACTGATAAGATTCTGCCTTAAAATTCTGATCACACAACTGCGTTCCTCTCACCAAAATAATAAAAACTCATTCCAGGCCAAACTAAGAAAACACCAAATAAGCCTTGAAATCATGGGTTTAATCTTTGTTTAAAATTGGGGCTAGGGATTGTAGGAGGAAGAAGATGAAAATAAATAGGTCTTCTACTCTTAGAGTTTGTAAAATTGTTGTTAAAAATTCCCAATCCCGTATTATTTATATATATTAAAGATTAGAGGAATTTAAGTGGCATTCGAATCCTATTAAAACTAAAACAGTTCACCCGTTAGTCACGGTCCATAAATATGATAATTGTTTTTTTTTTAGATTTCTATGTTATAAGGACTATTTCTAGAGAGTTTTATGTTATAAGTGATAACTTTGCTTTTTTTATGTCGTTGTTTAAAGCCAAGTTAGTCAAAACCTCAATTACCTACAAATATAACAAACTCAAGTGTAGAGGTAAGTAAGGGTATCAATCCACTTCCAAGGGGGTAAGCTAGAGACAAATTCAATTGTAATTCACTTTTTATTTTCTTTTTGTGCTTTTTCACTTTTTCTATTTTTTTTAGTTTTTTCAATATTAAAACAATTGGGAGAGGTGAGGTGAAATAATACTAAACTAAACTAAATGAGAGATGATAAAAACAAACTAGAAACTTACTAAAATGAAAAATAAAGTCGAAACTAAAATAAGAGATAAAGTGAGGTAAATAATTGTAAGAACAATCAAGGAATAAGATTACACCATAAATTTTAGCTATTCTAACTAATTAATTTAATTAATTGAATTCTCCCAAATTAATATCAAAATTACAAATCAACTCTCGTTGCAAATGTAATTTTAATAGTAACTTTTTAGAAAATTAAGTTTAACACCCCACAACTCGAGAAAATAGATCCACACTCCTTAATTAATCACCCGCTAGGATTGATCAATTAAAATTTATGTCAAAATTAGAAAATAAATTTAGAGTTGAAATTCAAGTTATAATACCCCACTTAAGAAACCGTATCTCTAGTTCAAATCTAAAATGGGTATTATAATTAGAATTTCAATTTTCTCTCGAAAATCATTTACCCTCTCGAGGCGTAAATTTAAGGGTGAGGGATCAAAATTAACATTCAAATGGAATTTTCAAGTAATCAAACTAATTAAACTAAAATAACATCAAATAAGGGTTTTACCCCACCCCTTGAAAGAGGATTTAGACTAACATGGTATCAAACATAATAAACAAATATTGAGTAGGTATTTAATATAAAAGAGTAGAGAGAAGAATAATCAAACCAATCTCTTGAATTCAATAGACTTAAATCCTTGAATGAGAAGCATACAACCCTACAAGTGAGTGATAAACAAAGATATAAATGAAAAATTCATTCAACTTGAATCTCACAAAATTATTTCACTCAATTTAAATCTAAAAAAATAAAATAAAATAAATTTCTAAACTAAAAAAAATATTATTTCTAACTTTCTCTCTAAGCTAACTCTAGGGTTTCTCTCCTCTTTATTCCATCCTCTTCAAAATGGTCTTCAACTCTCTTTAAATAGTAGGTGCCATGGAGCTAGGGGTAAAAATTAGAAGATAAGGGTTTATGGGATATGGAAGGTATTTGGGTGAGGGTATCTAGGGAAATATGCACACATGTGCATGGGTTGTGTGAGGTCATGTGGGAAATGGGGGAATGAGGTAATGGGATAAAACATATCAGATTTGTTGAAAGGGTGTTTTTGGATAAGAGGTTTTAGTTGGGGGGTAATAATGGAAAAGGTTATAAGTAGGTTTAGACGCATGTGGGCATTTAAACTTATTTGGTTTTGTCTTGTTTGGTTTGGAATTATTTTGGCAGGAGGCACGATTTTGGACAAGGGTCGGTTTGTCAAAAAAATGGATTTGAAAGGCTTTGGGGTTGTGGGTTATAGGTTGGTAGAATTCCAGCCATGGGCGCCGGAGGTTTTGATGCCCGACGGACGGCGCTGGGACAAGAGGGAACGCTGGCGGTTGTCGGCAGATGGGGTGCCGCCGGAGGTTAGGGTATTGACAGGAGGTTGCGGCGGTGGCACGGGTTAAGGTGCGTTGCCGGCGTGATTTTCGATGAGGGGGATGGAGGTCCGGGTTGGCAGGAGTAGAGGGTATGGGCCAAGGTGACAGCTTGCCGGAGATGGGTTAGCTGGGTAAGGTTTTTCCGGCCTGATTCGTCGGCGCAGATCGGCGGCGACGGTAGGAGGTTGGTTCGAGTGGTGTGGTCTGCAGGTGAGGTTATGGGTTGATGGCAATTAACTGGTGGGGGTTAATGGTGAGAGAATGAGAAGAGAGAGAGAGATAGACAGAGAGAGAGAGAGAGAGAGAGAGGTGATTTGTTGGTTATGGTAGTATGTGGGTTAGCAGGAGAGAGAGAGTGTGTGAGGTTGGGAAGAAGATAATGTGGGGTAGATAGGGTGTATGAGGGTGTAGGGCAATTGGTGTGGATGAGGGTTTGTGTTGTGTGTGGGTGTAGGAATGTAGGTGAGGGTGAGGGTAGTTTTAGGTGTAGGATAGTGTGTGGTTGGGTGTAGAATGTTAGGGTGTGTGTGTGTGTTTAATTTGGACCCAACTAAAATAATAAAAAGATTCAACTAAAATAAAAAATAAAATCTAACTAAAAATAAAAAAAAAAACTAAAAATAATAAAAAAAAAATATTAAAACTAAAAAAAAAATCCTAAGCTAAATAATAACTAAAATAAAACAAAAGAAATAAAAACTTAAAATCTAAATGAAAACTAAAGCCCTAAAAAATATAAAATCTAATAAACTACTAAAACTAATCCTAAAAAAATAAGACTAAACTAAAAGCTAATAAAAATCAAAATAAAATAAAATTATACTAATAAAAATAAAATAGAAAATAAAACCTAAATATACTAAATAAATCTAAAATAAATCCTAAAAATAAAAATGACTCAAACTAAAAATATAAAAAATATAAAAAGGGACAAACAAAACACACACGGGCTTGGGGTGATGATTTGGGTTAGGTTTACGCTCGGGTTCGGTTACGGGAGAGAGAATTAGCTCCATTTTAATGCAAATTGCCTTGAAATATAGTTTTTGACACCGCGACTACAATTAAGCCTGCACAATGAATATTTAAGCGCATAAGACCCAAACTGTCGAGAATTAGCAACAAAAGTACGCCTATTTGGGGTTTAAAATGTACAGTTTTGGGTGCTTATCACACCACCCCCAAACAGAGCGTTGCTAGTCCTCGAGCAATAAGATAGAGAGAAAGAGAAAGATAAGAAACCAAAAGTGTTCCACTTTCGCGGGCACCTGCGATTGCACTTAGCATGTGCAACAAGTCTTTAAACCTATAGGTTGCCCTACAGGACGAGTTGTGTCTCATGAGGGTTTGCAGGGAATATACCCAAAAAATTCTTTATTTGCAAAAATTTATTGAGGGGCAGTCAATCTCTTATTAGACGTAGAATAATCGCACAATCCATCATATGAGAAATATTTTGAGAAATACAAGCTAGAAGCGTGAAAGTTTAGCTAAGTAAATACTCAAGGCACATCCTTCCTAGAACTCAACGTGTGTGTGTGTGTGAACCAGTCAAAACGGGTCGAGTATCACAAGAGTAATTCCTAGATTGCCTTTTCGGAATCAACGCTTCAACTTCAAATCTCACGGATGTATCTCTCTCAAACGAACTCTCGAGATTAGGATAAGTGTATCGCTCTTGTGTGTGAGGAGGTGAGTAAATGTAATCAAGTTCAAACGTCTCACACACATATAAGAAAGAACGAACATATAGAAAGATAAGTGATCTCATGAAAGAAATGCTAATCGCTATAGTGAGAACGTCGAGTTATTCACCATGTTGACTTTCATTTGCCCTAACACCTAGGGGAACATATGGATGCATATGGGTGAGGGGGAAATGAAATGGGATTTATGGTATGAGGTGTCGTATGATGGATGTGTGATGTATGGATGTGGTATGTAGGATATAACGGTGATATGAATGATGATATATGAATGGATACGAAAGAAGAGTGTTCTATACTTGAAGAACAAAATGTCTTTATTACACAAGAACTACTAACTATACACTCTCTTTTCTTTTCTCTCTCTTTTTTTTTCTATATTCTCTTTTTTTTGTTACTATTTTTTTTTCTCTTTTTTTTTCTATACTGAAGACATTTAACATTTTGAACAACACTCTTTTATTTGAAAAATGATGATGGATGATATTTGAATGGATTGGGGAATGTATGATGTGGGGAATATGGAAAAATATGGGAATGTAATGGGTGAAGTGAATGGGTAGTGAATCTAGTGATCGGGTCAAATTTCAAGACACGCGTTTCTTACAACTCGAAAAAGTTGTCATTCTCAGTGATCAAGACTAAAATGAAGAATAATGAGATCATACAACTATTAAAGTGCGGACCCAAAGGAAGTTGAATCAACTTGTGACTCGGAGATTGCGTAAAACACTCTGAAAGTGTGAAACGCACGAATCTCACAAGCTAAAGTCTCTACTAGTGATCCTTAAGGTTTTCTTGAGAATTGTAATACTATTAAACTCTAACCGTAGTGACGTGATAAGTGCATAAATTTTGTTGAGTCTAAAAATTCATGGTGCAACATGCCTTGTTACGTATTACATATGCTATTTATAAAAAATATTCTCTAGCTTGATTCCTAGACTTAAAAAGATGGATGATAGAAAATTCACGTCAATGAATGATATGAAAGAAACTGCACGAAATTTTAAAAATTAGATTTAAAAATCAAAATTTTTCAAAAGAGGCACGATTTTGATAAAATTACCCACCTCCAAACAAAAAGGAACATCATCCTCGATGTTAAGTAAAATGATGTTTAAAATTGAGAGCATAAGGTAGGAAAGAGATTACCAGAATCAACTGCTAATGAAGTTGGCAGATGTAACCAAGAATAAACATGAATAAGAAGTGAGAGAAGAAAAATGTGTACAAGTCTATAAGCATGATAAAGCATTGGGTGAAGTGAAACACCACCCCCAAACAAGATGAGACTAGTACAAGAAATGCGGGCTGCCTCCCGATAGTGCTAAGTTTAATGTCTTTAGCTAGACTAAATGGATCTCACCCTAAGGATAGGAACGAGGAAAGTGCAGGGTGGAGAAAAAATTAGGTGATGATAATCACCCCCAAACAAGACTGAAGTGTCAGTCTTGTTGGGTAAAGGCTAAAATGGTCAATGCACTTGTATGGCAAAGTGCATCACACGATGTAAAGCATCGGTGGACCATGGACTGGTGGGTATTAAGGTAAGGGTGAGGGTGAATAGGCATCGATCACGAGCCTTATTGATCCAAAAGGTGAGGGCAACTAGGGCCCTATAAGCATAGTGCTCAAGCTGGTGAGGGAGGAGAAATGGTGTGGAAATAGTGATGGATTGGGGATCATATAAAACACACGACCATTCTATAAATGGGCAATGATATTGGTCACGCCATGACACACCAGGGAGTTGTCGATGGGAAAAATCAACACCACAAGGAAATGGTGTGCATGGAGTAACAAGCTCGATGTCACGGAAGTGGAGAGTAGCACCACATATACTCTCATAGATGGTGGAGGAAGGTTTCAGGTGAGTATCTAAAAATGTGGATGGAAACATGAACTATGTAAAATCAAGATCCAAACCAGGTGGTGGGGTGGAAGGGATAATGGGTGGGTTGGGTGGGATAAATGGTGAAGGAGGAGGATCCAACTCAAGCGTGGGAGACACACACTCATTGGGAGGAGTAAAGGAATAATCACATGGGAGTGTGGTTTCTAAGGATGGAGTGGTCAACTTCTCCATAAGAGTAGTATCTGGGAATGTGGTGGGTGGGTAAGACGAGGCATTAAGATCCGAGATAGATGAATCAACATCAATATTCGGCTCAAGGGGAGCCAAATATGATGGGGTAGGATCCATATCAAGATAGGTGGGAACCATCTCTAACGCTATCTCGGTACAATGGTGAGCACTAGTAGCTGGAGCGAACCTAAAAGATATGGTCATGTCAAAGACATAAGAAATTGGGGTATAAGGTAAAAGCTCTGACAAATTTTTGGATATGACGGGAGTGGGAACCTCAAGGTGGGATTCAGGTGGACATAGTGGGGTTGGATCAGGCTCACTATCGAAAGGTAAGTTAACACAATTGTCGACTTGGGGACCTGACCATGGAATGGTCTCAACTTTGAGATTCTTGGGGTGGTAGGGTTAGTCACACTCAAAATCTGTGTCATAAGAGGACGCATCATCATCACACTCGGTGGCAACGATGGGTGGATCCATGGGAATGTCCGACTCTCTTGCACACTCCAATTCATTTAACCCTTGTTCAAGCCTTTGGAGACCTTGAGTTTGAATTAGAGTGGCTTTCTCTTGCTCGAGTATGAACTTTTGCAAGAGGCTTTCGATAGCGGATGTGGATGATGGTGGTGGAGTGACGGGTGGTTGTTGTGGGTGAGGTGGACACAACTCGCTATGGACAGGATTATACGGAGAATACTCGTATGAAGTGTGTGGGGTGGGGCCAAGTTCATCATACACGAAAGGATCGCTTTCGTGATGGACAATTGGTTAATACTCATAGGGTGCGCAGTGAGGGAACTGATCGTGAATGGGTGCACAAGGTTGCCATGACGACTGTTGGAATGTGTGAGGATCTGAAACATCGGGTTGGGATTCGTATTGCGTGAAAGGGTGATCAATCCTCCACGAATAACTCGGGGACTCACACAACTCGGGATTGGGTGTATCGGGATAATGGGCCGAGGTGGGTTCTAAAACAATGTCATATGGATACACATGTTCCAGGGTGGGTTCAGATGGATATGTAATGTAAGGTCACTCATGGGACATGTGATCGGCATAATAACAGTGGGTGCACAACAAAGGAGGAGACACGTTGACACTTGACACCGAGGGTGATGGAATAGGAGGTGCGTGCATGAACGGGTCAAGAGTATCAAGGGGACTCGTGAGAGAGGTGAAACCATTAAAAATATCATAAAGAGACGGCTCGGGATCACTCTCATACGTGTCGCGTGTTAATGGGAAATGACCAAAGTAGTCCCGTAAAGGACGTTCATTGGCCATGAGGAGAGAAAATATTTTTTTGGATTTTGTAAATTTTTTTCAAAAGGAAAGAAAATATTTTTGGATTTTTTTATAAAAATAAAGAAAAAATATTTTTGGATTTTTCTAAAAGGAAAGAAAGAAAATATTTTTGGATTCTTTTACAAAATTAATAGAAGAAAATATTTTTGGATTTTTTGTTGGAAGAAAAGGTGGTGAAAAAATATGGACTCTCTGAATTGGACGAACCAATTAAAACCGACTACCGAAAAATGGAATTGGACACACACACAAGTCAAGAAAACTTCTTAACTAGCACATAGCCAATCTTTATCTTCAAAATTTAGTGAAAGGCGTAGTCAAATTTTAATTAAGTCCACGGGAGATAAAAATCACAAAAATCTTTGAATGATCGCCTTTGCAAAATGTTCTCCTAATGGGCTAACTAGTTAATGGATTTTAAATATAGTGATGGCTAGGGTAGCACACAATGGTAAGCGAGTGAGTCAGGTGATGAAATCCCTTCTCGTGAGTGATCGGGTATAGGTCTTAGTAATTTAATTCATCACACCATTCGAAAATAAATGCTAGAATAAAATCAAATAAGAGCACACAAGGACATACAATAATTGACTCACTAATAGGAGAGGCGCGAGGGTTTGAGAAATGTACCTCCCATGTTTTTAGGCTGTGGGGTGCCAAAAAATTTGAGTCGACTGGGGGGAGATTACGCCTATCTCAGTCATCCCCAGGAGTCCTACCGACCCAAGGTAGAGAGGCTTTATTTCCTCGCCTATGGACGTCCTCTCTCTACCTTGTCCGGTTTTCCTATCATGCTTGTCTTCAATTATTACAATTTTTAAAAAGAAAAATAAAATAAAGGTGTCTCTATGCACCGCATTACAAGCAATGATAAAAATCCTAATACAAGCCTTCTAAAATAAAGAAAAATGGTACTAAAATGCAACACAGTGTGAAAAATAAAATAAACTACAATATTGAATCCGCTCCGAGCTTCATGATCCCAAGAAAGGCAACGACGCCATTTGATAGAGAAAACTTTTCGGTATTCGGACAAGATTAAAATTACATTTTCAACGAGAGTTGATTTGTAATTTTAAGAGTAACCTTTTATAAAATTAAGTTTAACACCCCACAACTCTAGAAAATAGATCCACACTCCTTTTAATTAATCACCCGCTAGGATTGATCAATTAAAATTTATGTCAATCTTAGAAAATAAATTTAGAGTTAAAATTCAAGTTATAATACCCCACTTAAGAAACCCCTATCTCTAGTTCGAATCTAAAATGGGTATTATAATTAGAATTTCGATTTTCTCTCGAAAATCATTTACCCTCTCGAGGCGTAAATTTAAGGGTGAGGGATCAAAATTAACATTCAAATGGAATTTTCAAGTAATCAAACTAATTAAACTAAAATAACATCAAATAAGGGTTTTACCCCACCCCTTGAAAGGGGATTTAGCCTAACATGGTATCAAACATAATAAACAAATATTGAGTAGGTATTTAATATAAAAGAGTAGAGAGAAGAATAATCAAATATTTAATATAAAAGAGTAGAGAGAAGAATAATCAAACCAATCTCTTGAATTCAATAGACTTCAATCCTTGAATGAGAAGCATACAACCCTACAAGTGAGTGATCAACAAAGATATAAATGAAAAATTCACTCAACATGAATCTCACACCATTATTTCAATCAATTTAAATCTAAAAAAAAAAAATTTAAACTAAAAAAAATATTATTTCTAACTTTCTCTCTAAGCTAACTCTAGGGTTTCCCTCCTCTTTATTCCATCCTCTTCAAAATGGTCTTCAACTCTCTTTAAATAATAGGTGCCATGGAGCTAGGGGTAAAAATGGGAGCATAAGGGTTTATGGGATATGGAAGGTATTTGGGTGAGGGTATCTAGGGAAATATGCACACATGTGCATGGGCTGTGTGAGGTCATGTGGGAAGTGGCGGAATGAGGTAATGGGATAAATCATATCAGATTTGTTGAAAGGATGTTTTTGGGTAAGAGGTTTTCGTTGGGGGTAATAAGGGAAAAGGGTATAAGTAGGTTTAGACACATGTGGGCATTTAAACTTATTTGGTTTTGTCTTGTTTTGGCAGGAGGCACGATTTTGGACAAGGGTCGGTTTGGCAAAAAAAATGGATTTGAAAGGCTTTGGGGTTGTGGGTTATAGGTTAGTAGAATTCTAGCCATGGGCACCGGAGGTTTTGATGTCCGCCGGACGGCGCTGGGACGAGAGGGAACGCCGGCGGTTATCTGCAGATGGGGTGCCGTCGGAGGTTTGGGTGTTGACAGGAGGTTGCGGCGGTGGCACAAGTTAAGGTGCATTGCCGGCGTGATTTCCGGTGAAGGGGATGGAGGTCCGGGTTGGTAGGAGTATAGGGTATGGGCCAAGGTGATAGCTTGTCGGAGATGGGTTAGCTGGGTTAAGGTTTTTTCGGCCTGATTTGACGGGGCAGATCAACGGTAGGAGGTTGGTTCAGGTGGTGGGTCTGCAGGTGAGGATATGGGTTGATGGCAATTAACTGGTGGGGTTAATGGTGAGAGAATGAGAGAGAGAGAGAGAGAGAGAGAGAGAGAGAGAGAGAGAGAGAGAGAGAGAGAGAGAGAGGTTGGGAAGAAGATGATGTGGGGTAGATAGGGTGTATGAGGGTGTAGGGTAATTGGTGTGGATGAGGGTTTGTGTTGTGTGTGGGTGTAGGAAGTTAGGTGAGGGTGAGGGTAGTTTTAGGTGTAGGATGGTGTGTGGTTGGGTGTAGAATGTTAGGGGGTGTGTGTGTTTAAGTTGGACTGAACTAAAATAATAAAAAGATTCAACTAAAATTAAAAATAAAATCTAACTAAAAATAAAACAAACTAAAAATAATAAATATTAAAAATTAAAAAATTAAAATCCTAAGCTATATAAAAACTAAAATAAAAAAAGATAAAAACTTAAAATCTAAATGAAAACTAAAGTCCTAAAAAATATAAAATCTAATAAACTAAAAATAAACTACTAAAACTAATCCTAATAAAATAAGACTAAACTAAAAGCTAGTAAAAATCAAAATAAAATAAAATTATACTAATAAAAATAAAATAGAAAATAAAACCTAGAAAATACTAAATAAATCTAAAATAAATCCTAAAAATAAAAATGACTCAAACTAAAAATATAAAAAAATATAAAAAGGGACAAACAAAACACACACGGGCTTGGGGTGATGATTTGGGTTAGGTTACGAGAAAGGGAATTAGCTCCATTTTAATGCAAATTGCCTTGAAATATAGCTTTTGACACCGCAACTGCAATTAAGCCTGCACAATGAATATTTAAGCGCATAAGACCCAAATTGTCGAGAATTAGCAATAAAAGTACGTCTATTTGGGGTATAAAATGTACAGTTTTGGGTGCTTATCAATAAGGACTCTTCTAAATGACTCAAGACTTATATATACACTCATATCAGGAGTCTTTTAAGCTAGCTTTCCAAATTTCAAATTAATTTAATTGATTACCAGATAAAATTACGAGTTATTACAAAAAGTATCCAGACAGTTCACTCTCGAAAAGTATAAGAAGCCCGCCAGTACCGCAGTTTCAACCATAAAAAATATTTCCCAACCTACCACTTCATGGGCACCGAAAAGCCGCCCTAACCCCAGTCAAGAAGTAATTTATCGAGCTTCATGCTCCCCTCTCCAAAGTTTACCATGCCCTTTTAAGTTAAAATCTCATCAAACCATTAGACCCTCGTCTATTACCAAACCCACTGCCCAAAAATTTCAAACTAGATGCCCATTACGACTTTCACCAAACTGTTGGCCATACCATTGATTAGTGTTTCCACTTCTAAAATGTGATCCAAGGTCCGATTGACCGGGGTATCATCACCCCACCAGCCAATCCTAAACCAAACACTACCCTTAATCCACTCCCAAATCATACAAATTCCATTTTCCTAGAACAAGACCCAGAGTTTTATCCATTTAACCGGATCTTACTCAGTAAATCACCCATAATACCCCTATATTCTCCTAAACCCCTCCAAGTTTGCCCATATTTTCTCCTATATCCTACCAGTTTTTCCGATCAGGCTCTATCACTCCTTACTAGAGCATGCATTGTTGCCCGTACCCGTTCAGGAGGAATGAATATAGTATTGTTAGCAGTGTTGAACTAGCTTCTAAAGTTTGAATGAAATTGGCCTCTAAGATGACCATTGACTACTAGAGATTCAGTACATTTTTCTTGGAAGCTCGAAAGTGGGCTCGAGAGTTAGTTAATTGGGTGGTACCTATCGATGAAGTCGGTTTAGATAATGTCGTCCAGATCATAGCAGAATTATTCCGACGGACTTGTGAAATTTGCACCATATCTGAGATACTTGATGCTTTAAAACTACAAGGGCTTCTGGTCCCTTCACTTTTATATCTTCCCATCGAATGGGAAGATCTATACGAAGAAGTCGTTGAGGTTGTGGAATTTATTGACTTTTCATGGAAGGATGATGTCATTGCCATCGGATGGGGGCACAAATTTGATGATTCAGTTGAAGAACAAAGCCCAAAAAAGACTAGTCCAATAGTCAGCATATGTGGAATGATATTGTTTGAGGAGATGCTAGGAGAAATCAACAAGGTTGATGAATAACCCAGAGTGGATGAGGAAATGAGGTTTCCATTTCTTCCCTCTTTTATGAATCATGTGACTCAATCAGGAAGGCATTACCAAGATCCAAACCCAAAACCATCAGTAATTGATAAGGGAAAAGGTGTTGACAATCTTCCTACGCCACAAATGACCCTCGAGGAGGGAAAAATCCTCGATCAATTGAAGAAAACCCAAGCTAACATCACTCTGTGGGGACTCTTTATGTCTTCCTAGGTGCACCGAAATACCTTGATAAAACTACTCACCAGACCCACAGTCCCTCCTTTCACCAGGCCAGAAGAAGTAGTGAGTATGGTCGGATATCTAACCTCTACTAGAATGCTCTCCTTCTCTAAAGAAAAAATCTCTAAGATTGGACCAAGCCACAACTATGCTCTTAATATCTCTCTCAAAGTCATAGTGAAGATCGTCCCACTTTCCCTTATCAATAATGGATCAGCTTTTAATGTTTGTCCATTGAGAACCTACAATTGCTTAGTACTGAAAGTGAGAAACCTTGCTTCAACTTCTTCTGCGGTGCGCACTTATGATAATACTCATTGAGAAGTGATGGGATCCATAAATCTTATAATAGGGGTCATCTTTATAAATCCTGCTGTTGAATTCTAATTCATCAAAATCCCAACTTATTTCAATATATTTCTTGGAATACCATGGTTCCATAGTATCAAGGGTGTGTCTTCTTCCCTTCATCAGAAACTGGAGTTCTTCGCCAATGGGTAGGTTATCACCATCTTGGGTGACGATGATAACACTCAGAATACAAGCACCAGTAATCCAGTACTTGAGATACAACATGGGGTGAATGATAGGCTTCTGTCAGGTTTTTAAGTCAAACCAATTCTACTTCTAACAGGGGACGATATCAAATATAGAATTGTCTGAAGTATAACCCTCATGCAAATGTCAATGTGATCCATATACTCAAGAACATGCACTTCATGCCCAGCCTGGGGCTGAGACTATGATAGCAAGGAATACTTAAACCCGTTGTATTGAAGAATGCCTTTCCTACTTGCGATTTGGGTTATCAACCGTCAGTAGAAGAAATCTTAATGATCCACCAACCTCGACTAAAAGGAAGGCTAGAAAGCACTAAGACTATCTCAAGAGATTCTTTGAATGAAAGATTCATCAGAGAGGGTGAAGATTTCCCTGTTTGTGACTTTCCTAAACGGTGGTATTATCATGTGGATAAGAAGATGAAATCAGGAATGGAGATATTTTTCTAGGATTTATACTCATGGGATAAAAGTTCCCAGCATCATATGCAACCACTCATTGAGAAGACCATAGCCGATAAGTAAGTGACTCCAAAGATTCATTTAACTTGTCGACACTGGGGCTGAAACTCTGCATGGGCCACTTAAGCTCTACATCATCGGATCCATCTCACCTGATTAAAGTTGTTGATTCACATCTCCTCAACTGGCATGATGTACCAGTTCCACCTGCTGAAATACAACCCAACTCTGATGTTTATCCCATTTCCTCTTCTTTTGTTTCTCCTCCCTATTCTTATATAATCAAGACCTCCTTCGATGAGGTTCTCAACGCTATTTTTCCTAACAATGAAATAAATAAAGATTTTGAGTATCTTACTATGCCTTACATCAATTATCTTGATTCTAATCAAACTCATGATGATGATGATTTTGCAAATGAACAGTTCTTAACTGATCTTAAAAAGGTTAATAAAAAATAACATAACTACGTTCAAGTTAATGAATATGAAACAATTATTATTAATCTTGATTCTAGTAGCCAACTACACGAGATTAGGATAGGGTTCACCCTTGATGAGCATGAGCATGCTCAACTCGAAGAATTACTGATGGAATTTGTGGATGTCATCGCATGGTCCTATGATGGCATGCCAGCATTGATCCCGAGATCGCTCAACATGAGATTCTAACTCTTCCAGAATGTAAACTTGTCAAATAAAAACTACAAAAGCTCCACACCGAATGGTCTCTCAAGGTTAAGGAAGAAGTGGTCAAACAGTTGAACGTGGGTTTCATTCATGTGATCGAATATCCCACATGGATAGCCGATATCTTACCCGTGCTAAAATATGGAGGAAAGTTTTGCATGTGCGTTGACTATCGAGACTTGAACAAGGCCTCTCCAAAGGATGATTATCCGCTACCCATTATCGACATGATTGTGGGCAATACAGCTAGCTAGGCTCTCAAGTCATTCGTCGATGGTTTTATCGGATATAACCTAAGAGTGCAGCAATAATCAATGTCAAACTTATTTAATTAAATTTCAATTTTAGTCCCAATAATTCTTAACTCTTGCAAACACACGTGATTGAATAAAAAAATAACTTAAACATGCAAGACAATCACAGTTGAGGAAAAATCCCCCACAGGGGAAAAACCATCTTATTTTCACTATAGTTTGTAAAGTTTGATTTACACAGATTACAATGAAAATACAAGCAATGATATACGAAATACTCGCAGACATCGGCTAGAGTTCCCGTAAGAGATCCAAAAGGTCAGTAATGGAAAAGCTTTGTCTTTTCCACAAGTGTACTCCAGATGAATAGTATAATCTTCCTTGGGGTTTAGACAATTCACATAAAGGATTGGGAATTATTTGTGAATCAAAAAGTTATGAAAACCTTAAAATATAAGTCTGGAAAGATGTATTATTTTGCAGAAACGAAGATATGCAAACTTGAGAAAAACGTGAAGCATAAACATTGTTTAAATAGGTAGGTTGAGGTGGTGGTCGTTCGAGCGACATACGATGTCGTTTGAACGATATGGCATCTCGTTCGAACCACATACGATGTCATTTGAACAACATCAGTGACATGCCTCAAAAAACCTCCTTAAAAAGATCGTGCTTATTTATCATCTTCTAGACTTCAAAATTTATTTAAAAAATATTCCCAACTATTTAAGGAAATAATTAAAAAATCCAATTAAAATTATTTTTACCATAAGTACGTGGAATAGTGGGAACTGTTGAAGTGTACGTTCCATCAGCCATGATGCACGTAAAAAGATGATGGATGCATGAGTTTCGATCAATGCCGTCGAGGATGATTGTGGAGACATGCCGACTGTAGCGGTATCAAACATGCCTAATTATGATCTAAGACACTTGTAAAATTCCTATATTCTACCCCAGACATTTATAAAATACGTCCTTACAAATCTCCCCCGATGTCTATGCCCGTACATAAATAAAAATATCCAAATTATGTTGCCCAAAATAAATAAGCTGACATACAATTTAATATCCCCATTAAACCCAAAAATTGGAAATACTAAATGTGTATCTTCACAAATTCGATCATCTTCAAATATTCAAATCTTCAAAGTTTCTTTGTCATCATCAGGGTGTGCAAAAAATTATTCTCCATTTTTATATCTACACACATGAGATAAGAAACAAATACCCGTGATGCGCAACAGTTTGAAATATAATGATAAGCATAAACAATATCAATTATGTGCAAGAATATCATTATAAAAACAAACAAGAAATTCTCCCCCATAATTCGTTCTCCCCGTTTTTATGATGTCCCCAAATAGACAGATATGAAGAACATAAGCAATGAAAATGGAGAATGTCATAAGGTAATAAACTTTCTCTCTTTGAATTTTTCAAATTGTTTGAAACAAAAAAATCACACCATGAAAGAACACCAAAACAACCAAGTCAGTGATAGCGAAAATGTAGGGATGTCAACCAATTCAATAGGAAAATCAATACATACAACCAAAACATATGTGCACGATGAATGTTGGATATTCCTAACAAATGAACTCAACATCTTCCTTAGGTGTAAAAATTGTGGAATTAAAAGAAATTGACTCAATCAAATCAGCAAATCAAAGCTCAAAGTGATTTCCACACCAATAGCATCCAAAACATTTGAAACTCTTTTTCATGGCTTTCAACAATGTGCAAAGCCGTTTTTCATTTCTTTCCATCCAAACTCCCTCGTAAATATTTATACATTATATTTTTCTTTTGAGGTGATGAAACTAAAACATATTGGCCAATTTGAGTTGGCAAGATTTTCTTTTTATTAGCATTTAATTTTTTAGGGCTCTTTTTCAAATAGTGGCTTTCTCGACGAGTTAATTTTAAACTCTCGTAGCCCTTTCCTGTGATTCACTCATCATATTTTGTTGCAATTAATTCCTCACAATAAACGGTTTTTACATGCACTACTATCTTGTCAAGTTTTATCGCATTTTGGTCGTTGTAAAGACAAAATTGAGATGGAAACACTCAAGCCAATATGTGATAGACAAGTACAATACTCAAATAATACCATGCATGTGTTAAATAAAGGAGATAAGGAGACAAACATATAGAAGATATCACGAATCACATCTTAAAGACTCCAAACAATGTAAAGCACATGGATGAAATGATGTCGCATCTCAAACCATTGTCAAATAGTCACGTGAAATATGGAATGAAGTTGTGACTATGGTTATCTTAAATGTTCATCCATAAACGATGTAAACAAAGTACAAAACTCTTTTTTTGTTTTTAAAAAAAAATATAAAAATAAAATCTTACTAAGCTTTTTGTGTATACTCTTTTTGTGTTTTTATAAAAAAGTTATAAAAATAAACTCTTATTGTGTATAATGGCAATAAAGTAGAGAAAATTACCTATCATATTCTGATACAAGCTTTTCTCTACATCCTTGCCTGAAGTGTCCTTACTAAGCTTAGTTGAGGTACTCATTGGTGTACGTGCGTGCTTAGCGAAATCTAGAACAAATTTCTTCATAAGGTCTCTAGCATACTTGGATTGGGAGATGAACATCCTGTCCTCTAGCTGATGAACTTGGAGACCAAGGAAGAAAGTAATCTCACCAACCATGCTCATCTCAAACTCACTCTTTATCTCCTCCTCAAAGTGCTGAGCATGTTGGGATCACGTGGATCTAAAGACTATGTCATCTACATAGACCTAGGAAACCAAAATAGCACTGTCATCTCTCATCTCTCCTGACGAATAACGTCATATTAACTCCCCCTATCTTGAAGCCATGGGCTAAGAGATAGTAAGTAAGCCTCACGTACCAAGCACTGGGTGCTTTCTTTAAACCATAAAAGGCTTTCCTCAAATTGTAGATGTGATCAGGGTGCTTAGGGTCTTCAAACCCTTTTAGTTATTCCACGTAAACCTCCTCTTGTAGAATGCCATTCAGAAAGTCACTTTTGACATCCATCTGATATAACTTGAAGTGCATATAACATGAGATGGCGAGTAGTAAGCAGAGAGACCCAAGCCTCTTAATAGGAGCAAATTTCTCGTCAAAGTCTACACCATCAATATATGTGTAGCCTTGAGCGACCAACATAGCCTTGTTTTGGATAAAAGTACCAGTCTCATCCACCATATTCTTGAAGATCCACTTGGTACCTATTATATTTGTCTCACTAGGTTGAGGGACCATTTCTTAGACATCATTATTTCTAAATTGAAGCAACTCGTCCTACATAGCACATATCCAGTGTTCATTTTTGAGTTCTTCCTTATAGTTCTTGGGCTCGACTTTGGACGTGTAGCAAACATGGCTAACAACATTCTCTAGTTGATCATGAGTCTTGACTCCTAGGGTGGGATCTCCTAGAATAGTAAAAGGATCATGAATCTTACAAACCCGAGCAGGAGTGTTCCCTAAGTCAGGAATGTGATCCACTCTGGGTATGGGAGGCACAACGGGATCATCAGTAGAAAGTGTGTCACCCTCACACAAAAGGTTAGAATCAATAAATGTCGGTGGTTCGTCATCTTGCACGGTGACGTTTATTGACTCCATAACCTTATATATATTCAGGTTATACACCCGATAAGCTCTAATGGATGATGAATAACCTAAAAATATACCCTCTTCGCTCTGGGAGTTGAACTTTCCTAATTGCTCTCTATCCCGTAGGATGTAGCATTATCTCCTAAAGACACAAAAATATGAAAGGTTGGGCTTCTTTCCAGTCCACAATCGTAGGGTGTAATAAGAGTGTGTGGATGAAGATATACCCTATTCACCGTGTGGCATGAGGTAGACACCGCCTCTGCCTAAAATCTTCTTGCAACTTTACGACCCAAAAGCATAGATCTAGCCAGATCTTGAACCGTTCGATTCTTCCTCTCAATAATCCCATTTTATTGAGGAGTCCGAACGGCTAAAAATTCGAGTTTGATTCTGAGTCTATCACAGAAAAGATCTATTTTTTCTTCTTTAAACTCAATGTCGTTGTCACTACATATTTTGTTGATAGTGACATCGTGTTGATTTTGCAGGACACGACACTTGGTCGTAAGAAAGTCCACAGCATCGGATTTCTCTCATAGAAAACCTACAACCGAGTAGCATGAGAATTCATCTACCATCACGAGAAATTACCTCTTACCACCTAAACTCTCAGAACAAGTAGGACCCATAAGATCCATATGTATCAACTCAAGGATGCGAGAGGTGGTAATGGAATTAAACTTCCAATGGGAGCTACAAATTTGCTTTCGCAACTGGCAGGGTCTACAAACTGTGAAAGTCGGCTTTCCAAGAGATGGTAAGTCACGTACTATGTCCTTTTTAACTAACTTTTCCAAATCTCAAAAGTTTACATGACCTAGACGTTGATGCCAAAGGTCCATAGAAGTGAATGTGGCACTGTTGCAGATAAATGAGGAATCAGGCATGATCCCATAGCAATTGTCTTCAGTCATCACCCCTTGCAGTAGAAGTTTATCGGCTTTATCATAAACGTGGCATTTATTCCAGTCAAACTTTACTATAAAGTCAGTGTCGCACAACTGTCTAATGCTGAGTAAATTTTCTTTCAATCCCTTGACGTACAACACATTCTCTAGCTTAGGAAATCCTAGTAACTCTACTGTACCTCATCCTACTATGCTAGATTTCTCCCATCTCTGAAAGTGACTTTACCTTCCTTACGATCCTCGAGGGAGGTAAATAGAGAGACGTCACTATCAAAGTACCACTGTAGAAAATTATGTGCTTTAAGAGAAATATGAACAACAAGGTCTTTTTCATTGTGTTTAGGAATTCAATATGTGGTAACCTTCTGTTTGCCCTTGTCATTGTTGACTCTAGTCGGGATTTTAGAAGTGTCCACTAACGGCATAGAAATTCGTTGGAACTCTTCCACTATACTCTGAGATATGGCGACTAAAAACTCAAATCACTCTCTAAGACTCTCAAAATCAGTAATGGTATGTGACGGAGAAAAGTACGTCGTGTTCGACCCAAACTATAGCAAAACTCACGAAAATGGCCTTTTTTTTGCAGTAAGTACAAAAATGTGTAGACTTAGGCCTACTTCAGTTTTTTTTTCATGGCGGAACTCTCTTCTGATTATTAGGTGGATAGACATAAGGATTGGTAATAAACTCGGGATCCAGTTCCAATGTAGTATGGGACGTGGAAGCGCCGTCAAGACCTATTCCCGACCTCTCACCTAAACCCAAAGCAGGGGCGAGGAGCATCTTTACCATAATAACATATCGGTCCTCAATTCTTACCTTGACTTCCTGATCTCTCTCAAGTTCATGAGTGAGGTGGGCTACAAGGTCTTCCAGTTTCTTTCGAGTGTTCAGGGAGGAATGGAGCTCACTCGTCAGATCGGCCATTTGCTTAGTCAAGTCCCATTTTTCTTTTGCAAAAACACTTTCTCTCTACAAAAACTTTCTCTCTCTCAAAATAGGAGGTCTCTCTCTCTCTCAACGTAGTGGACATAGAGGTCTCTCTCTCTCATCTCTCCTAATTCCTTCTCTAGATCTGCTATCCTAAGATCTAACACTTTGTTACGTTTTTTGGTCTTGAAAGTATCAGCATAAAAATTAGCGTACGTGCGTCGGAGATCACTCTCGCTCTCACTTAATTCTTCCTCCACCTCGCTCACACTACTATCACTGTCGAGCTGTCCCTGCGAGATTGCATCCTCATCGTTGTGAGGAGCACTATCACTACTCACATGACTATCCATGAATGTGGTGAAGTTATATTCATGCGATGACTCATCTCCAGAGTCCACCGACACGTCCTCACTATCATCACTAAGGGTGGTGTTTAAGGCATATTTGGAGTGTTCTTGACGTTTCAACCTAGTTGCACACTCAAACCCCATATGATCTCTACTGTCGCACTCAAAACATCTCTCACTTTCTTTCTTAGAGGTATCCTTTTTATCGTTCTCAAATTTCTTTTCAGAATTATTTTTCTCAAAATTCTTTTTATCTTTAAAATTTCCATTTTTCTTTAAATTGAGAAATTTCATGAATTTTTTAGCAAATAGGAGCAAATTATCTAAGTCAAAATTAGAATCAAAATCAAACATTATTCCTCTCTTTTCTTAGACGACTCACGTCTCTTTGACCCCTCACTCTTTCTGGCCCGGGCTTTAAGTGCTACCCCTTTATCTTTTGATTTCATCGTGTTTGGGAACATGTCTATTTCATAGGTCTGTAGGTCTCCAACTAACTCCTCTAATTTCATCCTACTTAAATTACCTAATGAATTTAACACAGTGACTTTGGGATAAATATCTTAGGCAGTGATGTCAAAATTTTCTTAACTACCCTAGAATCCGGAATGTATTCTCCTAAGTTAAAACTAGTGTTCATGATATCAGATAGGTGTGCATAAAATTCTTCAAAACACTCATTTTCATGCATGGAGATAGTTTCAAACTGTGTAGTCAAGTTTTGCAATTTAGATTCTTTCACTGAATTTGTGCCTTCATGGGTAAGTTGCAGAAAATCCCATGCCTCTTTAGACGTGGTACACGTCATGATGTGTCAAAACTCGTCAGGTTTGACAGCTCCAAAAATGGCACTAAGCCCACCTGAGTTATATGTGCTCCATTTAAATTCATCCTTAGTCCATGCAGTCACAGATTTTGTGGTACTTACGTTATCTATAGTGATAGTGGGAGGCATCCACTCTCTTTCACACATAACCCAAACTCGTTCGTCTGTGGCCTTTAGTGAGATTTCATACGGTGAGAACCGATAATTTGCAAAAATCACACTTTTACTTAAAAACAAGCCGTTAAAGGGTGAAAATCCAAACCAGTCCCTAGACGACCCCGTAGGAGGCACGAACACCTCTCACGGGACCCATGTAACTTGTAGGAACTGGCCCCGTAGTCCCGGGTCTCTCGATTTAATAGTATGACGATAATTTACAAAAATCACACTTAGAGTTAAAAATATGCCGCTAAAGAGTGAAAAGCCAAATCAACCCCCAAACGACCTCGTAGAAGGAACGAACACCTCGCACGGGACCCATGTAACTTGTAGGAATTGACTGCGTAGTCCCGGGTGTCTCGGTTTGAGAGTTAGACGATAATTTGCAAAAGTCACACTTAGCGTTAAAAACATGTCGTTAAAAGGTGAAAACACAAACCAACCCCCAAATGACCCCTTCAGAGGCACGGACACCTCGCACGGGACCAATGTAACTTGTAGGAACTGATCGCATAGTCCCGGGTCTCTCGGTTCGAGAGTGTGACGATAATTTGCAAAAATCAACACTTAGACTTAAAAACATGCCGTTAAAGGGTGAAAACCCAAATCAGTCCCTAAACGACCCCGTAGGAGGCACGAACACCTCGCACGGGACCAATGTAACTTGTAGGAACTGACCGCGTAGTCCCGGGTCTCCCGATTTTAGAGTATGATGATAATTTGCAAAAATCACACTTTGACTTGAAAACAAGCCGTTAAAGGGTGAAAACTCAAACCAGCCCCCAAACGACCCCATAGGAGGCACGAACACCTCGCACGGGACCAATGTAACTTGTAGGAACTGACCGCGTAGTCCCGGGTCTCTCGGTTTGAGAGTGTAACGATAATTTGCAAAAAACACACATAGTTAAAAATATGCCGTTAAAGGGTAAAAACCCAAAGCAACCCCCAAACGACCCCCTAGGAGGCACGAACACCTCGCACGGGACCAATGTAACTTGTAGGAACTGACCGCGTTGTCCCGAGTCTCTCGGTTTGGGAGTATGATGATAATTTGCAAAAATCACACTTAGAGTTAAAAACATGCCGTTAAAGGGTGAAAACCCAAACCCACCCCCAAACGACCCCGTAGGAGGCACGAACACCTTGCACGGGACTAATGTAACTTGTAGAAACTGACCGCGTAGTCTCGGGTCTCCCGGGTTGAGAGTGTGACGATAAAAAATAACACTTAGACTTAAAAACATGCCGTCAAAGGGTGAAAATCCAAACCAACCCCCAAACGACCCCGTAGGAGGCACGAACACCTCGCACGGGACTCATGTAACTTGTAGGAACTGACCGCGTAGTCCCGTGTCTCCCGGTTTGAGTGTATGACGATAATTTACAAAAATCACATTTAGAACTAAGAACATGCCTTTAAAGGGTGAAAACCCAAACCAACCCCCAAACGACCCCGTAAGTGGCACGAACAACTCGCACGGGACCAATGTAACTTGTAGGAACTGACCGCGTAGTCTCGGATCTCTCGGTTTGAGAGTATGATGATAATTTCCACTCATATACGTAATTTTCTAGTTTTGCCAAAAAAATTTTGGTAAATTATTGGGTTACTAATATCGTATTTTTTTTGTATCCTATTTCTTTTTGCAGGATAACAGTTTATCGTTGGCTTTTATTCACGTGGAACACACAAAGAACTCAATGGTTTACAACAAGGATTTATTCATGATTTCATTTATTTGTGTCATGGTCGTACGGTCTTTTGTTGTTTTATTGTTGACTTTTTATGGCCGTGCGGCTTTTGTATGTTAATTGTTATATTTGGTAGCCGTGCGGGCTTTATGTTAGTCATGTTTTGTATTAACAGGTGTTGGAATGTCTAGAAAATAGATAAAACTCTGCCCAATTTTTTTTGGGCTTGTGAGCTGTTAAAAACTTGTAATATTTTAAAGTTTGTATGTACATTAGTTTATTAACAACGCGCAATATTATTAATTTATGAATTTTGTGTTTTCAAATAATTTTTTTTTTTTAAATAAAAAAATTTGGCACAGTTCAAAACCGTGGCAAAGGTGTATCATATTTTGGCATGGTTTTGAACTGTGCCAATTTTTTTTAAACTGTGCTGAATCTGGCACAGTTAAAAACTGTGCCAAAAGTGTGCCAGAAATATCAAATTCTGACACAGTTTAAAAGTGTGCCAGAAGTGTTCCTGTTTGGATGAATCTGGCACAGTTAAAAACTGTGCCAAAAGTGTGCCAGAAATATCAAATTCTGGAACGGTTTAAAAGTGTACCAGAAGTGTTCCTGTTTGGCCAAATCTGGCACACTTTTGAGCCGTGCCAGAAAAAACCCGTACCAGATTTGATCTGGCACAGTTTTAAACCGTGCCAGATTCCTGTTTTTGGTGTAGTGGCATGCAGTCACATATTTTAAAGTAGTTACGTTATCTACAGTGACGGTGGGAGGCATCCACCCTCTTTCACACATAACCCAAACATGTTCGTCTATGGCCTTTAAGTGAGATTTCATACGAGCTTTCCAATGTGCGTAATTAGACCCCTAAAAAATTGGGACTCTATTATATAAGTTTTCCATTGAAATTGTGATTTTTCAAAGATCGATTTTTAGAACAAAATTGATATCCAGAAAAATTTTGCGAAAAAAACTACACGGTAAAATTGTGTAAATGGCTTTGATAGCAATTTGAGAGTGAGTCATCAATTAATGTCAAACTTATTTAATTAAATTCCAATTTTAGTCCCAATAATTCTTAACTCTTACAAACACACGTGATTGAATAAAGAAATAATCTAAGCATGAAAGATAATCACAGTTGGGGAAAAATTCCCCACAAGGGGCAAAACCATCTTATTTTCACTATAATTTGTCAAGTTCGATTTACACGGATTACAAGGAAAATATAAGCAGTGACATACGAAATACTCATGGGCGTCGATTTCGATGTCAGTATCTAGAGTTCCCGCAAGATATTCGGAAGGTCAGTAATGGAAAAGCTTCGTCTTCTCCACAAGTGTACTCCAGATGAGTAGTATAATCTTCCTTCGGGTTTAGAGGATTCACATAAAGGATTGGGAATTATTTGTGAATCAAAAAGGTATGAAAACCTTAAAATATGAAGTCTGGAAAGAGGTATTATTTTGCAGAAACGGAGGTATGCAGACTTGAGAAAAACATAAAGCATAAACACTATTTAAATAGGAAGGTTGAGCCGGTGGTCGTTAGAACAACATACGATGTCGTTTGAACGATATGGCATCTCGTTCGAACCACATACGATGTCGTTCGAACGAAATCAGTGACGTGCCTCAAAAAAACTTCCTTAAAAAGATCTTGCATGTTTATCATCTTCCAGACTTCAAAATTTATTTAAAAAATATTCCCAACTATTTATGCAAATAATTAAAAACTCCAATTAAAATTATTTTTACCATAACTATGTGGTGTAGTGGGAACTGTTGAAGTGTATGTTGTTTGAGACATGATGCACGTACAAAGATGATGGATGCATAAATTCGAATCAAGGTTGTCAAGGATGATCGTGAAGACGTGCGGACTGTAGCGGTATCAGACATACTTAATTGTGATCTAGGACGCTTAGAAAATTCTTAGATTCTACCCCGGACATTTATAAAACATGTCCTTACATAACCAGATCAAGATGCACTCGGATCATCAAGAGAAAATCGCATTCATCACCCCTTGGGGAACCTTTTGCACACCATCATGCCATTTGGTCTAAAAACTGCAGGGGCTACTTACCAGAGGGCTTCCACAACCATCTTGTATGATCTGATACACAAAGAAGTTGAGGTTTATGTGGATGATATGATTATCAAGTCTAAGACTAGAGAATGTCATATTGCCTCTCTCTAAAAGTTCTTTAAGCGACTACGACAGTAATAAATGAAACTTAACCCATAGAAATGTGTCTTTGGCATTACCAAAGGAAAGCTCTTGGGGTTCATGGTTAGTGACAAACGGATAGAAGAAGATCCTTCCAAGCTAAAAGCCATACTCGAGATGCCACCACCCCAAACGGAGAAAGAATTTCAGGGATTCCTTGGAAAATTATAGTATATCAGCCAGTTCATCAGCCAGCTAAGAAAGTATTCAACCAAAGTTTGGAACGAAGCTTTTGAAGAGGCCTTTGACCGAATCAAGCAATGCCTAACTCGACCTCCGATTTTCATGCCGTCATAACCTAGTCTTCCCCTACTCCTATACCTGACTGTAACGGATACTGTAACTGGGGCTTTGCTATCCCAACACCTTGAAGAATCCCACAAAGAGAGATCCATTTACTATTCCAGTTATAAGTTGGTCGGATATGAAGTTAACTACACATCCTTGGAAAAAGCGTGTGTCGCCCTCATCTAAGCCACCCAAAAATTACGGCACTACATGCTCATCGTTCCCATAAAACTTGTGTCCCAAATGGATCCCATCAAGTACCTACTCAAGAAGCCTACCCTATCCAGTCGAATGGTCTGATGGTTAATGTTGCTAACCGAATTCGATATTGCATATGTCACACAAAAATCCATGAAAGTAAGAGCCTTCTCTGACTATGCTTAGGAAGAAGCCGATGTTTGGATCTCCAAATTTTTGAATGAGAATATACTTTGTACCTCTTGAGAAAACCTTCAGTGGAAAATGTTCTTCGAAGGTGCCGCTAATAAGAAAGGGTATGGCATAGGATTACGCTTAATTGCTCTTGATGACTCTCACACTCTAATTTCCATCAGGAAGGATTTTCCCTGCACCAACAACGTGACTAAATACGAGGCATGCATGGTAGGCCTTAATGTCTCTCTCAAGAAAGGAATTCGATACCTATATGTCTATGGGGATTCATCCCTGGTCATCGATAAAGTACTCAGAAGATGGAAAGTCAATGACAAGAAACTCTTACCCTTCCACGCCCACTTAGAAGACTTAGCCTCCCAATTCCAAGATATCAACTTTCACTACCTACCCCGATCAAAGAACAACCTAGTCGATGCCCTTGCTACCTTAGCCTCCATGGTTGACATGCCCAAAGGAATAACATCGTCCCCTTCCTTGTCCAAAAGTAAGATAAACCAACCCACTGCCACCACATTAATCTCATCACAGAAGAAGATCCTGATATAGCCAACTATTGGTACTATGATGTCTGGCGCCTCCTCAAGCATGGTAGGTATCCCTAAGGTTCTGATAAGAAAGACCGAGCAACTCTCCGCAGACTGGTTGCCTAATATATTATCTGTGATAAAGCACTATTGAAGAGGAACTTCGATAGAACCCATTTGCATTATATTACAGGGGCTGATATTAAAGAGATGATGCAGAAGATCTACAGTAGGGAGTGCAGACCCCACATGAATGGCCATATGCTCGCTAAGAAAAGCATCTGACAGGGTTATTATTGGACTACCATGGTTCAAGATTGCACAACCTACATTCGAAGATGCCTTAAATGCCAGTAATTTTCCAACTTCCAGTACTTGCCTTCGTGGGAATTGTATAACATAACTTCTACTTGGTCTTTCTCCACATGGGGAATCGACATCATAGGGAATGTTACACCCAAAGCCTCCAATGGTCATGAATTCATCTTGGTTGCCATTGACTACTTCACCAAATGGGCAAAAGCCAGGTCCTATGTTGTTCTGAATGCCAAGAAGGTGGCCAAGTTCATCTGGAAAAATATCATCTCCCGATACGGGGTCCCGCATGAGCTAGTGTCAGATAACAGCTTGTATTTTAAAGTGGAGGTCACAAAAGTGGTCGATGAGTATGGGATTCAAAGACATAAATTTTCTCCCTACCGACCTGAAACCAACGGGCTAGTCGAATCCACTAATAAAAATCTCAAAGACATCATCAGCAAGATGACCAAAACATTATTGAGATTGGGTCAATTGGATCCCTTACTCCTTCTGGGGATACCGCACTTTAGTTCGAACATCTATTGGGGTTACGCCTTACTCTCTAATATACGAGATGGAAGCATCCCTACCTATGGAGCTAGAAATTCCTTCACTACGCGTCATGCTTGAAAGTAAAGTCAGTGAGGAAGACTGGCATCAGAGTCGTGTTAACGAGATGACACTCTTAGACGACAGGATATTGAAGGCTATATATCATATCCAATGGTACCATCATAGAATAATGCGATCATTTAATAAGAGAGTCAAGGATCATGGTGTCCGAGAAGGTTACTTAGCCATCAAAAAAATTATATATCCCATTTGGGACCCTAGAGGGAAATTCAATCCCAATTGAAGCGGCCACTACATTGTGAAGAAGACCCTATCTGGTGGCATTGCTATGATCATCGACCTCGATGGGGAAGATATGGCCCGTTCAGTCAACCTGAACCATCTCAAGAAATTCTACCCCTAGTCCTTAATCTTGGCGCGCTACGACTCTTCTCATTTCCATCCTATTCTAAAAAAAATCTTTATTTCCCTCTACTTAGAACTATGTTGGGACTAGTCCTCTAAAAACCTTTTTACTTTCAAAACTAAAACTCAAAAAAATTTCAAAACCCCTAGAGGTATGTAGGCAGCTCGTACGCTTTACATGAGCATTGTCCCCTTCTTTTTCACAAAATTCTATTATTTTCTTATCCCCGGGGACAACGATTCATTTTTATCACTTACATGAATAAAAGGATTACGTATGCCTTGCGATTAGTATAGATAATTAAAATGCGAAAACTCATCAAGAGGCATAACAATATAATTAAAATTTTCTCTATTCCATTGATAAAAATACCAATACAATTACATCGGAATAAGGAGTCAAACAACTTCCCTTGCCAACTTACCCTTACTTTCCTAAAACCAAATAAAAACATAAACCAACTACTCCTAAAACAACCCTTCCAAATTTATTCCTACATAAACAGCCAGGATCATAACCAGAAACACCATCACAAAAGCTTCTCAAATAAATTCACCAGGTATTCTACCTGCAGCTTTCGAAGGAACCATCCCCATCATCATCCACAACCTTGTCCGGTTTCCCTTTTCGTTTTTTTATGGAATAATTATTACAAACATAATATGGTGTCAAAGTGCACCCCAAATAAATACAAAGCTTCAAAAATCCTATACATCCAGTCTAAGAAGGAGGGTGAAGGAATAACTACAATTAAAAATAAAAAATAGAATAAATAAAAAAATTACAAGTCTTCAACTTTCTTTGCACCTCAATAAAACGGCAACGACTCCATTTGATAATAGCTTTTTTCGTGTGGTCGTTGTCTTCAAAAGCCAATCTAAAAATTCCTTGAATTACCTACAAAATTTATCTAAAATAACTCGTATTGCAGTAAGTATGGGTATCAATTCAACTTCCCAGGTGAAACAATTATTGCGAAAATTTGCAATTCAATTTTTTTTTTATTTTTTTTATTTAAAACAACTTCAAGGGAAAATTAATTAATAAATGCTAAAAATTATGAAATGACTAAAAAATGAAAAATAATTTTTAATCGAGTGTGAAAAATGTGAGAATGTCAAGATATGGAATTACACCGCATTATTAGTCTTATTAATTTGAAATATTTCGAGATAATATTAAATCGATAATCTAACTCTCGTTACAATTATAAATTTAATAATATCTTTTTCAAAAACCTAATTTAAAAATGTCACATGGTGAAATGTTAAGAATTAAACTATTTTCAAGAAAATTATCCGCTAGGATCAATTTAATAAAAACAGTATGAATTCTCTAATTTCCACACAGAATTAATATTTAGATTTAGGAAAAACCTATCTCTAGTTCGATTACTAAATTCAAACATTAATTTGTAAAATTAATTTACTAACTCTTGTTAAATAAATTAATTGGTGACAGTTAAAAATTAATTTTATCCTAGAATTATAACAATTAATGAATTTAATTAATAAATATAATATCCTACGTAATGCATCCCATCTCTTGAACAGTGTGACTAGCCAAGCATAATGAAATAATTAATCACAGTCACAAACATGGAACAATAATTTAAAGAGTAGAGAAAGAAATACAATACACAAAAGTCTCCCTTTGAATTGATTACTTGAATCGCGTTCATGCACATGTGTCCCAATGTTCTCACAAATCCAGCACTTGATTATACAAAAAAATTGAAAAACAGAATCTAAAAAAACTGTTCTAACACTAAACTAATATTTTTGAATTTTTCTGAATTTTTCTGAATTTTTTATGTTCCTACTATGTACATAATATACATAGTGTCTCTCTCTATATTTCTGTCTCTCCCCTTTTCAGTCTGATATGAGAGTCCTCTTCCTTCTTTTTAAAGCCCATGTTGTTGTTCATTGAGAGATTTTTGGGATTTCCAAATGCCTAAGTCAAAAGTGATTGGCAGGTGAATTTCTTTTATTTGGCTTGTTGAACTTTGTTCCTATTTTTGTAGGAGAGATAAGGTATGTGTTAGGCTTAAGCGGGTAAAGTTCCTCGGGTTGGAGTGGAAACGGGTTCAAGTGGCTTCGGGTTTTGGTTTGGTCGCAATGGGTAGAGTAGATATGGGTAAGGTTTTGAGATGGGTTTGGACATGGTAGGTGGATTGCGAGTTCGATGGAGCGTGTACCGGGTTTGGGCGGAGTTGTTGTGGCTTTTAAACGACTGGTTTGGGTTTCAGGTTGTGGCTTTTAGCTCCGGGTTCGAGGGTTCGTAGGTGGATGATAAGGTTGGTGGGTTACGGTTTGGACAATGGCAGTGTTTGGTTATGGTGGTGTAGGTGAGAGAGTGAGGTGAGGTTGAAGATGATTGTGGGGTTGATAGGGTGTGTGTGAGGTATAGGTTAGTTAGAGTAAAGGTAAGGGTGAGTGTATGTGTTTATGTTAGGTGTAGGGTAGTTGAGTGTAAGTGAGTTTGTTGTGTGTGTTTAATTTGGAATCTTAAACAAAATAACACTACATAAAAATAAAACTGGAATAAAATCTAAAAATAAAATTCTAATCTATTACTAAGAGACTCAAAAATAAAAAGAAATAAAAAATAAAACTCTATAAAAACTAAAAATCCTAACTAAATAAAATAAAACTAAAAACTAAAGAAAAATAAAATAAATTCCTAAAAACTAATCCTAAGAAAAATAATAAAATAAAATAAAGATTAAAAACTAATAAAAATCAAAATCAGAATAAAGAAATATAAGAATCGAAAATAAATCCTATAAGAATCTCAATAAATCTAAAATAAATTCTAAAAATAAAACGACTCAAAATAAAAATATAAAAAAATAATAAAGGTACAAACTCAACACAGAGGCTCGAGTGATGGTCTCGGCTCGATTTATGCTTAGGTTTGGTACGGGATTGGGCTCGGAACATCAGAACTCATCGGGCAAGCTCATAAATGGACTTCAGACTTTGCGATCACCTTAATTTCTTCATTTAATGCTTTCGACCGTTATTGAGCCGCAATTGACTTGATTTAGCATTATTTGATGTTGCGACTAGTGATTGACCTGAAAAATAATGCAATACGACATAAGGCCAATTTTAATTAAAACGAGCAACTAAAATGCATTTATTCAAGGTATAAAATATACACTTTTGGGTGCTTATCACTACTGCCTCCATTCCAAAAGCTAACATGGAAGGCCTCTCGCCAATAATTGTTCTCGGTGCTGTCATGTATGCCCAGAGTATGCTTTGGACCTCATTGATTAAATTTTCTTTAGCATCATCCAGTCTCTTCTTGATTCCATCAAACAGAGTCTTATTTGTTACTTCCCTTTGCCTATTGCACCGTGCCTAGGTATAGAATGCAGTTTATGGATTTTTGGGTGAATACAATAGTCTTCGAATTCCTGATTATCAAATTATGCACTATAGTCTGTAATGAAGGCATATCATTCCAAAATGTCAAATAATGTTCTTCCAGATGAAATGGATGACCTTTTCATACGACATTTCTACCAGGGGTTCAGCCTCCACCCATTTCATGAAATAGTCAACTGCAACAACCAAGTATTTGAACCTTCCTCTTATTTTTGGTAGAGGGTCGACCAAGTCAATACCCCATATGAAAAATGAACAAGGGGATGTGATCGGTCCCTTGGCCTTTTGTGGATTACAATGTATTTCTGGAACTTATCACATCTCCTTGGATAACCTGCATAATCTTCTTTCATGGTGGGCCAGGAATAGCCTTGTGTGGAAACTCACTTAACCAATGATCTCCCTACTGAGTGTGATCCACGGGAACCTTCGTGTACCTCCTTTTGTTAGATTGCCAACCTTAGTCGGATAGACACATCGGAGTAAAGAAATGATGATTCATCTCCTATATAAGAGCCCCCCTTTCATAACATACCTCACTTATTTATATTGGAGTCCCATGGCTTTTGTAGGCTCTATTAGCACAATGAATATTTTTAGGTAATCTCGTATTCGATCCGTCCATGATAGCCCTAAGTTTAATTAAATTGTATTAGAAATTTCTTTATCTTTACTACGATGCATGAGGATTTTTACTGGAATCGTTCTTCTTAGATCTGTTCTGGTAGAAAAGTAAGTCGACCAAGTCTATTTGCTTGAGCATTCTCAGCCCTTAGGTTTTTTATTACCTTGACTGGTGGGAACATTGCTATCAACCTTTGTGTTTTTTCCAGGTATTTTGCCATGGACTCCTGTCTTTCTCCATAAACTCATGGTACTTAATTCACTATTAATTGAGAATCACTATATGTCTGTATTTTCTCGATTCTAAGAGATAAAGCTAGGCTAAACCCTGCTATGAGGGCATCATAGTCTGCCTCATTATTGGAGGCCTTAAATTGGAATCTGAGGGCATAATATATGTCAATGTCATCTAGTGTGGTAATTATCAAGCCTACTCTGTTGCCAAAGGCAAATAATGAACCGTCTATGAACATTTTCAAGACCGGGGGTCTTCTTTGAAATATTCTTTAACCAAGGTTCCATAATTGAATACCTTTTACAGTTATTCCAAGTTGCGAACTATTTCTTCTTATTTGGCTGATGATTCTGGTGCACTAGTGATCTGTTTGGGTGGATTAATGCTAGGGTTATCTCCTATCTGAGTCTGCACATTTAGTTGAATCAATGAGCTCTCTTTCGAAGAAGTCTACTCTATAGATGGAGATGACATCTCTTCTATAGAAGCTTGCTTCGTCTTTTCCTTTATTGAGCTCTCTTCCTTAGAAGTCCGATTAGCGGTTTTTTCCTCGCATGTGAACTCAGTAATGAAATCTGCTACATCTTAGCCTTTTATTGTTATTCTTAGATCATATTGTATTTCATATTCTCCTAATTCCAAGTCCCAAGTCATCCGCCTACCCAATTTATCGAGTTTATGAACAGCTTATCGCAGTGGCAGGTTTGATAGACTACAATGGTGTGGGCTTGGAAGCATGGTTTCATTCTCCAGAAAGACTTGATTAGGGCTAATGCTAGTTTCTCCATCCTTGGATGTCGGATCTCCGCTCCTCGATATGCTTTGCTTGTATAGTAAATGGGTTTTTGCACCCCATTTTCTAGTCGTACTAATGCCGAGCTAACTGATGATTCAGATACGACCAAGTATAAGCCCATGATAGGCCTTGAGAGAAGAGGTGGATATCCCAAATACTTCTTCAATTCTAATAAGGCAATTTCACATTCATCGTTCCATTCAAATTATTTTCGCAGTACCTTAAACAAGGAATGCATTTGTCGGCACCTCGCAAAATGAATCGGTTTAGTGATGTCACCCTAAATGTTAACTTATATACTTTTGTTTTGTTTGTTGGAGAATGCATATTGATCAAAGCTTGGATTTTGTTTGGATTTTCTTCAATTACTCTTTGATTTACTATAAATCTAATGAGCATTCCTTCTCGTACTCTAAATACACATTTTGTTGGGTTTAGTTTCATTATGTGTTTTTTCAACTGGTCGAATGTCAAACCCAAGTCCCTGAAATGGTCAGTGGCTATCCTATTAGAATGTCATCAACGTACACCTTCATGTTCTTGCCAATCTTCTCTTCAAACACTTTTTGTACCAAACTCTAGTATGTTGCCCTAGCGTTCTTAAGCCCAAAGGCATGACATTGTAACAATAGGTGCTTTGGCTAGTTATAAATGAATTTTTTTCCTTATCCTCTGGCTTCATATTTATTTGATTATAGCCTGGGTAGGCATCCATAAAACTTAGTAGTTCATGTCCGGCAGTGGCGTCGACCATTTGATCAATTCTTGGTAACGAATAGTGGTCCTTCGGGAAAGATTTATTCAGATTAGTAAAGTCAATGCACATATGCCATTTGGCATTCCTTTTCCTGAACATCACTGCATTATAAATCTAATCTAGGTACTTGATGTCCTTTATGATATACTCCTTTTGTAGCTTCTCTACCTCTTCTTGTATGTCCATGTTCTTTTCCTGGCTAAAGACAGGTCATTTTTTCTTGATCGGCTTATCATTATTGACTAGGTTAAGTTCATGACACATGAGCTTTCGATCAATACCTGGCATATCTTCATGACTCTAAGAGAACATATTATTTCATTTCCTAACAAATTAACCACTTCCTTTTTTAGGGTAGGGTCCAGTGATGAGCCGATCTGGGTTTTTTTCTTCTGGTGTTTGTCATCCAAGATAATCAATTCTACTTCTTATATGACTTTTCCTTTGACTATCTTTGACTTCTCATGTGGATAGAGAGTTTCAATGGTGGGTGGTGGTCAGTTATATTATTCCTCCTGGTCGGTTAAAGTATAGTATCACTCTATAGCTTTAACTTTATTTCCTTTAACCACGCTAACCCTGTAATGAGTGAGGAACTTCAAACACTGATGTGTAGTAGAAGGTACTACTTTGAACTTCTTCAACCCAGCTCTGCTGAAGATAATATTATATGCTGAGTTAACGTTCTTATCTAGGACAAAATAACGGATCTTCTCAGTTTGTTAGGTCAGCCAGACACCAATCACTACTTCTAGATTAATTATTCCCAATGGATAAACCTTGTCTCCTGAGAAACAGATGAGGGGAATGTGGTAAGCTTTAAGTTTACTATCTTGTAATCCTAAACCTCTGATGCAATTATTGAAGAAGAAATCAGCCAATCTTTTTTTGCCGAATAAAATTCTAGCCACCTTTACTTCATGTACCATCGTCGTGACAACTATGGGGTCATCATGAAGATAAATTACTCCTGCCATATCATCTTAGGAGAAATCGACTACCAAATGATCTTTATTTATTTTCCTCGAACAAGTATCTACATCATTGATTTGGTTGATCTTCTTAATATAGGCACATGCCTTCATTTCATTAAGGTATGCTTTCATCTCCTCAACTAGCATCACCTCCTGCAATAAAGTTACATCCAAAAGAGATCATGTTTACCTCGTGCCTAGGCTCTTTAGGCCTTCTGGGCAGGCCCGGGTTATCTTCGGAGTAATCATATATATATATATCTTTTCTTATCATGCCTTCTCCTATAAGGGGATTTTGATCACTTCCTAGGTTCCTGCTCGTCCCTACGGATTAGGTTCTCTATCTCATTCTTCACAATTATGTAGATGTCAGTGTTATGGTCGTGATCTTTATGGAACTCGCAATAATTACTTTTATCGTTTGGTTTTAGAGGAGATTTAAACTTTCCAAGCCATTTCAGGTCTCTACTTCCATGAATCTCTTCCAAAATATGGTGGATACCAACGGTCAGAGGATTGTATTTGTCATATGTCTTTGGCTTCTCCACATTTTTATTAATTTGCTCTTTCTTCTCTGAGCTCTTATTGGCATCAGTCTTGGAGTTGTTGGTCTCTTTAACGGCCATATCTTCCTCTGTATTCATAATTTTACCAACTTTGGCCAGTAATTTGGTTGTAGTTTGGGGAGGCTCTTTAGCCAGTGCATAATATAATTTCTCGAGTAGAAAACCACTCATTAATGAGGTGATCGCTATCTTCTCATCATAGTATCGTCGACTTTCAAGCGAACATTTAGCAAATAGGCTACCCCTTTTCCTAGCTTTGCTCTAAAGCAGAAGTTACTGACAAACAAATTATCTACTTGGTGGAAGCTGGAGATTTTCTCTCATGGAAGATTGTTATACCAGATCTACGTCGACCAGGTGATCGTACTGGAGAATGCTCGACAATTCATCTCATCGAGGATTGATTAGATGTCGGCAGCAGATGGTATTGTTCCACATGTAACATTGGATCAGTTTTACTCTCATACTTCGAAGTTACCATTGGTGTCTTGAACTTATCAGGTGTGAGGTAATCCATTATAGAAGGTGTAAATAGAGATCCTTTCACAAAAATTTTGTGCAAGGGATTTTTTAATTTCATTATTTCCCCCAAACTTTCTTCTAGTCGTTGGAACGAGACCTTCCAAGGCTGGTCATCTGGATTAGCCTTGGTCGTGATGGTTTTGGTCACTCGTCCACTATTTTTCTCTTAGCTCTCTTCCTGAAAATTCTTCTCGGCACGAACTAACCCTTGCACACTTGTCCTTGACTTAATGGAGCCTTCTCAGTGTTATCTAGATCCTCTAGGCTCTCTGTGAAAATGTCCTCTCACAGATCAAGGACCTAGTTGACCAAATGCAAAGCCTTTGCTCAGCCTCTCCAACATAAGTGGCATTTCCTCAGAGAATAATCGCTCGTCATAGTGATCAGTTGTCCTGAGTGATGACGTGGCTCCTGGGCAATATGACATGTCATCTTGTGATCCAGAGTATCTAGATTTACTTCCTTCATTTTGTGATCTCGAACTCATCCTTGTAGGGTTCTGTAGTACCCATTCGCGATAAGTTAGTTTTCTATCTCTATAAGGGGTAGGCGGTGACATTTCACCTCTACTTTCATATGGTTCTATTCCAGAAGGTGTGATAAATTTTTCTCTATGCATGTTTTGACCAGCTTGGAGCGTCTGTATTAGCTTCTTCACCATCTCCTGCACGGCCTCTTGGCCTTTGGCTATTCTCATCCATATTCCTTATAGATTCCCCATACCCACAGGGGTAGAGGGAGGAATGATTTCATTCACCCGGCTATTTTTTGTATTGTCCGCCATTTTCCATAACCAAGGAGTTGACATTCGTTTTGAAAGGACATAAGGAGGAAACAACAAATGGCTTGTCTAGTCAATTCCCACAGACAGTACCAATCTTTTATTGTCTAAAATTGGTATTAAAATAATTTTTATTCTTAGCCGATAAATACCAATAATAAACTATAACAAATATAGAAGCTAATGGTTAGGAGTTGAGAGAGATGAGGGACAGAGAATGAGGCAGGAGGTTAACGGGTTCAGTCCAATGAGGTGCCTACATCCAAAAGTGCAATGTTGCTTCGTATTAGGAATGGGTACAAGATCTCAAGAATCTCTCTAGGGTTTTGCCCATTTTATTTTCTTCATGTCTCGGCTATGTGATATGGGGTACCATTTATAGAGGGTGAGAAAAAAAGAAGAGGTGGAATGACTTTATAAGTTAGGTCATTTCACCTTTTTACATTCTTAGTTATGACTAATGATGAGCTAATCATAGGTAGTTGAAAGGATTAATACATGTGCGTGTATAACAAAGCTATACATATTCCCACGAGTAACCTACACATATGCTTTATAGTCTTAATTATTTATGGTCATCTAGACAGCCGGCTAAGAAAAACATTAAGTCGACCAAAGCAATGACCTACTGATAATGACCAATGAGCACTTTATGATAACATGTGTCACAATTTCATTGGTCCATATCACACTACACTTTTACAATACAATAATGGTGCTTCGATGTTTAACAATGATGATTCAAGTTAGAGTTACTAAAGTGTTCACATTACACCTATGACTGGCCATGCATTCAAATTAACACATTATGCATGCTGAATTTTTTTTGTTAATAATGTTAGATTTCAAACTATTCAGAGTTATGTAAGGATGAAACTAGGTTGTATGTTTTGTTATAAATTTTTTTAATTAAAATAGACATTTAATCTTAAGTTCTGTTGTAGCCTGAAAATATTAGACCAACTGGACCCATAGAACGATGACACATATCAACATCATCCCAATGTTTTCCACGATGAATGAGAATTGGTCGGCTCAGGTACCCTGTGGTCGGCTGTCTGGCGGACCAAAGCCAGGATGATGAACCATCAGACATACGTGGGATACTCAATAGTCACCATGCACATGCACGTGAAAGACCTCCAACTACACCTTATTGTGTAAAGGTGTAAATGCTTGAAACTATAAAAGCATTCTACCTCTTGAGTTTCCACTTACTATAAATACCCCATTTCCCCAACTGAAGGGGACACACATGAATATACCATCTTTATGTTAAACCCTTGTAATATAACCAGAATATTGGGATAAAACCCTCAATACTAGTACCCCGTGGACGTAGGCTCCATTCCTGAGCTGAACCATGTAAAAAATCTCTGGTGTCTTTCTTTAGATTTTCATTTTCTCTAATATCCGTGGTGATAGGTAATTAAGGGCTAAGATCAATAATCCAAATTTAAGCATCAACAAGTTCTAAAATTTGTTCCACCATTGATGTTTTTTAAACTTTAATCAACAGACCATATTTACATAAAAATGTTAATTATCGATCTATGCTGCTAAAATAACATTGCATCCTTTTTAAAAATAGTGCAACCTTAAAATAAAAGTATTAAAATTACGGCATAAAACAATTAGGGTTAAAATAACATCAGGTATCATCAGCTATAATTTTGTAAAGATGAACCGCTCACTAAGTCGATTAGTTTAAGAAGCTTCAAAATAAGCGCCCATAATTCATAAGTATTGAAGGTCAAATAATACCAAAAATGACAGTGAGATCATTGAGGTTTGTTTCATCCTTAATTACAGGCTGTAGGTTAAAATATACAGAAAGTGATAAAATACATTTACTATTCATAGAAGGTTTGAACAGATATCCAATTTTCAATGACATTGAAAACGGAAGCAAAAAGAATGATTCAATTCTTGAAACTAAATTTTTAGTCAACAGATTAAGTCAATCAAAATTAAGGGGACATAACATAATTAAGTTTTAGTTGTTTTAAATAAGACTATTTTTTTACCACTTTTCTAACAATTACTTTCTCATTGTCATTGATTAGTAAGAACCAGACCTCCTAAACGTTCGTGTCAAATTATATGTGTGCTTGGTCTTATCGAGTTCTTGTGTGAACGAATATTATTTATTGTGTGAAAAAATTAAACTCAAATTCAACACATTATCTTAATTTGTCTTGTCCACTTGTTATTATCTATTAAGATAATAATCAATTTTGAATCATATACGGGTTGATACATTAGAGTAATATTAAACATGATTATACCCATAAATTCATTAACATTACTAAAGCTCTCATTAATTAAATTTTACTATGAATGAATTAACATTAAGTTGTACATACTATTTAGATAATCAAACAATATTTCTTATTTATTCAAATTAATAGGTCATAACGCGTATTAACTGATGAAGGAGGCCAATAGTAATCCGACTCTTTGTTTAAAGTTTTATATTGACTTTGACCAAAATACCCTCAAAAGTGATCATGTGCAGCACTCATGACCAACGTTTCCCACCAAAAATTAACGGAGTTTGACAATAGTGGGTAACTTAAAGTCGTGTTGAAAGTTCAGGTGGTAAGTACAGAAACTGAAAGTTCGGGTGGTAAAGTTATGAGGGAGTAAAATTTGGAGGTCTGAAGTTTAATTAACCCTTTTTGTAAAGATGAACCGCTCACTAAGTCGATTAAGTTTAAGAAGCTTCCGATTAAGCACCCACAATTCATAAGTATCTGAGGTAAATATTACTAAAAATGGCACAAAGATCATTAAGGTTTGTGTCATCCTCAATTATAGGGTTTAGGTTAAAATATTCAAAAAGTGATCAAACACATTTACTGTTAATGGAAGGTTATAATATATATCCAATTTTCGATGACATTGAAAACGAAAGCAAAAAGCATGATTCAATGCCTGAAACTGAATTTTCAGTCAACAGTTTCATAAGTCAATCAAAATTGAGGGGGTATAGCATAATTAACTTTTCATTATTCTAAATGAGACTATTTTTTTGCCACTTTTCTAAAATTTGTGTTCTTATTGGTGTTGATTACCAAGAGCTAGACCTCGTAACAGTTGTCAAATAGTATTCGTATTTTCGGTCTTATCAAGTTCATGTCTAAACAGATACTATTCATTGTGTGAAAAAATCATACTAAAATCTAATATGTTACCTTAACATGTCATGTTGTATTCACCCGTTCTCACCCATTGAGATAATAAATTAATTTGTATCATATACGAGTTGATACATTAGCACAATATTAAACACGATTATATCCATAAATTAATTAACATTACTAAAGTTCTCATTAAGTAAATTTTACTATGAATAAATTAACATTAAGCTAAGCAAATTATTTGGAAAATTCAACAATATTTCTTATTCAAATTAAAGGGTCATAATGGGTATTAATGGGTGTAGGAGGTCAACAGTAATCCAATTCGTTAACTATTTTATTATATCAGTTTGTCATTGATATTACTCGAAACCATTATAAGTCCACCCATTAATTAGTAACTTTGTGTCAACAATTTGTATCGTGTTTCAATTTGCCAACTTTACCAACAGCCAACCATTAGCTTTTCAATAATAAGTAATCATGCATGCTAGCTAAAAAAAGAAGTAATATGTGGCTCATGCGTCCTTATTTATTACATAGTACTAGATATTCGAATTTTTTTAATAATTACGCATGCCATTGATATTAGAACAACGAGGGACACGAAGTAAACCCTTAGTGACAGAAAGAGCATATTTTGAGCAATTTTTTTAAAAATTCAAAAAAAAATATTTTGAACGAAATTTTTGGGGATCCCTGAAATGTTTATAAACCATAGAGAAAATCAACTCAAAGTAATATGTTTTAGTATTTTTAAAAATTTTGTCCGCATGGAGGGGTCCTTCAGTTGCTCCACACTGGATTTGATTTGCATACACACACTAGACTCCTGCGCAGACACATTTTATCGTGTTTCAATTTTTTAGTTGATTAAAAAATTTCAAGGAACTCTAAAAACAATCAACTCCAAATGAATTTATTTTTAGCTATTTTAAAAAAAATTATCAGAATATGTCAGTAAAAAATAATTTTGGGCTGATTTTTTTGGAGGATGGTAGGAAAGGGTTGTTCCTTGAAATGTTTAAATACACAACAAAAAAATCAACTAAAAAATAAGCGTAAAATTAAACATGCAAATTTGTAGGGTGGTGCATTAGTGCAGTTTATGTGCTTTAATTGGAAAATGAGTATAGAAAATATTTATATTATGAAATTATTCTCTCATTATTTGTTTGCATGGAAGTTTAATGGAATATTGATATTACGAATTCATTCTTACGAGAGAAGTACAGAGAATTAAAAAATCACAACCTCCATTGATTTACGATCTACGATCGTTATATATATTTTTTCATGGGTGCTGAAATCGTAAGTGACCTCAGACCCACAAGTTCTCCTCTCTAGACCTTAGGTAGGTAAGAGGGAAGAAGTGTCAAAGTGTGAGAATTAATTTAAAGTGGTTTGGACCTCGGATATGGGTCTTATGTCCATTATCAAAGGTCTTTCATTGTATATTAGATTATAAAAAGAGTTATTACAATCTATAATACCTCTTGGGCTTTGACCAAGAGATTCTGAGGTCTTATGGCCTTTGTTCACAATAACTTTAAAGTTATTTAAGCGTCAACAAGGTATACAAAGTAATAGAGAATTGGAAGTGATCCAAGTTACAAGTTTAAGTTCTCAACAGTGGGTTGAGAGAATATGGAATAAAGAGTAAACACTAACTAATGAAAAAACCCTTAGCTCTTTGAAAGTATGATCTTCTCAGTGAATTATCCTCATGCATTTATCCCGATTAGTTGCCCTTAAGCCCTTTACCAGCCTCCGTTTTATGTGAAAACTCTTAGAGAGAGAATGGGTGAACTGTCACAGAATGGTTGTGGTGCCTCTAAGGTCTAATAATGGAAAAAAGGTGGTGGAGTGTTGGTCAAAGGATATACAGGTGGTGTATGGTAGTTTCTGGGAGCATTAAATATGAATGGGAGCTTTCAATGAAATTGGAGTTGAGTAGTGGTGACAATGGAATGATGTTTTGTTTTCCACCTACCCATTAGCTTTTTTGGAGGCTTGGAGCTTGGGAACTGCTATAGGATTTCCATAAGTTGACTTAAAGGTATTGCGTAATGTTATGCCTTAGTGCTGAGGGTTAAGTCACCTTGGAAGGTCATTTATCTTGGAACTGAGGTTTGTTCTGGGCATCAAACTTGACGAAATCGTGGTGTTATAGTCTCTAATCTTGATTAGGGAGACAGTTGGAATGACTGACCCTTTTAGAAGATAAAAGGGAGGAATGAGGTCTAATATAGTACTATGGTCATTTCTTGAGACCAACGGAGGTCTTGGGGACCAAACAATAGCTTGTCTTAGGTCAGCGATTAACCTTGGAACCTCTGTTCCTTCCTGAGGGTCGTTGAGGAATTTAGGAGCCTCTTAAATACCAAGTGTAAAATAGGATATTATCATTTTTAATCTTAATTGATAGAGAATATATACAAAAGAAATTATATTTTGACTCTTTAAAATTAATTATCTGGATACTCTAGTGGTTTTTTGACAATTGTATGACTATTTGCAACGCTTGTCAAGTGTGATGATATCAAAGATGAGTTTCAATAATCGTACCCTATTAAAATCATTGAAAACAATATATGGGAAATACTTTTAAATTAGTGTTAGTTTATTTTTATTGCAATAAAGTTGTAGTTTTTTTTATTTTGACAAAATATTATGGATTTGAGAGTAAGTTACACAAAAGATTGTACTAATTATTTCGTTAAATTATTAATGGGATGACTCTTTATATCCTATCACATTTAATTAGTTTTATAGGAACTAATAAAATGTAATGTATGAAGATGTCTCATTAATGACCTAACACCTATAATACTCTTCTTTAAGGGTAACATTTCATATATACACTATAGATTCGTATAACTAAAAAGAAACAGGTAACAAAAAATTAAAAATAACTTTTGACATTGTTGTGGAACTAATTGTGTATTGACTTACCTCCAACCCAACCCCTCCATCATTCCCAAGTTCAATAAATATAATAATATATATTTCCCCTCAAGTTTTGGATAGTCTTAGTTGAGACTCTAATATTTTAATTTTTTTAATCAAGCCCTCAAAGTACCATCTTATTTTAATTTCATTCAAATTTAAACAGGCGGTTAACTTCATTAATGGAATTGTCATGTGTAACTAATGTGTGGGAATTAATTTAGAATTAACCAAACTTCAGGTTAGATCTATTAATAGTACTAAATATTGTAATTTTTATGTCATTTCCATTTTTGCATGTTTTAACCATATTAATATATTCTGATTTTAACTAAAATTATAATAAAGTCAATTTTTTCATTTAATCTAATATTTTATATTAATTAATATATTGCTACCTATATGCGGCTTAAATTTTAGAAGATGTTGCGTCACTCTGCTTCTCAATAATAATAATAATAATAATAATAATAATAATAATAATAATAATAATAATAATAATAATAATAATAATAATAATAATAATAATAATAATAATAATAATAATAATAATAATAATAATAATAATAATAATAATAATAATAATAATAATAGCGTCTGTGATGATGCAACATCTATAATTTTATTAACTGTATGCTTGTGACACATGTGCAAGCCATCTCTAAGGTATTATTTAAGTCATTTTGTAATTTAAAATTGGGCTGAAGGTAAATATTTTAAATTACAAAATGGTATAATTAGGAATATAATTAATTAATGCTTAAATATATAATAAAGTTTATTAATATATTTAATGAAAAAGTTAGGATGGCCTTGAATTTTGTCGTACTTCCATTATGATTTTTGTGTTATGCTGCCAACTTTTTAAAAATCAAAAGACATTATTGTAATAGTTTTATAGGTGGTAATTTTCTACAAATGATGATATCCAATGCACACAAACCAATTAAAAAAGAAAATAACAAGAAGCAATGAAATCACACATACAACACAAGATGTATGTGGTTTGATAACGAGCCTACGTCCATAGGGTTTAGGATTTGTTCTTTATTATTTTAGAGAACTAGTCGACAAAGTTGTAGTACTTATCGATGTTACAATATCACATGCCCCTCTAGATGGGCGAGGATTTAGATTTATAGAGGAGCCTAGGAGAGTCATAATCTCTGTCAATAGATATCCCTAAGAGTTTGGACCTATCCTTTATCAACTTCAGCCGTTATAATGTGGGAGTCTTTTATGACTTATACTCTTCATTATCTTTAAACGCACATAGCCTGGGTGTGGTGTGATGAGCACGTCCTTGTGTAATTATGGACCACAAAATTGCCCCCAAATCTCATGTTCTCTTTGAAGTTATTAGGCCTTGTTGTTTCCAAGTCGGTTGTTGATTCAAGCAAGTCTTCACACTAAGGCTATAGCATCATTCCTTCCTAGGGAGTCGATTTTCGTCGAGAACTTTTGTTTGCTAGTTAGAGGGAAATTTAGTAAATGCCTAAAAATCTAGAATGTTTATGTTCGTTATGTGCCCCATGGGCACACTGGTAAATAGAGACTCTTTAATTGGCGGTGAACCGTCACTTCGATGATCGTAACACGTGTGTGTGATCATTATGCTCTTGGGGAACCATGAGGTCATTTCTCACCACAAGACAATGGTTCTGACTCTTTCCTCACTTTTTTGTTCATTTCAAAACCTTCTTAACTTTTAAAGAAAATATTTTCACTCTCACCACTTTGTCTATAAGAACTCTCAAAACTTTCACTTCATGTCAATCTCTTTTCTTCACTTCAACCCTTTCTCTTTTTCATTCTTTCCCCGAGTTGTTGTCTTTAACGATGGTGTGCTTAATTAACAAAGACATCATTGAAAAATTCAATCTTGACTACCAAATACCTCAGTGGGTAAAGATAGAATTAGTTAGGGGGTCCTCTGACATATGTGCCCTTCCTGAGGGCCACTGTTTCCCTCAATTTTCATTTCTGAATGTGGGGTCACTTTTCCCCCTTTTTTATTCTTATAATTCTAGAAAAATTTCAAATACTTGGAGGATCATTAATGGGGTTCACCACATTAATGAGATGTATGGGACGCATATTGGCATCACTAAAATTATGTAGTGTTACCATGGGGAAACAACACATGAAAATATATATTACATGAAGACAATGGTGGCCAATCGGGATCGAGTTAAGAATCTCTTTTGTTAAAATAAGTATTGCTGGGATCATGGTTTGATGTGAAGAATTGGAAACATTCTCCTCTTCCTAAAGATGTGGCATATAAAGGGACAAGATACCCCTAAGATGGAAGAGGCATAGGTTAGAAAGTAGTTAATTTTTAACTTTGAATTTTTTCTTGATTTGGTTGATGTTAAGTTATTTTCTTTGTTCTTTGCATAGAAATCAAAGAAAAAAGACACCTCACGAACATGACGTCAATTTTACTGATCTTGGAACAGTTTGGGCTATTCAATAGAGGGATGAAACTATTGATAACCCTAGGTTGGCGATATTTCATCTTGGCTACAAGATTTTTACTATCTATATTGTTGTGAGGCCAGTAGATCCTTATTTTTTAGACGACCCTGGACCTTCCTCCTCCCAGAACTCAAAAGGATAGGAATCAAATGAGGAAGAAACATCATTTTCCTTTGAAACTATAAACATTTTGTTTCTTCCTTCTACTTTGGTTTCTCCCAGTACCATGGCCAAGAGGAAGGTTATGAATATGATCATAGTAAATACTAGTACCAAGTCTCCTCCCCTTACTCGCCCGTCGGGCAAAGAGAAAGGTCTTGCTCGGTCGGTGGATAAGGAAAACGAAGTTGGTGGTTCCACTAACCCCATGAACATCGATGATTCTCCTTATAAGGACCACGATCCCCTTTTATTAAAGCAAAATACAGATCACATCCCCCATTAGACATTGGGTGGTAAAAGGATGTTGATAAAGGTAAGGGCAGTGCCCAATCTGTAGTTTCCTGCCCCGAGTTAGCCCGGGACTTGATTCGATCGGTGGTATTTCCTGGTGATAGGGTGGTTGCTTCTGCCCTACCCTATTCTCCACTATTGGAACATTCTAACCAAAACCTCTTGCTTTTAAGTTAGTCGTTTACTTATGTTCTTCTTTTTGCATTTACCATTACTTGCATTCTGCTTATCTTTGTTCACCCATTGTTTCGAGGTTTCTGATCGGTTACGACCAGTTGTAAGATAGGAACTATGGGCTAAAGAAATCCTCCATTGGCATGGATGTGTCTTTTGAGGAGTTGGTCAAGTCTCTTAAGTCTGCTCGGAAGCTTAATATTTCCCAAGAAACCAAAAAGCTGAAGCTTAGCAAAAAGGTCAAGATCCTGGAGGACGAGAAGATGAATCTTAGAAAGAAGATTTGATGATTTCACCGCACTGGTGGATTCTACAGTATAGGCCAAAAAAGAGGTCAAGAACACTAAGGCTGAGGTGGATATTTCTAGGACATGGGATAGTGAGGCCAATGTCAAAGCTGAGTAGGCCTTAGTTAGTGTGTCAAAGGTCAAGAATGAGGCCTTTACTCGTGTCTAGGACAAGGACTTTTCCAATGATAAGATCCAAATTTCATACCTTAAAAAGGTATTTTTTTAATAACGGATGGTATGAGGCTCTTATCAAGGTCGACACTACTGAGGATGATGACCTCTTCAAAGAGAACAGTGTACGTTACCCTCTTCAAATTGAGGAAGAGGCTGAGGAAAATGATGAGGTGATGGTCGAAGAGCATACTACTTCTATTGAGTTTTCTCAGGTGCAAATCAAATAGACGGCTGTGATTGGGATCGATGAGCTGGAGACTATAGCTACTCAACATGCGGCTGAGAAGGATAAGGTCAACGAGAATGATCCTTAGGATTTTTTAGGAAACATTTTATTTCTTTTCTTTCAATTAATGATGTAGGGGATTGATCCATTTATAATTTTTCAATGAAATACATAGTTTGGTCCAACTGTTGCCCTTTTGTATGATATGTTAATCCTCACATGTTTTATTTGTTTGCCAAGCTTATATTCTCGACCACCTATCCATGCCATTTATTGTAAGACTTTCGTAGCTCATCACTGCTTAGCACGACTTCTAGGAAAGACGTGAAAGACTTTTTCTATTGTCCCTGATGAAGATGAGGAGGAGGAGGAGGAGAAGGCGGAGGAGGAGGAGGAGGATCTTGACCATCACTTGGGCCTTGATGGGCTTGTTAGAGCAGATGAGGCTTATTTAGATCTTCATTGCCTCATATATTGGGTTATGGTAGATAATGTTGCCCTTCATGACATGATTTTTATTGCTCAAAGCAGTCATACGGAGTCGCTAGCCAACCTAAGTGTTGACTTCGATAATACAATTATCGAGTTGAGCAGAAAAAGGAAGATTTAATCATAAACTGGCCGATATTGAATTAACTCCTTCGAATAGGAATTTCGTTATTCATGCTCACTTCATGAGCACCAGGTAGGTTGTCACCCTTATCGAGAGGGGGAAATATACCTGAGGGTTGCACTTGAAAGATTTAACAAGCCCAACCGAAGTGAACAAACTGAAGAGGCATCTTCCTTTTTGGAAGTATATCACGCCTAGATAAGAGAGGAGCTGAAGAAGACTCAAAAGTCTTTGAATGACAAAGTTATGATCGCTAAGGTGTGACACCCTGCCTAATTAAATACCGGGTGATCAGTCCTCTGTTAAATTAAAACAGAATATCCATTTGGTACATTCTTAGTATCACTGTCGTAAGTTGGTGTCAAATTTTATCTTTATACTTAACATGCAACTAAATAAATTTGTAATATCAAATTTAACATTCAATAATCGAACACACAATGAATATAGTGACAAAATAATAAAAGTGTGTCTGGAATACACAATGGCCACTCTGAAATAATAATAAAGCCATCCATTATAAACTAGCCCAACAGTTTGACAATTTAAATAACAGCCCTCTATCTCTGAATAAAGTGTAAATAGAAGTGGGCAACATGCTCGACTGAAATAAGTAGATCATAAGGAATGAATGATGAATACGGAGGCGTCTAACATCAACGTCCTGCAACTTCCACAGAAGCTGCATCACGTCAAATGATAAGATCTTCTAACCCTGGTGTCCCTGTGGCTGGGCACCTAAAATATTTTGCAAAAATATAAGTTTGTAGAAAACAGTTCAGAGCCCAATGAAAACATTTAAAAATTTAGCAAGTATTTAAAATGCAAAATCATCAAGTATTATATACATGTTAGGTTTACGTGCCCTCACTAGATATCCTCACCTCTCAACTAATATGCACACCTAACGTATGTTTTCTAACCCGTCCTAATTATGCTACCTCACCTAACTAGTCCGAACTAAATCTATTTCTTCTTAAACTAACCCGTTGTGCCCACCCGTCTTGCCCATACTATACGTTTTCCAATTCTTTATATCAATTAGACAATTATGAAGTTGTCAATATATGTTTACTTATCCATATACTAAGATTATTTAAGATGTCACTGTCTCTCTCATCTACTAAGCACACACAGTAAAATATATCATAAGTATATATATTTATCACGCTATTATATATATACTAATACAGCACCCCTAAAGGGAGATGTGGTGCATGCATACTCTGCTATCAAGTCCGAGTACATCACGTATTCAATAAAGGACCATTGGTTCAGTATCTCTCCCGAACCATAATTACAAATCACACATATTAGAGGCGAACATAGTTCTAGGCCTTTGGGATACGCACACACCATCATTCACACAAATAGTAATCCAACCTAAGTTCTATGTTCAGAGGTACAAGTCTAAGATCCCCCCCCCCCCCCCCCCCCAATGGGCTCATCAGGATAAGGTTGTCCAAATTTCGAAACCTCCTGTGATAGCAAGCAACGTAGGTATGTCAATACACATAAGAATCATACAATTGGTATACATATAACCTATGTATATATCTATGGCATCAGTATAGGTATTCACGTAACCTATAATATATATCCCATACATAGTATATATAACTCTCGGATGGTCTACATATTATTAATAAATCATTACACCTTATATCGTGTATGCCCGAGTGTTTCTCACTACTTAAAAGGTTATCAATTGTCCTCTAAGTCAATTCAGGAGCTATCTCACCCAAATCCTACTAGTCTAAGTCATTGATTCCCTCGGTTTATGTAGCTACTCTAGAATTCTTCGAATTAGGTTTTACCCCACAATTATGCCTAATTAATCCCAGTCCTTAAATTCCTCTCATGTGACTAAATCTGAAACCCAATATTGGCCTACTGGTACTTTAAATTAATCCTCTTTATTTCTGAACTTCATCTCAAAAGTTAATTCGGTCGTTTTCCACGATGAAGAGTGCGCGTATGTTCAAATAAAGAAATTATTTAATTAAACTCAGTTTTTCAATTAAATCCTAATCATGCATCTAGGTGTGATTGAAGATGATGAAATCATGCAAGAACATTTAAACACACACAACTGAGGAAAAATCCCCCAAAGGGGCAAAACCTTTTATTTTCACTATAATTTTGTAAGATACGGTTACACAGATTACAATGAAAATAAGTGTAACACAAAAATACCCGCATGCGTTGGTTCTGATGTTGTCGACTGGAATTTCCTGCAGGAACTCCAGACGAGCAGTAATGAAGAAGAGAGCGGCTTCTCCACAAAGTAATCCAGAAGAGTAAATGATCTTCTTGAAGGTTTAACAATTCACATATATAAATGGGAGTGATTATATGAATAAAAAGGCTTAAGAAAATCTTAAAAGGTGAAGTCTGATTCTGGTCTATTTTCGCAGAATTCGTGTTTGTAAAAAGACTTGGAAAAACGTGTAGAAGGTACACCCATATTTATACGAAAATTGAGGCAAAGGCGTCGCTCGAAAGAGATAGGCATATCGCTCGAACGAAGGACACGTGTCGCTCGAATGACTTCGCACGAGATGCTGATCTCGCTCGAACGATAGTGCCAGCTCGTTTGAACGAGCCCATTGACCGAGGCACTCCGCTTCTACACTTAAAAAAAATTGCTTTTTATAAAAATAAATCAGACTTCGAAAAAACATTTTTTGAAAAATCTCAATATAAACAACTCCATTAAATCATTTTACCAATAATGCGTAGTGGAGTAGTGGGAAACAGTTGAGCAGCACTTCGCATGATGCACGTGTGAACATGATGGATGCATGGATTCGGATAAAGGCCGTCATAGATGATCATGTTGATATTCCGAATGTAGCTGTATCAGACGTACACACTTTAATTTAGGACAAACAGAAAATTCCTCGATTCTACCCCGGACATTTTTAAAATTATGTCCTTACAAATCTCCCCTTATGTCTATGCCGGTACATACATAAAAAATCTGAATTATGAAATCTCCCTAAAATAAATGACATACAATATAATATCCCCATTAAACCCTTAAACTGAGAATACTACATGACATGTCTTCAATCAAACTTCAGCATCTTCAAATCTTCAGCTCTTCAGAAACTCCCAAAGATTTTCTCATCAAGGTGTGCAAACCAATAAATCAACTTTGTACCTACACACATGAGATAAAGAAGATACCCATGACAAGAAACAGTTTGAAATATAATGATATGCTAAAATCAAAGATCAATTAAGCTTAAGCAAATCATTGATAAATTAACCAAACAAATCTCCCCCATAATTGATTCTCCCCCTTTTTATGATGTCCCCAAATAGACAGATATGAGAAGCATAAATATTGAAAATGTCACATGGTAAAAAAAATTCTATTTTTGAATTTTTCAAAATTTTTGTCACAGAATATATAACAAAGAATCACACCATGAACAAACACAAAAACAACTAAGATTTACATGTCTTCCAATCTTGTTAAGTTTTATCGCATATTGTTCGTTATACAGACAGAATTGAGATGGAAACACTCCAGCCAATATGTTATAAATAAGTACAATAATCAAATAAAACCTTACATGTGTGCAATAAAGGAGATAAGGAGCCAAACATGTAAAAAGATATCACTAATCACATCTCAAAGACTCCAAACAATGTAAAGCACATGGATGCAATGATGTACCGTCTCCCACGGATAAATGGAATGTAATGTGTGACTTGGCTATCTTAAATGCTCATCCATAAAAGTTGCAAATAAAATACAAAAATCTTTTTGTGCTTTTTCAAAATTTTTATAAAAAGAAAATCTTTTTGGATTTTTCAAAAATTAGAAAAAGAAAAAAAAATAATATTACAAATGATACAACCTAGGAATAGTAATCATATGATATGAAGATGACAATACATCCTATTCTAGACATGAACCAACCCCTCAGTCAACTGTACAAATCCCCAAAGACTTCCTAAGACTCTCAAATCTAAGGGAATCTAAAGGATTCGTGAATATATTGGTTAACTGAAGGTCGATGGGTAAAAAACTCAGGGATACAACTATCTCCTCAACTAACTGACGTATAAAGTGCTCACGTATCTTGATGTGCTTTGTGCACGAATGCTGGAATAGATTACGGGATATGTTTATCGTGCTTGTGTTATCACAGAAAATGGTCATGGTGTCGTATGAAATTCCATAATCCTCAGCATTTGCTTTATCCACAAGAGTTGCGTGCAACAACTCCCGGCGGTGATGTACTCACCCTCCGCAGTGGATAAAGAGATGGAGTTTTACTTCTTGCTCAACCAAGAAACAAGATCAGAACCAAAATAGAAACACCCACCAGAAGTTCTCCTATAACCATCTACATCCCCGACCCAATCGGCATCTAAATAGGTAGAAAAATAGTCATCGATATCAAAGGAATACCAAATACCGTATGTGAGAGTCCCACTCACGTATTTGATAATACGTTTTAGAGAGAGAAAGTGTGACTCTTTTGGGGACGCCTGATATTAAGCACAGAATCCAACACTAAAGGCTGTGTCGGGGCTACTGGTAGTCAAGTAGAGAAGACTACCTATCATACTCCGATACAAGGTTTGCTCTACATCCTTGCCTAAAGTGTCCTGACTAAGCTTGAAAGAAGTACTCATAGGTGTGCGTGCATGCTTAGCGGAGTCTAAACCAAATTTCTTCATTAGGTCTCCAGCATACTTGGATTAGGAGATGAACATCCCATCCTCTAGCTGACGAACCTGGAGACTAAGGAAGAAAGTAAGCTCACCTACCATGCTCATCTCAAACTCACTTTTCATCTCCTCCTCAAAGTGGTGAGCACGTGGATCCAAAGACTATGTCGTCCACATAGACCTGGGCAACCAAAATAGCATTACCATCTATCCTAACGAACAACGTCATATAAACTCCCCCTCTCTTGAAGCCACGGGCTAAGAGATATGAAGTAAGCCTCTCGTACCAAGCACAGGGTGCTTACTTCAAACCATACAAGGCTTTCCTCATATAGTAGACGTGTTCTGAGTGCTTAGGGTCTTCAAACCCTTTTGGTTGTTCCACGTAAACCTCCTCCTGAAGAATGCTATTTAGAAAGGAACTCTTGACATCCATCTGATATAACTTAAAGTGCGGATGACATGCGATGGCGAGTAGTAAGAAGACGGACTCAAGCCTTGCAACAGGAGAAAATGTCTCCCCAAAGTCTAAACCCTCTATCTGTGTGTAGCCTTGAGCGACTAACCTAGCCTTATTTCGGATTATGGTACCATTTCAATCCATTTTATTCTTAAAAATCCACCTAGTACCTATCACATTAGTCTCACTAGGTCAGGGGACAAGTTCCCAAACATTGTTCGTTTTAAACTGAAGTAACTCATCCATCATGGCAGATATCTAGTGTTCATCTTTGAGTGCTTCTTTGTGATTCTTGGGCTCAACTTTGGACGTGTAGCGAAGATGGCTAACAACGTTCTCTAGCTTTGCACTAGTCTTGACCCCTAAAGTGGGATCGCCAATAATGGCAAAGGGATCATGAATCTTATGAACCCAAGCAGGTGTGTCCCCTAATATAGGAGTAGGGTCCATAGGGTATGGATGAGGGACAAGTAAATCGCTGCCAAAAAAGTACTCATCCTCACAATGAAGGCTAGAATCAATAAACGTCGAAGGGTCGTTATCTTGCACGGTGACGTTTATTGACTCCATAACCTTAGATCCCTTCAGGTTAAAAACCCGGTATGCTCTACTATTTGATGAATATCCTAGAAATATTCACTCATCGCTCTGGGAGTCAAACTTTCCTAATTGCTCTCTATCCCGTGGGATATAGCATTTACTCCAAAAGACACAGAAATATGCAAGGTTAGGTTTCTTGTCAGTCCACAATTCATAAGGCATCTTATGTGTGTGTGGACACATGTAAACCCTATTCACCGTGTGGCATGTAGTAGACACTGCCTCTGCCCAAAATCTCTTGGCAACCTTACGACCTAGAAGCATAGATCTACCCATTTCCTGAATCATCATGTTCTTTCTCTCAACAATCCTATTTTGCTGAGGAGTCTTCACAGCAGAAAACTCATGTTTGATTCCAAGGCTATCACAGTAAAGATCTACCGTTGCTTCCTTAAATTCTGTGTCGTTGTCACTACGTATCCTGTTAATAGTGACTCCGTGTTGATTTTATAACACACGGAACTTGGCCGTTAAAAACTCTACAGCATCGGATTTCTCTCTCAAAAAACCTACAGTCGAATATCTGGAGAAATCATCCACCATCACGAGGATATATCTCTGACCACCCAGACTCTCAGTACGAGTAGGAGCCATAAGATCCATGTGAATCAACTCAAGTACGCAGGAGGTGATAATGGAAAGCAACTTCCTATGAGGGCTACGGATTTTCTTTCCCAACTGACAAGGTCCACAAACTGTGAAAGTTGTATTTCCAAGAGATGGTAAGCCACGTAGTAGGTCCTTTTTAGCTAAGCGTGTCAAATCTCTAACGTTCACATGACCTAGATGTTGGTGCCACAAATCCATAGGAGTGATCGTGCCGTTGTTGCAGACTAGTGAGGATGTGGGAATAGTTCCATAGCAGTTATCCTCTGTCCTTACCCCTTGCACTAAAAGTTTACCGGCTTGATTATAGACATTATACGCATCCCGGTCAAACTTAACCGTAAAGTCAGCGTCGCAGAGATGGATAATGCTGAGAAGATTTTCTTTCAAACCTTTGACATACAAGATATTCTCTAGCTTAGGAAATCCTAGTAACTCTACTGTACCTCATCCTACAATGCTAGACTTTCTCCCGTATCCAAAGGTGACTCTACCTTCCTTATACTCCTCTAGGTAGGTAAAAAATGAGACATCACATTCCATGTCTGGAGCACCCACTATTAAAATACCACTATAAGGTATTATGTGCTTTGAGAGCGATATGAACAACAAGAGCCTTTTTATCTTTCTTAGGCACCCAAAAGTGGTAACCTTTTGTTTACCCTTGTTGTTTTTGGTTTTAGCCAGGATACGAGAAGCATTCACAGACGGTAAAGACATCCGTCGGAATTCCTCCATCAAACTCTGTGATGTGGCAGCTAAAAACTCAACATGCTCTCTCAGACTAGAAAAATCACCAGTACGATGTGGTGGAGCAGTAGTACATCGTGTCCGACCCAAACTATAGCAAAACTCCCTGAGGTGGCCTTTTCTTTTGCAGTACGTACAGAAGAAAGCAGTCTTAGGCAGACCTGTGTTTGCTTTTCTTGGTCGAACTCTCTTTCGTGGTTTTTGATGATGGTCATATGGAGTCGTAGTAAACTCAGGAACTGGTCCAGGTACAATTTGGGACATGGAGGCACCATCATAACCTAGTCCCTGTCTATTACCAAAACCGAAAGTGGGGCCGAGGAGCATCTTTCCCATCTTTCCTTATATGTCCTTAATTTGAACCTTGACTTCCCGTGCTCTCTCAAGATCATGAGTAAGCTGGGCAATAAGGGCTTTTAGTTTCTTTCGAGTCTTCAGGGAGGAATGGAGATCACTTTTAAGACTAGCCACTTGCATAGTCAAATCCCCTTTCTCTTTCTCAGAACCACTCTCTCTCTCCAAACAGTCTCTCTCTCTCTCTAAATAAACCTTCTTTCTCAACACAAGTAGACTCTCTCTCTCTCAAGGTAGTGCAGGTGGAGGACTCTCTCTCTCTCTCGCTTCTTCTAAATCTTCCTCTAATGCGGTGATCCAATGAACTAACTCTTTGTTATGCCTTTTGGTTTTAAATGACTCATTATATAACTCAGTGTAGGCGCGTTGAAGATTACTCTCGCTCTCACTTGCATCATCCCCCCCTCACTCACATTGCTCTCACTATCGAGGTGTCCCTGTGAAGCAGCATCCTCATCGTCGTGAGTAGCACTATAAGTACTCACGTGACTAGCCATGAATGCGGTGAAGTTACACTCATGCGGTGACTCGTCTCCAGAGTCCACCGAATCGACCTCATTATCGTCACTAAAGGTAGCATTAAGGACACCTTTGCTCTTTTCTCTGTTCAGCCTAGTAGCACACTCAAAAGCACTCTGACCCCTACCTTCACACTCATGGAATCTCTCACTCTCTTTCTTAGGAGGATCTCTAAAATATTTTTCATTTTTCTTTTCAAACTTATTTTTCTTAAACTTCTTTTTATCTTTGAAATTACCATTTTTCTTGAATTTGAGAATTTTCTTGAAATTTTTAGCAAATAGGGCCAAATCATTTAAATCAAAGTCACACTCAGAATCTGACGTATCTATCTCTCTTTTTCTAAATGGCTCTCCCCTCTTTCTTGCAGACCCCTTACTCTTTCTCTCCTGGGAATTAAGTTCAATTCCCTTATCTTTAGGCTTAGCAGATTTAGGAAACATATCAATTTCATACGTTTACAAGTCTCCTACAAGTTCCTCTAATTTAATCGTGTTTAAATTACCCATAGAATTTAGCACAGTGAATTTAGGTATAAAATGCTTAGGCATTGATCTAAGAATCTTTTTAACAACTCTAGCATTAGGAATGTGTTTACCAAGATTAAAGGTAGTGCTTACAATATCAGACAACCTAGCATAAAATTCATTAAAACATTCAGACTCAAGCATGGTGATGGTTTCAAATTGAGTTGTCAAATTTTGCAGTTTAGAGTCTTTCATGGGTAAGTTGTAAAACATCTCATGCCTCTTTTGACATGATGCACGTCATTATACGTTTGAACTCGTCAGGTGTGATAGATCCAGAAATATCACTTAAACCCTTAGAATTAAAAAATGACCATTTAAATTCTTCTTCAGTCCATGTAGTGTCAGGTTGTAAACTAGTCACGTTCTCAATAGTGACGGAGGGAGGTGTCCACCCTCTTTCAACCAAAATCCAAACACGTTCATCAATGGCTTTTAAAGCAGATTTCATGTGGCCTTTCCAGTAAGCGTAGTTTGTCCCATAAAAAACTAGCATTTTATTATATAACTTCTCCATCATGAACACGCTCTTTTTCCAAAGTCAATTTTTTCAGAAAATTGATATCTTAGAAAAATTTTGCGAAAAATTACACGGTGCAATTGTGTAATTGGCTCTGATACCAATTTGAAGAGTGCGCGTACGTTCAAATAAAGAAATAATTTAATTAAACTCAGCTTTTCAATTAAATCCTAATCATGCATCTAGGTGTGATTGAAGATGATGAAATCATGCAAGAACATTCAAACACACACAAGTGAGGAAAAATCCCCCAAAGGGGCAAAACCTTTTATTTTCACTATATTTTTGTAAGATACGGTTACACGGATTACAATGAAAATAAGTGTGACACAGAAATACCCGCAGGCGTCGGTTCTGATGTCGTCGGCTGGAATCTCCTGCAGGAACTCCAGATGGGAAGCAATGAAGAAGAGAGCGCTTCTCCACAAAGTACTCCAGAAGAGTAAATGATATTCTTAAAGGTTTAACAATTCACATATATAAATGGAAGTGATTATGTGAATAAAAAGGCTTAATAAAACCTTAAAAGGTGAAGTCTGATTCTGGGCTATTTTCACAGAATTCGTGTTTCCAAAAAGACTTGGCAAAACGTGTAGAATGTAGACTAGTATTTATACGAAAATCAAGGCGACAGCGTCGCTCGAACGAGATAGGCATCTCGCTCGAACGAAGGACACATGTCGCTCGAACGACTTTGCGTGAGATGCTGATCTCGCTCGAACGACATTGCCAACTCGTTTGAATGAGCTCTTCGATCGAGGCACTCTGCTTTTACACTTAGAAAATTTTCTGCTTTTTATAAAAATAAATCAGACTTCGAAAAAACATTTTCTGAAAAATTTCCCATATATTTATGAGAATATAAACAACTCCAATAAATCATTTTACCAATAATGCGTAGTGGAGTAGTGGGAAACAGTTGAGAAGCACGTCGCATGTAGCATGATGCACGTGTGAAGATGATGGATGCATGGATTCGGATAGAGTCCGTCGTGGATGATCGTGTTGATGTGCCGAATGGAGCAGTATCAGACATACACACTATGATCTAGGAAAAATAGAAAATTTTTAGATTCTACCCAAGACATTTATAAAATTATGTCCTTACACACGAATTATAAGCAAAAAAGGAAAATTGGCCAATTCGGGGAAATCGAATCGATTCGGCCTTGTTCCTAAACGATTCGCTTTCCGAATCCATTCAGCCAAGGAGCCGACTAGATTCGCTCGAATAGGTCTCGTATTCTCCAATAAAACTAGTTACGGGATCCACCATTTATAATCTTTAAATCCCCATGATTCTATCCCATTCACCCAACCAATAATACCAAACATTTTACAAACCCATATACATGAGTTCTAACATTTTATAACCATCAAATCATAAAAGAACATCAATTAATTTGAGTTCATTCAAGATTAACCTCTGAAAACCCTAGTTCACCATTTATATTCAAGAACCTCAATTAAGATCAGCTTTAATCCCTTATTCTCTTTGTCTATAATCTGATTTCGATCTCAAATCATAGGAAACTTCAGTCTACATGAAATTCTTACCCAAGAACATGTTTTAAGTCTTCCAAATTAAGCCAAAAAACATGATATTCATATATAAATCATCCTACTCTAACATGGATGATATATCTTTCATAAATTAAGAAAGATAAATAATTGCCTCTGTTAGTAAGTCTTATTCTCTGTAGAAGAATAATATAGGTGTGATCCTCTTCTCCCGATCTACGCAACGACGGTGGTTTTGGTGCAAGAAGGTGTGGAATGGTTGTGGAACTTACTCTCTTCCTCCTCCTATGGTCTCTATGTAACTTGGTAACTTCTAACCCTAGAATACTTCACTTATCATCAGATAAAGATCTTTAAAATTCGTAGGTCTTTATTCCTCAAAAATACAAAATGACCAAAATACCCTCCCGAGTTGTCAGTTTGGCCTAAAATTACCCCAGGACCCAAACTAAACCCCCCAGTACACTTTTCTAACTATTTTTACCCTTCTGAACACACTGGAGCATTCGAAATAACCATTTGGATGATCCATTAATAATTTACCTTTTATCTCAAAATATTAAGTCCCGACACGTCTGACACGCGCGTCCCGACTAAATTTACCGTCACGATCATATTTTTCACTCATGACAAGTATAATATTTCCTTATCATTAGTATTACTCATTCACTAAGTAATATCCAATATAAATAAATATTAACCCTTATCTCTCTAATTAATATTTATTTTACCAGATTAATTTCCAAATATAAATTAATTAATCCCAATAAGTCCTAATTATAAAAAAAAAAAATTACAGAGTGTTACATACTCCCTCCCCCCCCCCCCCCCTCAATAACGAAATTTTATCCTAAAATTCGGAAAATCACCTGGCATAAATAACTCTGGATATTTGTCGTGCATCTCATCTTCGCTCTCCCAGGTAGACTCCTTGACATTATGATGTCCCCACTGAACCCGTACTAGTGGAACTACCTTCGACCTTAGTCTCCTCTCACTATGGTCTGGAACAGCAACCGACCTCTCCTCGTATGAAATATTGGAATGTAAATCAATCTCCTCCAAAGTAATATGAGTGTGATCTAACTCATCCGGGAGATATCTCCTCAACGAATAAATGTGGTATACATCATGATTCCGATGCAAGCGTTCCGAAAAATCGAGTTTATATGCAACTCCCCAAGCCACTCGATAATAGGAAATGGACCCACGTACCTTAGCTCCAACTTTCCCTTCCTCCTGAACCTCAGTATCTACTTTATAGGAGATACACGTATTAATACCTATTCCACCAAATTAAACTCCTGAAGGAAACCGCTCGACGTAACTCTTTTATCTGTCCTGAGCTACACGTATATGACTCTGAATCATCTCAATCCTGGTCGAAATATCCTGAACCAACTCGAGCTCGAGAAGCTTATTGTCCCCCACCTCTAGCCAATAAGGGGGCAAATGACAAGGTCTATCGTACAATGTCTCGAATGGTGTCATCTTAATCGTAAACTAATAGGAGTTCTTATAAGAAAACTCCACCAGGGGAAGATACTGCTCCCAACCTCCGCATCAAGGATACACATCTGTAACATACCCTCTAACATTTGATTTATCCTCTCAGTCTTCCCATCAGTATGTGGGTGATACGTCGTTCTTAATCCCAACTCCGTACCCATGGTCTCCTGGAAAAGCTGTCAAAAATGAGACACGAACATTTCGTCCCTGTTAGACACGACATCAACTGGCACCCCATGTAATCTCACTATCTCAGTTATGTCGTTCTCTTGTTCCTGCTATATCTCTACTAACAGTATCCTTCAATCCAACAATCTTCCCCTACCGTCCCATCTAGTGACTAATTCTCTTTAGTCATCACATACAACAATATTTCATCATTAAATCTACCAAATCACCTTGGTGCCTACACAACACTTTGCGATTTCTTTCCCTTTTTATCACTATTATGAGCCTCTCAACGCACGGCTAAAGTATTTCCTCTACTGCGAAAAACTCCAACATCCCCATGTGTCAACTCCCTTATTCATTTGTTCTTATTACATATATAGTTCCACATCTTTCTAATGTTTGGAACATTATATTGTTCTCAGTACCCCTTCACTAATGGTATTCTTTAGTCTGACGATTTGTACTCTACCATTCTAACTAGTGATCAATCCGTTCGTGTAAGATATCTTTCTGCAATCATACCCGACTATTCACGTCAGACTTTTATGTCTTCAGTTGGTTCTGACGTAACTCTCATCATATTACTCTTCTGCATAGAGTAGCTCCTAATTATCCTTAAAAATCTAAAATGTACATTCCATGTACTTTTCAACACTATAATCACCCCTATCCGTCCACTATTCGATTCCCGGTGACTCGCCTCGCTCTCAATGCCACTACATTCTCTTTGTTCCATTTGTTTCAGTTTCTAATTTTCTCATGCGTCTACGTTTATTTGATAAATTTCCACGTTTACTCATCGTGAATGATACTAAAAATCTCAACTAATTAGGGAGCCCATACACCCTATGTCCCGTGCATTTTTGCATAATTCCACTAAACGTAATAGACTTGTGTTAAATTAATTCTTATGAACTTGGCATGACTATAAAGTAAGGTTATACTAGACCAACCTACTAATCGTAACTTAATTGTTATATAGGTTGTCCCACCGATATACTCGTGGTATAAACATTCTACACTAGTTTTCACACCAACATTATTCGATTCTACCGACCTTAAATGATAATATAACTATCAACTCCCAGTTTTAATCACATATACGTACAATAACTAGGTTACTAAACCCGATTCCTAAGGAACAAACATCTCTCAACCTCCAACATTCGCTAAGTTTCATGCGTGGGATGTCTCGCAAAGAAAAATCCAAACAAGGAACCCCCTGATACACTACTACCTAAGCTTGTCGATCGTCGAGATCCGTTAGGCCCTTAGTCCACAACATGTACTCCCAAAGTCATGTCTGGTGACATAAAAATTCTATACATCTACTCTCATGTCACTAAAGACGACATACAACACGACGCACTTACTATCACAAGTTCCCAGCGTTATAAAAATAACGAGCTATATCTATCCGCTCGACAAGGAACACAATGCACCCTGAATCATATGAGTAAAAGTCCCCACGCACCGGGATAAAAGATAACTAAACAACATACTTATAGAAGTCCACGATGCAATATAATTTAGACACACACACATATATATATATAGGCCCCATCCTTTTTCAGTTAATGTCTCGCAAAACCATGTAACTCATCCTAGAATAATAAGGACAATAGTTTTATCACACAATCTACTACCTCTTACTACCACTATACATGTTCACAATAAGTCCTACTTTCCTAACCCGCAAGAGTAGTAAATCATAAGATAAAAATTATCTTAGTGCCCACACCCACTCCCCTACAGGTGACACTGAAAAGTCTAGCTACCCAACGGTAAATATATTCATCATAAGGCTAATACTGCCAACGCACCCCCTAAACTCAACTCTTACTCGAATTTAAGTGTTAACAATCATATGTTGTGATTCACTCATGTCACCCAAACTAATCCTGTACGCGCAAGGATGAAATAAAAATATTAACTCCATTTGCCATCTGCCTCGCCTGATCGTCAGGTCCCTGAACGTAACTCTCACACCGGAATTGACCCACGATCTGTTGCAATAGTTGTACATCCAGAATCTCACCCTGTAGCTTCCCTATGCTTTACTTTGGTCAATACTTTTTCATGTGGTCCATCTCACCATAACCTTAATAGTTTCCAAAGAAACTCTCCTACTTCTGGCCCTGGCCGTACTAAACTCCTCGCCACTGCTTTGGCCCTGGTGGTTCTGAGGGATAGATATGATGTTATTACTTTAGAGGACTTTTCTAGTCCTAACTGAAGCTACCATTCTCAGTTTAATAATCTTTGGGACAAAATTTCTTAGTCATATTCTCCTGCCAAAAGTCTCGTTCTTGCTACTATTGTGCCCTACTATCACCATTTCCACCTACTTTCCCAATCTGATCGGTCTCACATTCTCGATGTAAACACGTTCAGTATAGGGGGGACCTACTCTCCACGCATAGGACACTTTCTGTGTCATCCCCTTGTCTCTGGTTTCCCCTAACCATGTCAGGGTGTCCTTCTCTCGGACCTGGTAATCTTGCCTCCAATTTTCTACCCCCCATTATTCCTTGGGCTCCATTGGTCCTATGAATACTGCATCCACCGTTATTTGGTAGGAGTTTGATTTAACTGAATCAATTAAATCGATACCCTATTGTTTATACCCTTCTATGGTGCTTCACTAGAACCATTTACTCCAGTATTTCTTTTAGGCTAGATACTCAACACTCTTTGCTCCCTTCTCATAAAGTCATTGACATAAGCTTGTAAGCATACGTCCTTGACGACATTAACACTAGTCATCCTAGCCTTATTTTTTGCCCATGCTTGTGTATTATACCCACGAATCCATTATCGACTTACGAACCCTTTAATATTCTCTGTACCCCCTTCGTTGGGTACGAATTTTTCTAAATAGGGATACTCCCTCTCACGATTGGTCTTTATCTTGCCCACTTGTGATAAGTTTTAAAACTCAATTCCCATATCTGTCCGAATAGTAGATAGAAGATATTACGATCAAATTGCATCCAAATCTCTCGTTTAATTCCATATACACTTCTCTATATGTAGTGACTGACTCTCATCACTCAGCGCTAGTCCTATGATCTAAAAATTTCTCCCGAAGTTTAATCTTGGGTGTCGTTGTATTCTACCCTATACAATTTCCTTGCGATTCTCTCCTTCCCTTGGCCCATTGCACTTATTCTCTACCTCGAATCCTTATAAATGACTCTTCATAAGAGTCCCTCCGCCTCTCCCCTACCTACTATGCTGGGTGAGTCTGAATTTATACCACTATTATCTATGATAATGTTTAGGAAAGCTACTACCCCCGAGTTATTATCCTATTGTCATCTTCGGGAACAATAATTATGGTGACTTCTATCATGGCCACCATTCCCCAAATACTCCATGGATTCTGCTGAGCTTTTCCTCCTGCAGTCCTTCTAACGTCCCTTGTTAGTCGTCCTATATTGTTAGGTGTATGAAACATAACCGGTCTCGCCTATGAATTATATCACTGAATTTAATAGCAGAAGAACGTAAGTCGTATACGTAGAGGAATATAACAATCCTATAATAAGGCTCTATATCAAAGAATGCTAAGCTAAAACATGAAAAGCACCACAGATCATAAGGACTCTAGAACCTGATGCTCTGATACCATTTCTTGACACCCCGCCTAATTAAATATCGGTTAATCAGTCCTTTATTAAATTAAAATAGAGTATCCAATTGGTTCATTCTTAGCATCACGATCGAGAACATTTTAATATTTACTAACCACCTAGTATTTGAAAAGTTGGTGTCAAATTTTATCTTTATAATTAACATGCAACAAAATAAATTTGTAATATCACATTTAACATTCAATAATCGAACACACAATGAATATAGTGACAAAATAATATAAATGTGTCTGGAATACACAATCCAGTCTTAAATAATAATACAGCCATCCATAATAAAACTAGCCCAGCAGTCTGAGAATTAGAATAACAATCCTCTATCTCTGAATAAAGTCCGAATAGAAGTGGGCAACATGATCGACTAAAATAAGTAGCTCATAAGGAATGAATGATGAATACGGAGGCATTTAACATCCAGGTCCTGTAATTTCCACAGAAGTTGCAGCACGTTAAATGATAAGATCTGCTAAGCCTGGTGTCCCTGTGACTGGGCACCTAAAATGTTTTACAAATATAGGTTTGCAAAAAAAAGGTTAGAACCCAATGAAAACATTAAAAAATTTAGCAAGTATTTAAAATGCAAAATCATAAGATATTATATACATGTTAGGTTTGCATGCCCTCAGTTGATATCCTCACCTCTCAACTAATGTGCACATCTAACATATGTTTTCTAATCTGTCCTAGTTATGCTACCCCGCCTAATAAGTCCGAACCAAATCTATTTCTTCACAAACTAACCCGTTGTGACCATACTATATGTTTCCAAATTCTTTATAACAATTAGACAATTATGAAGTTCTCAATATATGTTTAATTCTCCATATATTAGGGTTATTTGAGATGTCACTATATTTCTCATATACTAAGCACACACATTAGAATATATCATAAGTATATATAATTATCACTCTATTATACATATACTCATACGGTACCCCTAGGCCGAGATGCGGTGCATGCATACTCTGCTATCAAGTTTTGGTACATCATGTACTCAATAAAGGACCATTGGTTCAGTATCTCTCCTGAACCATAATTACAAATCACACATATTGGAGGCGAACATAGTTCTAGGCCTTTGGGCTACGCACATACCTACACACCAAAATGACCATGCATGCCATCGTTCACACAGATAGTCATCCAACCTACGTTCTATGTTCAGAGGTAAAAGTGGAAGATCTCCCTAATGGGCGCATCAAGATAAATTTGTCCCCATTTCAAAACCTCCTGTGATAGTAAACAGCATAGGTATGTTAATACATGTAAGAATCATACAACTAGTATACACACCACCTACATATATATCTATGGAATCAGTATAGGTATACACGTATCCTATAATATAAATCGCATACGTAGTATATATAACTCTCGAATGGTCTGCGTATTATTAATATATCATTATACCTTATATCGTGTATGCCCAAATGTTTCTCACTACTCGAAAGGTTATCAACTGTCATTTAAGTCAATTAATAGATATCTCACTCAAATCCTACTGGTCTGAGTCATTGATTCCCTCGATTTCTCGAGCTACTCTATAATTCTCCTAATTAGGTTTTACCCCACAATTATGCCTAACTAATCTTGGTCCTTAAATTCCTCTCATGTGACTAAATCTCAAACCCAATATTGGACTATTGGTACTTTAAATTAATTATCTTTATTTTTGAACTTCATCTCGAAAGTTAATTTGATAGTTTTCCACGATTTCTAAGGAAAAGGGGAAAATTGGCCCATTCTAGGAAACCGAATCGATTCGGCCTTGGTCCAAATCGATTCGCTCGAACAGGTCTCGTCTTCTCCAATGGAGCTAATTACAGGATCCACCATTTTTAATGTCTAAATACACATGATTCTATCCCATTCACCCAACCAATAATACCAAACATTATACCAACCCATATACAAGATTTCTAACATTTTATAATCATCAAAGAACGTCAATTAATTTGAGTTAATTCAAGATTAACCTCTTAAAACCCTAGTTCGCCATTTATATTCAAGAACCTCAATGAAATCAGATTTACTCCGTTATTCTCTGTCTATAATCTTATTTCATTCTCAAATCATAGGAAACTTCAGTCTAAATGCAATTCTTACCCAAGAACATGTTTTAAGTCTTCCAAATTAAGACAAAACACATGATATTCATAGGTAAATCATCCCACTCTAACATGGATAGTGTATCTTTCATAAAATAAGCAAGATAAATACTTGCCTATGTTAGTAGGTCTAATCCTCTGTAGAAGAATGATATGGGTGTGATCCTTGCCTCCCGATCTATGTAACGACGGTTGTTTTGGTGCAAGAAGGTGTGGAATGGCCTTAGGACTTCCGCTCTTCATCCTCCTATAGTCTTTCTGTAACTTGGTAACTTCTAACCCTAGAAGACTTAACTTATCAGCTGTTAAAGATCTCCAAAATTCGTAGGTCTTTATTATTTAACATACAAATGACCAAAATACCCTCCCAGGTTGTCAGTTTGGCCTAAAATTTCCCCGGGACCCAAACCAAACCCCCGAGTACTTTTTCTGACTATTTTGACCCTTCTGGACACATTATCATGCTCAAAATAACCATTTGGATAATCCATTAGTAATTTACCTTTTATCTCAAAATATTAAGTCCCGACACGAGTGACACGTACGTCCCGACTAAATTTACCATCACTGCCGTATTTTTCACTCACGACAAGTATAATATCATTAGTACTACTCATTCACTAAGTAATATTCAATATAAATAAATATTAACCCTTGTCTCGCTAATTAATATTTATTTTACTGGATTAATTTCCTAATATAAATTAATTAATCCCAATAATTCCCAAGTATAAGAATTTATAAAATTATGGGGTGTTACATAAGGGTCCATCTTCCTCCCAACAAAAGAAGGATAGTCGTCTAACAGAATAGCTAGAGAAGACCAATAAGTCTTTTCACAATAAGATGACGACCATCAAAAGATTTTTTTGAGAAGCTTGATCGTCTTACATTCCAATTCAACAAGTAACCTCTCCAGGTATGGATGGAAGGCTATAATGAAGTCCTTCTCAGTATGGACTTTACCGTAAATGATGCTCGAAATGTTGGTTATAATAATGACTGGCTCCGTTCCCTAACAGTGGCAAAGGTGCCAAAGGATTCTGAATTGTGGTACTGGCATAACCCAGGTTAGCTTGATTAGAAAAATTCCCCTTGTAAGCTTAATATTTTGTGGATCTCAACGGATGCCATTACAGTCATTTTGATAAGGAAATACCTTAGTAACTACGACCTTGATGGAGGTGATGGGTTTTTCCATCACTTGGTTAACATAATGACTCCTAGGGGTATCAATGATCAGAGATGTGTGGTCTATGGTCTTACCTTTTAGGTGAAGTCATCACATTAAACCTTAGGCTTGGAGCTACAAAAGCAAGAATGCACCTATTTGTGGGCCGTTCCCTAGCAAGGATGTTTATGGCCAAGTTGGTCTTGGGTGTCTAAGGTTCCGTGGTAATACTTTCACCAGCTATGATACATTTTCTATGTTTTTTTATCATCAAAATGTTTTGAGTTTAGTTGATCATTGGCCGACTAAGGAGATGTTCTTGCAAATGGACATTTTAATTTAGAGGTGATATGTGGCCGACCAATTAATCAGTCTTAAAATAATACATTAAAAGAAGATAATCATCACAGTGATACGTAGGAGGCAAGCTTTACAAGAGTTAATTCCCTATTTTCTTGGCTAAGTTAAGATCGGCTCTAATCGATTCGTTATTGAGGTCTTGGTCGACTAAGGAGGACTCGTGGTTGGCAGACCTTCTTCTAACGACATAACTGCATCCATTCCATAAGCTAGGACAAAAAGTGTTTCCCCCGTTGATCTCCTAGGCGTAGTTCGAAATGCCCGTAGAACTTGGCGGTGTTGGTCGACCCATGTGACCTTTGCTTTATCCAATATCTTACAAATTCCATTGAGGATTATCATATTAGAAGCCTTTGCTTTTCCATTGCTCTGGGGGTAGGCCACTGAATTATATTAGTGCCTAATGTCGTACTCATTACACAATATTTGGAAGATATCGCTCTCAAATTGAGTTTTATTATCTGTGAAGATGATCTGAGGGATATCAAACTGTGTAATGATATTTTTCCATATAAACCTGGTCATGTCTATATCTTATATATTCGCCTATGGCTCTCCTTCAATCCATTTGTATAAATAGTTTGTGCCGATTAATAAATACTTCTTACTCCTAGAAATAAGGGTAAATTTACCAATGATGTATGTCCCCCACTGGGCAAAGTACGAAGGACTTATAAGACATTTGAGGTCACTGGCTAGCTAATGCACTAATGAGGAGAAAAGTTTAAAAATTTTACACTTTTGGATGTAGGCAGCCACATCCTGCTGCATATAAGGCATCATTACCCTTCTTTTATAGCCCTAAATGCCAATGACCCACCCCCTGCATGGATTCAACATATCCCCTAATGTAACTCAAAAAGAGTTTTATTGATGTTGTCTTGATGTGCGCATTGAAGATAAGGCCCTAAAAATGAGTGCTGATAAAGCTTATGTTCTGGTGATAAATGGAAGCGAATAACTTTTTACTCAGATCTTGTGTGCCTTCTTATTATTATCTGTCAAGACATCCTCTTTTAGTTAATGCCCTATCGCATCCATCCATCATAGGTCCCTATCAATGGCCTTAACCTACTCAATCGGTTTTCCTTTGTTGATGTTGCCATTGAGGTACTCTACTTGGATTGTTGGTTTTATATCTCCCTTGATATCTAAAAAAATTGTGGCAAGCACATCTACATGACTATTTTTTACCCTTAGGAACTGTTTCACCTATACATGTTGGAACTGATGACCAAATGTTGGGCCTTTTCGAGGTATGCATCCATATGCTCATACCTAGCATTTTCGTCTCCTAATATCTAATTTGATACCAGACTCGAGTCACAAAAACATCAAGGTAACATGCACCTAAGGAGAGTGCCTTCTTCAATCCGTCAATCAATGCCTCATTCTCTACGTCATTATTGGAGGCTTTAAATAATAAGAGAATTACCTGCTTGAGAATAAATTCCTCTGAGCGTACCAGAACTATCCCAACTCCTTCCCTTATGAATTTGAGGCTTCATCAATACAGAGTGTCCATATCTCCCTTTTTTTATTGGTTTTTGGACATATTCTTCTCTTTCGGTGCTCATCTCCACCGATTCCTGGTCCTTGGAAAGTTTTGGAATGAAGTTCTCCTGGACTTTCCCCTTGACTAAAGTCCAGTCTAAAATGAGATATCAATCCTTCCAAGTTCCACCGACCTCTTGGACATTCGTTCAGGAAGGTCAGCATTTTGGGGCATCGCCTTCAAGGGATAAGGTTAGGAAAATGAGAGTGTTTGCCTTAAAGCAGTGTTTTAACTTTTTAGAGGCTATCACTAGTGTGTATGCAAGTTTCTCTAACATGAGGTACCTCTTCTCAACATCGAGTAAGGTTTTTCTCGTATAAAAAATACGATCCTGGCTATCGTTCTTCTCATAAACCAGGGTCAAGCTAATGGTATTGTTGTACATCACCAGATATAAGTGCAAAGGTCCCTTATTATTGTGTAAGGTCAGCAGTGATGGTCAGCTCAAATAGATTTTCACTTCATTTAGTTCCTAAGTGAATTCTCCATTCCATATTTCCTTATTTTCTTTCCTAAGTGCTTGAATAAAGGTCGTCACTTCTTCGAAGATCTAGATATGAAGTGGTTGAGTGCAGTGAGCATATCAGTAAACTTTTGCACCTTGCGCATCATCTCGAGGGTTGCACCTTCTTGATGGCTTTTATCTAGTCACTAAATCCGGGGAACTTTCTCGATTGTACTAAAGTATCACTTGTATGGGTTCAGCATCATTTTGTAATAGCGAAGAACTTCAAAAGTCTTTGCTAGGTCTACAAGGAGATGCTCTTTCTTTTTACTTTTCACAAGCATGTCATCTATGTACACCTCCATTGTATCTCATAGCTGTTGCTTGACCATCTTCGTTACTAACCTCTGATAGTTTGCACCGAAATTATTTAATCTAAATGGAATCACCTTGTAGCAATAGATCCCCAGCATGGTAATGAACGAAATCTTTTCATGGTCGGGGACGAACATCAGGATTTGGCGGTAGTGTGAGTTGGCGTCGTGGAAGATCATATGTATATAGTTAGCAGTGGTATCAACCAATTGGTCTATCTTGAGCAAAGAAAAACTATCCTTTGGAGATGCTTGGTTCAGATCAGTGAATTCTATACAAACCCTCCAGTTCTCGTTTCTTTTCTTCACGACTATTGTATTTGACAGCCACTTGGGGAATTGAACTTCCTTTATGGATCGTGCCTCCAAAATTTTCCCTACTTCCTCTTTGACTATTTTGGCTTTCTCGAGTGAGGTTCATCACACCTTTTGAGCCATTGATGGATGTAATGGATCTACATGAATCTTATCACACATTACTTTTGGATCAATTCCTAGAATGTCATACGGTTTACAGGAAAAAACATCCTAGCTGCTCTTGAGGAAAATAACCAGTTCTTCCTTGTCTTCTTTAATAAGTTAGTTGTCGATCAAGAGCTTCTTCTCAGGCTTATTTTAATCAAATTCTACCTCTAGAAGATGTTCCATAATCCGATGTACAAGGGAGACCCTAGTTTCCTAAATACTAGGTCGCCCATACTTTAGTCATTACTCGGAGGGTACGGAGCCCTCTGCTGGCTCCATAACTTTCTCCTTTTTCTTCTCTTATTTTAGTCGAATGGAAGTTATAAAATATTTTTGGGCCAAGTCCTTGTTTCTCGAATCTCCATGACCCCCTTTGTCAGTGATGTACTTTACCTTCTCATGGTAGGTAGATGGAACAACCCCCATGGCATGCAACCATCCCTACTGAGTATGGCATTGTACAGGGAATATATATCTAGCACAAGGAACTCAATAATCTTAGATATTTCTCATGCTCAGACAAGGAGAACAAACTTCTCTAAGGGTAAAGTCATCATCCTGTATAGCCAACCAGTGGCACGATGGCTTCTTGCATGTCATCTATGCAGTTTCAACTGATTGAACATTTTTAGGCACATTACTTTCGAGGATCTCCCCTAACCCGCCAATAGGTTATCCATATCCAAGTTAGCAACCCTGAGAGTGATTATAAAAGCGTCATGATGTTCTTTAAATAGTTAATATTTTCAGGTCACCGGCATTTTCCTGCAATGGGCTTGTCCAGGTCGATTTGAAAGGCTTCCATAGTTGTTGTAAGATTTTTTACTTCCATTTTGAGGGTATTCCTCTTGATATAGTTTGGGTTAGATTCCCCATTAATGACTATGAATTCATGACCCAAATATTTGTCCAAGACGTTATCTGGTGATTAAGCAGTAATTCTTCCAAAATTACTCCCTAATTTAGTATCTTTTAGCATCCCGAATAATGCAATTACTCGTGAATTATCTCGTTTCCATGCCACTGACCCTTCTACATAGTATTGCGAGTTTTGTGCTTTTTCCAGGTCATTTACAGGTATTTATTGCTAAGGAAATAAAGGAGAAAGTCAAAGCAAAAGAATAAGTCAAAGAAGAAAAGTTAGAAGGGCAAAAGCGTAATTTCCATTCGAAATTCGAAAGAACACCCAACATGAAAGTTGAAGATCTCAATTCAGCGAGTGCATAGGAATAAACGGTGTCCAATTTCGAGTTCCAGAGAAGAAGTTACGGGGTTCTAAAGATGCGAGATATTGAAGAGAATTTAAAGACAAAATGCGAACCGATCCGTGTTCCAAAATAATGGGACCGGTTCGGACCCTCAAAACCTACTGGCAAAAATCACATAGCCAACCAATCCTATTTCTAGAAAAAAAGGACCGGTCCGGATCCTCATCACTCACTGGAAAATTTGACAAGGTGGAACGATCCTATTTCCTAGAAAAAAGGATCGATCCGAATTTGAATGAGGACCGATCTGCCACTGAAGGCATGGACCAATCCGCCGAGGATAAACTTGATTTTCTTGTTCCGATTTTATAGTTTGATTCAGCTACAACTCTGGATTTTTCGTGATGTATTTAACCTCTAGTTATTATTAGACAAAGGAGTTCGATTTTTAGGTTAGCTAAGTAGGAGTAGAGGGTTTTTGTAGTAAAAAACCCTAGTTTTCCATAAGAAGATTTTGCTCTAAGGATTTGAGTTTAATTTCTGAAATTCAAGTAACATCTTTCCTTTAATCTTCGACTTCTCATTAGTTTTGATTGTTGGTTTTTATTTTGAAATTCTCTTTTCAATTAGTTTCTTTAGTGTTAATGTTTTATTTCTTAAAAACCCTGTCTTTCTCTAAGTTAATTATGTCTAGCTAATTTTCTAAGGGTTGGGGTGCGGTGCATGAACTCCACCCGATGTAATTCACGATAATGGAAATAGACTTTTGAATTAAAATCTTAGATGAATCGTGTTGCATAACTGGTGCAACCGTCATAGGACTTTTGATCTCGTTTGCCCTAGGTAACCGGGATGCTTAAGAATGCGATGCGCATATTAGTTAATGCGACACTGCTTTACTCATCCTTTGATTACATATTGTGCGGGATACGATCCCTCAGATATGTAATGCTTGGGAGTACTAAAGACTGGGTTCATTTAAAATTCTAATTCCGAATCTAGTATCCTACGAAGTGAATTGCTAGGGTACCCGACCTATTGTTCTCATTTCATAGTTAAACTTTTTGTCCAATTGTCGTCATCTTTTCGTTTAATTAGCGTAGTTGCATTTTATTCATTCTATTTTCATTAGTTAATCATTCTCAAATTTGCATCTAGTTGTAGTTGTTTCGTCTTCCAAATCACCTTTTCCTTTATTTTAGAGTCAAAGCTAGGTTACCCTTATCTTTCCAACGTCGTTACGACTTCGTTCGTCCTTTTTCCCTGAGGATCAATACCCGGTTTACTGGGATTATTACTTGAGCTATAGGCTTGCACTTGAGCCGAGATAGCACGCACACAAGACACATTTGTGGTCCCGTCAAGTTTTTAGCGCCATTGTCGGGGATTTAGGTAGACTTAGGTTAGATCAAGTCAATCTAAAACTAGACCAAAAAAAAATTTTAAAAAAATAAAATAAATAAATAAATAAAATATAAAAACCTTCATCTCTCAAAAGACTTTAATGCAAAATCCTGAACATACTCAGACTCCTCACAATACTCCAACCAAAATCCACAAAAATCCAATTGTTGAGTATAACTCTGAAAGCCCCCACAAACCTCGCATTCCATAATTTTGGGTTCCACTTCCTACTCCTGAGCACTCTATCGGTAGTTGCAACCTGAGTCAACCTTCGAGTCACACATCTAGGACACCGAGTGAGTATTCTGAGTCATTTGAAGAGAGCGCGAGCGCGATGTCTGGCGCAATAAGTTTCGGGACTAGAGAGGGAAATCTATCCTATCGTCTAATGAAAGATTTACTCTTTCCTGAGCGGACTGTCACCCCTGGTTGCATTTTACTTCCGTATAATATCAGTCAGTTCCACTTTCGCAATGGGATGATCCATATTCTCCCTACATTTCAAGGCATGGATTCGGAGAAATCATACCTGCATATCCGCGACTTCGAAGAGGCGTGCGACACATTCAGTGACTAAGCTTGCACGCAGGATGTCATTCGCCTAAAGTTTTTTCCTTAAAGGATACATCCAAGACCTGGCTATGGTCTCTACCCTCGAACTCCGTAACTTCCTGGAGAGATACGCAATATAAGTTTATGTGAAAATTCTATCCACGGCACAAGACCAACTCTGCCAAAACTCAAACCCAAAGTTTCTGATACCACGATAATGAGCCTTTTGACAGGTGTTGGGAATGTTTCCAAGAGTTGGTAAGCGCATGACCCCATTATGATTTTGACAAACACCTTGTGATCTCTTTCTTCCATAATGGGTTAACAGTGGCTTCCAAACAACTTGTGCAAATAATGTGTGAAAGACCTTTTTGGGATTTGAACTCCAGCAATGCTAAGGCCCATCTTAAGTATGTCGCAGAGACTACTCAAGCATGGGACTAGGGGTGTAAGTGGTACGGTTTGGTCGGTAAATAGTAGATACCAATACCAAAACCAAACTCTAGATGGTAAAACCAAATCGTACCAGTTTACCACCCGGTACACCAAAATTAATACCAAAACCAAACCGGCTGGTATTTCGGTTTTTTCTGTAATTTCGGTTTTTTTCTGGTTTCGATAAATTCTGGTTTTTTCTGATTTCGGTAAATTCTGATTTTTTTCTGGTTTCTGGTTTCAGTTTTTTATGTTTCGTTAAACAACACTAAAAGTCCCCAAAAACCAAAAACAAAACCAACCAACTTTTTTAAATATTAAAACCAAAACCAAAACCAACTTTTTTCAAGTTTTGGTAAATTCAGTACGGTAATTTTGGTAAATTCGATACGGCACGATAATTTTGGTACGGTTTTTTCTGGTTTCGGTAAATTCGGTACGGTATGGTAATTTCGGTACGGTTTTTTCTGGTTTCATAAAATTCGGTACGGTAATTTCGGTAAATCGATTTTTTAAATATTAAAACCAAAACCAACCAACTTTTTTACGGTAATTTCGATTTCGATAAGACTGGTTTCTGGTATTTTAATATATAAAACCAAAACCATTTTTTTCGGACCAAAACGGTACGGTACGTTAAAAACCAGTACCGCTTCCACCCCTACATGGGACACATCTGATCCTAATACCCGAGCCAGGCCTAGACAAGCATATATCTCTCCGACTGCATTCGGTTTATACCATTTGGATAGTAATACCTTAATAGATCTTTGATTCGGTCCGTTTCAGAGAGATATGAAAGAGTGGTTTGATGGCCGGTTGAGAGATATCTCCGGATACAGCCGTGTTTCGAAAGAAAAGGTGTGTTCTATCTATGAGGTGGTCCATTCCACAAAGGCATGTTCTATGATTTATGCCTACAAAGCCATGCACACCGAGTAGGTGGATGCTATAAGAGGATTCAAGGGAAATTTTAACACCCAGCATGGGAACTCGTAAAACCCTTCATGTAGAAACCATCCTGGTTTTAACTATGGACAACCACAAGCTGCAATGAACCCACATTCACAACTTGTCCCACCTCCTCAATACCATAAAGCACCATCACCTCCAGCTCCATATGTAACTCCACCGCGGAGGAACCTCAAGGATACAATAAACCAGTTCATAAATTCTAAAAGTGCAACCAATGCTAGAAATGAACGCATGTTCGCCGATATGAATGCGCACATCTCCAAGTTGCAATCATCGTTGAGTATCCAAGAGAAGGGAAAATTTCTTTCCCAGGGCCAAAGACCTCCCTCAGTTCAACCTATTTTTAGCTCAACTTCTACAAAACAGGAGGTGCATAGCCAAGATGTAACCACTCTTCGTAGTGGGAGAGTTGTTGATTTATCACCTCCCCCACACGACACTTCGAAAGTCATGGAGAATTCGCCTGGCACGAAAGAGGTCGAAGATATCCCCTTGAACGAGAGTGAAAAGTAAGACACTAGTAAGCCCGAGGTAGTTGTAAATCCACCCTCCGCTGCGCCATTCCCTCAAGGATTGGTTCCTTCCCACAAAGGGACCATAAGTGATGAAGTGCTAAAGGTGCTTAAAACCGTGAGATTGAACTTACCTTTCCTCAATGCAATAAGTCAAATTACATCTTATGTAAAAGTCATTAAAGATTTATTGACTATCAAGAGGATGATGAAGGTAAAGAAAAACATGTTTCTAGCCCAGAACGTGAGATCCGTTCTTCTTAACGATCTCCCACCTAAATATAAAGATCCTGGTGCACCCACCATTTCCTGCACCATTGGAGAGAATAAAATTGAGAGAGCCTTACTCGACTTGGGGGCAAGTGTTAATATCCTCCCCTATTCAATTTATAGGCAACTTGATCTGGGTGATCTTAATCCCACGAGGATCACTCTCTAATTAGCGTATCGACCCGTGAATATACCGAGGGATATATTTGAGGATGTGATAGTCCAAGTAGACACTTTATACTTCCCGGTAGATTTTGTCATTTGGGACATGGAATCCTCCTTCACCTCGAAAAATCATGTTCCAATCATTCTTAGGCGCCCATTCTTAGCTACGGCTAACGCACTGATAAATAATCGAAATGGGCAGATGCAACTCACTTTTGGGAATATGACTTTAGAAACAAACATCTTCATCATAGGCCAATAAGCAGGGGAAGAAGATGATCTTCACGCGATGAGATTAATTGATGAGATCGTAGAAGATCACATTGAGGAAAATTACTGTGGAGACGCCTTAAAAGCTTTCCTAGTGTCTAGTCACTGGAGCGAGGGAGCTTACACCGAGTTCGAGAGAGAGATTGAGGAGTTGAGATACTTACTTGATGAGAGAGCGTCGAACGAGGATGTGAGAGATGTTAGGTGGGTTTCTCGATTCGAAGAGTTACCGCCAAGGGAGGCACGTATGGTGCCCTTTAACTATTCATTCGTGACTCTCGAGTTGAAGAAACTACCCTCCAATGTTGAATATGCTTTCCTAGGTGAAAGTGAGATAGTTCCTATTATTGTCTCCTCTAGCTTAGATGAAGAGCAGGAGGGTAAACTATTAAAAAATTTGAGGAAGCACCAAAGTGCTTTTGGTTGATGTATAACTGATCTAAAGGGGATAAGCCCACTGATTTGCATCCATAAGATTCACCTCGAGGAGGATGTTAAGCCCCCGAGAGAAATGCAAAGAAGGCTAAACCCCACAATGAAAGATGTGGTGAGGACCAAAATCATTAAGTTTTTGGATGCCGGGATTATCTACCCAATCTCAGATAGAAAGTGGGTGAGCCCTATTCAAGTCGTCCCGAAGAAGTCGGGCATGACTGTGATAAAAAATGCCAAGGAGAGCTAGTTCCCCAATGTACCACCACTGGGTGGCGAGTTTGTATTGATTACGGGAAACTCAATGCGGGAATTAGGAAAGACCATTTCCCCTTGCCATTTATCGATCAAATGCTTGAAACAGTAGCAGGCCACCCTTACCATTGCTTCCTAGATGGTTATTTCGAATATAATCAGATTGAGGTGGATGTACTTGATCAAGAGAAGACAACCTTCACTTGCCCCTTTGGAACGTTTGCCTACAAACGTATGCTATTCGGCTTGTGTAATGCACCGGCGACCTTTCAAAGGTGCATGTTGAGCTTATTCAGAGACATGGTTGAGAGAGTGCTGGAAGTGTTTATGGACGACTTTAGTATTTTTGGCACCTCTTTTGATCTATGTCTAGCCAATCTTGAAAAAGTACTAGCCCGATGTGTGGAAAATAACTTAATGCCGAATTGGGAGAAATGCCATTTCATGGTAACTGAGGGTATAGTTCTTGGCCACATCATGTCATCCAAAGAGATTGAAGTTTATTGAGCAAAAATTAATGTCATAGTTGACCAACCCCCACCAAAATCGTTTAAGGACGTGCGCTCTTTCTTGAGCCACGCGGGGTTTTATAGAAGGTTCATTAAGGACTTTTGTAACATTGCTAGACCTTTAAGCAACCTTCTTATGAAGGACACCCCATTCAAGTGGACTGAAGCATGTCAAAGTTATTATGAAAAATTCAAAAACATGTTTGTTTTCGCTCCCATCATGCAAGCCCCGGATTGGTCCTTACCATTTGAGCTAATGTGTGATACTAGCGATTATACGATAGGGGCTGTTTTTGGCAAAAAGGAAAGATAAAAATGCGCATGCCATCTACTATGCTAGTTGGACTCTTAACGGACCACAACTCAACTACTCCACCATGGAGATGTAATTGCTAGCGATAGTCTTCGCTCTTGACAAGTTTCGGTCCTATCTTATCAGTTCCCCCATCACTTGTTTCACCGACCACGCGGCTTTAAAATATCTCCTTGCAAAGAAAGACGCAAAGCCCCACCTCATAAGGTGGATCCTACTCTTACAAGAGTTTAATCTCTCCATAAAAGAAAAAAAAGGAGTAGAAATGTCATCGTCGATCATTTATCATGACTTTCGTCCAACGTATCTAGTGATCTTACACCCATAGACGAGTACTTCCCGGAAGAGCAGCTTTTTTCCACCTCTTCTTTGCCCTGGTTTGCGGATATAGTGAACTATCTAGTCACGGGAGCCGTCCCTCCCGAGTGAACATCGTAAGATGAGAAGAGATTCATCATATGCATATTTTTCTATGACGATACATTCCTTTTTAAATATTGCGCCGACCAAATCATCCAACGATGTGTACCGAATAACGAAATTCCTAAAGTCATCCAATTTTGTCATTCGGATGCATATGGAGGTCACTTTTTCATGAAAAAGATAGTCGCTAAAATTCTCTAAAGCGGTTTGTACTGGCCCACAATGTTTCGGGATGTAAATAATTGTTGCAAATCTTGCGACAGGTGTTAACGGATGGGGGTGATTACCTGACGATATATGATGCCATTAACCCTGATTCTCATCATTGAGGTTTTCGATTGCTGGGGTATTGACTTCATGGTCTCTTTTCCCCTTCCTTTGGATACCTATACATCCTAGTCGCGGTAAACTATGTTTCTAAATTGGTGGAAGCTATAGCTACCAAGACAAATGACAATAAAGTGGTGAAAAAGTTCCTGCAGGAACACATACTTTCCCGCTTCAGGGCTCCAACAGCTATAATCAGTGATAACGGCACGCATTTTTGTAACAAGCCATTTGAGAAGCTTATGAAAAAGTATGGTGTCGTTCACATAGTTGGAACGACCTATCACCCACAGACGAATGGGCAGGATGAATTGGCCAATCATGAAATCAAAAATATCCTCGAGAAGACTGTCGATCCTAATCAGAAAGATTGGTCGCTTCGATTGAAGGATTCGCTATGGTCCTATCATACTGTATACAAGAACCCACTTCTAATGTCCCCATTATGCTTTGTGTATGGGAAACCTTGCCATCTTCCTGTTGAGTTGGAGCACAAAGCAAGCTGGGCCATCAAGAGGTTAAATTATGATATGGACAAAATCGGTGAAGCTCGCAAGCTTCAACTGAATGAGTTGAAGGAGATACACAATGATGCGTATGAGAATGCCAAGATTTCAAAAGACAGGATGAAACTCGTGCATGATAATACTATTCGACGAAAAGAGTTTCAACCTGGACAAAAGGTACTCCTCTATAACTCCCGGTTTCATCTATTTTCGGGTAAATTGCGGTCCCGTTGGACTGGCCCATTCGTTATTAAGACTGTGTTTCCCCATGGAGCTGTGGAGTTGGATGATCCAAAAGGGCGGAACACGTTCAAAGTCAATGGACAACGCCTAAAGCCATATGTATAGGCATGCGTAGAAGAGATCGACACCATTTGGTTGTCAAACCCCATTTACGGGTTAGAGTGAGATGAATTTGAGAGGTCATCGCACACCCAACATGTATGGGGTGAAATCTTGTGTATCATAGATATGATTAAGTTAGGGTCGTTAAAGTCGTAGCTTGGTGTTCTAAGAAGTTAAGGGTAAGCACTAAGCAGAAATTTCAAAGATCATTCCTGAAGTTGGAGGATTCTGGAAAAAAAAGGGAACACGGACCGATCTGCCACTGGGCACGTGGATAGGTTTGCATGGGAGTTATTAAAAATAAAAATAGGACACGGATCGATACGCCCCTGGTCATGCAGATCGGTCCGGTTCCTGTAACTCTACAACTCCCTAGATTCATCTCCCCAATCCATTCATCTCCTTCCATTTCGTCTCTTCCCTCCTCCCAACCCGATTTCCCTCCCAAAAAACCACCCCTTTCCTCCCACCTCCAAAATCCTAACCCTTCCCCTACCTATAAATACAACCCTCTCCCACGCTATTTCACCACACCTTTCACTTACCCAAACTCTCTCCCTCTCTATTACACCATCTATTTCCACCACACTCACCCTTCATGGCAAACCAACCAGCCCCAAAAAAATACAAATCCATGGTCATTGCTGAAAACTGACCGCTCCCATTCCATTCCTATGAGGAGCAATGTTAGCGTCGTCGCTTCTTCAGTCATGCTCGCTAGCTGCACATTGAGAGATAGGTTATGTGGGAGGAGATTCCCGCCAACGTCACTACCCTCTTCATCACAAAGGGGTGGTATCGTTTCCTCAATGAGTCGTTCAATACCGTTTGGGCCAACAAGGTGCGTTCCTTTTATGGGTCCCTCGTGCACACCGGTAATTTTCAAGTTGAGGCGTACGTTGACCAAACACCCATCCTGTTCTCACTCGACATCCTCACTCACAAGTTGATGGAGAAGGATGTCCCTCACCCATCCCCATTCCCATACCCCAACAATAGCCTGCCCCTAGACAAGGATGTCTTCATTGCTCGTATAGCCCCTAGCAATCAGTGGCTCCAAGGCCCTTTTCCCGTTAGCCAACTGGATGACAAAGTGCGCATCACCTTCCAAATCGTTTGCGCCAAAATTTTACAAATTTCAAATGATTCCATCATGCGCCATCATCAAGCCACCCTTGTCTACCACCTCTATGACCCAAACTCCACTATCAGCTTGACCCGCACAATTTATCGAGACATTTTTCATGCTGTCACAGATAAAAAGGCATTTCCCCGCTCCCTTATGCATGCCCGACTCATCTCATCTCTTCTCGTCGATGCTGGCATTCCACCTCCCACCAAATTTTTGCGTCTGCCAAATCGTTTTGGACAGCTTACCCGCACTAAAAGCGCGTCGTAAAGGGCCATTCATCAAGTTAGACAGGTTGTCGCTGCTAGTGACGATAGCGATGAGGAGGAATCTGTCGACGAGTACTCAGATGATGAGGTAGCAGTGGATGACGTGAGCATGGGCGAGGGCAAGGAGCCCGAAAATGTGGAAGATGATGATCCTGACTACGAGCTTTCAGGACGCCACATTGATGCACGCATCTCTGTTCTTGAAACACAACTTTCGGGGTTAATAGCGCGCTACGATGCTAATAGGGAGGCAGAGCAACACGCTTATAGGTGTGACACGAGCATGATGCAAGGCTTCAAGCTCAGATGTTTGAAATGTCCTCCAATGCCCCTCCCCCGTCCTACTTTTATGACCCGTATGACCCTAGCGCGCCCGGTAGCTCTAACCCTCCACCCCAATGATAGTTTTGATTGGTGCTTGCGTTGGTTATCATGTTTTGCTTACATGCTTGTATGTTTTTTCCGTTTTGATGTACCACAATCATTATAAATAAAAATTTGCATTTTCTTCATTTGTTTGTTTTATTTTTTTCACTCTTATTTTGCCTTATTTAGATTTTAGTCCTTTTGATTAGGGACATTGCAAAAGTATAAGTTAGGGGGTGACGAGTGCGTATTTCTAAAACTTCACAAATTTTCAAAATGCCAAAAAATTAGAAAACTTCAAAATTTCCAAAAAAAAAAATTGAAAAAAGAACTTTGAAAAATCCAAAAATATTTTTCGTCAAAATAAATAAAAATTGGAATTTAAAAGCTTCAAAAATGTCACAAATATTTTGTCTTAAGTTGTAAAAATCCAATGCACAAAGCCAAAGTTGACCAAAGATGGAAATTGAGCGAAAATTGACGACTTAACAAATAAGTGTGGAGATTAATCAACCCGGTAAGATTTTGAGCCTATCGATTTTTTTGAGTTTTTAAATCAATCTGAGTTTATGATTAACTCAAAGTTCTATTTAGCATTTACGAAATTCGTTGATGATCTCTATTTTATTATTTTGATCGGTTATGGGAAATATGTGAGATATATTCTTGAATAACGCGCACTAAAATATCTATAAACTTAATTAATCTCGAGACGCATATGGTAAAACAACTCACAGTTGGATAATGAAGTAGGTCCTCATTTGTTTACCTAAAAATATTGCCCAGAAAAAGTTGTGAAAAATTATCCCTTTTGTAACCCAAATTTGAGCCGAATAATTTTTCCTTTTGTTTGACAACCCAAAAAACCCACATTGACCCGAAATTGTGAAAGATGAAAATCCCAGAAATAAAGTCCAGAAAGTGCATAAAAGGGGCAAAAAATAGAAAAATGCTCAACAAAAATAGCAAGCAAAGAAAAGTGTGATGAATAGAAAAAAAGAAAAAAAATAGAAAAAGAAGAAAAAATGAGCAAAAGCCCGGAAAAACACTAACGGACATCATAAGAAAATTTTCCAATTCTAGATTTCCCAACCATTTCCATGTTATCTAATTACACCTTAAACCCAAGAAAGTCCTAACCGAGTTCGAATTGCGAAATTGTCTACCACGTGGAGAGATAAGGCACAAAAGTTAATAAAAGAGATTACATGGTGTGAACAAGAGATGATGCTTCCCGTTTCACTATGACCGTATTCCGATGAAGAGATCTTTTCACCATAAAAATTTATGTCTTTCAATTTGTGTGCATGACCTTGTGTCCATTATTATTTACTCTTATAAATCACATATACCGAGAGAATAGCCACATTTTGAGTGATTCGTTTGTGAGTGTATTCGGTGATATTTTAAAATCAAAGCGAATTTTCGAAAAGTAACGTAATGATCAATCGGTGGAAATTAGCGGTTCAATTTTGGCTTCACGCACACACACTATGATTTGAGACTCTTGAATATGAATTTGCTGTGACCATTTTTGGGGAGTTTAAATGTACAATTTTTAATTATTTTGATTTTCTTTGAGTTAATAACGAATTTTGTGGGTATATTCACTGCAAACCATCACGAGACACCACGCATCCTACTAGGGTAACCTAGGGGTTTTAACGCTTGTTATATATGTTAAATGCAATCGCTTACCCGTGAAAGAGGTATTCTATCATAATAGAGTTTTTGAAGGGTCCTTAACTCATGCTTTTTTGCTTTTACATTGCTCGGGATGAGCAAAGTTTTAAGTTGAGGGGGTTTGATTAAGCAGTAATTCTTCCAAAATTACTCCCTAATTTAGTATCTTTTAGCATCCCGAATAATGCAATTACTCGTGAATTATCTCGTTTCCATTCTACTGAACCTTCTACATAGTATTACGAGCTTTGTGCTTTTTTCAGGTCATTTATAGGTATTTATTGTTAAGGAAAGAAAGGAGAAAGTCAAAGAGGAAAAGTCAGAAGGGCAAAAGCATAATTTCCATTCTAAATTCGAAAGAAGACCCAACATGAAAGTTGAAGATCTCAATTCAATGAATGCATAGGAATAAACGGCGTCCAATTTCGATTCCAGAGAAGAAGTTACGGTATTTTAAAGATGCGAGATATTGAAGAGAATTTAAATACAATATGCGGACCGATCCGTGTTCCAAAATAATGGGACCGGTTCAGACCCTCAAAACCTACTGGAAAAAATCATATAGCGGACCGATCCTATTTCTAGAAAAAAAGGACCAGTTTGGATCCTCATGACTCACTGGAAAATTTGACAAGGTGGACCGATCCTATTTCCCAGAAAAAAGGATCGATCCGGATTTGAATGAGGGTCGATCCACCACTGAAGGCACGGACCGATCCGCCGAAGATAAACTTGATTTTCTTGTTTCGATTTTAGAGTTTGATTCAGCTACAACTCTGAATTTTTGCAATGTATTTAACCTCTAGTTATTGTTAGACTAAGGAGTTCGATTTTTAGGTTAGCTAAGTAGGAGTAGAGGGTTTTTGTAGTAAAAAAAACTAGTTTTCCATAAGAAGATTTTGCTGTAAGGATTTGAGTTTAATTTCTGCAATTCAAGTAACACCTTTCCTTTATTTTCGATTTCTCATTAGATTTGATTGCTGGTTTTGATTTTGAAATTCTCTTTTCAATTAGTTTCTTTAGAGTTAATGTTTTATTTCGTAAAAACCCTGTCTTTCTCTAATTTAATTATGTCTAGCTAATTTTCTAAGGGTTAGGGTGCATGAACTCCACCCGATGTAATTCACGATAATGGAAATAGACTTTTGAATTAAAATCTTAGATGAATCATGTTGCATAATTGGTGCAACCGTCGTAGGACTTTTGATCTCATTTGCCCTAGGTAACTGGGATGCTTAAGAATGCGACGCACATATTAGTTAATGCGACACCGCTTTACCCGTCCTTGGATTACATACTGTGCGGGCTACGATCCCTCATATATGTAATGCTTGAGAGTACTAAACACTGGGTTCATTTAAAATTCTAATTTCGAATCTAGTATCCTACGAAGTGAATTGCTATGGTGTGGGGGATTGTAACCCGACCTATTGTTCTCATTTCATAGTTAAACTTTTAGTCCAAGTATCATCAGCTTTTCGTTTAATTAGCGTAGTTGCATTTTATTCATTCTAGTTTCATAAGTTAATCATTCTCAAATTTGCATCTGGTTGTAGTTGTTTCATCTTCCAAATCACCTTTTCCTTCTTTTTAGAGTCAAAGCTAGGTTAGCGTTATCTTTCCAATGTCGTTATGACTTCATTCGTCCTTTTTCCCTGAGGATCGATACCCGACTTACCAGGATTATTACTTGAGTGATAGGCTTGCACTTGAAACTGTAAGGACAAATTTATCATGTCCGAAATGTTTAATTTGTGTATGTCGTACGCCGCTACAAAAGGCTCGTCTGTTCACGATCATACTTGACCGCCTCAATCCGAATTTTGGGAATCATGTATTTATCAAGTGTCCTACATATGCCTCAACGATTTCACATTCCACGATTTTAGGGGATTTACGCAAGTGATTCGTAAGAGAAATCAAAACTGTAAAAAAGGGCTTGATAGGGATGTTCAAGGGCATTTTTGTAATCCTCCAGCTACCGTTCGGAGAACCGATCAACTAGAAAGTTGAAGAGCTTGCCGCAACAAAGATACTGGAAGAAACGGTACCTCATTCTGAGCTACGGTGAAGAAGTTATGGCCTTTTGAATTTGGAGGAAAACACTTTAAAAAATCCAGAATAAATTCCAAGTGTTTAAACCTTTGGGCCAGAACGTGTCCCCGAACCCATCCCGAACCGGTTCGGGGGGGCGAACCGGTTCGCAGGGGTATCCGAACCGGTTTGGGGTCCCTGTAGGGATGGCAGATTCCAAGTGAAAAAATATTGTCTCCACTTGCACACTTTGGTCCACTTTCCCAACATCTTGAGGGAACTCCAGCCATGCTTTCTCCTTGTTTTATGAAAGATGTTTTGAGAGACTTTTATCCTCCCTATAAATGCCCCTCTCCTCTCCCATTGTTGATACACAACATATATACAACATACACACACATAGAACCTTGAAGAGTTATTTTCTGCAGATGTTGTAAACCTTCGAAAATTCATTTTACTCATTGAGGAGTATTTTGTGGAGAAGCCGGTATCTTCTCCATTGCTGACCATCTGGAATTCTTGCGGGAGATTCCAGCCGACGACATCGGAACCGACACCTGCGGGTATTTTCGTATGTCACAATTATTTTCTTTACAATCCGTGTAAACCGTTCTTTACAAATTATACTAAAAATAATATGGTTTTGCCCTGCGGGAATTTTTCCTGATATGTTGTGTCACATGAGTTTTATATTTATTTGATATATCATCTAGATGCATTTTTTTAGGATTTAATTGAAATATGGTGTTCAATTAAATATCTGTTTTTATGTTTATGGGCTGTATTTATTTTGTTCCAAAATAGACTGAAATTTAAATATGGTTTAATTGGAATCTTGCGAATAATTATTTTTATTTCGATATCGCAAACGCCCCGCGCTAATCACGCTTTTCAAATTGGTATCAGAGCGGGTTATGCTAATTTATCGCGTATTTCTTTTTTCCGCAATATTTGTGTGATATTGATTTAAAAATTTGCTTTGTGTTTATTCGCAATTTTTACAATGGAACGCCCATCTATCGAGGAGCCTAATTTTGATAAAGTTCACGAACATGCTAAAAAATTAAAAAGTTTGAATTTGGAAATTTGCAAAAGAATTAACGTTTTAGAAAAAGAAAATTCTCGTTTTAAATCAGCAATGGATCTTTTGCAAATGGTTCAAATTCAAAGAGATTTTTATCGTGAAAATTTGTTTCCTTGGACCGTGACTTTAATGATTTAATATTGTCCAAGAGAAAGTCTTATTTTTAGAAAAATAAGTGGAGGACTTAAAAACTCTCGGGTTCCCGTTTGTGCCGTCGAGGATAAAAAATTAATAGATGAATTTATGGCACGTGAAAAGACTCTTAGGGATAATTTTGTCTTAATTGAGGGAGAGAGAGATACGCTTTTAGGAATAGTTAAAAATTTAAATAAGGCGTCCCTTAATTTGGAAGAGTCTAATTCTTTGCTTGAATCAAATATTTCGAAGTTAAAAAATGATTTAATCGATTCAAGTACGTTTGACTGTAATGGTAATGGCTCATCTTGTTCTCATACTTCTAATGCTAAAGCCAAGAGCATTATTTGTTTTAGAGGGTCAATTAATCCCAAGGACGTTAGAAAACATCACACTTTAGGTAACATTCCTCCCGTTTACACATGTTGACATTGTGGTAGGAAAGGTCACCTTAGGGGTTTTTGTTTTAATCTTGGAAGATGTTCTTGGAAGTTTAATTCTAGTGTTCCCGTGGTTTCCAAAGCCCCCATACGACGTTTCACATCTACTTGGGTTAGGAAATCACTTTTTAATATGCTAGATTTTAGACTTGTTGATTCTCATTTGCTTGCACATGATTCTTCTTTTTCTATATCATATAGATGATTGTGTTCGCATGTTTGTCATACGCTAGTTTTTTTATTTATGATATATATATTTGCTAGCGTTATGACATGTACTTAGTGTATAATTTATTTATTTTTAAATACAAAAAGATTTTTTTTGATAAAATTATTTGAAAATCCAAAAAGATTTTTGTATTTTGTTTTGCACAATTTTTGAATGAGCTTTAGGATGACCAAGTCACAATATCATTCCATATTTTTCATGTGACTATTTGATAGTTTTTTGAGACAATATGCCATTTCATCCATGTGCTTTATAATGTTTAGAGTCATTAAGATGTAATTAAGTGTTACTTCCTACATGTTTGACTCATGATTTCCTTTATTGCACACATGCACGGATTTGTTTGATTTTTGTACTTGTCTTATCACATGTTGGTTGGGTGTTTTCACTTCAATCCTGTCCTTAAAACGAACCAAGCGTGATAAAACTTGATAAGAAAGGTGTGCCTGTAAAAACTGTTTTGTGAGATGGTGTGGTATTTTAAAACGGGCAGGGGCTATGAAAGGTAACTATCTATCCTTTGCGCAAAAGCCACCATTAAAATGGACCTAAAAATTGAGGAATTTTATTATCCGGGGTCCAAAGAGGTTAAAAGAGCCGAAAAATTTTAAGGCAATAAAAAGAAATACATGCCAAATATGGGCCATAAGGTTTCACCATCAATTCTCCAATGTTTGACAATTTAGTTTAACACCTCTAAAAATATATATATCTGAGGGAGTTTAGTTGGAAAATTTAAACGGGTTTGCACGTCCTTGAAGATCTTGAAAAAGCGCTAAATAGTTTTTGGACGTTATTGGTGTGGAAATCATTTTTACTTTGATTTGTTGATTTGATTAAGACGATGTCATCCAAATTCAACAATTTTTACACCTAAGGATTCTTTTGATGTTCATTCGGTAGGAGTACACGTATGCATCGTGCACGTATGATTGATTGAGTTTATTTACCTATCGAATGTGTTCACACCCCTACATTTACGCTATCACCGACTTGGTTGTTTTTGTGTTCTTTCATGGTGTGATTTCGTTTTGTATATTTGTTTTGTAAAATTTTTGAAAAATTCAAAAATAGAACATTCTTTTATTCTTTGAAATATTCAAAAAAATTGAAAAATATTAAAAGAAAAAAAATATACATTTTTTGTGACATTTTCCATATTTATGCCTCTCATATCTGTCTATTTGGGGACATCATAAAAAGAGGGAGAATGAATTATGGGGGAGAAAATTCAAGGGGATAAATGTTTGTTTTTTATTTATATATGATTTCCTAAAACTTAATGGATATTTGATTTTGCATATCATTATAAATTAAATTGTTGCGTGTCACGGGTATTTGCTTTTGCTCATGTGTGTAGGTACAAAGTTGATTTCTATTGGATTACAGACCCTGATGAGAAAAGCTTTGGTAGTTTCTGAATGAGTTGAAGATTTGAAGTTGTTGATGTTTGTTTGACGACATGTCAATTAGTATTCTCAGTTCGAGGGTTTATTGGGATATTATTGTATATGTCATTTGTTTGGGGAGATTTGTTTTGGTGACTTTTGCATAATTCGTATTTTTTATGTATGTACCGGCATAGACATAGGGGGAGATTTGTAAGGACAAATTTATCATGTCCGAAATGTTTAATTTGTGTATGTCGTACGCCGCTACAAAAGGCTCGTCTGTTGACGATCATACTTGACGGCCTCAATCCGAATTCTGGGAATCATGCATTTATCAAGTGTCCTACATATGTCTCAACGATTTCACGTTCCACGATTTTAGGGGATTTACGCAAGTGGTTCGTAAGAGAAATCAAAACTGTGAAAAAGGGCTTGATAGGGATGTTCAAGGGCATTTTGGTAATTTTATAGCAACCGTTCGGAGAACCGGTCAACTATAAAGTTGAAGATCTTGCTGCGACGAAGATACAAGAAGAAACGGCACCTCATTCTGAGCTACGGTGAAGAAGTTATGGCCTTTTGAATTTAGCAAAAAACACTTTAAAAATCCAGAATAAATTCTAAGTGTTTAAACCTTTGGGCCAGAATGTGTCCCCGAACCCAGCCCGAATCGGTTCGGGGGGGCGAACCGGTTCGCAGGGGTATTCGAACCGGTTCGGGGTCCCTGTAGGGCTGGCAGATTCCAAGTGAAAAAATGTTGTCTCCACTTGCACACTTTGGTCCACTTTCCCAACATCTTGAGGGAACTCCGCCATGCTTTCTCCTTGTTTTATGAAAGATGTTTTGAGAGACTTTTATCCTCCCTATAAATGCCACTCTCCTCTCCCATTGTTGATACACAACATATATACAACATACACACATATAGAACCTTGAAGAGGTATTTTCTACAGATGTTGTAAACCTTCAAAAATTCATTTTACTCATTGAGGAGTATTTTATGGAGAAGCCGGTATCTTCTCCATTGCTGACCATCTGGAATTCTTGCGGGAGATTCCAGCCGACGACATCGGAATCGACACCTGCGGTTATTTTCGTATGTCACACTTATTTTCTTTATAATCCGTGTAAACCGTTCTTTACAAATTATACTGAAAATAATATGGTTTTGCCCTGCGGGGATTTTTCCTGACCTCACATGCGTTTTATATTTATTTGATATATCATCTAGATGTATGTTTTTTAGGATTTAATTGAAATACCGTGTTCAATTAAATATATGTTTTTATGTTTATGGGCTGTATTTATTTTGTTCCAAAATAGACTCAAATTGAAATATGGTTTAATTGGAATCTTACGAATAATTATTTTTATTTCGATATCGCACACGCCCCGCGCTAATCGTGCTTTTCAGAGACAAAATAGCTTGCACACTAGAAACATTTTTGGTCGCGTTATCTGGTATTGGGCCCCCGTGGATTAATAAAAGTTCGTGTCCTGTGTCATCCTCCAAGACATTATATGGTCTCTAATAATGCACATGTTATGTTGCACCATCCTTCTTCTCTAAGAAATTACTTAGGTGCACAGCATAGACTAGTTCCTCGAGGTGGGGCTTGAGTGCCTTGTGATCGTGGTCTTTATGATATGCACACTCTCATGCCTGGTTTCTCTTTTGGGGGTCATTAAACATCTTCTCGATCCACTTGAAATATTTCCAACCTCTCATCTTGTAGAACATCTTGTAGATTAGTTTTGAGAAAATTGTGCTGATGGCTTAAATACCTTCTAAGATCCCTTTTGCTTTTTATTTTGTTTTCCCCTTCCTTTCTTATTCGTCCCCTCTTTGTCCCCATTCATGGACTATTTATGTAGATCTCTTTCTTTACCAAATTTTGTCATTATGTATTCAACCTTGGCATATTTATCGATCCTCACCATAAGGTCATCAATAGTAACGGCCTCTCTCTTAGTGAGGGAATGGTAAAGCATAGAGCTGCTCGACAGATCAATTTTAAAGGATCCTACTGCAACTTACTCGATACAATCCTCTACCTCATTATACACCTCCCAGCACCTTCAGTGTGCTAGTGAAATGGTTACTGAGATTTCTTCTTCATCATTAGAAGTGAGTCCATTCATTTAGGATGAGTGCTTCTAGTAATGAATATGTTTGTGAAGGCTTCGGCCATCTTCTTGAAGGAAGCAATCTATTGGTATGAGAAATTTTCAAACCACTTATAGGAAGTGTTTCTAAGACTGGAGGTAAATATTCGGCACATCAATCCTTCATTGGTGTTTCACAACATCATCTCCTGATGATTTTTCCTGATATGATTAAAGGGGTATGTCCTCTCGTCATAGATGTTGATCATGGGGAGTAAACTTCTTAGAAGGACCAAACCCTTTAATAGCCCAACTAAAGCACGACTTAATCTGCCATTCAGAAAGGCACTCTTGACATCCATCTGATATAACTTAAAGCGTAGATGACATGCGATGGTGAGTAGTAAGCAGACGGACTCAAGCCTCACAATAGGAGCAAATGTCTCCCCAAAGTCTACACCCTCTATCTGTGTGTAGCCTTGAGAGACCAACCTATCCTTATTTATGATTATGGTACCATTTTCATCCATTTTATTCTTGAAAATCCACTGGGTACCTATCACATTAGTATCACTAGGTCGGGGGACAAGTTCCCAGACATTGTTCTTTTCAAATTGAAGCAACTCATCCTGCATGGCAGATATCCATTGTTCATCCTTGAGTGCTTCTTTGTGATTCTTGGGCTCGACTTTGGACGTGTAGAAAATATGACTAACAACGTTCTCTAGCTGAGCACGAGTCTTAACCCCTAGATTGGGATCGCCAACAATGGCAGAATGGTTATGAATCTTGCGAACCCAAGCAGGTGTGTTCGCTAACACAGGAGTGGGGTCCACAGAGTGTGGGTGAGGAACTAGTAAGTCACTCCCAGAAAAGTCCTCATCCTCACACTGAAGGTTAGGATCAATAGCCGTCGGAGGTTCGTCATCTTTCATGGTGACGTTTATTGATTCCATAACCTTAGAGATCTTCAGGTTAAAAACCCGGTACGCTCTACTATTCGATGAATATCTTAGAAATATTCCCTCGTCGCTCCGGGAATCAAACTTTCCTAATTTCTCTCTATCCCGTAGGATGTAGCATTTACTCCCAAAAACACGAAAATATGCCAGGTTGGGTTTCTTGCCAGTCCACAATTCATAAGGCGTCTTAAGTGTGTGTGGACGCAGGTAAACCCTATTTACCGTGTGGCATGCAGTAAACACTGCCTCTGCCCAAAATCTCCTCGGAAAATTACGACCTAGAAGCATAGATCTAGCCATTTCCTGGATCGTTCTATTCTTTCTCTCAACAATCCCATTTTGCTGAGGAGTCTTCACAGCAGAAAACTCATGTTTGATACCAAGGTTATCACAATAAAGATCTACCTTTGCTTCCTTAAATTTTATGTCATTGTCACTACGGATCCTATTAATAGTGACTCCGTGTTGGTTTTATAGGATACGGCACTTGGTCGTTAAGAATTCTACAGTATCAGATTTCTCCCTCAGAAAACCTACAATAGAATATCTGGATAAATCGTCTACCATCACGAGGATATACCTCTTACCACCCAAACTCTCAGTACGAGTAGGACCCATAAGATCCATGTGAATCAACTCAAGAACTCGGGAGGTGGTAATGGAATGCAACTTCTTATGAGGGCTCCAAATTTCCTTTCCCAACTGACAGGGTCCAAAAACTGTGGAAGTTAACTTTCCAAGAGATGGTAAGCAACGTACTAGGTCCTTTTTGGCTAAACGAGTCAAATCTCTAACGTTCATGTAACCTAGACGTTGGTGCCATAAATCCATAGGAGTGATCGTGGCGCTGTTGCAGACAAGTGAGGAAGTAGGCATAGTCCCATAGTAATTATCCTCGGTCCTCACCCCTTTCACTAAAAGTTTACCGGCTTGATTGTAGACATTACATGCGTCCCGATCAAACTTTACTGCAAAGTCAGTGTCGCACAGCTGGCTAATGCTGAGAAGGTTTACTTTTAAACCTTTGACATACAAAACATTCTCTAGCTTAGGAAATCCTGGCAACTCTACAATACCTCGTCCTATAATGCTAGACTTGCTCCCATCTCCAAAGGTGACTCTACCATCCTTATAATCCTCAAGGTGGGTAAAAAAAGAGGCATCGCCTGTCATGTGTCTGGAGCATCCACTATCAAAATACCACTGTGAGGTATTATGTGCTTTGAGAGCAACATGAACAACAAGGGATTTCTTATCTTTCTTAGGCACCCAAGAAGTGGTAACCTTTTGTTTACCCTTGTTGTTGTTGGTTTTAGCCGGAATCTGAGACGCATTTACTGACGGCAAAGACATTTGTCGGAATTCCTCCATCAAACTCTGTGATGTGGCGACTAAACACGCAACACATCCTCTCATACTAGAAAACACATCAGTATGATGTGGTGGAGCAGTAGTACAAGTGTCGTACCCAAACTATAGCAAAACTCCCTCAGGTGGCCTTTTCTTTTGCAATATGTACAAAAGAACGCATTCTTAGGCAAACCTTGGTTTGCTTTTATTGGTCGAACTCTCCTTCGTGGATTTTGGTGATGACCATAAGGAGTAGTGGTAAATTCAGGGACTGGTCCAGGTGCGATTTGGGATGTGGAGGCACCATCATAACCAATTCCCTGCCGATCACCAAAACCTAAAGCGGGGTTGAGGAGCATCTTTCCCATCTTCCCAGATTTGTCCTCGATTTGTACCTTGACTTCCCATGCTCTCTCAAGATCATAGTAACCTGAGCAACAAGGGCTTCAATTTTCTTTCGAGTCTCCACGGAGGAATGGATCTCACTCGTAAGACTAGCCACTTGTTTAGTCAAGTCCCCTCTCTCTTTCTCAAAACAACTCTCTCTCTCTCTAAAAAAACTCTCTTTATCAACACAAGCAGACTCTGTCTCTCATGGCGATGCAGGTTGAGGACTCTCTCTCTCTCGATTCTTATAACTCTTCTTCTAATGCGATGATCCTAAGAACTAACGCTTTGTTACGCTTTTTAGTTTTAAATGACTCATTATATAACTCGACGTAGGCGCATTGAAGATTACTCTCGCTCTCACTTGAGTCATCCTCCCCCTCACTCACATCACTCTCACTGTCGAGGTGTCCCTGTGAAGTAGCATCCTCACCGTCGTGAGGTGCATCGGGAGTACTCACATGACTAGCCATGAATGCGGTGAAGTTACACTCATGTGGTGACTCATCTCCTGAGTCCATCGACTCGACCTCACTGTCGTCGCTAAGAGTAGTATTGAGGACAGCTTTCCCTTTCTCTCTGTTCAGATGTGTAGCACACTCAAAGGCTCTATGTCCCCTACCGTCGCACTCATAGCATCTCTCACTGTCTTTCTTAGGTGGGTTTTTAACATCATTCTGATTTTCCTTTTCAAACTTATTTTTCTGAAAATTCTTCTTATCTTTAAAATTTCCACTTTTCTTAAATTTGAGAATTTTCTTAAAGTTTTTAGCAAATAGAGCCAAATCATCTAAGTCAAAATCACACTCAGAATCAGAAGTTTCAGTATCTTTCTTTCTAGATGACTCTACTCTCTTTCTTGTCGTCCCCTCACTTTTTCTCTCTTGGGCATTAAGAGAAATTCCCTTATCTTTAGGTTTCACAGATTTAGGAAACATGTCAATTTCATATTTTTGCAAGCCTCCTACAAGTTCCTCCAATTTTAGCGTATTTAAATTACCCATAGAATTTAGCACAGTGACTTTAAGGATAAAACGCTTAGGCAAAGATCGAAGAATCTTTTTCACAACTCTTGCATTAGGAATATGTTCACCAAGATTAAAGCTAGTATTAACAATATCAGATAGCCTAGCATAAAAATCATCAAAACATTCAGTTTCAAGCATGGTGATGGTCTCAAATTGAGTTGTTAAATTTTGCAATTTAGATTCTTTCACAGCATTAGTTCCTTTATGGGTAAGTTGCAAAACATCCCATGCCTCTTTTGACGTGGTGCACATCATGATTCGTCGGAACTCATTAGGAGTGATGGATCCGAAAATAGCGCTTAAACCCTTAGAGTTAAAAGATGACCATTTAAATTCTTCTTCAGTCCAAGAAGTGACAGGTTTTAAACTAGTCACATTTTCAACAGTGACGAAGGGATGTGTCCACCATCTTTCAACTAGAATCCAAACACGTTCATCAATGGCCTTTAACGCAGATCTCATTCGGGCTTTCGAATATGCATAGTTAGTCCCGTCAAAAACTGGCATTTTATTATATGATTTCTCCATTGAACACGCTCTTTTTCAAAAATCAATTTTTTTAGAAAATTGATATCTTAGAAAAATTTTGCGAAAAAGAATTAGGAATACGCGATAGATTAGCGTAACCTGCTCTGATACCAATTTGAAGAGTCGCGCTTGCGTTCAAATTAAGAAATTATATAATTAAACTCAGTTTAACCCAATTAAATCCTAAACATGCATCTAGGTGTGATTGAATAGGATGTAAAGCATGTAAGAACATTCAAACACACACAAAAGAGGAAAAATTCCCCAAAGGGGCAAAACCATTTATTTTCACTATAATATTGTAACTTTACAATTTCTCGGATTACAATGAAAATACAGTGACATAGAATTACCCGCAGGAGTCGGATCTGTAGTCGGCGGCTGGAAGTTTCCCTTTCCAGGAGGGCAGCAATGAAGAAGAAGGTCGGTCTTCTCCACAAGGGTATGAACAGCAAAAGAGTTTGTGTTCTAGGGTTCCAAAATGATTCAAAAATGATTTAGAAATTTGTGTGACTCAAAACATGAGTTTGGAAACTGACACAGGTGAAGACTTTGAGTTTATGAACTCTGAAAATCGTGTGAAGAAGTCTTGCCAAACCAATTTCCGACGATGGTTTATAAAGGAAAAAATTGGCCCTTAAAAATCTTACCACGATCTACACGATTCTATCCCAGGTGGACCGGTCCGGATCTGAGGCGGATCGGTCCAAGGTCGGACCGGTTCGTTCTTGTAAGAGGTCTCTTCGGTTCGCATTTGGTCCGGGGTCTACTGGTTTCTGAGCAAAGCGGATCGGTCCGGGTAAAGGGCGGACCGGTTCTTTTTCAAACAGGCGGATCAGTCCGACCTGTCAGAATTATGTTTCCTCTTCTTCTTTGATATTCGGATCCGTTGATGACGATATGAATCTTGACTTTCTTCAATGGTGTAACGGCGTATGACATAACATTTAATAATGGACAAAATGTCCTTACACTTGGAGACCTCCTCGATGCTTCGGCCATTTGAAAGCATACAAAAAAGGGGAATCAAAAGAAAAAAAAGATCAATGCTTCCATCTACAATGAACTCACGAGCTTTCAAATGATCAACATCAATCAAGATATTAGACTGTCAAACCATAAGAATCTTCAAAGGTCAGACAAATATCCTCCAATGAAAACCAAAATATATGGTTCTTTGGGTAACAAAAATTGGTAGCCACGCTCAAGAAGGTGTTGGAAAATATCGTATTTTTACACAAATTAATATTTTGACCAAACATATATTTTGGTAACTTTTAGCCATTATAAAAGTAGGACCCGCACTTCAAATGTGGTGGAACCAAGTACCTACATGTTCCTTGTAGCAAGACAAGTCACGTGGTATATTCATTTGTTAAAAATGAACAGAGTGCCCCAATTATTTATGAAATTATTGGGAATATTATTTTTTTTTGGTACAAACTTTTTGAACGGTCGCTAAAGGTTGTGACTAAATAGTCACTATTTTTTTGGAACCGTCACTGATATACCCATATGTACCCTCGGCCAGGCCAAGGGTGTCCTCCACCCAGAAGACGGCGTTGACCAAGATGACCTCTCAGCCAGGATCAGACGACCCTTTAAGGGATCGACCCCTCATCACGGGCCAGACGACCTTATAAGGGGCCGACCCCTCATCATGGACCGTATGACACTACAAGGGGACGAACCCTCATCATGGGTCGGATGACCCTATGAGGGGACGACAGTACAAGGTCCACATCCATCCTGGCTCAATGTCAGCATCAACTTTACCCTCAGCTAGGCATCCCAGGTTGAGGGTGACATCATGACAGCACATGATTTGGGAGACACGTGGGACTCATATAGAACGTGGACTAGACCGTTATAATAATATCATCCCCTCACGTGAGGTAATATTATGTTATCATTAATCGAAAGTGGCACATCCAGGTGTCAGCAGGGGATTGGCTAGATCATCCTTCACATGCACCATGCATGCTTGGGGGTACACTACTCCCCCAAAGCCCTATATATACTTGTCATTTTCAACCTTGCAGGGGGATCGATAATTGTAACCCTAGAAAAAACTCTGCTTATACACACAGTTTAGAGAATGTGATCTTATGTGTATTGTATCCAAGGCCATTAGTGCCCATATTTAGTGGATCACACACTCACAGTGGACGTAGGCCTGATTGGTTTAACCACTATACATCATTGTCTTCATTCCTCTTATACTCATCCCCTTCTATATACTTATACATATATATCTCTATGGTTGCCATTATTATCATTATTTGAGCTATCCACCTCTTATCTGGTGGTGCTAAATCCTAGCATCATCAATTTGGCGCCGTCTGTGGGAACGAGAAGATATCTCTTCCTTTATACAGCTTGACCTCACCGAAAAATATGGTGGCGAACCAGTTCTCCCCCTTCGTGTGGAGATGTTTCACCATTGAAAGAGATCTATTAAGGTTCTCAAGCTCATCAGTCTTTTGATAATTAAGCTCTTCATAGCTCAAGCATATGGCACCGGAGATTCCACCACCACCTCCTCCACCGGATAGTGGAGTAAGATCTAGATCTAGTCATGCACCACTTCAGTCTGAGATGGCTGATGTGGCGGTAACCCTTAAGTCTTTAGCAGCAAGCCAGCGAATTATGCAGGAGCAATTTACAGTTCTTAGCTAACACATACTAAGACCACCAGGAGTCTCACCGGAGATGATTACTCCGGCAGTAGCTCCAGGGCATCATGAGGTTAGGGGACCACACCAGGCACCACGTAAAGACTTGCCACCTCCACAACGGCGAAGGGATATTGCTGACCCCGGCGTCTATGCCTAGGGAGGCAAGGAAACCCTTGCCCTAAAGACATATATGATGATCTAGAGGAGGAAGAGGTCCCCATAGAGTGTTGGGAGCCATATGAGGTCTCCAACAATACTGTGCGACCTATCTATGAGAGTAGAGGGAAGTGTGGCAGGCAAAATCTCGATGATCGCTCGAGAGGCTCTACTTTCGATCGTCTGAGTAAGGGGTCGGCCCTTGAGAGGCAGGGCCCAGTAAACGACCTATGGGAAAAACTATCACAGTCGAGAAGTATTGCGAAGGGAGGCAGCAGATGGACGACCCCACAGACGAGACGACGGTCAGGGAGAAGTAAACATTCGATACAGAATGGCCGCAGCAGAACCCTTTATTCACCTCAAAGAGGCGATAGGGGATAACATCAGCGAATCCGGCCCTATGAAGCCATGGAATGACTCAATCCAAAGGCTGGAGGATAAAATTAGTGATATCTTAAAGATCCGGGACCCTCTTCAAAGAGGGTACTCCATAGGCTCACCCTTTGTGGCGAAGATAGTCAACTTCCTAATGCCATATAAGTTTAAGCCACCTATGGTCACCCCAAGGTATGATGGGAGTACCAACCCTGTCTATCATATTGAGATGTACCAATCAGCGGTAGACATATACTCTATCTCAGACGAGATGAGGTGTCGTGCCTTTTCTGGCACTCTGACGGGGGACGTACATGTCTGGTATATGTCTCTCCCAAAGAACTCTATTGAAATTTTAAGCAGTTAGCAGACCGATTTATCCATAACTTTTGCTTTGGAGTGAGGCCACAGAAGAAGACCACACACCTGCTCTATGTTAAGCAGGGGAAGAATGAGAGCCTAAGAGACTACATAGCCAAATTTAACAAAGAAAAGTTAGATATTGAAGATTACGAGGAGAGTATAGCCATGATAGCCCTCATTAGAGGACTCCAGAAGGTCAAGCTATTATCGAAGCTTGCTGAAGACTCTCCGAAGACGATGACTGAATTGTTGTCAACAGCAGGAAAGGTAATGAACGCGGAAGAGGCGATGGCCGCAAAATATGAAGATGAAAAAGGAGGCACTAGTGGGGCAAGTACCAAAAAAAGAACAAATAGGGGAAGAAGAGGTCTGCAGATGACAAATTAGTTGATTACACCCCTCTGACGGTCAGCTACGAACATATTCTAAATAAGATAAAGAGCGACCGGTCCTTAAAGTGGCCTGAGAAGTTTAGGGCAGCTCCCCACAAGAGGAATAAAAACTTGTGGTGTGAATTCCACCAAGACCATGGCCATGTGACAGATAAGAGTTTTGCTCTGAAAGATGAAATCCATAAAATGTTAAAAGAAGGGAAGCTTAGAAAATACGTTGACAAAGGTGCCTTCAAGAGGAGCCGAGGGGATGACCCTAAAAAGAAGATAGGTGATGCGTGTAGAGAAGATCCTCCAAACAGAAGGGACGACCCTTTGAATAATGTGGACGACCCTGACCTCCTACTGAGAGATGACCATGTCCCTGTAAAAAGACTTAATCTGATATCACTCGGCGTTGGGATGATATTCAGGGGACTAGTAGGAGGAGGATCAGAGGTTGCCGATAAGAAGGCCCATGTAGCTGAGGCAAAAGTAGTAACAAAAACCGTACACTCGACCTCTATTGAAGCAAAGTCAGAAAAGAGGAAGAAGGTTGATATGGATACTCTCATAGTGGGTTTTTCAATAATGGACTTCAAGGGCCTCTTAGCCCCGCATGATGACCCTCTTGTCATCACCACTAGGGTACACGGATGTGAGGTGTCGAGGATCTTGGTGGATGGGTGAAGTAGTGCAGATGTGATGTTTTGGACGTATTTTAAAGCCTTAAGTCTTAGCCGTGCTAGGATTGCCCCATACCATCACCCATTGATTGGTTTCAGTGGGGAAAAAGTTTATCCTCTAGGAGTGTATGAGGCCGATGTTAGGATGGAGGATGAGTGGCTAAGATGGCTTACCAAGAAGGTCAACTTTTTCATAATGGATGAACATGTCTTCTCAGCCTACAACATTATACTGGGGTGAGTGGCCCTCAAGGATTTTGAGATCGTGCCGTTAATGGTTCATCAGATGATAAAATTCCCGAACCCTTACAGGGTAGGGGAAGTATAGGGAGGCCAGACGACAGCACGAGAATGTTACTTAAACTCCGTCGAAGAAAGAAAGGCGCACAAAAAGGCAATGACTACTTATAATATTGATACCCTCGACCCCAGGGATGAGATAAAACTAAAGAAAGGAGAATATGCAGAAGAGGTAGAATCCATCATCCTCAATGAGGATGAGCCGTAAAAAAACATCCAAGTTGGCAAAGCTCTGAGGACAGGCATAAAAGAAGACCTCATCAAGTTGCTAAGAAGAAGACAGGACGTCTCTGTATGGAGCCATGTAGATATGCCGAGGATCGACCTCAAAATCATGAGACACAAGCTTAACATGGTAGAGGGTGCAAAGCCGGTAAGGAAGAAGAGGAGAATCTATTTTTGAGAAAAATATGAAGTCATAGAAGATGCTGAGTTTATCAGGGAGGTCATCTATCCCAAATGGTTGTCCAATGCAGTCAGAGTCCCAAAATTCAACAGGAAGTGGAGGATGTGCGTAGAGTTCATCGACCTAGACAAATATTATCCCAAAGACAGTTTACCTCTCCCCCGCATTGATTAGATGGTAGACGTTACCACAGGCCATGACCTCATGAGCTTTATGAATGCCTATTCAGGTTACAACCAGATCTTCATGAGCCTTGAGGACTTAAAAAAATGGCTTTCATTACCGACAAGGGGGCATACTGTTATAGGGTTATGCCCTTTGGCCTAAAGAATGCGGGGGCAATGTATCAGCGCCTTATGAATAAAATGTTTGAAGACCAAATCGGGAAGTCCATGGAGGTCTATATAGATGATATGCTGACTAAGAGTTTGAAGGCAGGGGATCATGTGGTCAACCTCGAGAGAACATTTAACACGATGAACAAGTACCGATTGAAGCTCAACCCATCCAAATGTGTCTTCGGGGTCGGGGAAAGGAAATTCTTGGGGTTCATCATCAATCAAAGAGGCATTGAGGCCAATCCCGAGAAGATAAAGGCCCTGTTAGAAATGAAGACCCCCGGGAACATTAAAGACATTCAGAGGCTCACATGACGAGTGGCTGCCTTGAATAAGTTCGTGTCCAGAGCCACAGATAAGTGTTTACCATTGTTCAAAATTCTCAGAAGGGCCTTTGAATGGAACGTGTGACTAGGCTTTCAAAGAATTAAAGTTGTACCTAAGGTCTCCCTTGTTGTTGTCACGACCAGTACAGGATGAATGACTATATGTGTACCTATCCATCTCATAATCAGCCATCAGCGCAGTAATTGTAAGAGAAGAAGATGGGGTACAGAAGCCTATGTATTTTAACAGTAAGGCACTCCAGGGGGCAGAGCAAAGATACCCAAGGATGGAAAAGTTAGCATATGCCTTGATCCATGCATCAATAAAGATGAAGCCGTACTTCCAGTCCCATACAATGGTCATCCTCACTGACTCTCTTCTTAGGCAGGTCTTACACAAACCAAAAAAATCAGGGAGGTTAATAGCTTGGGCTATAGAGCTGGGCGAGTTTGACATTATATACCAACCTAGGGTGGCCATTAAGGGGCTAAATTTACTTGGGAAGATGATGAGGCTAAAAATGAGAGCCTCGAGAAGATAGATAACCGACAAGGCATAATTGTTTACATATCCACAGATAAGGCAGAGACAAGCACCGCTAGAGAAAAATTTGTCAAAAATGAGGAGGGAATATATCTCTTTAGACAGGGATCCCTCAGTGAGGGAAATTTCTCAGAGGAACAGGATGTATGGAACCTCTTAGTTGATGGGTCCTCTTGCGAGAGCTGAAGTGGGGAAGGATTAATTGTATCAGCACCCGAAGGCACAGACACCGAGTACACCCTGAGGTTGAACTTCAAAGCCTCCAACAATGAGTCTGAATATGAGGCCCTAATAGCAGGCCTATCCTTAGCTAAGTCTCTTAGTGTCGACCAGATCTTGGTCCATAGTGATTCAAGACTGGTAGTGAATCAGATACTAGGAGCCTACGAGGCTAAGGATGAGAGAATGGCCAAATATCTTGAAAGAGTGAAGTCACTATTGAAGAGCTTCAGAGAAGTGAAATTGAAGAGGATACCTTGGCTTGATAATGGCCAAGCCGATGCGCTTTCTAAGCTGGCCTCGGTAACTAGACAGATATCAGAAGGACAGTCCCAGTGGAAATCTTGCTTCGACCAACGATTGAAGATGCAGACGAAACACTTATCACTTAATTAAATATCAACAAGGAAGCTTCGTGGATGGACCCTCTGATCAGATACATTCAAGAGGGCGAGATGCCAGAAGAAAAACAAGAAGGGAAGAAGCTGAGATACAGAGCTGCAAAGTTCACCATCATCGGAGACACCTTATACAAAAAGGGATTCCTACTCCCTTTACTCAGATGTGTGCACCCGACTGAAGTCCCACACATCTTATAAGATGTGCATGAGGGGTCTTGTTCGAGCCATATTAGGGTCAGGTCGTTAGCAAAGAGGATAGTTACCCAGAGATATTGGTGGCCGACCCTAGGGAAGGATGTTACGGCTTATGTAAAGAAGTGTGATAAATGTCAAAGGTTCTCCACCATACCCCACCAGCCCTATCAGCCTCTTACCTCCATCACGTCCCCATGGCCATTCGCAGTATGGGGAATCAATTTGGTAGGCCCTTTACCTAGGGTCGTCAATAACTATCGATACTTGATCATAGCAATTAACTATTTCTCAAAATGGGTGGAGGCGGAGCCGATGGTCTTGATTACTGAGAAGAAGACCTTACAGTTTATAAGGAAGAACATTATATGTAGATATGGTCCCCCCAACATCCTCATCTCAGATAACGGGACTCAATTTAAGAATGCATCTCTGGAGAAATACTGCGAAAAGGTGGGTGTCAAACAATTCTTCTCAACCCCAGGCCGACCTCAGGCTAATGGGCAAACTGAAGTTACAAATAGAAAAATACTAGACGGGATCAAGAAGAAACTCGAGGAGGCAAAAGGAAGATGGGTTAAGGAGTTATACACTGTACTGTGGGCCTACAGGACGACGACCAAGACTCCTACTGGGGAAATCCCGTTCATGCTGGCGTATGGCTCAGAAGCCGTCATCCCCACCGAGATTGGGTTTCCCACTCACAGAGTCCAAATGTATGACCCCCAAAGAAATATGGAAGAAAGGATACTTGACCTAGACTTGATCAAGGAGAGAAGGGAAGACGCTGAGATAAGGCAAGCATCCTATCAGCAGAGGACGGTCAGGTTTTATAACCAGAGGGTGAAGCAAAGGCCAATCACTGTGGGGGACCAAGTCCTCAAAAAGACATGGTAGAAACCTAACAAGCTCCACCCAAATTGGCAAGGACCATATAGGGTCATTGATGAAGTTGTCCCTGGAACCTATAGACTAGAGAACCTTGAGGGGGAACCCTTTTCCAACCCTTGAAATGCAGATCATTTGAAGAAACACTATCAGTAATGTTGTAATGCCCTATCGGACCACATTTATAATGAATGTGTTGCTCCAACAGAACACTTGGAATGATAATGAAAATGTCATATTGGCACCTCATTTTATATTTGTTAATTCTAGTATGGTTAGGGTTATCCTCGTCAAACCACCCTCGGCTATAATGAGGGTGAATGGTGGGGACGACCCTCCATTCACTCTCAAGAAATATGAGGGGGGCTTGAAATTAAAAAGCATCATTAATTTGGTGGTAACAACCCTCGGCTATAATGAGGGTGAATGGCAGGGACGACTCTCCGTTCACTCTCAATAAAGACGAGGGGGGACTTGAAATTAAAAAACATCATTAATTTGATGGTAACAACCCTCGGCTATAATGAGGGTGAATGGTAGGGACAACCCTCCGTTCACTCTCAAGAAAGACGAGGAGGACTTGAAATTAAAAAACATCATTTATTCTATGGTAACAACCCTCGGCTATAATGAGGGTGAGTGGCAGGGACGACCCTCCATTCACTCCAAAGAAAGACGGGGGGGACTTGAAATTAAAAAACAGCATTTGTTTGGTGGTAACCACCCTCGGCTATAATGAGGGTGAATGGTGGGGACGACCCTCCATTCACTCTCAAGAAAGACGAGGGGGAGTTCATAGGATGGTTAATTCAAATATCATAAGCTAAGACAAATCACGCAAGAGGCAAGCATAGAAGATAGGAAGAGACATTATATTATAAATCAAGTGTTACAAATTCTTTTCTAACAAAAATAAAGTATAAAAATATTTTTTACAAGAAGAGTGTATGGGCTACAGACAGCCACCCTATTGGGTAAAATCAACAGGCAAGGCTTCAACGTCCACTAGAGGAGTCTCTTCAGTGACTAAGACAGGTGATCCTTAAAATTGTCGGTGCCTTCAACGTTCACTTGAGACTACACATGGGCCAGAGCCTCAGCGATAAGTGGGTCGTCCAACTTTGCTACTTCTAGAGAGGGGAGGACGGACGACACAGCATCAGCAAACTTGAGGACGACCCACTGACTGGCCGTCTTGATCCTCCGCTCTAGATACTCAAGGTCGAAGCCCTTAAACTCATCCAAAAGCTTATAAGCCTCCACGGCATCGACCTCAGCTTTTTTGACTTCCTCAGCAAGGTCTGCCTTGAATTGGACCCCCTGATTGGTCAAGGCATATTCCCTATCCTTGATGAGGGTTTCCTTCACCTTAAGGTCGGCCTTGTGCTGCTTTACCAGCTCATCTAGGACCCTTGCATGCTCAATCCTTGCACTCTCCAGCTCAGCCCTGGCAGTCTCCAGCTCGGTCTTCAAGTCGACCTCATTTTGAATAGCTCTCTCGAACTCATGGAACTTTTTTTGGTTGGCGGATATCCACTTAGTAGTAGAGGTGAAGGCACAGACAGACTGCACAGACAAGCACATATTTAAGGGGGAGAGGGAATAGTTGATGAAATGATGGTAAATCAAAAAAAATGAAGATGAGGGAGATACCTGAACCAGAGTGTGCAGACCGTAATCATAAACCTTGGCCGAAGGCATCTTTGATAAGAATTCATAGTCTGCGGCCAAGGGTGCAGAGAATATTGAGGCTTTGGTCGCCCTCAGGTTGGCTATGAGGGAGGAGGGTTCAGCTTTGAGTAAATTCAGGTTCTAAGACCAATATGCGCCCATGATGGAAGAGGAGTTGGTCCCCTCAGTGTGTGCCTGAGACACCTCTACCCTTGCCCTCGTCCGTGATTCAGGCCGAGAGCCCCAGGGACTTCAGGCTCCTTCAGTTTGTGATTATTGGTGATCGGCTCCACCTGGGTCAGCCCCACATCCTTTGTCTCTAATGAGGCTCTTTGCCCTTTTTCTTTCCCAAGCCAAACATTAAACTTGGAGCAGTCATCTCCCAGAGTTTATCAGACATATTTGCAGGACGGCCTGAAAAGGAGACGATACATTAGAAATAAGTAGTGTCAAAGAGGAAACACTTGAAGAAAGGTAAGAATGGAGCAAGAATCAACTCACATAATTCTATCAGGGGACCGACCCTCAGACCAGCTTCTTTGAGAACATGAGGGGTCATCAAATCTTCAAATTTGTGAAGTTCACCTTCCCTCCCTTGTTCCCTCAGGTAGTCAACAATGTCCCTCTCATCCAAGCTGAGTCTGGGGTTTGGCCGTGCTCTCATTGAAGGGTTGGACCATGACCTTGGAACCCTCGGGTTGTCTTTTAAAGGCTCTACCTCGGTGGTGAATTCCCAATCCCCAGAGATGAAGAAAAATCTCTTCTTCCAATCGTGGTTTAAAGTTTGGACCATATGAAGGAGTCTTTTGTCAGACTTCCTCGCCCCTAGATGAAAATATCCAAGTTTCTTGGACGAGGAAGTGATATTATAGCAGGCTATAAAAAGATCAGTAGAGGGCTCGTCAATGAAAGTATTCTTCCAGAGGGAGATATAGCCGAGGATGATTCTCTAAGAGTTGGGAGGAAGTTGAGAAGGAGCAACCCCAATGGAAAATAGTATGTCAACTATTGGAGGGTGCAGAGGGAACCTAACACCTACCCTGAGCATCTGCTCATAAACAGTAACTTCCCCCTCATTCTCCTAGAAGACTCTCTCGTCTGCATTTGGGACCCTCATAGTCATATTGGGCTGTATACCAAACGTGTGCCTCCATAGCAAGAGGTCACAATCCCTAACGGATGAGACGTAAGCCGAGGCACTAGATGTGTCAACTTGATTAGCATCCAGATCCTCACTATCGTCCTCATGCCCCTCCTCCCCGGATCTCTCAGCCTCAACCTCAATGCATGTCGGTGGTCCATCTGGAAAGGCCACTTGGAAGGCAATAGGGGACAGGGCTGTTATAGGGACAGCCTCAAAATGTACCGTGCCCTCATCTTATCGGCTTGGGCTAAGAGTGGACGTCTCTCTCCTCCCAGAAAGCCCAGCACCTGTTACTGACGATGATCTCTCATTCATCTCTCCCTCGTATGTCTAACTCTCAGTTGGACGACAGGAAGACCCACAGGACTGAGATGGTATTATTGTGGCCAAAGGAATGGGGAAGATGGGTCATACCCAATTAGGGTCGGCCCCTCGTCTTCGCTCGTACTCCTCCTCTAAACGTCTGATCTCAGCAAAGAATTTATCCCTTAAGGTTGGAAATTCCTCGGCTAAATCATAAATTCTTCTAAGCATTAAGGGGAGGACCCTACACTTGAGTAATTTGTTCAAACTAACTACAAACAGGTTTGGTGTTTGACCAAGTTGACTTCTGGATCAAACCAAAGAAATAAAGGGTTTTGTTGATGAAACCCAAGAACAAGGGGAAGCAGGTTCACCGGAGAAGAACGTCGGGGAACAACCAGAAAACCTAAGAAGTACTGCAAAGAGGCACTAAACCACCACGAATTGGTGGAGGAACAATCCTAAGAAGCATAAAACCTAATGGCCAGCCCTATAACCACCACAGGAGGGTAGGTTCACACGCCAAAAAAGTACAAATAGCCAAGAAAAATAAAAATGAAAAGAAATCCAAATGCAAGAAATAAACAGAAATTGAAGGCCAAAAGAGGAATCTAAGGCAGAGGAGTTACCTGGGGACGAAGACGAAGATGGGCAAAGCTTGGGACAGAAAAAATTGCAGAAATGGCGGTTCGAACTAGTAAAGGGCTAGAGAGAGAAAGTTGGCCCGCAAAGAAGATAATAATAATAATAATAATAATAATAATAATAATAATAATAATAATAATAATAATAATAATAATAATAATAATAATAATAATAATAATAATAATAATAATAATAATAATAATAATAATAATAATAATAATAATAATAATGAGAAGAAGAAGAAGAAGAAGAAGAAGAAGAAGAAGAAGAAGAAGAAAAGAATAAACATTTTTAAAATCCTTTAGATACTTTGTCATGAGTGGGCCTAATAATTAATGCAAGACACAACCCATGAGGAGAGGCATCATTAGGGCACGAAGCCCAAGAATGGTGTGCAACCATCACACTTGGGAAACGTAAATGATGCTGGATATATGACCAGGTGTCAAGCAACTTAACAAATGTCACTCATCAAACTGATCACACAGTTATCATTCAAAGGCAACAATACCCCTCAGCCATCTCAACAACATCGATGGCTAAGGGCTGGGGGTGATTTATATACCCATATGTACCCTCAGCCCAGAAGAGGGCTCAGGTCCGGGACGAGTTCAATCACTACAGTTCCTTTATAGGAAGGGTCGGCCAAGACGACCTCTCAGCCAGGATCAGACGACCCTTCAAGGGGCTGACTCCTCATCACGGGACAGACGACCCTACAAGGGGCCGACCCCTCACCATGGACCAGATGATACTACAAGGGGCCGACCCCTCATCATGGGCCGGACGACCCTATGAGGGGACGATAGTACGAGGTCCATATCCAACCTGGTTCAATGTCACATCAACTTTACCCTCGGCTAGGCATCCCAAGACGAGGGTGACATCATGACAGCGCGTGATTTAGAAGACACGTAGAACAGTGCGCGTGGGACTCATATAACACGTGGACTAGACCGTTATAATAATATCATCCCCTCACGTGAGGGAATATTATGTCATCATTAATCGCAATTGGCACATCCAGGTGTCAACAGGGGATTGGCTAGATCATCCTTCACATGCACCATGCATGCTTGGGGGGTACACTACTCCCCCCAATCCCTATATATACTTGTCATTTTCAACCTTGCAGGGGGATCGATAATTGTAACCCTAGAAAAAACTCTGCTTATACTCACAGTAGAGAGAGAGTGAGCTTATGTGTATTGTATCTAAGGCCATTAGTGCCCATATTTAGTGGATCACACCTCACAGTGGACGTAGGCCTGATTGGCTGAACCACTATACATCATTGTCTTCATTCCTCTTATACTCATCCCATTCTATATACTTATACATCTCTATGGCTACCATTGCTATCACTGTTTGAGCTCTCCACCTCTTATGTGGTGGTGCTAAATCCTAGCATCATCAGTCACTAAAGGTCATGATTGTTCACCATTAGTTGTGACTGTTCATGAAAAACGTCTCTAAAGTGACTGTTAACAAAAAGACATAATTTTTCATAAAATGACACTTTGTTTCCTATAAATACAAGACTTTTTACATTTGAGAAGAGAGAGAGAGAGAGAGAGAGAGAGAGAGAGAGAGAATGTTTTTTAATACTTTCCCTTCCTCATCGAGTCAAAGAGAGTACCAAATACAATTGGTTCGTGGGACACGAACATTGAGGTGCTTTTTGCACGTGTCAAGACCGTTTCATCCTGAAAGGTAGACGCTCATTGCTCATTGTCGTAAGCACTGTAGCGAAAACGTATTTTGTCTCAATGAGAGAGTGTCCAACACTCGACTCGATCATTTTCTTCATTTATAAGTTTTTGTATTGATTTGATTTTTTTATTGCACAAATATGATTTATTTATTATTTAATTTAATAAAACACAAGCGAGTTATTTTATATAACAGAAGATTCCGTCAATAATGATGGATCTCAAGAGTGAACGGCATCATACCATATCTATTAAGACCTTGAAGAGAATAAGAATCGAAAAATCGACTAAAGGTCTCAATTTGTTGTGTGTATGTAAGATGATCAGACATTGGAAGAGCCATTTCAAGCAAAGAAGAGAATAAAGGCTAATTGACAAGAATTTCTTGGAGAAGAATATACCTCACAACTTGGAGAAGAATAAAGACTACCGCACATCTTGGAGTATTCTTGGAGAGTATCACATATCCTCCTGAGGTGCAAGCTCACGGCACCCTTTATAAATAATTTCATAGAAGTTCCATACATAGTCATCGACAACAGCACGGATTGAGGAAGAGAGAATATTCCATTAACCGTGCAGATGCTCGAGGGACCTACATGGGCATTGTTAAAGACCCATACGTTAGTTCTAGTCCTCCATCACCATTTTTTGAAGTGATCCCATCTAATTTTGAGAGGACATGTCTATAGAAAAAAATGACTTGGACCCTTCATTTTTTCGAATAGAACACTCCCTTCCACCTCAGGTCGGTCTTATGAGGATAAAAATGGAAGCCATCAAACCTTATTCGTTAGTGATATATGTGACTATACTAACATGGGTATAAATAGAGGCCATATAAATCTCCTGGAGATTTACAAAAGGTAGGGCCAACAAAAGGCCACTAAAAAAGATAAGAAAATCTTTGAGACCTTATCCATCACATGTCATGTAATTTGTGTGTGTGTGTGTGTGTGTGTGTGTGTGTGTGTGTGTGTGTGTGTGTGTGTGTGTGAGAGAGAGAGAGAGAGAGAGAATAGATGAATTTACAGACAACAGGTAGGAAATATGTTTCCCCCACACCCATATCTCTGTTATTGGAGGGTTTATTTTTCAGCAAATAAAACAGGAGGGAAAGGTTTGTATTTATAGCTTTTGAGTTGACTGTTGGAACAGTCAAAACCGAAATTAACTGTCAAAAATAGTTAATCTGTTAACTGTTGACCCTTGGCATTAACTGTCAAACAGTTAATTAATTATTAATTAATTTTGTAATTAATTAACAATTAAAGCCCAGAAAGTTAAATAAAAATGTAGGAGATTTTTATAAGCCCGAGCTCTAGTCGAACCGAGCCGAACCGAGCCGGCCGGATGGATGGACGCGCGCGCGCACGTGTGGACCTTTGACCGAAAGTCAACCCGTGCATAGCTTAGGTCATCTCCTCTTTAAAGAGTTGGGATACCTTCAAGGCATCCAAGCCTTAGTCCATCATTTGGGTTTTATTAACTCATCATTTTCCCACTACTCTTCCAATGTGGGACAAGAGTTAAACATACCCAATTCATTAACTTTCATTGCTTTGTGAGTCACTTTGGGGACATATTTATCATTCATAACTTATTGAAATTGGACATATGAATATACTACGTTAATCTCCTTGCGGAGGAGAACGCTTTCGTATATGGTCCCACAATTATCGTAGTGTGGGTCCCACCTAAATTTGAGCTCAAAGTTGCTCAAAATTCTATCCAGAAAAATCTAGACAACTTTATAAATAGTCCAATTTTCCAACAATCCCCCACATGAATGATATATCGCTATAAATAAAACAGAACAGATGCTAATGCAGATGCAGACATATGTTGAGTAAAACTGAAAATTTATTGCATCGGGAGAATTAGCCTAGTGGCCTTGAACTTTCCTTAGTGATATACTATCGGATTTACTTGGTTAATCAGTAGACTTCACGTCCTTGAACCGTCAACCATTTTTGTAAACCTAGACCACAGTATTCACACAACAATTCTTCAACACAGTTGGTTCTCACGTTTGTTTTCATTTTGGCCATGAACACCACTTGGTTCTATGAGTATTTTAGAGAATATGCCTTTCATTATTCTCATAGAAGTGTCCCCCTTCTTACTCACATAGGTGACTTCCATAAAGAGTATCCTGCAATACTCCACTTAGACATATTAAGATATGGATGTCATTAAGAGCATAACTTATCCTAATTTCGCGGCAGATATGCACTGTCTCATATTTGGAATGGATAGAATTAAATTTCCTCCAGTGCTAACTGAATACAATGTAGTTCGATTTTCCCATTGAACCTAGATCTTGGGATCTCCAGTCAGCTAGGTTGGGTTGCCACTATATTGATTCTTATTTATTTATAGGCTTTAGACCCATTTCTCTCGATGATCTTTCAACTTGCTCTCGGTTTAAACCTTTCGTTAGTGGATCCGAAATATTATCTTTTGACTTTACATAGTCAATTGAGATAATTCCATTTGAGAGAAGTTGCATAACGGTATTGTGTCAACGACGAATATGTCGTGACTTTTCGTTATACATGTGATTTTGTGGCCTTCCAATCGCTGATTGGCTATCGCAATGTATACATATTACAGGCATAGGTTTAGACCAATTTAGAACATCCTCTAAGAAATTTCGAAGCCATTCAGCTTCTTCTCCAGCTTTGTCTAGTACAATGAATTCAGATCCCATTGTCGATCTAGCAATGCACATTTGTTTTGAGGATTTCCAAGATATGGTTGCACCTCCGAGGGTAAACACATACCCACTCGTAGACTTAGAGTCTTTTGTATCGGATATCCAATTTTCATCACAATGTCCTTCAAGAACAATTGGATATTTTGAGTAGTGAAGTCCATAATATTGCTTTCCAGTGATCTCTTCCTGGATTACTCGTAAATCGACTTAGCTTACTTATTGAGTATGCTATGTCCGGTCGCGTACAATTCATGATATACATTAAACTGTCGATAATACGAGAATATTCTAGTTGAGATATGCTTTCACCATTATTTCTTGCAAGATGTAAATTTACATCTACAGGTGTCTTGGTAAGACTAATATCATACTTCTTGAATTTTTCAATAACTTTCTCTATGTAATGAGATTGAGATAATATAAGTCCATCCGATGTTCTAGAAATTTTAATTCCTACTATAACATCGGCGATTCCCAAATCTTTCATGTCAAATCTACAACTCAACATTTGTTTTGTAGTTTTGATAATTTCCAAGTTACTACCCATGATAAGCATATCATCAACATAGAGGCATACAATGATATATCCATTATGAATGTATTTAAAGTAAACACATTTATCGAATTCATTAATTTTGAAACCATTTGATAACATTGCATTATCAAATTTTTCATACCATTGCTCAGGTTCTTGTTTTAATCCATATAGTGATTTAACAAGCTTACATACTTTTCCTTCTTGTCCGGGAGCCTTGAACCCTTCAAGTTTCTCCATATAAATTTCCTCTTCTAGTTCACCGTTTAAGAATGCAGTTTTTACATCCATTTGATGTATTTCAAGTCCATTAATAGCAGTTATTGCTATTAATATTCGAATGGACGTTATTCTTGTTATCGGTGAATATGTGTCGAAGTAATCCAACCCTTCCTTTTGCCTATAGCCTTTAGCTACAAGTCTAGCTTTATATTTATCAATTGATCCATCGGCCTTCAACTTCTTTTTGAAGATCCATTTATAACCTAACAGTTTTGAACCTGGTGGAAGATCCACTAGTTCCCATGTATGATTTTGTAATATGGATTCAATTTCACTATTAATTGCTTCTTTCCAATTGGAAGCATCGGGTAAGGATATAGGTTCTTTATAAGATTGAGGTTCATTTTCTAGCAAATATGTTAAAAAATCCGGACCGAAAGAAGTCGAGGTTTTTGCTCTTTTACTACGTCTTGGTTCATCCTCTATTGATTCAATAGGTTGATGAGTACCACTTGTAGTAGCTTGATTTGTCCTTTTAGAAGGACCAGATTCTCGGGTCATGTTATACGGGAATTCATTTCCAAAAAATGAAGCTTCCCTTGATTCAATAACCGTATTTACATGAATATCCGAAATCTTAGATTTACAAACTAGAAATCGATATGCACTGCTATTAGTAGCATAACCGATGAATACACAATCCACGATTTTTGGCCCTATTCTTACCTGTTTAGGTTTAGGAACCATCACTTTGGCTAAGCACCCCCACACTCGTAAATATTTATAGGAAGGTCTTCGACCTTTCCATAATTCATTGTAATACCCCGTATTTTTATGATATTTATTTATGGGATTAATTGAATTAAATGTGTATTAATTGGGAATTAATTCGGATAAAAATACTAGCGAGATGCGAGTTGGTATTTGATTTTAATGAGCATATATGGCTATATATGAATATTGACTTATGAAATTTGTCGTGAGATTGAAATACGGCAATTTGGAAATTTTGTTGAGACGCGTGTGACAGTCGCGTCAGGAATATTATTATTTAATTAAAAAAAAGTAAATTTTATTTCTATTAACCGTATGGTCGTTTTGAGTGCGCCAACGCGTCCGAAAGGGTCGAAATAGTCAGAAAACACTAGCCGGGGGTTTAGTTTGGGTCCCGGGGAATTTTTAGGCCATACCGGCAACGTATAAGGGTAGTTTGGTAATTTTGGATTTTTGGGAATTAAAACCCACGAAAATTAGGAAATAAATATCTGATTTGGTAATTACCCACTAAACCCACTAAAAAACTTAATGGGCTACGGGGGTTATTAGAATTAGTCCCAAAAGTTCCTAAGGCAAACCCTAGCCACCATTGTCACCTTGGAGAAGAAGAGCTTGTAGAGAGAGGAGAATTCTGCAGAGAGAGAGAGAGAAACTCATCAATTCGCCATCAAAATCAGAGATATACATAAGGCAAGTGGTCTAATTTCGTTTATTGCAAAGAATGTTTCTTCCATGCGTAGGAAATTGATAAAATTTGTATTGTTCTTGGGAGTTTGATAAAAAACCATTAATTAGATTTAGAACTTTATATTTTGATGAAAGGATTGCATGTATAATTGTGTTAGGAGGATTATTCTGATGTAAATACACCTTGTTCATAACAAAACGAATTTAATTATGCCCATTGGTGACTTTAAAATTTTAGGTTTCATGTTCATGTGATTTGGGGATAAATGAAGGGATTTGATGATTCAATGATGTTTAGGAAGAATTGGCCCTATATAAACGTTAATATATGACCTAAGTATGTTTAGGAATGATTAGAACCCATGAACAATAGTTGGATTGTTGTAATTATTTCGAGAGATTTGTTGTATTAATTTGAAGATGAGAATAGTTGTTTCTTGTTTTATTGTGGGATTTAGATGCTTTATACCTTGTTATTTGTGGATTAGTTTAGTTTTATCGTAGTAGCGCGCCACTCGCTCTCCCCGGGCGGGCGGGGTGTTACAGGTGGTATCAGAGCATCAGGTTCTAGTGTCCTTTAGGATCTGTACGGCTTATTATGTTTCCGCTGAGCTTTCTTTGATGTAGAGCCCTATATTTTAGGATTGTTGTATTCTTTTGTATATGCTACGTTCTTCAGCTATTTCAAGTTTATAACTGCGAACTTATAAACTTTATTCTTATTTCAGATGCCTCCACGACGTGCACAACGGGTTCCCAGGGATGCTACGCCAGTACCATAACCCGCACCAGTTCAGGGCACGATGAATGCCGCCGAGGTTGCAGCCATTTTGGCCCAGGCGGTAAATGCCGCACTAGCCATAGTTCAGCAGGCACCACCTCAGGCGCTAGTTCAGGCACATGCATTCCCGTCAGCTTGGGAACGTGTACGCGATTCTTTTCAGAAAGCACACCCATCGGAGTTCGCAGGTAGCTCCGATGTTGTGGTTTCGAGACAGTGGAGGAAGGACATTCAGTGGCACCTGAGGATGTATGAGTGCACCGATGTCCAGAAGCAGATACTAGCTACCTTTAAGCTGGTAGGGTCTGCACTGCAGTGGTGGGAGTCTATTACCACCGTGGAGGAGAGAGATACTCTCACTATACAGGAGTTTTGGGTGCGGTTTGACCGCAAGTACTTTCCGTCATCTGTTTACACGGAAATGAGGAGGAAGTTGATGAATCTCAGACAAGAAGGTAAGACTGTGGCCGAGTATGAGGACGAATTCACCAATCTGTTGAATATCGTTCCGGATGAGATATCGATAAAAGAGAAGAAGATACAGAAATTTACAGACGGGTTGACTTGGAGGATCCGTCAGCATTTGTTGGGGAACCTATCGTTGGCCACTTACTCTGATGTGGTTAACGCTGCACTGTTACACTGCCAGGATCATCGCTTTCACATGGCTGAGGGCAAGAGATCGGGAGAGTCCATCCATCAGGGCAGGACTGGAGGACACGGTGCCAGTGGGGCACAATCTGTTCATGGGCAGAGACAGGGTGACCAGGGTTCCCAGCAGGGGGATCACAAGAGGTTCAGGTCGGGAAATTTCAGGCACGGACAGGGAGGCTTCTGGAAGGGCCATCAGGGTCCGAACGGCCATCAGGGCCAGCAAGGTCATAATGGTCAAGAGCAGCAGTTTCAGCAGGGCCAATAGGGCCAGGGGAGGAACGGTAACGGCCACCAGGGCCGGGGGAAGAAGGGACAGAGAGGGGGGAACTTCCCGGGGAAGTGTTACGTTTGTGGTAAGACTGGCCATAAACGCCAGGACTGTCCTGATAGGGGCAGGGCCCCGCAGCAGCAACAGGGTGATCGACAGGAGCCGCAGAGACCCGTGTTTCCCGCCGCCCTCCCGACGCCACCACAGATGGCAGCATTGCCACCCATTCCAGCGGTCCCAGTTCAGCAGGGATAGCTGCAGTATAGGAGAGTATACCAGCTTCAGCAGGCAGCAGCTCCACAGGCACCACCCGCTATTGAGGGTATGTTTCCTATCCATGGCACTATGGGTCGGGTTTTGTTTGATACGGGGGCAACGCATTGTTTTATAGCTACACATTTTGCGAAAGCTTTAGGGTTGTTAGCCACAGCAGAGAGCACAGTGATGTGCGTAGACTCACCATTGGGGAGTGGGTCACTTATTTTCTTTATATGCCGGGGAGTGGGGGTAGAGATTGGTAGTTTGGTATTACCTGCAGACATGTTGGTATTAGATATGCATGAGCACGATGTGATTATCGGTATGGATTGGCTCGCAGCTTATAGAGCCATGATTGATTGCTTCGGTGGGAGCATTATTTTTGCCATTCCGGGGCAAGAGATGTTTGTAGTGGCGATCCCTCGCCCAGAGAGAGGCTCGACCACTCATTTGTATTACATAGAGGAGGATATCTCTAAGGAGGTTGTGATTCCTTTAGATTCGATCCCAGTTGTCAGGGAGTACTCAGATGTGTTTCAGGAGATACCAGGCCTACCCCCCAGTCGAGAGATAGACTTTGTCATAGACTTATTACCATATACGAGACCTATAGCACGCGTACCATACCGTATGGCTCCGGCAGAGATGCGAGAGATACGGGATCAGATTGAGCAGTTGTTAGGTTAGGGGTTTATACGGTGGAGTACTTCGCCGTGGGGTGCCCCTGTGTTGTTCGTAAAGAAGAGAGATGGATCGTTGAGGTTGTGTGTGGATTACCGAGAGTTGAATAAGGTCACGATACAGAATAAATATCCGTTACCCCGAATCGATGACTTGTTCGACCAGTTGAGAGGAGCTTCTTTCTTCTCGAAGATTGATTTGCGATCGGTATACCATCAGTTGCATATCAGGGAAGAGGATGTCTCGAAGACTGCGTTCTTAACGAGATATGGTTCCTACGAATTTCGGGTTATGCCTTTTGGCTTGACCAATGCTCCAACCGTGTTTATGGACTTGATGAATAGGGTGTTTAGAGAGTTCCTTGATCAGTTTGTCATTGTCTTCATAGATGATAATCTGGTTTACTCTCAGACAGAGGAGGAGCACGCAGAGCATTTGAGGCAGGTTTTGCAGACGCTACGTCAGAACGAGCTGTATGCAAAATATGAGAAGTGCGGGTTTTGGCTGAAAGAGGTTCAGTTTTTAGGGCACATTATTTCCGACCGGGGGATATCTGTTGATCCGGGGAAGGTATCCGCGGTGAGGGTGTGGGGACATCCCACGACACCGACTGAGATCCGTAGTTTCTTGGGCCTAGCAGGATACTACAGGAGGTTTATTCGGGGATTTTCGAAGATAGCGGGTCCTTTGACACATCTGACTCGTAAGGGTGTGCCGTTCATCTGGAGTGATGCCTGTTAGTTGGCATTTGATGAGTTGAAGGATAAGTTGACCTCAGCACCTGTGTTAGCATTGTCGATACCGGGAGTTGAGTATCTAGTCTACACCGATGCATCTTTTTACAAGGACTTGGAGGTGTATTGCAGCAGGAGAGTCAGTCCATAGCTTATGCTTCCCGTAAGCTTAAGCCTCACGAGAAGAATTACCCCACTCATGACTTGGAATTAGCGGCAGTAGTATTTGCCCTTCGGATTTGGAGACATTACCTTTTGGGGGAGAAGTTTCGATTGTTCATGGACCACAAGTCCCTACAGTACCTATTCACGCAAAAGGAGTTGAATATGCGGCAGCGAATGTGGCTTGAGTTTGTGAAGGACTATCAGTTTGATATCCAATATCACCCGGGGAAGTCTAACGTGGTAGCATACGCGTTGATCCGTAGGCCCGGAGATGAGGTGGCAGGAGTGTGGAAGGCCAAGTGGAAGGAGTTGGGACACCAGGATGCAGTGGCCCGATCATTCATGTCGGTGATGACTGTTACACCACAGATTGTCACGAGAGTGGTAAAGGCACAAGCAGATGACACGTTCTGTCAGGAGCAGATAGTTCGATTATTGACAGAGGGAGCCGAGTCCTATACCGTTAGCTCAGACGGGGGATTATGCTTCAATGGCAGAGTGGTAGTTCCAGAAGGGGAGGAATTGTGACACGAGGTTATGGCAGAGTCGCACGGCTCACGGTTCGTGGTACATCCCGAAGGGGACAAAATGTACCAAGACATGAGACGACATTATTGGTGGAGCGGGATGAAGAGAGATATTGTCGTGTTTGTCTCTAAATGCGCCACTTGTCAGCTAGTAAAAGTGGATCATCAGAGACCGACAGGACTTCTACAGCCATTAGAGGTCCCGATGTGGATGTGGGAGAGCATATCCATGGATTTTATCACGGGGTTGCCTACGTCACAGAGAGGTCACGACTCCATTTGGGTGATTGTGGACAGGTTGACCAAAGTCGCTCATTTTCTACCCGTAAGGACAGACTACACTATGGGACAGTATGCCTAGCTATTTATTGCAGAGATAGTGAGACTTCACGGAGTGCCCCTAAATATCGTGTCTGACAGAGACAAGATATTTGTTTCGCGGTTTTGGGAGAGTTTTCAGGAGGCCATGGGCACGGAATTGCGATTGAGTACGGCGTATCACCCGTAGACCGATGGGCAAACCGAGCGTACAAACCAGATGTTGGAGGATATGCTACGTATGTGCATCATTGATTTCGAGAGTGGATGGGAGCAGTATCTTCCACTGGTGGAGTTTGCTTACAATAACTCCTACCAGTTCACCATTGGCATGGCTCCATTTGAGGCGTTGTACGGTAGACCTTGTCGTTCCCCAGCATGTTGGTTGGAGGTGGGGGACAACAAACTACTTGGGCCAGAAGTGATTCAGGATACTTAGGCAAGAATAGAGATGATACGGAGTCGCATTCGGGCAGCTCAGGACAAGCAGAAGAGCTATGCTGATGCGAAGAGGTCCTTCAGGGAATTTGAAGTGGGGGACCAGGTTTTGCTCAGAGTATCTCCTATGAAGGGGATTATGCGATTTGGGAAGAAGGGGAAGTTGGCACCGAGATATGTGGGACCATTTCCTATTATTGAGCGGATTGGACCGGTTGCGTATAAACTTGGGTTACCGGAGCATTTGCATCGGATTCACGATGTGTTTCATATTTCCTCGCTAAGGAAATATCTTAGAGACGATTTGGCTCATTCTCACATTGCTTTGGAGGACATAGATCTCCAGCCCGATAGCTCCTATGAGGAGGGACCGATTGCTATTTTGGACCGAAGTGAGCGGAAACTGCGGTCAAAGATAGTTCCGTTAGTGCGTGTTCAGTGGCGACATCATAATGTCGAGGAGTCCACATGGGAGCGCGAGGATGAGATTCAAGAACGTTATCCAGAGTTGTTCTTACCAGGTACTTTCTAGTTCCGAATTTCGGGACGAAATTCTGTTATTAGGGGGAAGTATGTAATACCCCGTATTTTTATGATATTTATTTAAGGGATTAATTGAATTAAATGTGTATTTATTGGGAATTAATCCGGATAAAAATACTAGTGAGATGCGAGTTGGTATTTGATTTTAATGAGCATATATGGCTATATATGAATATTGAATTATGAAATTTGTCGTGAGATTGAAACACGGCAATTTGGAAATTTTGTTGAGACGCGTGTGACAGTCGCTTCAGGAATATTATTATTTAATTAAAAAAAAGTGAATTTTATTTCTATTAACCGCATGGTCGTTTTGAGTGCGCCAACGCGTCCGGAAGGGTCGAAATAGTCAGAAAACACTAGCCGGGGGTTTAGTTTGGGTCCCGGGGCATTTTTAGGCCATACCGGCAACGTATAAGGGTAGTTTGGTAATTTTGGATTTTTAGGAATTAAAACCCACGAAAATTAGGAAATAAATATCTGATTTGGTAATTACCCACTAAACCCACTAAAAAACATAATGGGCTACGGGGGTTATTAGAATTAGTCTCAAAAGTTCCTAAGGCAAACCCTAGCCACCATTGTCACCTTGGAGAAGAAGAGCTTGTAGAGAGAGGAGAATTCTGCAGAGAGAGAGAGAGAAACTCATCAATTCTCCATCAAAATCAGAGATATACATAAGGCAAGTGGTTTAATTTCGTTTATTACAAAGAATGTTTATTCCATGCGTAGGAAATTGACAAAATTTGTATTATTCGTGGGAGTTTGATAAAAACCCATTAATTGGATTTAGAACTTTATATTTTGATGAAAGGATTACATGTAGAATTGTGTTAGGAGGATTATTCTGATGGAAATACACCTTGTTCATAAAAAACGGATTTAATTATGCCCATTGGTGACTTTAAAATTTTAGGGTTCATGTTCATGTGATTTGGGGATAAATGAAGGGATTTGATGATTCAATGATGTTTAGGAAGAATTGGCCCTATATAAACGTTAATATATGACCTAAGTATGTTTAGGAATGATTAGAACCCATGAACAATAGTTGGATTGTTGTAATTATTTCGAGAGATATGTTGTATTAATTTGAAGATGAGAATAGTGGTTTCTTGTTTTATTGTGGGATTTAGATGCTCTATACCTTGTTATTTGTGGATTAGTTTAGTTTTATCATAGTAGCGCGCCGCTCGCTCTCCCCGAGCGGGCGGGGTGTTACATTCATAAGGTGTCTTCTGAGTCTTTTTATGAGGTACTTTATTGAGAATGTAATTAGCAGAAAGTAAGGCTTCCCCCCACAAATTTTGTGGAGCTCCTGAACTTAATAACATTGAGTTCATCATCTCTTTCAAAGTACGGTTTTTGCGTTCAAAAACACCATTGATTGAGGAGAATAAGGAGTGGTTGTTTGATGAATAATCCAATTTTTAGAACAAAATTCCTCAAATGGATATTCATATTCACCTCCTCTATCACTCCTAATAGCCTTTATCGTTTTGCTTAATTGATTCTCAACTTCATTTTTATATTGTTTAAATGCAATAATAGCCTCATCTTTACTATGTAACAAATATACATAGCAATATTTTGTGCAATTGTCAATAAAAGTAATAAAATACTTTTTCCCACCTCTAGTTTGAACAAATTTTAAATCACAACTATCGATGTGAATTAAATCTAAAGGTTCAGTTATCCGTTCAATAGAATGGAAAGGTAATCTAGCTAATTTAGATTCCACACAAATTTCACATTTATGATTTTTATCAATATTAAATTTTGGCAAAAATTCCAAGTTAATTAATCTACGCAATGTATCAAAATTAACATGTCCTAATCTAGCATGCCAAATATTAGATGACTCAATCAAGTAAGAAGAATTAGCAATTCCATTCATTGAAATAGATGCTTTTGGGGTTACAGTAAGAACATTGAGTTTAAAGAGCCCCTCATTTAGGTAGCCCTTTCCTACATACATGTCATTTTTAGACAACACAAACACAAGTTTGAAACCATTTTTAGTCAGGAGAGATCCAGAAATTAGATTCTTTCGGATATCAGGCACGTGAAGAACATTGTTGAGAGTAAGTTCCTTTCCAGAAGTCATTTTTAAAGCAATCTTTCCTTGTCCCACCACCTTAGAAGTGGAAGAATTTCCCATAAAAAGGTTCTCCTCATTTTCCAAAGGCTTATAGGTGGAGAACATCCATTTGTTTGCACAAATGTGTCGTGTGGTTCCAGTATCCACCCACCATTCCTTGGTATTTCCAACCAAGTTACATTCAGAGACCACGGTAGAAAGATTCATATCCGCCAAATCATTGGCGATATTCTCACCCTCAGTTACATTTGCTTGAGGGTTATTTCTATTTTGCTTCTTAGGCTTACGACACTCGCTTGAGCGGTGTCCAGGTTTACCACAATTGTAGCATTTTCCTTTGAACTTCTTTTGTTCTGTTTGGAACTGCCTTCCCCATCATACTTTCGTTTGTTCTTCTTAGGACCTTCAACAACATGGACCTTCGTTTCCATCGAATTCTTCCCACTTTTCTTTTGAGACTCACGGTTATCTTCTTCGATTCTCAGCCTGACCACCAACTCCTCCATATTCATCTCCTTTCGCTTATGCTTGAGATAGTTTTTGAATAAAGTCCAAGATGGTGGCAATTTTTCAACAATTGCAGCAACTTGGAAAGTTTCACTAAGTGGCATTCCTTCAGCATGAATGTCGTGGAGGATCACTTGGAGTTCTTGCACTTGCGAGATCACAGATTTAGAATCAACCATTTTGAAGTCCAGAAAACGCCCAACGATAAATTTCTTCATTCCAGCATCTTTAGTTTTATACTTCTTTTCCAAAGAATTCCATAATTCCTTGGATGTTTTGATCGTGCAGTAGACATGGTACAATGTCTTGTCCAAGTAAGCCAAAATATAATTCCGGCATAGGTAGTCTAAATGCTTCTAAGCATCGAACGCAACAACCTTTTCAGAGTCATCTCCTCTTGAATAGAGGGGCAATCTTCATATACAAACCTACCCAGTTGGCAAGTAGTGAGATAGAAGTACATTTGTCCTTGCCAACGTTTGAAGTCAGTCCCAATGAACTTTTTCGATTTCTCCCCGTGTGGCATAGATACGGGTGCAGTCACATTTGTGTTGGTGACAATCAGTTTCGTAGGAGTAGTGTTCGTACTTTGCAATTCCATTTCTGTTACAAAAACATAATTTTTATCAATGATAAAGTTCATATATAATGAATTAATCAAAACAGAATACACAATTATGTGCACCAATTTCCTCCAAATATAATTCACAATAAATGAATTCCAAAAGAATTCAAATGAAATTCAGAATTAAACTATAATATAAACAGAAGTTTATATACAATAAAATCTGTGTCACATTAACTTTTAATAATAAAAAGAATTTCGTACAAAACAGAATTATAATTTAAGATTAAAAAAAATTACATAAACAGATTTTAACAAAATTCACAAATAAAATTTTATTTTCTAAAACAGTATAGAAATTAATTTCAGTACCCAAACTGTTTTACTAATTTCTACAATAAAGCAATAATTTAATTAATTTTTTTTTCAAAACAGATTTTAATTTCAACAAATAAATTTCTGTAAATAAAGAATTTTTGTACACTACAAAATAGTAGAACAATTAAATTTGCCTTAAGATTGTTACGTCTACTATTTATTAATAACAATTGTACAGAATTATGAATTATTAATATAATTTCAGAATTAAAACAGAATTACAGAAATTAAAACAGAATTACAGAAATTAACACTTACTTTAATTTGCAGAAATAATAACAGAATTAAATATAAATCCAAGCCCTGAAGAACAGTCTCATTAAGGCAAATTTATTCTCTCCAACGTGCTCAAAGGTTATTGAATAATTGCCTCCCAAGATAGAACAAATTTTTCGAATTAATTATATAGCACAACAATAATTAATTCCAACGAATACAAATCTCAACCCGAACACTAATATGATATGCAGAAATGAAGAAAATAATTTTCTGGATGAAAGCATATTTTCGAAATTTTTCTGGAGGGTTTATTTTTCAGCAAATAAAACAGGAGGGAAAGGTTTGTATTTATAGCTTTTGAGTTGACTGTTGGAACAGTCAAAACTGAAATTAACTGTCAAAACAGTTAATCTGTTGAACCTTGGCATTCACTGTCAAACAATTAATTAATTATTAATTAATTTCATAATTAATTAACAATTAAAGCCGAGAAAGTTAAATAAAAATGTAGGAGATTTTTATAAGCCTAAGCGCGAACCGAGCCGGCCGAATGCGCGCATGGACCTTTGACCGGAAAGTCAACCCGTGCATAGCTTAGGTAATCTCTCCTTCAAAGAGTTGGAATACCCTCAAGGAATCCAAGCGTTAGTCCATCATTTGGGTTTTATTAACTCATCATTTTTCTACTACTCTTCTAATGTGGGACAAGAGTTAAACATACCCAATTCATTAACTTTAATTGCTTTGTGAGTCACTTTGGAGACATATTTATCATTCATAACTTATTGAAATTGGATATATGAATATACTACGTTAATCTCCTTGCGGATGAGAACGCGTTCGTATATGGTCCCATAATTATCATAGTGTGGATTCCATCTAAATTTACGTTCAAAATTGCTCAAAATTCTGTACAAAAAAATCTGTACAGCTTTATAAATAATTCAATTTTTCAACAATCTCAACCTCATAAATAGTTAATGGTCAATATACTCAATTAGCATTGGTGAATTGTCCATCGACTAACTGCCAAAAAACTCCCTCACCCCAAGGAAGTCAATGGTATGTCTCTCTTTAGAGCGGAAAAGAGACCATTATTGTGGTTCTGTCGGATAGAACTATGAGGTCACATATGTCCTTAGTTGGGATTTTATGTTTTCAACTAACATATTAGCACTCAATACCCACCTTGATGATTGCCTTATCAAACAATCCATGCAGAACCTTATCTTATTAAACCTTTAGCCTTTATCTTTAAATTATGATCTTTGGGATTATTTAAACTGTCTTTAACTTCTCCATTTATTATTTTATCTCAAGGAATCTGAGAATTCAAGAAGCCATTACTTGGGCATTCAGAATAGTTGAACACAATTAGATCCTTCGTGATCAGGCCAGTCAAATGTGAAATGAGGTCTTGGTCAAATACAACAAATTATTTGGCTTAATCAGACTAGCTAAAGGAGGTTTGGAACTAAAATGTCCACTGAGTACGAAGCTCTATAGGTCAACTTTTTTCTTTTTAGGCCATGAGATTAAGTCATTTTAGGCTAGCTTGACCATCTTATGTCAATTAGGCCATCTTAGGTTGATTTAGCCATCTTAGGCCAAGCTGGCCATCATAGGTTAGTTAGGTCATAATAGGCCAATTAAGATACCATAGTTTGTTCTAACCATCTTGGATCAATTAGTCCATCTTAGTCTAATTTAGCCATCTTAACCCAAGTTGACCATCATGGGTAAGTTAGGTCACGCAAGCAGGGGCGGAGCCAGGATTTTCAGCTAGTGGAGGCTACTTTAATGGTGATATCCGAGGGGCCCAAGCCGAATTTTTTTTAAGTTATTTATTAGTATTTATCAAAGTATTACTCATATTTATTTAATATAATGGAAAGATAAACAAATATTAATTGATTAAATATTTTAAACCTAAAAAATGAAAGCCCAAATAAAAAATTTAATATATATTATAAATAGAGATTGAGAGAAACACAACATAACTTTTTTTTTAAATCTCCATAAGTTAACATCAACATAAATGGAGGGTCTCAAACATAAATTAATATATTGTCAAAATATAACATATCAATCTCTAAATTAATCAATCATAATATACATAACTTTGAACATTTCAATAAACATATAACCCAATAATTCAAACCTTAAATTCAGATTTAACCCTAAAATTAAATTTAACATTAACGCTCACACTAATAATAACAATGAAAATTAGAACCAATGCCATAAAATTTACCCTCAGTGTAAAATCAAGATAAGTAAAAATGTTGAGAGAGACACACACAGATATATATAAGACACTATTGTGAATTGGTGCCTACTTTTCAAAGAAGGGGAACTAGAGTATAGAAGGCTTAATATACTTATTAAAATTCATCTACACTTTTAAAATTCTATACTTTACCCCTAAACTTTTCTTTTGGCACATGTGTAATTTTTTTTTTAAGCCTAAAGTGGCTCCGTCCCTGATCGTAGACCAATTAAGCCATCTTAGGTCACTACAAATTTGCCTTCACAAAAGTGAAAAATATATCAATCTTTTTTACTTATAAATGTTAGGTTGAAAGTACTGAATTCACATAAATATTAATACACGGAAATTAAACCCTATTGTTGAATTGTCTTTAAAAAACTTTACTTAACTAAGTCTAAGATAATTAAATGAAACAACTTTCAAGTAAAAAAACTCTTATAATTATAATGGTAGAATTTTGTTAGGTTCGTATCTCTTTACAATAAACTAAAGAAATATAGGATTAATTATTGTTATAAAATATGAATTTAGTGGATGTCCACTGGTATTCCACAATTATAAAAGGGTCTATTGAGATACCTTATTTTATACTATAGATAGGTATCATACCCCTTGAGTATTTACATATCAATGAAATGAAAAAACTCTTTCCCTCTAAGTTCGCTTTGTGTCCTCTTTATTTTACAATACGGTATCAGCACAAGTTAGCTCTCACGTAATTCTAGAAAATAAAACCTTTGAGATTAAAACTTCGAACGTTTTTTTCATTGATTTTCTACAAAAAAAAATGAAATTTCAAAGGTCATTATCATTGTCGGTAATCTCACGAACTTTATGTGAACCTAAAGATTTTTTTCCTTGTGATATATTATACACCTAAAGTTTCTTATTTTCGAGTCTGAAGTCTCTAACAAATGAAATTTTTATTCAATTCATTAGTTTTGAACCTAAATTTCTATACTTTAATTGTTAATATATATTTGGACTCACACGCACTTCACAATTTATATTGAATCTTGTAGTTCATAATTTTAAACTGTCATTATATAGTGAACTTTTTCTAGCAAGAAATGACCAACTCACATTATTCTAAAAATCAAAAAGTTTTTCAAACTTAGAGTGTAGTATTAAAAAACTCCAACCATTGTTCAACCTAAGGATCTAGAAGAGCCTATGTAATATTATTATGTGGTACCCGCCCATTCATATACAATGACTTATTTGAAAGCAAATACTAAAGAAATTTACTTTGTTTTATGGGCATCAGAATATATGGGTACCTTATTAATAAATAATATTAAAATATTTTTGTATTACTTCTAGTATTGAAATCCTTAAATGTAATACCTCGCCCTAAATAAATAAGTATTTAAGGTTAATAGAAATATTTTATTCAAAGAAAAAAATTAAGGAATAAGTATATAAGGGAACTACGCCAAAATGGCACGAAAAGTGACACATTATAAAAAGTAATTAAGGAGAAAAAGAATCCTCACGTTACATGGTTCGCATGGATGCTCATTTAAGCCCTAATAGTCTTAGTAAGTGTGTTGGTTAAGTTTGAGGCAAAAATATCAAAGAATGATTGTGACACGATCATGCTTAATATAATGCGACTTTTGTCAGCATGTAAAGTGCAAGATGCGAACGTGCGCGATTTTTGTATGACGTTTTATTGGGGTTAAAAATAATTTGACCATATTTATAGGATGCTAAAAATACGCCTAAAAGTGTCATGGGGTCAAAAGTCAAAAAATCAATCAATAAATAAAATATTATTATTTTTAGTCAAAAAATAAAACTGCTCAGAAAATTTTGAAAAATTTCAAATCGACCTAAAATTGAATTTTGAGCAACTTTCTCTTCTTCCACATCTCCATAAAACTTCAATTAGGCCTATTTTAGAGCTATTTTCAGTTCTAAAAATAGTAAAAATATTAATAAATTTGGAGTTTTGTTTTTTATTTTTGTTTAATCCTAAGCCATCTATTGATTCAACCCCTAGTCTATACCTCCATCACCATCCCCTTTGAATAACCTCACCTACATTGGATGGGTGTAAGATTTTTGCAGTTAATTAATGAATAAACTAATGAATTATGGACTTATATAATGTATTAACCATGTGGGTTGATGAGAGAAGAAAGCAATCAAATTTTGATCACTCTCACTACTCTCAAACAATTCTGAAAATTCATAACTCTTCCTTCTCCTCTCTAAACAACCACAAAAACTTCATATTTGTGACATATTTACACTGAAAACAACCACTCAAGTAGTATATAGCTTAAGAAAATCTTAGAGCTTATATTTTGGCGCTAGAGTTGGAGTTTTGGAGCATTTATTAGAGTTTAAAGAAAGAACTCCTGGAGCACATACAGAGCTCTCATGGAGGATGCATTTTGTAACCCCTTGAGGCCACCTTTGAAGGTGGGGTTTGCTCCTCCTACACCACTATTTTGGAGTCTTAAGATGTGGAAAAACCTTGCTTTGATTGAGGTTTAGAGTTTGATAATTTTTTGAATGATATTTACATATATTAGACTTGATATATACAGTATTTTAGCGAGCTTACAACTTTATGTTGTTTAGTCATCTTATTATCATTTGATGTGTAGAAATGAGTTTTTAAGAGGTAATTTTGATGGGTTCAAAAGGTGGATAAATTTCAGAATATTAGCATTGAACATTTTATGAAATAAAATGTGTCAAAATAATGTTTCAAAGGTAAATAATGTAATTTCATGTTTAGAAAAATATTGGGCTAATATAGGCCATTTTTACGAAATAAAAATGGGACTTTCTTACCAAAATGATGAAGTAGAAGAAGAAGAAATTGAACTTTTACTTAAATGTGTGTTTTTTATATGCATAAACTCATAATACGAAATATTTGGGGTTGATATGTAAATAATCAAAGTATAAAATGATTACATTTTAATTGATACTTAAGTGTAATTAAAGAAAGTAAAGAACGTCAAATGTGTTGATAGTGGCCAAATGGGTATTTAAAGTGTGTACAACTTATTTTGAAAACATAAATGGAAATAAAGTATTTTTATAAAATTTGGAGTTTATTACTGAAATTATGTTGGAAATATCATAAATACACTTTGAGAAGTTATAAATTATTTTTTGGCGAAATTAGTATGTTTAAACCCATTTAAAAGGATAATATTTGTGTGAAACAAATAGTAGTGGCATTGTCGTAAATATAGTGAATAGTATGTTGTTAAGAAAATATTTAGCAATTAAATGTATTAACTGAGTTTGGTAAAAGGAGATTAATGATACATTTTTGCTAAGTGAAAATAATGAGTTTCACCGAAATGATATTCGAAAACGGTGTTACATTTATGTCCTCCTCGACCGACTTTAATTGAAGAACTTAAAGACGTGATAAATAATAAAGTATGACACAAAGATGAAATGAAAGAAATTATGAACTCGAAAATGATGGGAATTATGAAATATGCGAAATATGATAGATGTGGAAAAGATAAGAAATGATACTTGCATGATGCCAAGGATTAAGCAGGGCATGACGTCCCTAATGGTGAAAGACCCCAAAGCCTGTACAGATGAGCATAAGGCAACTGGAGTCCGACGGTGTGGAGCCCGTTAAATTCCAGGGATATTGGCAAGACTTCATGGCAAAGATTGATAATTCTTGTAATAAGAAATAAAGAATGAGAATATTCTTCAAATTAATGAAAATAAATCTTGAGATTTGCAAAAGGTTGAAAGATGGAAATAACTAAAGTTTTCATGAAATAATAAATGTTTTGTGTCGTGTCGTGTGGTGTATAAGTTTCTTAGTGAAAATGAATATTTTCCAAAAACGAGGTGTGCGTGTCATAAAGATTGTTTTAATGAGAATATTAAAATAATGGCAAAGTAACTCTAGCGTGAGTTAAGAAACGTTGAATAGATGAATATTTTCAAGAAAAGAAATATTTTCCTATAAATGATTAACCGTGTGCGTTAATAGGAAAGAATGTGATTTTAAAGAAAGATTGTCCAAAATGACTATTTTAGAAAAGAAAATGAGGATGAACGGGGATAAATAATATTTTTGAAATAAAACGGTTTAATACTTCGGAGCATGTATTTTCAAAAGTATATGTGTAGATATATACATATTTTCATGAGCATATAGTGAGTGAGTATTCTTTGATTCTGTTAGTTTCTATGTTGCATTTGTATAAATCCCATTGAGCCTTTTGCTCACTCCCTCCTCTTTGTTACGGCGGGTTGTATGCGGTTCCGTACTTTGGGAGCGTTATACAGGTAATATTTACTTGCATTAACGTTAGTAGCTCTGTTTACTTGGCATTGGGGGCACTTTCCTTGGGTCCCACACGTTGTTTATTTTATATTGGAAGCACATGCTAAGCGAAGCCTAATCTTATTTAATAATAAAACTAGAATAGTAACATTATTTAGGTTGTTCATTGCACTCCACACTTGACACTCGAATCGGATCAGGGTCGATCTTATAATAACCCTTAAATCCGGTTTGGGGCGTTACAACTTGGTATCAAAGCTTTAAGTTCAATGTTTCTTTCGGGTGTGACGTGGTGAGGTCGGTAGTGGATCTTTCAACGTCGATGTTGGTTTGGGATATTCACGCTACTTTGGTGACGGTTTGTATCCTTATCAATAAATTCAAAGAGGTTAGTATGACAAGTAAGTTAATGCCTAGTGGCACACGATCAGGTTGATAGTTATAAATCACTTTCGCATTTCTGATAAGCTTAAGCTAATGTCGGCAACATCGTTGTTCCTTTGTATGAGAGATATATTATGAGTTAATTATAATGGTGACAAAGAATAAGAGAAGTTAATTGATAGGTTGGGTTTTGCCGCGGTGCAAGAGTCACCTACGCGCCGGTCGTTTTATATTCGGCTCACTAACTCTATACAAAAACCTAAGTTATGACTCTACTTGCGATACAAGTACAGCGGTAAGTCGGGTATCGAATCCACAGGGAGTGTTAGTATATCTCGTAATCGGCTTATCAATTCAGGAATAAAAGTGTAAAAGGGTGATGTATGCTAGTAAATAAAAGAAAAGAGAGGAGTTAAGTCTAAATACAGTAAAACTGAGGATCGGGATATCATCCAACCATACGGCTCGAAACAACTACTAATCAAGATTTCAGCTCGAAAGCAATTTAATCGAGCATTAAGAGTTAATCATAAACTTCACACAATAAGGAATTTAAGCCAAAGTTGTGAGAATAAACAATTAACCGAAAATTGGTCACACGCGGATTAAATTCGGATTATCGCTATAAACACTAACGTTGCATGACAAAGAAAGTTAAATGCGTAATAATCCGACTTTAATTCGCACGGGTTCAATTAAACGCAATTTTGCACAAAACCTAATTTTCGGAGCTCGGGGCCTGAAAATGGCGGAACGAAATCCCGACCCTATTTATTTAAGGGCAATACATGAATTAAAGTAAATTATAACTAATTAAACTAGGAAAAAAAGAATTAAAGAAATTAAACTAATTAATAAAACATTGAAATTACTCTACAAAGCAAGGAAAATGAAGAACAAAACTATATTAAAGGAGATGATAGTGAATAGTTCAATCTTACAAAACCAAATGGATGTCACCCCAAGAAGAGAAGAAGATGAGCTCTCAAAACCAAACCCTAACCTAAAATGTCTTCTAAAACTAAGTATATCTGATATTACATCAAAATTGGGTTATATAGTAAGTTGGGAGAAAACAAAAGAAGAAAGAAAAGAAAAGAAAAATATGTCCTCGAAACAGGGGATTGATCGATCGACCCAAACCGTCGATCGATCGATCATGAACAAAATATCCCACTGTCCCCAAGGATCGATTAATCGATCAAGCAGGGCAGAATCAAGGCAGCCTACTGCATTCCTTTTCCTTCTCTTCTCCCCTTCTTTTGGTTTCATTATTTTTTCTTTCGCCAAAAGTGTCATAACTTCTTCGTTAGGGATTTGAATCATGCACCGTTCATGGCCACGCAAAGCTTGCGAGGAGGGATACAACTTTCATGCTCGTGTTGGGCTAGGTGCCAAAACTGTGAAATGAGTGGATTGCCCTTGAACTGTGATTGCATACGAAACTTGAGCGGAATGCGTCCGAACTCCATTCTTAGTACCTAAATACCTACAAAAGCCCAATTATACCTCATATAGCATGTTAACAATATAAACCGTGGTTGTCTGGTTAACGGGCTTAAATATAGAGATTAAGGCACCCGAGGGGGCTAAAATGAGTAGGTTCGACGGATGAAATACGCAATATTTGCGTATTATCATTAATGCATCAAAGAGTGTAAGATAAATTGTAGCTGGAAAGATTTCTTGAATTTAACTTGGAGATTAGGTGACTTGAGTGTATACTATGAGAGTTGACTTCGTAATGAGGGTGTATTAAACTGAAAACTTGGGTTAATGTATTTGGGTGTATATCTTGGGTAGTACGTTTGCAAGTGTGGGTACCTCGATTTGTCACCACGGGCCCAGACGAGTAGCTCAGAAAAGGCCCAAAGGCTGGAGGCCTCGCTTCCCTACTAGAACCAATTACGACTTAGTCTATTCCTAAAATCTCGTAGAGAGATATTCCAGGAAGTGAAGGACTGACGTGGGGGAGTCCAACACCCCCACTCCCCGAGAACAAACATGTATATAACAAACCCTAGGCCTGGGGCAAAAGGCACGTATTGTATTCTCTGTAAAACACTCCCCGGAGTATATAGAAATAATACTGAGAGAACCACAGTGGACGTATGCATTCTTGTTGAACCACGTACATACTGTGTTATGGGATTGGCATTTTGTATATTCTTTATTTCCTCTGGTGATTGCGCTTTCTCATTAATTTGTGTTGAATTTAATTGTCTCCACAGTAAGTATTGACCCTTTAATGAGAAATTAGTAGGTCCCTTAGTTAAGGACTTGGGTTTAGTATACCATGAAGTATATATTTTGGTTATATTATAGACTTAGAAAATCGTGATGACTTAAGGTGACCTAGGAGTTAAATTAAATAGTCCTTTTGGCAAAATGTTGGTAAAGATATCAATTAATAATTTTTGGGAGATTTTAATAGTACGATATTAAGGAATATGATCTCTCGTGGAATTTGCGGTATGGTCCTGGATGTTTATAAGAAATACACGACGTCCTTTATCCTACCAAACCTTTAGTAAATATTAACGGGTGATTTATCGCATGGTATGGTGATCAAAAATTGGAGATAAGATACATTTATGAATTCACACTCACAGAGGTTTATATTATGCGTCTTAGTGATTTTTCTATGGGTTGGTAATTTGATGAGTATGTGACTCTATGATAATTTCTCCTTAGAGTAAGTACTAAGGTTTATCTAAGAAAATATTGATGCGAGTGATTATCATTTCGAGGCGATACATTTGAGATTGTATATCATAGATGAAACTAAGGTTGATTAGTGTTCCTCGGTGATAGGAATGTTACTTACTTGTAGAGAAATGATAAAGTAAGGTGACCCAAGAATATGTCATGGGTTGTTCCCGAGTACATGATAGGAGAAAATTTGTGTGACGATAGAAGAATCAAAATCAATGATTACCATATAAAGATATTGAAGATTAGTGGCCGTAATCAAATCGTTATGATAAACAATTGGGTTGACTTGAGTAGAGTACCTTTTTGGGACATTGTTACGATTAGCTCTTGTCGTGACGAAATAATTACTGTACTTGGTCGCATATAATGGTTTTGCAAATGGATAAATATGATGTCGTTGCCTTAAAGCTTGGGAGAATTATTGCGTTGAGGATTTCATAAAATAATAATAGGTCATTAGTAACTAAATCATGTTGATGTGAATAAAATGCCTTGGAATTGGTGACAATAAGATGAATTAACTGTGAACACGTGTCTTGATATAACTATTGGAAGAATATAAGTTAGTAATTATATTTTATTGTTGTGACAAGCACTTGGATGTGCTTAGTTAGACATTGATTTCGATAACATCGAGCGTGGCAAGATCTTAGTATGACAGACAACTCTTACACTTAATGGTTTATTCACCTTTAGAGAAATTTATAAGTTTACGGAAGTTATCCATAAAGCCTTGGAGAATATAGGTGTTAGGGATTGTTTAGGTGTTGATGAATCATTATCGTACATGTTGACTTGTGGCAATGCCTTGGAATAAGTACCATGATTTATAAACCCTGTCTTAATGTGACCTTTGAGGGTTGTGTTGTAAACAGGATGGTGAGAAATAAGTTATACACTTAGGAGAATTTAGAGCACCTAAAGAATTACTCCAATGTTTTCAGGAAGAATTCTTGGAATGAGGGATATGCTTAATCATAGCACCCTATTGTGCTACCGATATGTTTGGAGTAACTCTAGTAAAAAGAAATCATTATTCACCTAGCGAAATCCTTAGTGATAGGACAAGGTGAGCATGGATCTTACCTATGAGATTAGAAGCGTCAGCTTCGACTAAAGTGTGATACTCAGGATTGCATAGGATGTTGCTAAGAGTTAGGAAGTTGTTGGTAAATTAAGATGTTTTAAACTATGCATATGTATTGAACTTGAACATTTGAGGTTAGATACCACGTATTGAAATTTGGAGACCTAGGTATGATGGATCAACTGTTTATGATAAAAGAAGAGAAGGGTGATCTCGCGTGAATTGGCGCAATAAGTACAAATATAAAAGTGTAACCCATAACATTAGCCCTAAGGAAGGAAGCCTTGTGTTTTAACGTCCCGAAAGTATTAGTTTATACTTCAATGAGAATGGAAAATTTGCGTAGGATCAGTCAATATACATAGGAGGAACATCGGTCATAAGTTGTGGACCTTAAGATTACTTATGGGTTCTTACTTTATGAAGAACAGTTCGATGCCTAAATTCAATTGTTATCCTTTGGTTTGGTAAATCACTTAACTCGTTGTGATTCCATATGTTTCCTTTAATACCGTTAATGGGAAATTGTTATTCGGTTGAGATCTGAGTGTGACACTACATAATCTCGGTAGTGGTGCAGGATAGGTCGGTTGTGGCTGATGCATCACAGTCAATAAATACGAACTTCATTGAAAGAACCATTATATTTTCATCAGTTTATCAGTGCGCGTGGTCTCATGGTTTGTTACTCGTAGTTTGCGTGTGTAAATTGGTTGTCTTAGGTTAACGGATAAGTTAGTTAATCGATAGAACTAGTTACAGTTGGAGTTACAATATAGGTTCAAGAATACGATTTAAGAATTACGTGGATATCAGACTTAATGAAACCTTAAGTAAAGATGTTACACTTCGTCATGAGATATACGAAATGAGGATGTAGTTACTCACATATGTAATTTGGGTTATAATGACTAGGATGCTTCGAGGTTAATATGAAGATCTCATGGGAGATTTCGATCTTTCAAGCCAATGTGATAAAATGACAGTCTTAAGATTGCCAATATGAATGACTAGGAAGTGTTAAAGATGAATTGACCTAGTCTTGACGTGATTCAGAATTCTAGAAAATATAGATTTGTAAATTCTAACATAGGAATAATTCATGTTGACGAATTGATTAATGATGACATGATGTTTGAGGAATACCGACTGCTTCGAAAATTTATTGGGTGAATAAGTTAGGCATGCTTGTGTATTATTAATAAAGACCTTAATGACCACCATGATTAGGTTAAATTGATGATAATTAACGTGGATGAAATCGACGGGTTTTAACTATAATGTTAAGGATACTCCAGAATTAGAAATGGTTTGCTTAGATGACCGAATGATTAAGATGGATGAGTTAAGAATTTCGAGGACGAAATTTTCTAAGGAGGGAAGAATGTAATACCTCGCCCTAGATAAATAAGTATTTAAGTATAATAGAAATATTTTATTCAAAGAAATATTTGAGGAATAAATATATAAGGGAATTACGTCAAAATGGCACGAAAAGTGACACATTATGAAAAGTAATTAAGGAGAAAAAGAATTTCCACATTACATGGTTCGCATGGATGCTCATTTAAGACCTAATAGTCTTATTAAGTATGTTGGTTAAGTTTGATGCAAAAATTTCAATGAATGATTGTGACACGGTCATCCTTAATATAACGCGACTTTTCTCAGCATGTATCATGCAGGACGCGAACTTGCGTGATTTTTGTAGAACGTTTTATTGGGGTTAAAAATAATTTGACCATATTTATGGGATGCTAAAAATAGGCCTAAGAGTGCGATGGAATGAAAAGTCAAAAAATGAATAAATAAAAAAATATTATTATTTTTCGTCAAAAAATAAAACTGCTCAGAAAATTCTGAAAATTTTCAGATCGACTTAAAATTTAATTTTCAGAAACTTTCTATTCTTCGACATCTCCAAAAAATCTTAATTAGACCTATTTTACAGCTATTTCAGTTGTAAAAATAGTAAAAATATTAATAAATTTGGATTTTTATTTTTTATTTTGGTTTAATCCTAAGTCATCCATTGATTCAACCCCTAGTCTATACCTTCCTCACCAGCCACTTTGAATAACCTGACCAACATTGGATGGGTGTAAGATTTTTGGAGTTAATTAATGAATAAACTAATAAATTATGGGGTTATATAATGTATTAACCATGTGCGTTGATGAGCGAAGAAAGCAATCAGATTTTGATCACTCTCACAACTCTCAAACACTTGTGAAAATTCATAGCTCTTCCTTATCCTATCTAAACAACCACCAAAACTTCATATTTCTAACATATTTACACTCAAAACAACAATTCAAGGAGTATATATCTTAAGAAAATATTAGAGCTTTTATTTTGGCGCTAGAGTTGGAGTTTTGGAACATTTATTGGAGTTTGAAGGAGTTCCTGGAGCATATATAGAGCTCTCATGGAGGATGCATTTGGTAACACCTTGAGGCCACCTTTGAAGGTGGGGGTTTCTCCTCCTACACCACCATTTTAGAGTCTTAAGATGTGAAAAAACCTTACTTTGATTGAGGTTTAGAGTTTGATAATTTTTCGAATGATATTTACATATATTAGACTTGATATATGCAGTATTTTAGCGAGTTTACAAGTTTATGTTGTTTAGTCATCTTATTATCATTTGGTGTAGAAATGAGTTTTTAAGAAGTAATTTTGATGGGTTCGAAAGGGGGATAAATTTAAGAGTTTTAGCCTCAAACATTTTATGAAATAAAATGTGTCAAAATGATGTTTCAAAGGTAAATAATACAATTTCATGTTTAGAAAAATATTGGGCTAACATAGGCCATTTTTACGAAATAAAAATGGGACTTTCTTACCAAAATGATGAAGTAGAAGAAGAAGAAGAAGAAGAAGAAGAAGAAGAAGAAGAAGAAGAAGAAGAAGAAGAAGAAGAAGAAGAAGAAGAAGAAGAAGAAGAAGAAATTGGACTTTTACTTAAATGGGTGTTTTTGATATGCATAAACTCATAATAAGAAATATTTGGGGTTGATATGTAAATAATCAAAGTATAAAATGCTTACTTTTAAATTGATACTTAAGTGTAATTAAAGAAAGTAAATAATGCCAAATATGTTGATAGTGGCCAAATGGTTATTTAAAGTGTGTACAACTTATTTTGAAAACATAAATGAAAATAAAGTCTTTTTATAAAATTTGGAATCTATTACTGAAATTATGTTGAAAATATCAGAAATACAATTTGAGAAGTTATAAATTATTTTTTGGCGAAATTAGTATCTTTAAACCCATTTAAAAGGATAATATTTGTGTGAAACAAATAGTAGTAGCATTATCGTAAATATAGTGAATAGTATGTTGTGAAGAAAATGTTAGGCAATTAAATGTATTAATTGAGTTTGGTAAAAGGAGATTAATGATACATTTTTTCTAAATGAAAATAATGAGTTTCACTGAAATGATATTCGAAAACGATGTTACATTTATGGCCTCCTCGGCCGAGTTTAATTGAAGTACATAAAAGACAAGATGAATAATAAAGTATGACACGAATATGAAATGAAAGAAACGATGAACTTGAAAATGATGGGAATTATGAAATATGTGAAATATGATAGATGTGAAATATATGGAAAAGATAAGAAAGGATACTTGCATGATGCCAAGGATTAAGCAGGACACGACGTCCCTAATGGTGAAAGATACCAAAGCCTGTACAAATGAGCATATGGCGACTGGAGTTCGACGGTGTGGAGCCCATTAAATTCCAGGGATATTGGCAAGACTTCAAGGCAAATATTGATAATTCTTGTAATAAGAAATAAAGAATGAGAATATTCTTGAGATTAATGCAAATAAATCTTGAGATTTGCAAAAGGTTGAAAGATGGATATAACCAAAGTTTTCATAAAATAATAAATGTTTTGTGTTTTGTGGTGTGGTGTGGTGTGGTGTATAAGTTTCTTAATGAAAATGAATATTTTTCAAAAACGAGGTGTGCGTGTCATAAAGATTGTTTTAATGAGAATATTAAAATAATGGCAAAGTAACTCTAGTGTGAGTTAATAAACGTTGAATAGATGAATATTTTCAAGAAAAGAAATATTTTTCCTATAAATGAATTATCATGTGCGTTAATAGGAAAGAATGTGATTTTAAAGAAAGATTGTCCAAAATGATTGTTTTGGAAAAGAAAAAGAGGATGAACGGGGATAAATAATATTTTTGGAATAAAACGGTTTAATACATTGGAGCATGTATTTTCAAAATTATATGTGTAGATATATACACATTTTCATGAGCATATACTGAGTGAGTATTCTTTTATGCCGTTCATTTCTATGTTGCATTTGTATAAATCCCACTGAGCCTTTCGCTCACTTCCTCATCTTTGTTACGGAAGGTTGTATGCGGTTCTTTACTTTGAGAGGGTTATACAGGTAATATTTACTTGCATTAACGTCAGTAGCTCTATTTACTTGGCATTGGGGGAACTTCCCTTAGGTCCCGTACGTAGTTTATTTTATATTGGAATCGCATGCTAAGCGAAGCGTAATCTTATTTAATAATAAAACTAGAATAGTAACATTATTTAGGTTATTCATTGCACCCACACTTGACACTCGAATCGGATCAGGGTCGATCCTATAATAACCCTTAAATCCGGTTTGGGGCGTCACAACTTGGTATCAGAGCTTTAGGTTCAATGTTTCTTTCGGTTGTAACGTGGAAAGGTCGGTAGTGGATCTTTCGATGTCGATGTTGGTTTGGTCTATTCACGCTACTTTGGTGACGATTTGTATCCTCGTCAATAAAGTCAAAGAGGTTAGCATGACAAGTAAGTTAGTGCCAAGTGGCACACGATCAGGTTGATAGTTGTAAATCACTTCCGCATTTCTGATATAGATCTGTTAGTAATTACGGGTGTCAACTTAAGCTAATTTCGACAACATCGTATTTCCTTTGTATGAGATATATTTTGTGTGTTAATTATAATAGTGACAAAGAATAAGAGAAGCTAATGCATCAAATAGTGTAAGATAAATTGTAGATGGAAAGATTGCTTGAATTTAACTTTGGAGATTAGGTGACTTGAGTGCATATTATGAGAGTTGACTTCGTAGTGAGAGTGTATTAAACTGAAAACTTAGGTTAATGTATTTGGGTGTATATCTTGGGTAGTACGTTTGTAGGTATTAACCCTCTGATGAGAAATTAGTAGGTCCCTTGGTTAATGACTTGGGTTTAGTATACCATGATGTATAATCGTGATGACTTAAGGTGACCTAGGATTTAAATTATATAGTCCTTTTGGCACAATGTTGGTAATAATATCAATTAATAATTTTTGGGAGATTATAATAGTACGGTATTAAGGAATAGGATCTCTCGTGGAATTTGCGGTATGGTCCTTGATGTTTATAAGCAATACACGACGTCCTTTATCCTACCAAACCTATAGTAAATATTAACCGGTGATTTATCGCATGGTATGGTGATCACAAATTGGAGACAAGATACATTTATGAAATCACACTCGCTGAGGTTTATATGATGCGTCTTAGTGATTTTTCTATGGTTTGGTAATTTGATGAGTATGTGACTCCATGATAATTGCTCCTAAGAGTAAGTACTAAGGTTTATCTAAGAACATATTGATGTGAGTGATTATCATTTCGAGGCGATACATTTGAGATTGTATATCATAGATGAAACTAAGGTTGATTAGTGTTCCTCAGTGATAGGAATGTTACTTACTTCCATTGAAATGACAAAGTAAGGTGACCTAAGAATACGTCATGGGTTGTTCCCTAGTACATGATAGGAGAAAATTTGTGTGATGATAGAATAATCAAAATCAATGATTACCATATAAAGGTATTGAAGATTAGTGGCCGTAATCAAATCGTTATGATAAACAATTGGGTTGACTTGAGTAGAGTACCTTTTTGGGACTGTTACAATAAGCTCTTGTCGTGATGAAATAATTATTGTACTTGTTCGCATATAATGGTTTTAGAAATGGATAAATATGATGTCGTTGCCTTAAAGCTTGGGAGAATTATTGCGTTGAGGATTTCATAAAATAATAATAGGTCATTAGTAACTAAATCCAGTTGATGTGAAGAAAATTCCTTAGAATTGGTGACAATAAGATGAATTAATTGTGAACACGTGTCTTGATATAACTATTGGAAGAATATAAGTTAGTAATTATATTTGATTGTTGTGACAAGCACTTGGATGTGTTTAGTTAGACATTGCTTTCTATAACATCGAGCGTGGCAAGATTTTAGTGTGGCAGATAACTCTTATACTTGATGGTGTATTCACCGTTAGAGAAATTTATAAGTATACGGAAGCTATCCATAAAGCCACGGAGAATATATGTGTTAGGGATTGTTTAGGTGTTAATGAATCATTATCGTACGTGTTGACTTGTGGCAATGACTTGGAATTAGTACGATGATTTATAAACCCTATCTTAATGTGACCTTTGAGGGTTGTGTTGTAAACAGGATGGTGAGAACTAAGTTATACACTTAGGAGAATTTAGAGCGCCTAAATGATGGCTCCAATGTTTTCAGGAATAATTCTTAGAATGAGGCGATATGCTTAATAATAGCACCCTTTTGTGCTACCGATACGTTTGGAGTAACTCTTGTAACAAGAAATCATTATTCGCCTAGCGAAATCCTTAGTGATAGGACAAGGTGAGCATAGATCTTACGTATAAGATTAGATGCGTCAGCTTCGACTAAAGTGTGATACTAAGGATTGCATAGGATGTTGCTAAGAGTTAGGAAGTTGTTGGTAAATTAAGATGTTTGAAACTACGCATATGAATTGAACTTGATCATTTGAGGTTAGGTACCAGGTATTGAAATTTGGAGACATAGGTATGATGGATCAACTGTTTATGATAAAAGATGAGAAGGGTGATCACGCGTGAATTGGCACAGTACATAGAAATATAAAAGTGTAACCCTTAACATTAGTCCCTTGTGTTTTAACTTCCCAAAAGGATTAGTTTATACTTCAATGTGAATGGAAAATTTGCGTAGGATCAGTCAATATACATAGGAGGAACATCAGTCATAAGTTATGGACCTTAAGAGCACTTATGGGTCCTTACTTTACGAAGAACAGTTCGATGCCTAAATTCAATTGTTATCCTTTGGTTTGGTAAATCACTTAACTCGTTGTGATTCCATATGTTTCCTTTGATACCATTAATGGGAATTTTTTGTTCGGTTGAGAACTGAGTGTGACACTACATAAGCTTGGTAGTGGTGCAGGATAGGTCGGTTGTGTTTGATGCATCGCAGTCAATAAGTACGTACTTCGTTGAAAGAACCCTTATATTTTCATCAGTTTGTCTGTGCGCGTGGTCTCACGATTTGTTACTCGTAGTTTGCGTGTGTAAATTGGTTGTCTTAGGTTAATGGACAAGTTAGTTAATCGATAAAACTAGTTAAAGTTGGAGTTACAATATGTTTCAGTCATAAGTTCAAGAATACGATTTAAGAATTACGTGGATATCAGACTTAATGAAACCTTAAGTGCAGATGTTACACTTCGTCATGAGATATACGAAATGAGGATGTAGTTACTCACATATGTAATTTGGGTTATAATGACTAGGATGCTTCGAGGTTAATATGAAGATCTCATGGGAGATTTCGATCTTTGAGGCCAATGTGATAAAATGACAGTCTTATGATTGCCAATATGAATGACTAGGAAGTGTTAAAGATGAATTGACCTAGTCTTGACGTGATTCAGAATTCTAGAAAATATAGATTTGTAAATTCTAACATAGGAATAATTCATGTTGACGAATTGATTAATAATGACTTGATGTTTGAGGAATACCGACTGCTTCGAAAATTTATTGGGTGAATAAGTTAGGCATGCCTGTGTATTATTAATAAAGACCTTAATGACCACCATGATTAGGTTAAATTGATGATAATTAACGTGGATGAAATCTATAGCTTTTAACTATAATGTTAAGGATACTCCAGAATTAGAAATGGTTTGCTTAGATGACCGAATGATTAAGATGGATGAGTTAATAATTTCGAGGATGAAATTTTCTAATGAGGGAAGACTGTAATACCTCACCCTATATAAATAAGTATTTAAGGATAATAGAAATATTTTATTCAAAGACAAATTTGAGGAATAAATATATAAGGGAATTACGCCAAAATGGCACGAAAAGTGACACATTATGAAAAGTATTTAAGGAGAAAAAGAATTCTCACGTTACATGGTTCGCATGGATGCTCATTTAAGCCCTAATAGTCTTAATAAGTATGTTGGTTAAGTTTGATGCAAAAATGTCAATAAATGATTGTGACACGGTCATGCTTAATATAACGCGACTTTTATCAGCATGTGTCGTGCCAGATGCGAACTTGTGCGATTTTTATAGGACATTTTATTGGGGTTAAAAATAATTTGATCATATTTATGGGATGCTAAAAATAGGCCTAAGTGTGCCTTGGGGTCAAAAGTCAAAAAATGAATAAATAAATAAAATATAATTATTTTTTGTCAAAAAATAAAACTGCTCACAAAATTTTAAAAAATTTCAAATCGACTTAAAATTTAATTTGGGGAAACTTTCTATTCTTCGGCATCTCCAAAAAATCTTAATTAGACCTATTTTAGAGCTATTTTCAGTTGTAAAAATAGTAAAAATATTAACAAATTTGGAGTTTTGTTTTTTATTTTGGTTTAATCCTAAGCCGTCGATTGACTCACCCCCTAGTCTATACCTCCCTAACCAACCCCTTTGAATAACCTCACCAACATTGGATGGGTGTAAAAAATTTTGAGTTAATTAATGAATAAACTAATAAATTATGGGGTTATATAATGTATTAACCATGTGGGTTGATGAGAGAAGAAAGCAATCAGATTTTGATAACTCTCACAGCTCTCAAACACCTGTGAAAATTCATAGCTCTTCCTTCTCCTATCTAAAGAACCACAAAAACTTCATATTTTTGACATATTTGCACCCAAAACAACCATTCAAGGAGTATATAGCTTAAGAAAATCTTACAGCTTATATTTTGGTGCTAGAGTTGGAATTTTACAGCATTTATTGGAGTTTAAAGAAGGAGTTCGTGGTGCACATATAGAGCTCTCATGGAGGATGCATTTGATAACCCCTTGAGATCACCTTTGAAGGTGGGGGTTGCTCCTCCTACACCACCATTTTGGAGTCTTAAGATGTGGGAAAACCTTACTTTGATTGAGGTTTAGAGTTTGATAATTTTTCGAATGATATTTACATATATTAGCCTTGATATATGCAGTATTTTAGCGAGTTTACAACTTTATGCTGTTTAGTCATGTTATTATCATTTGGTGTGTAGAAATGAGTTTTTAAGAAGTAATTTTGATGGGTTCAAAAGGTGGATAAATTTCAGAATTTTATCCTTGAACATTTTATGAAATAAAATGTGTCAAAATGATGTTTCAAAGGTAAATAATGTAATTTCATGTTTAGAAAAATATTGGCCTAACATAGGCTATTTTTACGAAATAAAAATGGGACTTTCTTACCAAAATGATGAAGTAGAAGGAGAAAAAATTGGACTTTTACTTAAATGGGTGTTTTTGATATGCATAAACTCATAATAAGAAATATTTGGGGTTGATATGTAAATAATCAAAGTATAAAATGCTTACTTTTAAATTGATACTTAAGTGTAATTAAAGAAAGTGAAGAAAGCCAAATGTGTTGATAGTGGCCAAATGGTTATTTAAAGTGTGTACAAATATAATTGAAAATAAAATCTTTTTATAGAATTTGGAATTTATTACTGAAATTATGGTGAAAATATCAGAAATACAATTTGAGAAGTTATAAATTATTTTTTGACGAAATTAGTATGTTTAAACCCATTTTAAAGGATAATATTTGTGTGAAACAAATAGTAGTGGCCTTGTCGTAAATATAGGGAATAGTGTGCTCTGAAGAAAATATTTGGCAATTAAATGTATTAATTGAGTTTGTTAAAAGGATATTAATGATACATTTTTGCTAAGTGAAAATAATGAGTTTCACCGAAATGATATTCGAAAATGATGTTACATTTACGGCCTCCTCGGCCGAGTTTAATTGAAGTTTTTAAAGACGTGATAAATAATAAAGTATGACACAAAAATGAAATGAAAGAACTCGAAAATGATGGGAATTATGAAATATACGAAATATGATAGATGTCAAATATGTGGAAAATATAAGAAAGAATACTTGCATGATGCCAAGGATTAAGCAGGGAATGACGTCCCTAATGGTGAAAGACGCCAAAGCCTATACAAATGAGCATATGGCGACTCGAGTCCGACGGTGTGGAGCCCATTAAATTTCAGGGATATTGGCAAGAATTCAAGGCAAATATTGATAATTCTTCTAATGAGAAATAAAGAATGAGAATATTCTTGAAATTAATGCAAATAAATCTTGAGATTTGCAAAAGTTTGAAAGATGGAAATAACCAAATTTTTCATGAAATAATAAATGTTTTGTGTCGTGTCGTGTCGTGTAAAAGTTTCTTAATGAAAATGAATATTTTCCAAAAACGAGGTGTGCGTGTCATAAATATTGCTTTTATGAGAATATTAAAATAATGGCAAAGTAACTCTAGCGTGAGTTAATAAACGTTGAATAGATGAATATTTTCAAGAAAAGAAAGATTTTTCCTATAAATGATTTACCGTGTGCGTTAATAGGAAAGAATGTGATTTTAAATAAAGATCGTCCAAAATGACTTTTTAGAAAAGAAAAAGATGATGAACGGGGATAAATAATATTTTTGGAATAAAACGGTTTAATACATCGGAGCATGTATTTTCAAAAGTATAGGTGTAGATATATACATATTTTCATGAGCATATAGTGAGTGAGTATTCTTTTATGCCGTCCGTTTCTATAATGCATTTGTATAAATCCCACTGAGCCTTTCGCTCACTTCCTCCTCTTTGTGACGGCAGGTTATATGCGGTTCTGTACTTTGAGGGCGTTATACAGGTCATATTTGCTGGCATTAACTTTAGTAGCTCAGTTTACTTGGCATTAGGGTCACTTCCCTTGGGTCCCGCACATAGTTTATTTTATATTGGAATCGCATACTAAGCGAAGCGTAATCTTATTTAATAATAAAATTAGAATAGTAACATTATTTAGGTTGTTCATTTCACCCCACACTTGACACTCGAATCGGATCAGGGTTGATCCTATAATAACCCTTAAATCCGGTTTGGGGAGTCACAACTTGGTATCAGAGCGTTAGGTTCAATGTTTCTTTCAAGTGTGACATGGTGAGGTCGGTAGTGGATCTTTCAGCGTCGATGTTGGTTTGGGCTATTCACGCTACTTTGGTGACAGTTTGTATCCTAGTCAATAAAGTCAAAGAGGTTAGCATGACAAGTAAGTTAGTGCCAAGTGGAACGCGATCAGGTTGATAGTTATAAATCACTTCTGCATTTCTGATATAGATGTGTTAGTAATTACGGGTGTCAGCTTAAGTTAATGTCAGCAACATTGTAGCTCCTTTGTATGAGAGATATATTGTGTGTTAATTGTAATGGGGACAAAGAATAAGAGAAGTTATTGCATCAAATAGTGTAAGATAAGTTGTAGCTGGAAAGATTGCTTGAATTTAACTTTGGAGATTAGGTGACTTGAGTTCATATTATGAGATTTGACTTCATAGTGAGAGTGTATTAAACTGAAAACTTGGGTTAATGTATTTGGGTGTATATCTTGGGTAGTACGTTTGTAAGTATTAACCCTCTGATGAGAAATTAGTAGGTCCCTTGGTTAATGACTTGGGTGGAGCATAACATGATGTATAAATTTTGGTATATTATAGACTTAGAAAATCATGATAACTTAAGGTAACCTAATAGTTAAATTAAAGAGTCCTTTTGGCACAATGTTGGTAATAATATCAATTAATAATTTTTGGGAGATTATAATAGTACGGTATTAAGGAATAGGATCTCTCGTGGCATTTGCGGCTTGGTCCTGGATGTTTATAAGCAATACACGACGTCCTTTATCCTACCAAACCTTTAATAAATATTAACCGGTGATTTATCGTATGGTATGGTGATCACAAATTGGAGACATGATACATTTATGAAATCACACTCGTTGAGGTTTATATGATGCGTCTTAGTGATTTTTCTATGGGTTGGTAATTTGATGAGTATGTGCCTCCATGATAATTGCTCCTAAGAGTAAGTACTAAGGTTTATCTAAGAAAATATTTATGAGAGTGATTATCATTTCGAGGCGATACATTTGCCATTGTATATCATAGATGAAACTAAGGTTGATTAGTGTTCCTCGGTGATAGAAATGTTACTTACTTGCATAGAAATGAAAAAGTAAGGTGACCCAAGAATATGTCATGGGTTGTTCCCTAGTACATTATAGGAGAAAATTTGTGTGACAATAGAAGAATAAAAATCAATGATTACCAGATAAATATATTGAAGATTAGTGGCCATAAGCAAATCGTTATGATAAACAATTGGGTTGACTTGAGTAGAGTACCTTTTTGGGACATTGTTACGATAATCTCTTGTCGTGACGAAATAATTATTGTACTTGGTCGCATATAAAGGTTTTGGAAATGACTAAATATGGTGTCGTTGCCTTAAAGCTTGGGAGAATTATTGCGTTGAGGATTTCATAAAATAATAATAGGTCATTAGTAACTAAATCATGTTGACGTGAAGAAAATGCCTTGGAATTGGTGACAATAAGATGAATTGATTGTGAACACTTGTCTTGATATAACTATTGGAAGAATATAAGTTAGTAATTATATTTGATTGTTCTGACAAGCACTTGGATGTGCTTAGTTAGACATTGCTTTCTATAACATCGAGCGTGGCAAGATTTTAGTGCGACAGACAACTCTTACACTTGATGGTGTATTCACCTTTAAAGAAATTTATAAGTTTGCAAAAGTTATTCATAAAGTCTTGGAGAATATATGTGTTAGGGATTGTTTAGGTGTTAATGAATCATTATCGTATGTGTTGACTTGTGGCAATGCCTTGGAATTAGTACCATGATTTATAAACCTTGTCTTAATGTGACCTTTGAGGGTTGTGTTGTCAACAAGATGGTGAGAACTAAGTTATACACTTAGGAGAATTTAGAGCACCGAAATAATCGCTCCAATGTTTTTAGGAAGAATTCTTGGAATGAGGCGATAGGCTTAATCATAGCACCCTGTTGTGCTACCGATACGTTTGGAGTATGTCTAGTAAAAAGAAATCAATATTCTCCTAGCGAAATCCTTAGTGATAGGACAAGGTGAGCATAGATCTTACCTATGAGCTTAGAAGCGTCAGCTTCGACTAAAGTGTGATACTCAGGATTGCATAGGATGTTGCTAAGAGTTACGAAGTTGTTGGTAAATTAAGATGTTTGAAACTATGCATATGTATTGAACTTAAACATTTGAGGTTAGATACCAAGTATTGAATTTTGGAGGCCTAGGTATGATGGATCAACTGTTTATTATAAAAGATGAGAAGGGTGATCTCGCGTGAATTGGCGCAGTAAGTACAAATATAAAAGTGTAACCCATAACATTAGTCCTAAGGAAGGAAGCCTTGTGTTTTAACGTCCCGAAAGTATTCATTTATACTTCAATGAGAATGGAAAATTTGCGTAGGATCAGTCAATATACATAGGACGAACATCGGTCATAAGTTGTGGACCTTAAGAGCACTTATGGGTTCTTACTTTATGAAGAACAGTTCGATGCCTAAATTCGATTGTTATCCTTTGGTTTGGTAAATCACTTAACTCGTTGTGATTCCATATGTTTCCTTTGATACCGTTAATGGGAAATTATTAATCAGTTGAGATCTGAGTGTGACACTACATAAGCTCGGTATTGGTGCAGGATAGGTCGGTTGTGGATGATGCATTATAGTCATTAAGTACGCACTTCATTGAAAGAACCCCTATATTCTCATAAGTTTGTCTCTGCGCGTGGTCCCACGATTTGTTACTCGTAGTTGGCATGTGCAAATTGGTTGTCTTAGGTTAACGGACAAGTTAGTTAATCGATAGAACTAGTTACAGTTGGGGTTATAATGTGTTTCAGTCATAGGTTCAAGAATACGATTTAAGAATTACGTGGATATTAGACTTAATGAAACCTTATGTGAAGATGTTACACTCCGTCATGAGATATGCAAAATGAGGATGTAGTAACTCACATGTGTAATTTGGGTTATAATGACTAGGATGCTTCGTGGTTTATATGAAGATCTCATGGGAGATTTCGATCTTTCTGGCCAATGTGATAAAGTGACTGTCTTAAGATTCCCAATATGAATTACTAGGAAGTGTTAAAGATGTATTAACCTAGTCTTGACGTGATTCAGAATTCTAGAAAACATAGATTTTTAAATTCTAACATAGGAATAATTCATGATGACGAATTGATTGATGATGACATGATGTTTGAGGAACACCGACTGTTTCGAAAATTTGTTGGGTGAATAAGTTAGGCATGCATGGGTATTATTAATAAAGACCTTAATGACCACCATGATTGGTTTAAATTGATGATAATTAACGTGGATGAAATCGACGAGTTTTAACTATAATGTTAAGGATACTCCAGAATTAGAAATGATTTGCTTAGATGACCGAATGATTAAAATGGATGAGTTAATACTTTCGAGGACAAAATTTTCTAAGGAGGGAAGAATGTAATACCTCGCCCTAGATAAATAAGTATTTAAGGATAATAGAAATATTTTATTCAATGAAATACTTGAGGAATAAATATAGAAGGAAATTACGCCAAAATGGCACGAAAAATGACACATTATGAAAAGTAATTAAGGAGAAAACGAATCACCACGTTACATGGTTCGTATGGTTGCTCATTTAAGCCTTAATAGTCTTAGTAAGTATGTTGGTTAAGTTTCATGCAAAAATGCCAATGAATGATTGTGACATGGTCATGCTTAATATAACGCTACTTTTGTCTACATGTGTCATGCAGGACACGCACTTGCGCGATTTTTGTAGGACGTTTTATTGGGGTTAAAAATAATTTGACCATATTTATGGGATTCTAAAAATAGGCCTAAGAGTGCCATGGGGTCAAAAGTCAAAAAATGAAAAAATAAATAAAATATTATTATTTTTTGTCAAAAAATAAAACGGCTCAGAAAATTCTGAAAAATTTCAGATCGACTTAAAATTTAATTTTGAGCAACTTTATCTTCTTAGACAACTCCAAAAAAAGTTCATTTAGACCTATTTTTAAGCTATTTTCAATTGTAAAAATAGTAAAAATATTAATAAATTTGGGGTTTTGTTTTTTATTTTGGTTTAATCCTAAGTCGTCCATTGATTAATCCCTAGTCTATACCTCCCTCACCATCCCCTTTGAATAACCTCACCAATATTGGATGGGTGTTAGATTTTTGGAGTTAATTAATGAATAAATTAATGAATTATGGGGTTATATAATGTATTAATTATGTGGGTTGATGAGAGAAGAAAGCAATCATATTTTGATCATTCTCGCACTCTCACAACTCTCAAACACTTGTAAAAATCCGTAGCTCTTCCTTCCCCTCTCTAAACAACCACCAAAACTTCATATTTGTGACATATTTACACCCAAAACCAGCACTCAAGGAGTATGTAGCTTAAGGAAATCTTGGACCTTATATTTTGGCGCTAGAGTTGGAGTTTTGGGGCATTTATTGGAGCTTGAAGAAGGAGTTCCTGGAGCACATATAGAGCTCTCATGGAGGATGCATTTGGTAACCCCTTGAGGCCACCTTTGAAGGTTTGGGTTGCTCCTCCTACACCACCATTTTGGAGTCTTAAGAGCTGGAAAAAACTTACATTGATTGAGGTTTAGAGTTTCATAATTTTTAGATTTATATTTACATATATTAGACTTGATATATGCAGTATTTTAGCGAGTTTACAACTTTATGTTGTTTAGTCATCTTATCATCATTTGGTGTGTAGAAATTAGTTTTTAAGAAGTAATTTTGATGGGTTCAAAAGGTGGATAAATTTTAGTATATTAGCCTTGAACATTTTATGAAATAAAATGTGTCAAAATGATGTTTCAAAGGTAAATAATGCAATTTCATGTTTAGAAAAATATTGGGCTATTATAGGCCATTTTTACGAAATAAAAATGGGACTTTATTACCAAAATGATGAAGTAGAAGAAGAAGAAGAAGAAGAAGAAGAAGAAGAAGAAGAAGAAGAAGAAGAAGAAGAAGAAGAAGAAGAAGAAGAAGAAGAAGAAGAAGAAGAAGAAGAAAAAGAAATTGGACTTTTACTTAAATGGGTGTTTTTGATATGCATAAACTCATAATAAGAAATATTTGGGGTTGATATGTAAATAATCAAAGTACAAAATGCTTACTTTTAAATTGATACTTAAGTGTAATTCAAGAAAGTAAAGAAGACCAAATGTGTTGACATTTGTCAAATGGGTATTTAAAGTGTGTAAAACTTATTTTGAAAACATAAATTGAAATTGTTTAGGTTGTAACATAAGCGTAATCTTATTTAATAATAAAATTGGAATAGTAACATTATTTAGGTTGTTCATTGCACCCCACACTTGACACTCGGATCGGATCAGATCAGGGTTGATCCTATAATAACCCTTAAATCCAGTTCGGTTCGTAACATTAAACTTATAATATTAAACCACCATTTCAATTTTTACTGAGTTGTATTATACAACATGTATTGTTATAAGAAATGCACTTTGTCATGAGCCTAAAGCTCCATAGATATTGAACTATTAACAAATATAGTGTTTATTGTATACCTTATAAAAATTTATTATTGATGAGACAATCTTTCTTCCGTTAGGGAAGGATAGAATATACCTGAAGTAAAAATTGTTCCTTAAGAACAGTCCATTCCAGAAGAATGAGGAGAATTATCGTGAAAACTTCCACTTTGACTCATCTAATCCTCCGTATGGCTCAATGCAAAAATGAGGTTAATAACGGTATTGCAACATGAAATGAGATGTAATCACGTGATTGAGATGCAAATGTGCTTGCCAAAATATTGTCCTAGAAGGACAAAATAATTTTATGAGTGTGAATGCACAGTGTGATACTAATTTAATCAAATTCGTAAATTTTTAATTTAAACTTATTTAATTGGAGTCAATTTTTAAACCAAATTAATTCAGTCCCTAAACATGCAACTACGTGTGTGTGTGTGTGTGTGTGTGTGTGTGTGTGTGTGTGTGTGTGTGTGTGTGTGTGTGTGTGTGTCTGTGTGTGTGTGTGTGTGTGTGTCAAACCATCACAAATAAAATTACTAACTCATAGATTTCAGAAAATATCCCCAAAGGGCAAAACCTTTTATCTCATTATGAATGATAAATCGAAACTTACATACACAATGAAATCCGCAATGATTACTCCTTAGAACAATCACATAGGCACGTAGTCTAGAGTCAACAATGGAACAACCGCAGCAGTCCATATGAAAACGTATTCCAATTCAGACAGGAACACCCTCGAGCCCTCCTAATAGACACGCAGTCGTAGTCAGTCGTAGAGATAACACTTCACAATGAAATAACTTCACCAAAGTTGTATCTTGGGTTCCAAAACAATTCACATAAAGATTGGGATGTTTTGTGAATTGAAAACAAAAAAAATGATTAAACCTTTAAACGAAGAAGACAAATAATTTTTGCTGGTTTGTAGTTTATGCAGAATGAAAAACGTCGGTCTTCTTAATGAAAGCGGAGTGGTTTAACATGCTTTATATAAAAAAAAAACTTAAGGAGGCGTGTCGCTCAAATGAAATAGTGATGTTGCTCGAATGAAGCAAGGTGTCGCTCGAATGAGACATCGCGTGACATCACATTGTCGCTTGAACGACGTGGCAAAGTCACTCGAATGATCAAAGCGAAAAAATAATTTTTTATTCCAGTCCGCCTCAACACTTAGAAAAAATATTTTTGACAAAAAAACTCCACTTCAATACTTAGAAAATATTTTTTAAAAATTATCCCAACACTCTAAGTGAACCATTAAGGTACTTAAGCATAGCCTTACCAAAATTATTCTCGCGGTGGCTTCTATTTTGAAGAACGTTGATATTTGGATTCGTCTTGACGCATGATTGAACTTGAATAAGTCTTCGACGGTTGTAGCGGTATACGACATACTCAAATGTAAACAAGACTTGTAAAATATGTCCTTACAATGTGCAAATAAATTTATTGCACGCCAGAAGCATGACAAGCCTATAGGTCCCAACTACTTGACTCGCCAGAAGTTGAGATTAAATAAAATTATGTCCAAATAACGCTCCAGAAGAGGTTATACATAATGCTCTAGAAGAAGTTATGACCAAAATATTGTAATACCCCGTATTTTTATGGCTTTTAAAATTAGGGATTTATTAAATTTAATTTGAGATATTAATTTAATATTAATCCAAAAATTATTTTTAATATTTACTAGCATGTTGTGAGTTAGTAATTATTGGAATTTGTTGAATATTACTGGATGAGTAAATTAATATATGAGATTGATTTTATTAAAATTATCACGAGTGAATAAAATGACAATTATAGAAATTTAATTCGGGACGCGCCTGTGTCGTGTCAGGATTAAATCCTTATTATTAAAGTGAATAAATTACAAGTCGTATGTATGGTCATTTTGAGTGTGCCAAATTATTCAAAAGGGTCGATATAGTCATAAAAGTATACCCGGGGGTTTAGTTTGGATCTCGGAGCGTTTTTAGGCCCAATTGTCATCCCGGGAGGGTATTTTAGACATTTTGTATTTTTGGATAATTAAACCCACAAATTTTCTTAGTATATATTAGCCATTTGGAGTTGTCTCTTAGGTTTAACAAACACAATACCTAAGCCCAGCCATTAGAGAAGAAGGTGAAGAGATTAGAGAAGAAGGTGAAGAGTTTCCAAGCAATCAAAGGCCTAGAACTCACCCGATTGCATCGCCATCACCACCAAAATGTAGATCGCATGATGAGGAACGCAAACACATATTTTTCATCAAAAAATCATATCCTTGAATCCCAGGCAAGTATTTATCTTGCTGATTTCCATGTTAATATACCTTCCATGTTAGTCTAGGAATGAAAATCACATGTTTTAATCGAAGAATTATATATTTTGGAAGAGAATTTATATGTGTTATAGGGAGAATCAATATAGTCTGAAATCGTGATCATATGTAGAGGATTACCCAGAATTTATTATGATATTTGGGAAGAAAATCTGGATTAAAATAGAGGGTTGTGATTATTCATGCAAAACTTGGTTTTATAAATAAATCTGAGATTAAACCCCTTTTTGATTGATTCGTTGAGGATTTATTGATGTTGTTACGTTAGAACTTGTTTATATATGTTACTTATACATTTGGATTACTTTTATGGGAGTTTGGGATGAAATTATAGAGGTTCAAAGGGGTTAGAATGTTTGAACCCGTAGGTTGAAAATTGCAGCAAACTGGGCAAGAATTGCTTGATCGATCGATCGACCCCATTCCTCGATCGATCGATCCCTCCTGGAAAAATGCATATTTTTCTCCTTTTTGTTTAATCCGGTTAAGATACATAGGAACCCTTCATTATTATTTTTGGAGTATAATGAGTTATGAGGAGGACCAGTAGGGTCTAGATAAACTCCATTGAGCAAAATTAAAGTGAGATGAAATTGTAGGTTAACGGGGAGTTATTCATACTTTGGAAATTGTGGGTACGTTTACTAAAAGATTGAGACTAATTAAAGATTTAGACTAGAAGGTAAGTAAGGGTATACCTATTGATATTTATACTTAGTGAGAGAGAATACTTCTAGAGATAAGAAGTAAGTATGAAGTAAATAATAAATGAGAATAAAAGAGACGAATCCGTTATGTGAGATAATTGAGTAAAATTTGTGTTGAGAACGGATAATAACAATTATGGGTCGTGGGCGAACCTAGTTTGGAAAATATGAATATTTATATGTAAGACTGTGTGATTGTGCATATATTATGTCTCTGTGTATGACATACCTAGCTTACTTGCTATTGACGGGAGGTTTGCGAGTGAGGGAAGTCATTTGAATCCATGGGATTTTTGAGTTGTCGCTCGCGAACATAGGACTTAGGTCGATTACCATTAGTGAGAATAATGGTATAGAATGGTCATTTGGGTGCGTAGGTATGTGCGTAGCCCAAAGGCTAAGGACTATGTTCGCCTTCATTATTTGTGATTTGATATTTGTGATTCGAGGAATCTTTACCGAACCTATAGTCCCCTATACAGTGACGTGATGCATTGGGACAAGATAGCAGAGTAATGCAGCACCTCAGCTGTGTCTCGGGGTACAGTGTAGTATATATATATATATATAATATAGTGAATGTATATATATACATGTGATGATGTCTATTTTGTGTCTAAAGTAGAAATGTAAGATAGTTATGTAGGAAAACACTTAGTTGAATTGAATTAACAAAGGACTTATCAATGTTTAATCTAAATGGATATATAAGTTTATAACATCATTATATGTATTATAAGGTTAATACGTGGGAATAATTTGAGCTATAAAGAATGGATGCATGTGGTTAATCTAGTTAGCGTGAGAACTATAACTAGGATGGCTTAGAGGTACTTTAGGTGTGCACACTAGATGAGAGGTGAGAATTCTCAAGAGTGTGTCGCATACTAACATGGTTGTGATATTATCCGGTAAGCATTTTAAATACTTGCTAAACTATTTTTAAAAGTGTTTTACACTCGGGCTCTGACCCGTTTTCTATCATTTCTTTCTTTCTTGTATATATACGTATGTATTACAGGTGCCCAGCCACAAGGGCGTAATGCTTAAGTTATTTGGATTGGACGTGCTGCAACTTATGTGGGAGTTACAGGCCCTTGCTTTAGACGACTTCGCCATTGAATCAGTTCCTACTTTAGATCTTCATAGTTAGGGCATGTGTCCCCCGATTTTCCAGTTGGATTTGTCAGAGATTTATGATATTTCCAGCATTTAGTACTCCTCGGGAGTTAACTCTTGTCAGGATGATTTCATTTATAGTTCATAACTTGGTTTGGTTTATCTAGATGGTTTAAATGGTAGTGTAGTAATTGTTATCCTTTTATTTATGTGACTCTTAAACTGTTATTATTAAAAAGGTTTTCATATTGGTATTTAATAAAGGAAAATTGAGGTTTTAAATGGTTTTGACACTTAGCTTAATTATTTAGGGTGTTCAAATTGGAAATATTATATGCGACAGTGATGCTAAGAATGAATCAACCGTTCACCTGGTTTTTAATTTAATAAAGGACTGATCACCCGGTATTTAATTAGGTGGGGTGTTACAGGTGGTATCAGAGCATCAGGTTCTAGTGTCCTTCAGGATCTGTGTGGCTTATTATGCTTCAAGTGTAGCTTTCTTTTATATAGAGCCCTATGTTTAGGATTGTTTATTTCTTTGGTGATATTCCATTCTCCTTCTATCATGTATATATCTGTGAATCTTATTTACGTTCGGGCGTATTCGAACAATGAAGTATGGCAGATGAGGGTCGTTGGGCGACTAGTGGGAGGCAGGGCTTATGAGGTCGTGAAGTATATTCAAGGATGATGACCGTAGTCGAGGTCACCCCTATTATGGCACAAGAGGCCTAGACCGTAAAGACGATTACGACGCAGCCTACAAATTCCAAGTGCTGCTATAGTTGAAAGTGTGCCAAATTAGACTCACCCAAAGTGGTGCGCTTGGGAGAGGGTCAAATGAAAAATTGAGGAGAGTCATCAATAGAAGTTCTAGAAATGCGAGAATTGTGTGTGTTACCCAATGAAAGTAATATATTCAAAGGCTTGGGTATATGGAGGAGGGTGGTTAACTGGAAGTGAAAAATTCGGAATAAAATTTTTCTTGGCTCGTCCGAGCAAAGTTATAATAGTGGGAGTCAACCACAATATTTAATAGTGAAATGTTGCGTAAATGGAAGGACCTTAAGTACAGTTTAACCGCACGTTCCTTCATCCGTTGTTTAGAATAAGATGTGAACGTTGTTCTGAGCCCATCACGGAAGGGCCAGACAAGGGTCCATTTGTAAATCAATTGAAACTTTTAGCAACTCTTGTATCAGAGGGCGTGGATAACTACGGAAGAGAAGATTTCAAATGGGAGATCCACTCGTGAGGAAAGTTGACAACACTTAAAGAGAATCATGTTGGACAGTCGATCCATATGGCGACAATGTCCCGTATTATCCGCGGAGATGTTAACGCTCTTATGTAAAGGGAGCTAAAGAAATCAAAAGATTTATTGGAGAGTAAGACTAGCAGTTAGTGAAACGCCACAAGGAGGTAGACCCATCAGGGGACCCATTTAAAGGATTCGGGTAGCTGAATCCTTACCAAGTGATGATGAGTTCAGTAAGAGTTATCGAAGATAGTAGTGTGTTCTTTAGGGCCAACAAAGCTAAGGGAACGATGGGGGGTAGCCATCAGGATCGAGACTATTTAAGTCCTAGAGAAGGACAACCCTAATAGGGTCGGTGTGATCAGTAATAAGTGGATTATGTGTAGAGGTATTTTATGGAGGGTGAAATCACATGCGTTAATGTTTCCCGGAGTGAGTAAAGGGACAAGAGTAGGGTGCCTAATGAAGGGCAATGATTAAAGTAGTTTTGTTTTAGCTCAGATAGGCGTATTTTATCCGAAAGCCATTTGATCAGCCAGGATGAATGGCAAAGTAGAAGTACGAGTTTTATTTTCAGAGGATGAAGCATACTTTATGTGACACAAGCGAGTCATTACATTTTTGTTTGTTGCTAGATTCGCATATGAGAAGAATTTAGTGCGTATATATATAGCGTTATTATTATGTGTATGTTTTCCCTGGTATAGCGGGGTTATCTTCAATGTTATCCACGGAGGATAAATGGGCGCATCGTTTGTGTTATATACCTTATTGAGATTATTCATTTTAGTGATGTGATTATCGGCATGGATTGACCTGTTATATATGAGACCAATATTGATCGTTATAGCCAGCGTATTGTCTTTGACAAGAGACTGAATAAGTAGACTTTTTTATAAATAGATAAAAACATGTTGGGATGTTATATACTATAGACTAAGGACCTAAGGAGTTTCGATGGCTGACTATTTTAGGTAGTAGTGTATCGGTGGGGTTCCTTGTTTGGATTTCGCTCTGCGAGACACCCCACGCATGAAACTAAAGAACGTTGGGAGTCGAAGTAAGTTAGGTCTTTAGAATATGAGTTTATAACCTTTTCCATTATATATATATCATAGATTTATGAGTTGTAGCATGATTTGAGGCAGATGGAATCGCCAAATGAGAATGTGGAAATCATAGACATACGGATTATAAACTATGTAGTCAGTTAATTAAAGGTAACCTTACAGAGGAATCACATTCATTTAGACCTTATGATGGAATGTACACACATTGGGTGTATGGGTGCCCTGAATGGTTGATTATAGTATTTTCCATATTTGTGACACAGTGAGTATTCTTGAGGTTAATGAAAGTAGAAGTTGTGACTTCCAGATTTAGTTGTTTAATGACTTAGGATCGTTACTCCCATAATTTTGCCATGACGATGGTATAGGAAGGATTGGGTAAAGTTAAACTCAAGATACTTTAAACTAAATGGTAAGGCTGGGAGTATAACATTAGTGGGGGTATTCGGTAATGTACTGTACGGGTGGTACGACGGAAATTACATGAGAAGTGAGATTAATACCTAGAGTTGTCCTTACCAGTTACGCTTTATTTTTTTTCTGAATTTAGGGATGAAATTCCATTATTAGTGGGGAAGTATGTAATTCCCCGTATTTTTATGGCTTTTAAAATTGGGGATTTATTAAATTTAATTTGAGATATTAATTTAATATTAATTCAAAAATTATTTTTAATATTTACTAGCATGATGTGAGTTAGTAATAATTGGAAATTTGTTGAATATCACTGGATGAGTAAAGTAATATATGAGATTGATTTTATTAAAATTGTCACGAGTAAATAAAATTGCAATTATGGAAATTTAATTCAAGACGCGCCTGTGTCGTGTCAGGACTAAATTATTATTATTAAAGTGAATAAATTATAAGTCATCTGTATGGTTATTTTGAGTGCAAAAATATTTTCTGGATGGGTCGATATAGTCAGAAAAGTGTACCCGGGGGTTTAGTTTGAGTCTCGGGGCGTTTTTAGGCCTAATTGTCATACCGGGAGGGTATTTTAGATATTTTGTATTTTGGATAATTAAACCCATTAATTTTCTTAGTATATATTAGCCATTTGGAGTTTTATCTTAGGTTTAACAAACACAAAACCTAAGCCCAGCCATTTGAGAAGAAGGTGAAGAGATTAGAGAAGAAGGTGAAGAGTTTCCGAGCAATCCAATGCCTAGAACTCACCCGATTGCATCGCCACGACCACCAAAACGTAGATCGCACGACGAGGAACGCAACCACATATTTTTCATCAACAAATTAGATCCTTGAATCCCAGGCAAGTATCTATCTTGATGATTTCCAAGTTAATATACCTTCCATGTTAGTCTAGGAATGAAAATCACATGTTTTAATCGAAGAATTATATATTTTGGAAGAGAATTTATATGTGTTATAGGGAGAATCCATATAGTCTAAAATCGTGATTATATGTAGAGGATTACCCATGAACTTATTATGATATTTGGGAAGAAAATCTGGATTAAAATAGAGGGTTGTGATTATTCATGCAAAACTTGGTTTTATAAATAAATCTGAGATTAGACCCCTTTTTGATTAACTCGTTGAGGATTTATTGATGTTGTTGCGTTAGAACTTATTTATATATGTTACTTATACATTTGGATTACTTTTATGGGAGTTTGGGATGAAATTATAAAGGTTCGGAGGGGTTATCATGTTTAAACCCGTAGGTTGAAAATTGCAATAAATTGGGCAAGAATTGCTTGATCGATCGACCCCTTCCTCGATCAATCGATCCCTCCTGAAAAATGCATATTTTTCTCCTTTTTGTTTATTCCGATTAAGATACGTAGGAACCCTTCATTATTATTTTTGGAGTATAATGAGTTATGATGAGGACCAGTAGGGTCTAGATAGACTCCGTTGAGCGAAATTAAATTGAGATGAAATTGTGGGTTAACCGGGAGTTATTCATACATTGGAAATTGTGTGTACGTTTACTAAAAGATTGAGACTCGTTAAAGATTTAGACTAGAAGGTATGTGAGGGTATACCTACTGATATTTATACTTAGTCAGAGAGAATACTTCGAGAGATAAGAAGTAAGTATGAAGTAAATAATAAATGAGAATAAAAGAGACGAATCCGTTATGTGAGATAATTGAGTAAAATTTGTGTTGAGAACGGATAATAACAATTATGGGTCGTGGGCAAACCTAATTTGGAAAATATGAATATTTATATGTAAGACTGTGTGAATGTTCATATATTATGTATCTGTGTATGACATACCTAGCTTACTTGCTATCGACGGGAGGTTTGCGCGGGAGGTCAGTCATATCCTGAAGAATCCATGGTATATTTGACTTGTCGCTCGAGAACATAGGACTTAGGTCGATTACCATTAGTGAGAATAATGGTATAGAACGGCCATTTGGGTGCGTAGGTATGTGTTTAGCCCAAAGGCTTAGGACTATGTTCGCCTCCATTATTTGTGATTTGATATTTGTGGTTCGAGGAATCTTTATCGAACCTAGAGTCCCCTATACAGTGACGTGATGTATTGGGACAAGATGGCAGAGTAATGCAGCACCTCAGCTGTGTCTCGGGGTACAGTGTAGTATATATATATAATATAGTGAATGTATATATATATATATATATATATATATATATGTGTGTGTGTGTGTGTGTGTGTGTGATGATATCTACTATGTGGCTAAAGTAGAAATGTAAGATAGTTATGTATGAAAACACTTAGTTGAATTGAATTAATAAGGGACTTATCAATGTTGAATCTAAATGGATATATATGTTTATAACATCATTATATGTATTATAAGGTTAATACGTGGGAATAATTGGGGCTATAAAGAATGGATACATGTTGTTAATCTAGTTAGCGTGGGAACTATAACTAGGATGGCTTAGAGGTACGTTAGGTGTGCACACTAGATGAGAGGTGAGGATTCTCAAAAGAGTGTCGCATACTAACATGGTTGTGATATTAGCCGGTAAGCATTTTAAATACTTGCTGAACTATTTTTAAAATTTTTTTACACTCGGGCTCTGACCGGTTTTCTGTCATTTCTTTCTTTCTTATACATATACGTATGTATTACAGGTGCCCAGCCACAGGGGCGTCATGCTTAGGTGCCCAGCCGAAGGTTATGAATGGATTTTTATAAGAATGTGAAGTGTTAAAACTCACTGAAAAGTGCATGACTATGGCACAAGATTTTTCAAAGAAATCAAAATTGATTATATATGAACATTCCATCCCGTTACGGTAGTAAATATTTTTCACATATATCACTAGCTTAGCAATTTTTTGTAATATATTATATGAAATTCGTGAATATTATAATTGCTTATATATACAGGAATTAGACGAAGGATGCATAAAAAAATCCTATATGGATTTTTTTTAATAAGCAAAGATTAGAAGTACGTACTCAGATGCACTAAGACGTTCATTGTGCACCAGGCAATCCAAATGGATATAAGTATAATCGTCTTAGTAAAAATTTATCTAAGGAAGGGGATGAAAACAATCATATATGCAAATTTGTCAATATAAAATATCCTTAAATGGATGTGCTTCTAAATAGTTCAATTGAAATGAAAAATATCCAAATAAGGTTTTCAAAATTGAATGACCTCGAGGTAACTAATTATTGTCTCAGCTTGCAGATCGATCACAAAACACAGATCCATTAGTCAAATGGATTGAAAAGTCATAAAATGCTTTAGCATATATTAAAAATACCATTTGGTATACCCATGGTCTCTAGTCTTTGGATATTATAATATTCATATCATCCTAAAGAGGATGACAAATATAAATTTGGTCCCGAAGTATCATATGTGCATGTTATTAGTCTTTGATCCAGAGGTACCATACTTGTACGTTATTAGTATATTGTTATATGTGACACAATAAATGATACTGGATATTATAATTGCAGTCAATATCTTGACAAGAAATGATTATCGTTAACTTGCAAAGCATGTGACTAATATCAACATTATGTGATACGTTCGAGGAATTATTAGAGTAATACTTTTTAAATCAAACAAACCACGTCAAGTTAGTAATGTACATGCATATTATCTCCATGATCCTCACAAGGAGCATTCAAAGCACTTGTAACTTACCTCAAATGACATACGGTCCTACTACTACTTATGATGACAATGGTGCTTGTATAGCTCAAACTCAAAGAGGATACATCGAGTGAGATATGACTAACACATTTCAATTCTTCTACATACATGAACTTAAGAAGATTTATGCAACATAGAAACTCCAGAAGAGTTATGTTATTGAATTCAAATAAATCCCATAAAGTGACATGTTCATATTTTTTCACCCAAGTATTATGGAAGTCGAACTTATGAAGAAAAATGAAATTTAAGTAACAACCTATCAAATCTATTCACCAAGTCAAAGCAATATTTTATAAGGTTGTGTATGAGACTAATATGCATCGACTCAATCATCAGAGAATTCCTTTAATCAGGGGGATATCCAATCAGGGGAGCATTTCACTAGGGGATAATCTAAGAATATGATATTTTGGACATATGTACTCTTTTTCCTTTAAACGAGGTTTTTTCCCACTAGGATTTCCAGTTAAATTTTTAATGAGGAAACACTAAGCACATCCAACACCGATTTAATGATCATAAAAGTTGTATTCTTTTTCCATCCCTTTGGTTTTTTCCCACTGGATTTTTCCTTATTAAGGTTTTAATGAGGCAACAATCATTGAATGGTGAATATAGTGTACATCAAAGGGGGAGTGTTATGTAATATGTGAATTTAGTGGATGTTCACTGGTATTTCATAATTATTAAAGGGCCTATTGGGATTCCTTATTTTGTACTATAAATAGGTGACATACCCTTTGAGTATTTACATATCGATGAAATGAAGAAACTCTCTCCCTTTAAATTCTCGTTGTGTCCCCTTTAGTTTACAACTCCACCTGTGTCATGCTTAACTTTTATTTTTTGGACACTGTTGGAAAGGAGGAGGGTTGCTTTAGGTAGCTGACAGCCCAGTAAAACTTTGTCAAATCCTTATGAACATGAATCTTATGAATGTACGTGCTAATACTAAGGCATTCCCCTTGAGATATGCATTGCGCCTTCCATCGGATGTCTCAAAAAATATGCAAGGGGCGTCGTATCGGCGCCCAGGTGCGATGAGAAATGGGCAAGGGTTCCTGCAATGATCTAGACATGTGTGGGTAAAGAAGCTAGTCCAGAATAGAAGATTTAGGTTAGCAACTTTGAACATAGGGACTATGACAGGGAAAGTGATGGAGTTAGTGAATACTGTGATAAGAAGAAAATTTAATATAGCTTAATTACAAGAAACTAAATGGGTCGGTGAGAAAGCTATAGAAATTTAAAAAAAAATGCAGGGTTTAAATTATATTATACAAGAAAATATATAAATTGGAAGGGAATCGGAATAATAGTAGATAAGAACCTAGGTATGACATTGTTACCGTTATTAGCAAAGATGATAAACTTATACTTGTAAAATATGTAATAGGGGAAAATATAATTAATTTTGTTAGTGCTTATGCACCCTAAGTAAGATTAGATTAGCACATTAAAGTATAATTTTGGAAACAAATGGATGAACTAATTTAAGAAATAACCAAAGGTGAGAAATCTATATAGAAGAAAATTATATTGGCTATGTAGGAGAAGATTGTGTAGGATATGAAATAGTGCATGGAGGATATGATTTCGGAGATAGGAATGACGGTGAAGAGTTTATCTTAGATTTTGTGATGGGTTATGATTTTGTAATAGTAAATACATGCTTTAAAAAGTGGCTTGAACACTTAATAACATATAAAAATGGAAAGCATAAGAGCCAAATAGACTTTTTATTACTAGTAAAGGAGACCGATTAACATGTAAAGAATATAAGATTATCCTAGGAGAGAGATTAACCTCACAACATAGGATAATGGTGTTGGATATAAATATTAAAAATCAATCACGAGTGCAAAAAGAAAAGATTAACCCACGAAATAGGTGGTGAAACTTAAAAGGAGATAAATTAGAATTATTTAAAGATAGAACATTAAATGGTGTGTCAAGGAATATCGGAGATGAGACTAACATAATGTGGGATAAGATGGACACATGCACTAGGCTAATATCGAAAGAAATTCTTAAAAAAAACGGTGAAGGGACACAATCTTAATAAACTTGGTGGTGGAATGAAGAAGTACAAAATGTATTAAAAATCAAAAGGGAGTTCTTTAAACCATGGCAAATAACTAAAAACGAAGAGAATTTTGAGATATATAAATTGACTAAAAAAGAAGTTAAGAAAATGGTAAGAGATGATAACTTAAAGGCGTATGGTGATCTTTATACAAAATTAGGAACACTAGAATGACAGAGTATATAAAAGCTTGATAAAGTTTGGGATATAAAAACAAAAGATTTTAATAATGTTAAGTGTATTAAAAGTGATGATTCGAGAGTCCTAGTTAAGGATGACGAGATTATGGAAAGATGAAAAAAATACTTCTAGAGGTTATTGAATGGAGATAATGTGAGTAATTTAGATATAGAGGAACTTAGGAAGACTCGAGAAAATATATTTATTTCACATAATTAGGACAACAGAGGTTAGGATTGCTCTAAAAATGATGAAAACATGGAGGGCTTTAGGACCAAGTGGTATCCCTATTGGGGTTTGGAAGTTTTTAGGAAAGGCGGGAATGTTTTAGCTTACAAAATTAATTAATATAATTATAATGACTAATAGGATGCCCGATGAATGGAGAAAAAGTGTTTGTTTTTCAAATTATCATAGTATTAAGTAAATAAGTGATATAATGAAATTGCGAGAGAGTGATTGAATATATATTGAGATTGAAAACAACAGTATCTGAGAATTAATATGGATTTATGTTTGGGAGTTCAATAATGGAAGAAATTTATTTATTGAGAAGATTAATGGAAAGGTGCAGGGAGAAAAGAAGGACCTTCATTTTATTTTTATTTATTTGGAGAAGGCATATGATAGGATACTAAGACATATAATATGATGGGTTCCACATAAAAAAGGAGTGACTCGTAGATATATTGATGTGATCAAGGATATCCATGATTGGGCCATGAATATAGTAAGAACATCAACTGGAATAAGTAGTGAATTCCTAATTGCTATAGGTTTGCATCAAGGTTCAACATTAAGTCCTTATCTTTTTGCTCTTGTTGTAGATGAGTTGACTGGAGGTGTTGTGGTGTATGTTATTTGCAGATGATATTGTTTCGGTGGATGAGACTAAGACGGGAATTAATGCTAGATTGGAATTGCTTAGGGAAACACTAGAAATAAAAGGACTTATAATAAGCAAGACTAAAACAGAATATGTAGAGTGTAATTTTAGTAGTAATAGGAGGAAAAATGATGATGTGGTGAAATTGGAGGGTCAATAGATACTTAAAAATGATCATTTTCTTTATTTTGGCTCAATTATCTAAAAAGATGAAGATTTTAGTGATGATCTTACTCATAGGATCAAAGGAGGGTGGTTTAAGTGGAGAAATACTACTAATGTATTGTGTGATAGGCGTATACCTTTGAAGTTAAAAGAATAAAAAATTAGGATGGCCATTAGACCCGAAATGTTATGTGATAAGGAGTATTGGGCAAACAAAAAATAAAATGTACAAAAAATAAGTGTGGTGGAGATGCAAATACTTAGATTGATTTGTGGTAAAACTCGAAAGTATAAAATTAAAAATGAAACAAATTCTTGAAACGATAAAAGTAGCTCCTATAGAAGATAAATTGAGAGAAAATCGACTTAGATGATTTGGACACGACAAGCATAGAAAAATGGATGTCCTCGTAAGGAATACTGATTTAATTAGTATTGATGATAACGCAAGGGGAAGAGGTAGGCCTTAATTAACTTGGTGGTATATTGTAAAAAAGGACATGATATCATGTAATTTAACCTAAGATATTTCACTAAATAGAATGGAAATGAAAAAATAGGATTCACGTAGCCGACCCTAAATAATTGGGAAAATGCTATATTGAGCTGAGTTGAGTTGAGTCCCCTTTATTTTACAACACTTACTAGTTTTTTTAACTCTTTATGAAGAGCAAACTAAGGTAATCTGATAGGCCCCAAATAGGGATTGTAAAGGTCATAAAGACTATTCTTTACATTTTTAAGGTATCATTATCCTTGCTTAGGAATTACTGAACTAAGGACAGGAGTTTCATCCATTTTCTCTAAGTGGTACAATCATATTCCACTTGTGAATGCAATCTCATGGGTCATTCCCAATTAGGTCTAAGATTGGCATTAGAGGGATTATTTTCCCCTAAGGAGAAATTTTCTAAGCACAAAATCTCCAACAATGAACTCCATATCCTTGACTTTTTCGTTATGTTGCCTAGAGATATGCTGCTAGTACACAACAAAATGGATGAGGCATCATATTTAATTACGCATCATATTTATAATTTTTAAAAATATTCATGTTGCAAAATGGAAAATAATGTTAAAGGTATACATGTTGGTGTGCTCGGGATCAATGAAGAAAGGTATGAAAAACTCAATGGGATTTTGTTATGTACGGGACAACAATAAATATGGGTTTGCCTTACTATAATGAGTCTCCTAACCAAATAGTTGGGGTGTTATTATTATAAGTATAAATGGAAGATAACATAATGAATGACTTCAATATGGGAAATTCAAAATAATAGAACATGTTATCATATGTTTTTGTAAGAGAAGTGGTTATAGACATAGTCACTGTCATTTTATTGATATGCTATGAAAACCAAAGAGAAGTGGTTTTAGAAAAGTTATCATATAATGATTCGGAACTAGTGCAGTTTAATAATTGTTTTAAATATTGTAGACTTTATTTAATGATTCATTAAAGGCTATGTCATGATGAAATTGATTGGGGTTTAGCGACTATTTTAAAGATTGTAGAATATAATTCATATAATAATATGTTAAATGTTATTTTTCTTATAAATTGATGTTTGTATGGGGAAAAAGAAACATTAACATAATGACACGTAGTTTTAAATGCATGATCATTCAGTTGGGAAGAATTTTTTTACTAAGATTGATTTATTAAAATCTTCATACAATAAAAAGTCACGATCAATCCTTAGAGAAGAATGAGGTTGAGAATAAAAGTGGTGAATGTGTTTCAATATTAGTGATAAGTTGTCATAAAACTTATGCGACAAGCCTTTATTTCCATAAGTTATATTATCAACATGTTTTTGCATCATAAAATATCTTATGGGTTATGGGAAAGATCAAGAACCTTTCTTATGAATTATTACAATTTGGGATTGTCAAGCTAAGGCGATGGTTCCTATCCAACCTAGGCACGAGACCATTAAATATATATATATATATATATATATATATATATATATATATATATATATATATATATATATATATATAGGGGTTGTGTAAGTGAATGTAATTGCTTTAAATATATCCAACTTACATATATCTTGAAAAGTGTGTTCACATGACTCATTGAACGACATAGGTTACTTCATATTTCAAGTTTGAACATATGATCTAGCTCGTACGTAAATCTTCCACCAGAAGCTAATTGATCGAAGGTTATAAGCATAAATAAGTCGTGCGGTATTTTTACATGGATACCAATATAATATTAAATAATGAATCTACATTGGAAGACCCTTAAATATATTTTTAAAAAGGCATATGGTTTTAGAGACTCAAAGTCTTAAGTGGAAAAGTTATCAATTGGGGAGGTGATAAAGCTTGGAGATTAAATAATTGAATATATAAGGTATATTATATATTTTTTATAAAAAAATAAAGAAGAATTAAGGTTTCTTGGAAATTTAAAAAGAGCATAATTCCTATTTGATCATTCTAAGGTCGATTGTTACGGTGGATAATCAATATTTGGAAATGGCATAGAGTAATATAGAAAGTCGTGACTTATGAGTCGATGACATATGACATATAAAAAGGACCCATGCCTACTATTAAGATTAGTCCTATTGTGAAAAATTGTGAATCCTTTAACCAAATAGTAAGGAAAAGTTCATTAAGGAGAATGGGGTAATATCATGTTATTTAAACTAGATTCGTCAAATGTCAATCCAAATTAGATGACAATTGTGTGACACCCTGCCCATTTCAACCACGGGTGATCAGTACTTTATTAGAATGAATAGGAATCTCATTTGATTCATTTGTAGCATCACTGTCAAAAAAATTTACATTACTAACCACCTGTGTAAAATTAAGTCGGTGCTAAATTTTAGTTTGCATTAATATAACAACATGCATAAAAATAAAATAACCAAACCAAATACACAATAATGGTCTGAGTCAAACACACGATAAATATTTGAATAAATAATACCGAATAAACCATCAGTTCCAAAAATAAAATGCAACTACAAGTCAAACATAATAAATTGAATTCAAATAAAGTCTGACAAATAAATGAATAACTGTAATACTGAATCGTCTGAAGGGGAAACTTGCCCAAATGAAATACTGAAAAGGAAATCCTAATCTAGGAATTAATAACTAAAGCATCTAAGTGAATTCCTGCAAGCCTCCACAAATACTTCAGCTACACATCCTTAGAATGAGTCATTAAGTTGGGAGTCTATGTGGGTGGACACCTGAAATGTTTTGGAAAATAGATTTAACAATGGTCAAAGCCCAAAACCTTTTGAAATTATTTAAATCACAGTTTAAAATAGTTATTAGATAAACATGTTAGTTCCACGTACACTCCCTTGAGTTCCTCACCTCTCATATAAAGTGCACGCCTAACGCATCCTACCTACATATGCTACCCAGCTTAACTAGACCATGTATCTAACTAACCACAAAAGGTTTATCTCCCCGGTACCACCCATATGATACGTTACTATACTTTCAATGATTAATATTAATCGCATCTTATTATTTAATCATTTATTTAAGTTCCTCTACTTAAATTTCATTTAGATACACAATCTATCGATTCTACAATCACACATAAATAGATTAATCACCCTTGATATATTTAACACTCATATAGTATATACAATTATGTCAACACCCGAAATTACCCCCAATGCTTGCATACTCTGTTATCTTGTCCATGTACCTTCTATACCAAATCAAGGACTATCAGTTCGAAATGTCTCCTCGAACCACCAATCAAACAATACACAATGGAGGCGAACATAGTTCTAAGCCTTTGGGATATGCACATACCTAACGTATCCAAATAACATGTCAATCCCACTCATACACTACACATAGTAAGCTGCCCTAAGTTCTATGTTTTAGGGAACACATACAGACCTCATTGGAATCGTCAAGGTGGGATCTCCCTCTATGCGGAACCTCCCGTGATAGCAGGCAGCGTAGGTATGTTCACACACATAATCAAATTACAACAATAGGTATTCACTCAACCTATATATACATATTATTCAGTAGGTATATGCATAACCCATCATATACACACGTACGTAGTATATATCTCTCGAATACTCAACTTACAAATTATATCTTTTTTCATATATTCTCGAGTATCACTCGCTACCCGAAGGGTCCTAGTTACCCCGTAAGTTATTTCAGTAGTTATAACGTCACTCTACTACTGGTCTGATCTTAGGTTCAATCATGCTCTTCGTGACCCATTCTAATTCTCGCAAATTCATTAATTTTCACGTTATGCCCGATAGGTTCTAAACATAATCTTCCTATTTTGCCTAAACTCTATCATAGGTCTACTGAATTCACTATGCCCCTCACTATAGTTTAAGAATAACCCAAAAGTCTATCGATTAATTATTCACAAATTCGGAGAATAAATAAAAGAAACTAGGCAAATTTGGGTAACTAAATCGATTCGCCTACCGAATCAATTCACTCTTTGAGCCGAATTGATTAGAAATGGTTCAGTCATCTTCTTCGTTATGCTGTCGCATTTTTCACCATTTTTAGCCAACACAACCTCCATGAATCGTAACCAACCACCCATATAATTTATCCCAACATCAAATATGAGTATATAAACAAGTTCTAACGAATCTCTATCATAAAAACATCATTAAATCCATAATTCTCAAGAATTCATTAAAGTTTTCTCTACACAAACCCTAGTTTTCTATTTTCATGCATGTTTTTCATGAAACCCGGAAATAATTTTCTCATATTATCTCAATTATCAGATTTAGTTTTTCTTAACCTATAAATCAAATCTCTAACATTTATTCCAATTAATCCATGAATCAGTTCCATTATTTTATCACAAAAACACATGTTCATGTTAGATTTCACCAATTCTTCCATGGATATTATAACCTCTTTAAAACATGCGAGATAAATACTTACATTTGCACTAGCAGGTCTGTTTTCATGTTGTGTGTGATGAGGATGCCTTCATTTCCTTCCGATTGGACTCCGATCATAAAGGTGATGTAAGAAAGTGTTAAATCTCTAAGAACTCTCTCTTTCTCCTCTCTAATGGCCTCCTCTTGATTACATAGGGTTTTGAATGTGTTATCTATTGGCCCAACTAATTAGACTTAGGTTTATAATCTCTAATCCCGAAATTAGGCTAACAGGCTAAACCCAGATGACCCGAACACCCCCGTGTGGACTCGGTTATGACTAAAAAGGCCTCGAGGCCCAAACAATACACTCGAGTATACTATTTCGACTATTTCAACCCTTTAGGAATCAACTGTGATCTCAAAATTACCATCCGAGTCACTGTAAAATAATTTCCTATATCGACCTCATATAGTCTACACATGACATCCAATTGAGATATCCTATTGTCCCGTCACTATCACTCGCTATGACGTAAAAATACTAAATCACTATTCACTTAGTAATTTTATTCGATAAACATTAATCATTTTCTCTCCCAATAATTTTTTAATCAACAGATAATAATTAACTCCATTAAACTACGCCATGTGTGTAATTTAAAATTAACGGAATTAATTCAATTTTAAATACTCAGAACTATGGGGTGTTACATACTTCCCCCCTTATAAAGGAATATCTCCCTCGAAATTGGGATGTACCTATGGTGAATAACTCTAGATACTGCTCACGCATGTCCTCCTCCCACTCCTACGTCAACTCGTCAACATTGTGGTACCCCCACTGAACTCTAACAAAGGGTACCACCTTAGACCGCAGCATACGCTCACTACGATCAAGTATGGCCACTAGTCTCTCCTTATACGAGACATTTGGATGTAAGTCGATCTCTTCTAATTGGACATGCCAAAAAGCCTCTCACTCCTCTGGTACCACTTTAGGGATGAGGCGTGGAACACATCGTGGATTCGCTGTAGGTGCTCCGGTAGTCCTAGCCTATATGCTACTAGTCCTACCCTCTCAATGATCAAAAACGATCCCACATATCTCGGTGTTAGCTTTCACTTCTTATCGAACGTCATCACCCAACCTCAAGCTCTATGTGCCTCCTATCTGCATTGGCGTAACTCTTTTGCCTGTCCTGAGCTATATGGAGGCACTCTCGAATCAGCTCAATCTTAGCAGTGGTGTCCTGAATCATCTCTAGCCCCAATAGCTTGTTGTCCCTACCTCTAACCAAAAACTGGGTGAACGATAAGAACAAAAATATCGTGCCTCAAATGGTGCAATATCGATGGTGAACTGGTACGAATTATTATACAGAAACTCCACCAAAGGAAGGAACTACTCCCATCCACTCTTGAAGTCAAGTATGCACATACGCAGAATATCCTCAAGCATCTAATTAACTCTATCCATTTTTTCATCTTTATATGGGTGATACGCTGCACTCAAACATAAATTCGTGCCCATTGTGTCCTGAAAGCTCTGCCAGAAATATAACACAAAGATCTTGTCTCGCATACACAATATTAATCAGAACCTCGTGCAGTTGCACTATCTCAGCAATGAACAACTGTACATAGTATTTTATCTCAAAATTTATACAAATTAGAATAAAATGGGCCACCTTAGTCAATCGATCCTCTATCACCCATATGGAGTCGTGACCTCGTTGCGATATCACTAGCCTGGTACAAAAATCTATGGATATACTCTCCCACTTCTACTCGAGAATCTCAAGTGGCTGTAATATTCCTATCGGTCTCTGATGGTCTACATTCACTAGCTGGCAGGTAACACACTTCATGACAAACTCTGTTATGTCCCACTTCATCCCCGACCACCAATACTACCTGCGCATATTTTTTGGTACATGTTATTCCCATCGGGATGTACCAAAAACCTAGACCCGTGAGACTTTTACATCACTGCATGTCTAAAATCCACATCCTCTGGAACCATGAGTCTCCCATTAAAGCACAAACCTCCCTTTGAACTGATCGAATAAGTCTCTTCCCCATTAGCTAACAACTGGAAAACCCTATCCTGGCAATATTGATCCCCTGCTTGTACTTTAACCACCCTCATAACAATCTCGGGCGTGACAGCTAATACGAACATACAATGGAAATCTCGTCATAGTGTCGAAGCTATCTCCACTTCTCCTTCCAAACCTCCGATATCTCCCCAGTAGGTCGTCGGATTAATGAATCTGCTACCACATTAGCGTTATTAGGATGATACTAAATATCAAATTGGTAATCCTTCATGAACTCCAACCATATCCTCTGGCTCATATTTAACTCCTTCTGCGTGAACAAATACTGGAGTGATTTATGGTCCATGAACGAGGTAAACTTCTCCCCCAACAGATAGTGCCTCCAAATCCTCGAGGCAAACACAACAGCGGCTAAGTCCAAATCATTCGTGGGGTAATTCCACCCATGAGTCTTAAGCTTTCCGGATGCATAAGCAATAGTCCTATCCTCCTGCTTTAGTACACCCCTAAGTACCTATAAGGATGCATCTGTGTTGACACGGTACTCCACTCCTCCCCTAGGCAGTGCAAGTACAGGTGTTGAGGCTAATTTTTCCATTAGATCATCAAACATTAACTGACAATGGTCGTCTCAAATGAACAGCACCCCTTTGCAAGTCAGATTAGTTAGTGGACCCATAATTTTTTAGAAACACTGAATAAATTTCCTATAATATCCAACCAGCCCTAAAAAATTATGAACCTCGATCAGTGTTGTGGGCTATCCCTACTCCCTCACCGTCAATACCTTACTCAGATCAATTGCTATACCCCTATCAGACACAATATGGCCCAAAAATTGCACCTTCCGAAGCTAAAACCCACACTTTTAAAATTTGGCGTACAACTGGTGTAAGGACATTTTTGTCCATTATCAATTTGTATGTTGTACGCCGTTACACCATTGAAGAAATTCAAGATCGTATCTACATCAACGGATCCGAATATCAAACCGTCTTCAACATCATAACCTCTGCGAGAATGAACTTGGTAAAGTTTTGTTTTTAAGTTCCTTATGCTTCATACTTAGTGTTGGGAAATTTTTATAAAATGTTTTTTATAAAAATAAGAAGTAAGTTTTTTCAAGCAAAATGAAGTTTTTAAAAGAATTTTAATTTTTCTAGAATACCGGACCGATCCGCTTTGCACTAGAATACCTTGGATCGAATGCAAACCGATGAAGCCATTTTGAAAAACAAACCGATCCGAGGTCGGACCGATCTTCCCCCATACCGGATCGGTCTGCCTGGGATAAAATTGAACAGTTCGGTGAGTTTTTTATCCACCGACTCATATTTCTTATATATATACCTATTTCGGTGATGAATTTTCTAAGTCTTTGAGAAAACGTTTCTAAGAGTACAAATACAACAAGACTTCGATTTTTGATGTGCCAAACATCTTTTTGATTCACACACAAAAATCCCAATTACTTTTGTGAATCTTTTGGAACCCTAGAACACAAGCTTTGCTATTGTTCACCCTTTGTGGGGATATCTTTGCAATCGAGGGCTGCGTGTCATTGCTGAGGGAGTCTCTACAAAGTGTTATGGTTGCGTGTCATTGAGGAGAGCTGCGGTTCTTCCTTTGTTGTTTGGGTTGCGAGTCCTTGGAGGGTGTTGCGTGTATTCTCTTGCTGAGTTCAAGACTGCGTGTCTTTATGGGTTGGCTGCGCGTTGATCCATTGCAAATTTCTCTATGTAATTGTAAGTTGCGATTTATAGATTCATAGTGAAATAAAGGTTTTACCCGAAAGGGTTTTTTTCCTGAAATCTTTGTCTCAGCATATTTACTGTGTCACGTGATTTATTTTTGATGGGTTGATTTAGATGCATGTTCAGGGGCTGTATTTATTTGATTTAAAAGTAGACTCTAAGTTAATAAGGGTTACTTGGAAACTTGCAAATTTAATTTAATCAATTATCACACCGTCGCACTATTCAACTGGTAATCCCATGGTGTCTGTAAAACCATTTGCAAATGTTAGGCATGCTCATCCTCAGAGAGAGAGAGTAAGCCAGAGTATCATCGATGAACACATTCATGAACTGGTTAAGGAACTCTCTAAAATTCAGTTCATCATATCCATGAAACTGTTGGCGCATTAGTGAACCCAAATGGCATCACCCTAAACTCATATGACCCATATCGTGTCAAAAATGCAATCTTAGGAACGTCCTCCTCTTTGACGCACAGTTGATGATAATCAGACCTCAGATCTATCTTGGAGAAGTAAGTTTCCCAACGCGGCAGGTCAAACAGATCATCGATTCGAGGTAGTGGGTACTTATTCCTGATCGTGACCTTATTCAACTCTCTGTAATCGATATTTAATTAAAAAGATATGTCCCTCTTCTTGATGAACAACACCGGCACACCCCATAATGATGTATTTCGTCTGATGAAACCCTACCCCATGAGTTGTTGAATCTACTCCCTTAACTCCCTCATAACTGTAATCAAGTCTAAAGAAACAACCACTACCTGTGAGGTCCCCTTCTCAATATAATATAGACGTGTGTTCGACCCTCCCTCAGGAAGAGGCATCGTCACTTGGAATATCTCATATCCTAGAATTGAGACCACAATAGTCCTCCCGAAATAATTCACCATCACCCGGCATCCAGCTAACCAATCCATACCCAAAATGATGTCATACCCCTCCATATCTAGCATGAGAAGGTTGGAGGATAAACATAATCTACCCACATTTATGTCCACACCCCTACAGATCAAGTGTTTAAGCAACCCACTACCTAACAGTGACTTTAATCACATGAGGAGACTATCGGCTATCTCTAGTAGATCGAAATCTCGTGCAAATATGGTCACTATAAAAG